>CM051243.1:51022151-52222151 GCA_027917425.1 Gastrophryne carolinensis
GAGTAAACAAGGTACGTGAAGAGGTGGTGGAACAATTGGTGGTACCCAATTCATATCGCAAATTGGTGTTGGATTTGGCCCACCAACATGTTCTGGGTGGACACCTAGGCCAGCAGAAAACACTGGACCGCGTTTTACAACGATTCTACTGGCCCAGTGTGTACAAGGAGGTGGAGAGATATTGTGAGTCCTGTCCAACATGTCAGATGACCAGCCCTCAGCCTCATTACCGTGGTCCCTTAGTTCCTCTCCCAGTTATTGAGGTACCCTTTGAGCGGATTGCCATGGATCTAGTGGGTCCAGTGCCAAAATCCGCTAGAGGGCACCAACATATTCTGGTGATCTTGGACTATGCCACGCGGTACCCTGAGGCAGTGCCCCTGCGTCACACCTCTGCCAAGCTCATTGCTAAGGAGCTTATGGAAATGTTTTCCAGAGTAGGTCTGCCTAAAGAGGTCCTGACCGATCAAGGTACCCCGTTTATGTCGAAAGTAATGAAAGAGCTCTGTAAACTGCTGCAGGTGAAACAGTTGCGGACATCCGTTTACCACCCGCAAACAGACGGCCTAGTAGAACGGTTTAATCAAACTTTAAAGACCATGTTAAAAAGGGTGGTCGCCAAGGATGGGAAGAATTGGGACTTGCTGCTGCCCTATCTGATGTTCGCAGTGCGAGAGGTGCCCCAGGCCTCTACGGGGTTCTCGCCCTTCGAACTCTTATACGGTCGACATCCACGGGGCCTGTTGGATATAGCCAAGGAGGCCTGGGAACAGCAACCCACACCCCACAAAAGTGTGGTAGAGTACGTGACTCAGCTACAGGAACGGATAGCGACCGTCTTGCCGCTTGTCAGAGAACACATGGAGGCAGCGCAGCGGGCCCAAAGCAGGGTTTATAATCGGCAAGCCAGGGTACGGAACTTTAACCCCGGTGACAGAGTTGTGGTTCTGGTACCCACGGTGGACAGTAAATTTCTAGCTAGGTGGCAGGGTCCCTATGAGGTCATTGAAAAAGTTGGGGAAGTGACTTACAAGGTACATCAGCCTGGGCGGAGGAAGCCCGAGCAGGTGTACCATGTAAACCTGCTGAAACTATGGAAAGACAGGGAGACCCCTGGGGGTGACAGTTCCCGACCAGGTATGGTGGGGGTGGAGCTTCCCATTCCTCGGTCTGTTAGTAGAGAAGTAGTAGTCGAGGTGAAAACTGGCGACAACCTCTCCTCTAAACAGACTCAGGAAGCCAGGGAGTTTATTAGCAGAAACACGGACGTGTTTTCAGAACTCCCTGGGCGCACTTCGGTCATCCAACATGATGTTGTCACGGAACCTCAGGTCAAGGTCCGGTTGAGGCCTTACCGGGTACCCGAGTCCCGGCGACAAGCTATCGCGGAGGAAGTGCAGCAAATGCTCCGGTTAGACGTGATTGAAGAATCAAAGAGTGAGTGGGCCAGCCCCATAGTCTTGATTCCCAAGCCCGATGGTACGTTGCGGTTCTGTAACGATTTCCGCAAACTTAATGAAGTTTCCAAGTTTGATGCCTACCCTATGCCCCGGGTAGATGAACTCATTGAGAAGCTAGGCCAAGCCAGGTACTTTTCGGTTTTGGACCTCACAAAAGGGTACTGGCAGGTGCCCTTGACTGAGGCTGCCAAGGAGAAAACAGCCTTTATTACACCAGAGGGACTGTTCCAATACAAGGTGTTACCCTTTGGGTTACACGGCGCTCCCGCTACATTCCAAAGGTTAATGGATATTGTCCTCAGGCCACACCGTCGGTATGCTTCGGCATATCTGGACGATATAATTATCCATAGCACGGATTGGGAAAGTCACCTACCCAAAGTCCAGGCCGTAGTGGATTCCCTCAGGAAGGCTGGGTTGACGGCAAACCCGAAAAAATGTGCTTTAGGCCTAGAAGAAACAAAATACCTGGGCTATGTGATTGGACGAGGAGTGGTCAAGCCCCAGGTGAACAAACTAGAAGCCATCCGTAACTGGCCCCGGCCTAACACCACCCGCCAGGTAAAGTCATTTCTGGGGTTGGTGGGATATTATATGCGGTTCATTCCCAATTTTGCCACCCTAGCGGCACCATTGACAGACCTGTTAAAGGGACGCAAGTCTGTCATGGTGAAGTGGAATGAACAGGCCGAAAAAGCGTTCTCCGCTTTGAAGTCTGCCCTGTGTGGGTCTCCGGTGTTGGTGACACCCGACTTTAAGAGGGAGTTCATAGTGCAGACCGATGCCTCCGAGGTAGGTCTCGGTGCTGTACTGTCTCAGGAAGTCAACGGGGAGGAGCACCCCGTTGTCTACATGAGTCGCAAATTGACACCCGCGGAGACCCGGTATAGTATAGTGGAGAGGGAGTGTTTGGCCATTAAATGGGCCCTGGAGTCTCTTCGCTACTACTTGCTGGGGAGAAGGTTCCGTCTGATTACGGACCACTCTCCCCTCAAGTGGATGTGCCAGGCTAAGGACAGGAATGCCAGGGTCACCCGATGGTTCTTGTCATTACAAAACTTCAAGTTTACAGTAGAGCACAGAGCGGGACGATTGTTGGGTAACGCGGATGCCCTGTCCAGAACACATTGTTTGGCATGTGTCCACCCCCTCAGGGTTGAACAAAGGGGGGGGGTATGTGGTAAGGTGCAAGGGGCCGTTATTGACGGCAGGTATGTAGCACCAATGTACCTGGCATTGGTGCAGTAAAGCCGTATAGCTTGTTTGTCCAGCATCAGCTGCTGGTGGCAGTTTGCTGCTGATGATTTAGAATAGCCGAAAGGCTAACCTGGGACGGCTTTACTGGGATGGAGTAGAGCAGGGTGGGACTCCATCCCACTACCCAGGTCCGGGTTTTGCGGGCTCTTTAAATAGCCTGGGGAATCAGCTGTGCTGGGTCCTTTGTCTAGAGCTCACATGGGAGTGAGACTCTGTGAGCCTGGCTGAAATCTCCTGTGGAGGCTGTTTCATGCGGACCTGAGGCCTAGTTGGACTGTAAACAGGACGTTTGCTCAAGGACTAAAAGCTGTTTGCCTGATTGAATCATTTATGCTGCTGTTTCCTGAAAAGGTGATGTAACCTGTTTGGACATATGCTTTTGTGGATTTATGTGTGAAATAAACACAGACTTTACTTTGAACTGCTTGCCTCTGCCTCTATACTGCTGACACCCGGTCGCCTACCAGAGCTAATCTCCACAATATACACACACACACACATATATATACACACACACATATATATATACATACACATATACACACACACATATATATACACACACACACATATATACACACACACACATATATACACACACACATATACACACACACATATATATACACACACACACATATATACACACACACACATATATACACACACACACATATATATACACACACACATATATATACACACACACATATATACACACACACACACATATATACACACACATATATATATACATACACATATGCACACACACACACACACACATATATATATATACACACACATATATATATACATACACATATGCACACACACACACACACACACACACACACATATATACACACACACACACACACATATATACACACACATACACACATATATACACACACACACATATATACACACACACACACACACACACACACACACACACACACCTTCCCAAAAAATCATCTTTTTTTACATTTTTTTTTAAATATTAAACAGCTTCTTACCTTCTCCTCCGTGGTCCTCTGGTCTCTGCTGCAGTCACGAGGCTCAGGTGGGTGGAGCCTCTCTCGCATGTCCCGCGCCGGCATTTCTTCCTGGAGGCGGGCGGCGAAGCAGCTGATTGGGGGGCGGTTGGGGAGGGCCCGGCGGCCGGCGAGGGCACTTGGTCGCAGTGGCGGCGACCCCGCGGGCACGCGCGCGGGAGCGCCGCGGGCACGCGCACGCGCGCCTTTTAGCTAATCCTGAATTCAAAGTTTCAAACTGACACTGACACTGACACTGACACTGACAGATGGGGGGGGGGGGGGGGCGCGGGGCCGGGCTGGAAGTATGTGCGCACTGCGCAGAGCGGTGGGTGGTGGTGGATCTGCTTGACTGAGACTGTGTTTGGCAACCTGCGGACCGCGGCGGACGCGCCCCTTTGCAGCAGAGCTGTAGCTGCGCCCGAGGCCAGTGCCTCACTCGCCTCATGGCTGCTACGGCTCTGCCTATGAGGGCAGGAATAGTGAGTATAGTCACGTCCACGCATCGACAAGCTGATACTGATTCAAAAGGGCACGAAATGCTGAGGAGCAATGTTTGGCCTCACTAAGCACCCCTCCAGAGGCTTGTCTGTCTAAGGTAGGGTATAAAATCTGTTTCGAGTCACCTGCAATGATTAGGAGACCCTTCTCTGCTTGGTGCAAGACCCTAAAGAACTCCTCAAGGAAAGCGCTTTGATTTTGGTTCGGAGCATAATAAGTTGCTACTGTGACCGGCAGATCCTGAATAGCACCCACCAGAATGAGGTATGAACCCAAAATGTCACGCACCACCTGCTCTAGAGAGAAGGGAATCGAGCATTTGACGGCAATTAGGATCCCCCTTTGTTTTGTGTCTGCCGAGGCCGTGTAAAACAAGAGATACCCCTCGATTCAAAGAGCAAAAGTTAAGTGATTTCGTATCGAGAATCGTAAGTTTGGGTGGGTGTTTGTCATTTTTTCTTGTTTTTTTGGCCATTTCGTATTCGCACGATCGTTCGCGCATAGACGTATATGAACATACGCATTTCGTACGAGAATCGTATAATTTGCGTTAGTTCGTGTGTTTTTCCCGTCCAAATCGTATTATTTGCGTCCGATCCTATTTTTTACGTCCTTCACATGGGCTTGCGCCCAATTCAGAGAGGTGATTGCTAATTGTTTTGAAGCCCATTAAAGAGCTGCTTTACGAAATGTTTGCCGGCAGCTATTTGGCCTCGGGAGTAGGATGGAGCGGAGCGAGTTTGTGGCACATCAAGGGCTTATGCTTTTTGGCATTGAGTTGATCGAGATGTCTGAGAGCAGATTGCCCCTGCGTCGTCGCATGAACATCGATAGCATGAATGATGTTGAGCTGTTCGAGCTGACCAGGCTTAATCGCGCTTCCCTCCATAAATTATATAGTGAGCTGCGGCCATGGTTAGCCCGCACCACAAGGAAGGGGCATGCAATTTCAGGTATGACCAAGATGCTTGGCTGCCTGCAATTTTTGGCGAACGGCTCGTTCCAGAGGCTGGGTGCCCTCTCTGTGGGGATGTCACAGCCTACGCTGAGCCGCGCACTGTCTAAATTTTTGGAAGGCATGGCTGCCATAACTCAAAAATATATTTTTTTTCCAGATGATATGGCAGCCAGAAACGCCATTAAGCTTGGTTTTTATAATGTGGCCGACATGCCCAACGTTATTGGTGCAATTGACTGCACACATGTGGCACTCGTACCTAGGGCAGCCGACGAGTATATATATAGGTATTGAGATTGGTTATTATGTTGCCCAACGTGTCATGTAACCTGTTTTCCTTTGCGGCAGCATATTTGTTTATCCCTCATTTGTGTAGCTGCTTTATCTCGGCTTTTCATTAGTCTTTCCCAATAGAGTGCAGACATGTTTTGTGGTTAATTTATTAGTTTGGGTCAAATATTAATTACCCTTTTTGTATGTTTTTTCCTTAAGGAATCGTAAAATGGGACACTCACTTAATGTCCAGGCCGTGGTTGGTCCGGATATGCGGTTTATGAGTGTCCTTGCCGGCTACCCCGGATCGTCCCACGACTCCTATATCCTCCGGCGATCTGGGTTGTTTCGGAGATTTGAGGCAGGTGAATTTTCGGGGGCATGGCTGCTTGGTAAGTGTGTCCTATTTGTGTGTTATTAAATGTGGCATTAATCTTGTATTTGTTGATATGTTTGTTTTGGAAAACTTTACAGAAGCGTACAACTGCCTTTTTCTTGGCTCATATATTAGGAACTTACCCAAAAAATCCTTGTCTCGCTGTGGCCTTCAGAATGTTTTCCCTTTAGTTAGGATGTCTGTAAGTTCCTTGTGCCTAAATATATTGGTTTGGAGTTTATACCCAAGGATCTTTGACCTTTGGCTCCTTTGGGACTATTGGTCTTTAAATGTCAAAGTGGACTTAAACTGCATACATTGTATTTTCCAGTGAAATGTGGATAGGGATCTTTGACCTTTGGCTCCTTTGGGACTATTGGTCGTTAAATGTCAAAGTGGACTTAAACTGCATACATTGTAGTTTCCAGAGAAATGTGGATAGGCCCTCCGCAGCATCCTAATTGTAACATGTCTGAAAACTACAAATATATGTAAAATACAAATACCCTTGGCCGTGCAGATGTTTGTTAATTAATTGGTATATAGAAGTGCCATTTTTATTTAGGTTATACCTTAGTGCAATTTTTGGGGGCCCTAATGTGCCGTGTTTTTTTTTGGGAACACTTTACCTTACATCATTATGATCTCTGTGAAATTTTTGGTGTTGGTTGTGTTGCCTTTTTAATTTTGATTACATTTAATTCTCTGTTTAAGGTGATTCCGGGTACCCACTTCTACCCTGGCTCATGACGCCTGTGCTGCGGCCCCAGGATGCCTCTCAGGAAGCGTATAACCGTGCGCATCGCAAGACCCGGGCTGTTGTGGAGAGGGCCTTTGGTCTGCTGAAGACACGTTTTCGTTGCCTTGACCATACTGGGGGGGCCCTGCAATATGATCCCAAGAAAGTGATCGACATTATAATGGCATGTGCTGTTTTGCACAATTTTGCCATCATGGAACGTGTCCCACGTTATGTGGACAGCCTGCCCTCTTCAGCCGTCGAGGATGAAGCCGAGAATTTTGAGGGGCCCCCCAGTGAGTCTGGCCAATCTGTTCGAGCCAACCTGATCAGCCAGCATTTTAGTTAACTTTTTTCCCTGTCTCACCATTCTGTATGTCTGTGTTATCCTTTTTGTTACATATGTTGTTTTGCCGTAATGTGGCATTACCTCTAAGTAAAACATTTAGACCTTAATTGTTGCCTAATGTATTTCATGTAGTTTCCTTAGCTTTAGCTTTGCATTGTTACACCTCTTCAAACCAAAATTATCTGGTTTAGCCCAAGCTGTTAAAAATGTCTTCCCACTAAAAACGCCACAAGTATTGGTAGTGAATTTTTTGTTTTACTTTGAAAATGAAAAATTATAGTGGTTAACAGAAATCAGTCCACATACATCTGTGGTAACAAATGGATAACATTAAAAAAAAAACATCGAGCACATCTACACCTGGAAGTGAGTGGCACAACCAAACAAGGACACCCATTCCAAAGGCCAGCCTAGTCCAGTCATTAATATTGCCTGTGCCCAGGGATATTTGGGCATGGCCATAATGTCACACAAACATGTCTGCAAACAGGAGGAGCACCAACCAAATACATAGGTAAAGCCATAAGTGGCCAGATAAACTCCACATAGACCTATGGCATTGGCTAGTGGCCTTAAGCATTACTCTAAGGAGCTATATGGGAGCAAATACAAAACACAACCTGCCAGAGCAACACAAAATGGATTGTTTGAAACCTCAAAGGACAAGTAAATACAGTGGGGGTTAAGAGAAAAGATGTCCCACACACCCATGGCTTAATAGGGTGGCTGCCCATAATACCCAGGTGGAGGTCCAGGTGGAGGTCCATGGGAATGGGACCTAGCCTGGGCCATGGCAGCATTGTGAATTTGAAACTGCTCCACAATGTTTCTCTGCATATTGGTCATCTCAGCCATGGCTGACTGGATGCCATTACTTGCATTGGCCACGTTGCTGTTGAGGGTACGCAACTCCGCGAGGATGCCCTGTAGACTGGTATGGATGTTCACCATGTCGGCATGCCTTTGCTCACGCTCTGTAACGAGCTGGGCGTCATAAGAGTCCCTTTGTTGGGTCCATAATTGAAGCAGGGCACTCTGCCTCCCCTGGGAAATTGTGGGGCGGCGTAATGGCGTCCGCCGCACAATTACCCTGGCTCTTGGGCGTGCCCTGCCGCGTGGTGTCGTACCCTCAACAGCAACCGGCCTGCTTTGCAAATCCTCAGCAGCAGAGTGAACACTGGGGACTGTAGTGTCAGTCTCCCCATGTGCAAGCACAATGGATGGAGATTCACTCTGCTGCTGAGGATTGGCCAGAGAAACATTATGGAGCAGTTCCAAATTGGGACCCAGGGGGAGTTCATCCGACGTGCCCTGTACGGAGACATCATCATCTTCCTCCATGTCCTGGATCTCTTCCATGAGTGTGCGGGTCTGTAGGGACATATCAAAAAAAAAAGGCTAAGTTTGCGTCCCAATTTTGGATTTCAACAGTTTAACACATTCTTAAGCACTTGTTAGTATTTATGCTACTAAATTAACTTACCGAAAATCTCTGATCTGGGCTCCTATGCTGTACGGACCTGGTAGGCATAACCAAACTGGGGGGTGAGTTTACCCTTGCTGAGGGATCATGCTGGGCTGAAGAAGAGAAAAACAAACCACGTAAACACACACACATAACCTTTTTTAGGATAGGTAATCAAATATAGCTCTATTTGTAATATTATTCAACTCTAGAGCAATGGTGACCTTTGTTCAAACACACGCAAGTTTACATAGGTGCAATGGCTCTGACAAACTGCTAAGTGACCTCAGTTCTAAGTCATGAAGTGTACCCAGTCAGCATACAACTTTCAAGGCACATTTTTGGATTTAGCCTACCATTCGCTAGGTCCGGGGTACTCAAACAATTGTTTGAAACGCCCATTTAAAGGTATGTGGTGAGAGGTGAATGTCTGGCCATGGTGCTGACGCAGGGGGTGTCTAGTTAAAAATAAAGACACTGGTGGAGGGGCTGGAGATTTCAAAGTGCCAACTAATAAAGGCTGCTTGCCCTTGCTGGGCTGGATGGGCCAGAGCTGAGGGGACAGGGATTGGATGGCTAAAGGGGGGAGTTAACGTATTGATGGTGATGGGATGGATGGAGCCAATCTGTTACAAATGTATGGGGCTTATGTGGGGGGGGGCATGGGGGGACTGTGGCAGATGGGCCAGAGCAGGGGCAGCGGGACACGATTGTGGCCAGAGAAAATTAAAATAAGTTACTGTGTACCTTGCAATGCCACTTCCTGGGCAGTACTTCATATTGCAATGCTATGTTTCACGGAGCCATGACATTGGGCAGGAGACCAACCACTACATGGCCGATCAAGGGGGCAGCTCTGAGCACGTCAACACAGAAGTAACTGAGTGCAGGGCTGTCTGGGCAGGGGTCCTTGAATGTGGTGGCAAGGTCCGCATTGGGACCCCGGGCCGCCAGTTGAGTCTCGCTGCTCTAGGTCACATATGTTTGTGGGTGGCTAATTAAATTGTTAACTCAAACACAACTCACACAACCAAAAGGCAACCCATACATAATGATGTGTGTTTTGTGATTGATTCAAAATATCTCACTTATCTTGCGAAACTTCATGACTTTAACAATACAATTGGACATTTGAACTTTGCCAGAATGGCTGTGGGCCTAAATGTGTGATTCCCAGGGACAAAAAGAGGACACAAACAGCCACAGTAGTGCGAGGCCAAGCAAGGCAAACCATAGGGGCATCCCGTTAGCTTGTTACTAGTGAACTGTCGATTATTTAGCAAACAGGCAAACATGCAGATTTAAGAGTACTCACCGTGGGTACGGGTCGGTGAGTCTGTGTCCCTTAGACCAGCATGTCCACCGACCGCGACCGGATGGAGAAGTCCAAGCACAATCTCCTCAGCAGGGGTAAACTCCAATTTAGATGGAAAGCCACCGCCAGTTTTCAGGCTGAAAAGAGAAAATCGTTTGGTACTCAGAAAAGGTGCATACAGTACATCCAAAACATTAGATTTAGCGTAAACATTTAGTTACCTGTAATTATGCCTTTTAATTTCTTTTTGCCGTACAGCATACTTCAGATCAGAGATTTTCTTCTGAATTTGGGACACATCTTTCCTCTCTTCCCCCACTGCATTTACTTGTCGGAGGATGGTTTCAAACAATTCCATCTTGCGCTGCTTGGTGGTGTGTTTGGATTTGCTCCCATATAGCTCGTCATAGTATAATGTAAGGCCACTAGCCAATGCCATATTTTGGTCATGGGAGAATCTCCCACTCAACTGGCCGCGGCGCAATGTGCGGCCAGATGGTTGGCTTGGCTGCTCCTCCATGTGTGCAGACACATGTGGTGACATTATGGCCTGGGGCTGGGTAGGGGAATGGCCGGATTGGTGGCTTCCCAATGACTGGACTGGACTGGCCAAGGGACTGGGTGTTCTTGCGTGGCTGGCCACCGAACTTCCAGGTGTAGATGTGGTCATGGGGGCAATTCGGGGCCCTCTTGGGGGGCTAGGTTCCCGGCTGGTGCCAGGTCGTGGGCTCTGTTCCCGGCTGGTGCCAGGTCGGGGGCTTCTGGCCCTGGATTGGGTTCTTCTGGGCCTGTCGGGGCTTCTGGCCCTGGATTGGGATCTGTGGGCCATGTAGGGGCTTCTGGCCCTGGATTGTGTTCTTCTGGGCCTGTAGGGGCTTCTGGCCCTGGTTTGGGATCTGCGGGCCCTGTAGGGGCTTCGGGCCCTGGATTGTGTTCTTCTGGGCCTGTCGGGGCTTCTGGCCCTGGATTGGGATCTGCGGGCCCTGTAGGGGCTTCTGGCCCTGGATTGGGATCTGCGGGCCCTGTAGGGGCTTCTGGCCCTGGTTTGGGATCTGCGGGCCCTGTAGGGGCTTCTGGCCCTGGATTGTGTTCTTCTGGGCCTGTCGGGGCTTCTGGCCCTGGATTGGGATCTGCGGGCCCTGTAGGGGCTTCTGGCCCTGGTTTGGGATCTGCGGGCCCTGTAGGGGCTTCTGGCCCTGGTTTGGGATCTGCGGCCTCTGGATGGGCTTCGGGGCCTGGATGGGGTTCGGGCCCTGGATGGGGTTCGGGCCCTGGCTGGGCTTCGTGCCCTGGATTGGGTTCTTCGCCCTCTGGCTGTGCTTCGGGCCCTGGATGGGGTTCGGGCCCTGGATGGGGTTCGGGCCCTGGCTGGGCTTCGTGCCCTGGATTGGGTTCTTCGCCCTCTGGCTGTGCTTCGGGCCCTGGATGGGGTTCGGGCCCTGCTGCGGGGCATGGGTTTCCGAACTGCCCTACTTGAAGGCATGGCCGGTGTGGGCTCACTGGTGCTGCCTGTTCTGGGGGCAGAGGTGGTGGGTGCTGCAGTTGCCAGCTTTTTGGCTGCAGGAGGGGCACGAGGCTTGGGGCCCCTTTTTTGGGTACCTGAGGGTCCAGGGTCCCTTGGTGGGGCCGAGGTGGGAGTCTTGGATCTCAGTTTTCGGCCAGCTTGCTGGGACCTTGTGGTGGGGCCCTCCGCGGTCTTGCTTGCCTGGGGTCGCTTGCTCATCGCCTTTTTTGGTGCCATCGTACACAAATGCTCAAAGAGAATGAGCTTTGGGTGCAGGGACCTTTAAATAATGAGCCCAGCGTGTGACGCCTATGCGCACGACTACGCGCTCGTACGAACGTACGTTCGAGCGGAACCAGGAAACCGCTGGGGTTTCACTTATCTGCTGCCTGGAAGAAGCCTAAAGATGGCGCCCACTATCTTCACCCGTCAACAGGAAGAGATCCTCATGCTGGTAAGTGGCTGCCTGTGCATTTTAATAGAATAGTCAATGATGGCCTAAATGTAAATGATGCGTTGGGAACTAGTTTGGGGTCTCTTAATGTTTAATCACTGGCTCCTCACACTTCATCCTCAAGGGCCGAGCCTGGCCACGTTTTCACCTGTCTATGCTGATGTCCTAATTCGGCCAATTGCTCCGGCTTAGCAACAGTTAATTAACCTGTGGAGTAGCGGGGCGAGCTGTCAAACCTGGCCTGTCTCGGACCTTGATGCGGATGTTTGAGGAACACTGTTTTCCTAAGCCATAAAAACACAACGGGAAGCCACACACGTGGTCCAAAAGCCTAAGCATTAGGCTACATCTTGGATGTTTAAACCATCCTAACATGCCATAGATGCAGGTGGCCTGATTCTTGATGTTGGCTATTATCTGTATGTACATGGTGTGTGATACATATAACATAAGACCAGACTGTCAATCACAGTCAACGTCCTCTTTAAGGCACTCCCCAAAAATGGCGGCCATTCGAAATGTTTGTGTTAATGACATTAAATTCTCAACTTGTGATGCAACACATATGGGTCTGTGTGTAAAAGTAAAAGCTCTGTGTCCATTATGTTTTTCAGATCATGCTTCAGCGCCGGTATGACTTCGCGCCCAATGTGTGCGAGAAAAGGGACATCGCCCGGGAGATCATCGCCGAGATCCACCGTGTGACCAGCACCACCTTCACTCACACCCAGATAATGCAGCATTGGTCGGACCTGAAGCGTCTGCACATGCCCCGGGTGCGGAGGTTTTTTGGGATCCATTTCCCAAGTAAGTACAAAGCAATTGCATGGTATATGTTCCAAATGTCTAAGTTATGCCTTTATTTATAATGACTTTTCTTTGGTAGTGTTGGAAATGGATTTCAGAATTCGCCGCACCCGGAGACGTACAGGCCGACCAGTGCTGCATGACTCTGCATCTGTGAGTGAAGGTGGTGGATCTCCCGGGCGACGGACCTACCCCTCCTCTGTGGCCTCCTCAGACCAGCCCCTGGACCTTACCACAGAGGAGGGGCCAAGGCGCGTGGGCGTGGAGTCATACCTGGCCACGCATGGGGAAGGCTCTGGTATGTCACTCTTCATGTATAGGCACAAAGATATACATGGCAGGCCAAAAACTAAGTTATCCTTTATTATGTATTTGTAGAAGCTTCAGGAGCGGGTGAGATAGTGGAGGAGGAGGCAGCAGAGATGCTTGAAGTCGATCCTGGCGAAGGTGAGTGATGTCAGCCAGACTGGGAGCCAGATATGTTGGGGATAGTGACTCTCTACAAATACTAACCAAATGTCACATGTTTCTCCAGGGACTTCTTCACAGCAGAGCCAGGACCAAGGGCAGCCTGTTGGCCCCAACCAGCCATCTGTCGGCCACCAACTCCGTAAGTCTCCATGCCATTATTCATATTAATGTTTGGTTAGCTAATAACACACACATAACTAAAGGCGTAGCCAATGTGTAGTTCACACTTTAATGTGGGCACTTCGTTAGCTTAAAGAGGACCCTAACTAGTATTAAGAACCAAAGACTTAGCCATCACACTGTACCTACAGATTAGAAACATGGAAAAACACCCTTCACCCATCTAATGCATGTTATTAGACAGAACAAAACCAATATTGGGGAATATGGAATGCACAATATTTACAGGCAGCATGGGATACAGATTGAAAAAAGGAAGGTGCTGCCATGCATTGTGTGAGTAATGACCTTTCCCTCAACCCAGCTATGCTCTGGATTCCCAACGCACCACTGTAACCTACTCCCCTGTACTTTATCCAACTCTCCACTCCTCATTAAGTGTTATGCTTCAGAGTCCAGATGGCGGCGCTGTAATCCCAAAAAAACCCTAAATAACTTTGAGGTGGTGCAGAATCATTTGTGAATAGTTTTTGGTTTTCATTAAATAATGTTGAAGGTCCGGTTTAAGGAGTTTAAACACTTACCTGTGGGAAATGCATTAACTGTATCCCTTTGAAGAAGGACATATGTCATGCATTTACATGTATTTGATTAACCCTAAATCTATTTCCAGCATACAAACCGGTCTGGGACTCCTATTTATGTTTCTTTCTCTATTGGTTACAGGGATGATCCCCCAAACCTTGGCGGGAAAAAAAAAAAGAATTAAGGAGTTGGTGGCCGAGCTGCTGGCCATACAGGCGACGTTGGGGCCAACAGATGAAGAAGACGAGGAGGATTAGTGCCCTTGGTCCTGGCTCCTTTCTTCCAGTTGTTTTTAAATGGTTCCAAATTTTTAAACTTTTTTTATTGTTTTGGTGAAAAACCAAAAAAGTTGTTTTAAAAACAAAAAAAAAAAAAACAAAAGAAAAAAAGTGTTTTCCTGTTAAAAAAATACAAACTAATTTTATGTGTTTTTACTTGCCCAAAAAAATAAAAATTTTTACAATTATTCCCAAAAAAACTAAGAAAATATTTAAAATAAATTATATTTTAAGCCTTCAAAAATGTGTCTTTTCTAATATGCACACACCCAAAAAATTACACAAACCAGAAACAACACACTTCGAAACATATAGACATATGTAAATTATGTGATATTCTTACGTTTTAGGGACCGAGAAATGAAGTGGGATGCAGCCGCTACGGGGTTTAGGTAAGTTTGAGGGACCGAGAAATGAAGTGGGATGCAGCCGCTAAGGGGTTTAGGTAAGTTTGAGAGACCGAGAAATGAAGTTGGATGCAGCCGCTATGGGGTTTAGGTAAGTTTGAGGGACCGAGAAATGAAGTTGGATGCAGCCGCTATGGGGTTTAGGTAAGTTTGAGGGACCGAGAAATGAAGTGGGATGCAGCCGCTACGGGGTTTAGGTAAGTTTGAGGGACCGAGAAATGAAGTGGGATGCAGCCGCTAAGGGGTTTAGGTAAGTTTGAGAGACCGAGAAATGAAGTTGGATGCAGCCGCTATGGGGTTTAGGTAAGTTTGAGGGACCGAGAAATGAAGTGGGATGCAGCCGCTATGGGGTTTAGGTAAGTTTGAGGGACCGAGAAATGAAGTGGGATGCAGCCGCTACGGGGTTTAGGTAAGTTTGAGGGACCGAGAAATGAAGTGGGATGCAGCCGCTAAGGGGTTTAGGTAAGTTTGAGGGACCAAGAAATGAAGTGGGATGCAAGCGCTAAGGGGTTTAGGTAAGTTTGAGGGACCGAGAAATGAAGTGGGATGCAGCCGCTACGGGGTTTAGGTAAGTTTGAGGGACCGAGAAATGAAGTGGGATGCAGCCGCTACGGGGTTTAGGTAAGTTTGAGGGACCGAGAAATGAAGTGGGATGCAGCCGCTACGGGGTTTAGGTAAGTTTGAGGGACCGAGAAATGAAGTGGGATGCAAGCGCTAAGGGGTTTAGGTAAGTTTGAGGGACCGAGAAATGAAGTTGGATGCAAGCGCTAAGGGGTTTAGGTAAGTTTGAGGGACCGAGAAATGAAGTTGGATGCAAGCGCTAAGGGGTTTAGGTAAGTTTCTGGTTGAGGGTGCGCATGCGCAAGATCTTATATCCAGAGGCTAACGCAAGTAATTGGAAGAGCTTGACGATGGAAGCTGCCGAAAAAACAGGCTGCCGCCGCAACAGGTGAGCACATGAACGTGATTTTTACGATTGGCAACTGACTGAGGCAAGTTCGGGAGATATCATACGAACGGACGTATCTTTTAGGATAGAAACGTATTTGCTTATTGAATCACTCGCAAGTTCATACGAACGCATGAGCGGACGTGAAAAATAGGATGATCGTGAGCAAAATCCAAGCTGTTACATGTTTCTTTGAATCAACCCAATAGTCTGCACTAACATATTTAAAGGTACATTTTTTAGTAAAGTGTGTCTCCGGGTTTTATAGATTATAAGATTGGTTGCTAGGGGGTTGTGTGCTGTGCCTTCTTTTAAGATTTGTGTAACTACGGAGCCTGCAAACTGACAGCACAAGAGAAATATCAGAGATTTTTATTTTTTACAGCTCGTCTCAGTCTGCCGGCTTTACAGCCTTATGACCTCTTATAATCATCACTCATTGCCGGTCTCCATAGATAAGAGAGCCAACAGGAAAGCTCTGGGTATGTAGATGCAGCGCTGAAGACCTGTGTGTGGGAGGGTGGGCACAATGGGTTAGGTGAGTAGGCGGTGGGGACCGGTGACGTCGCACAAGTAGTACAGAATTAATAAAACGTGTGTGTGCGTGACTCACTGCCGAGAGGCTTTTTGTGTAGAGCAGACTATCTGCTTCTTGTTACAAAGTGAACCTGTCGCAAACTTTGGAGCCGGAGTTCCATTTTAAAATGGATTTCCATGCGATAAATAAAGAAATGCTATCGTAAAATCACTGGTTACTGGTACAAATATTTTTCCTTTCTATTGTGAGAAGAATCAGGAGTGACATGTTTGGGACTGTACAATCTACTTTTACAGTGGAGGACTGCTTAAAGTAGACCAAAACCCACAGCAATCAGGATGCTCCGCTGTGTGAAACCCTCCAGGTCGTCCATACACTTACCTTCTTTCCCGGTCCAACGGCGCATATGCAGGCCACTCCCGCTTCCCTGCTATCCCCAGTGGGGTGCGTACCCACACCAAGCATTTGTGAACAGCCTGCGCAGACACACTCCCCCCTCGATTCAAAGAGCAAAAGTTAATTGATTTCGGATCGAGAATCCTAAGTTTGGGTGGGTGTTTGTCATTTTCTCCTGTTTTTTTGGCCATTTCCGACTCGCACGAGCCTACGTACGATTTCGTATATGCTCTTACGATCATCGCAAGTTCGTTCCTAAATTGTAGGATCAAATCCTAAAACTTAGGATCAAAACCTAAAACTTAGGATCAAAACCTAAAACTTAGGATCAAAACCTAAAACTTAGGATAATCGGATGTGTTTAGGTGTGATTCAGAGAGCAGTTTTCCAACCTCTAAATCCGTTTTAAAAGAAAGCCACTTCCGACACCTTTTAGCAGTCGGATTGCTGTTCTTGAACAGGTTTTTTGGCTATGTGGAGGAGTCTGCGCGTCTTGAGCTCCAATGAACTGCATGTATCAGCATGGCCGAGGCCATAAATTGTATGGCAATGCATACCTGATTCAATACATTTCATGTATGCCTTATAAAAGCATTTTAATGTGGACCTTAATTAGTCCTTTGCATGTAAACCTTTATTTTGCAATACATCCATATATTTGCGTTAATTAAAGAAACTTATGTCCTTTGTTATTTATTTTTAAATTGATGTACTAGAATAATATTTTTAATTTGAATTTATTGGTGTAGTTGTTTACCTTTGCTTTGTGTAATTATTTTAGCTCATCTTTGGTCAGATGCATCACACTTACTGAGGAGAGGAGAGCGGGATAAAGTGCAGGATGTGGGTTACTGCTGTATTTTGCACAGACACAGCAGAGCTGGGGGCACGGAAAGGTCAGAAATCAAAGAATGCAGAGCAACACAGTCACAAGGCCCTTTCTGTTTGCAGGCTGCGAACGGACGTAAATTTTAGGATAGAAACGTATTAGCTTATAGAATCACTCGCAAGTTCATACGAGCGCACGAGCGTTCGGGAAAAATAGGATGATCGGCACCAAAATCAAAGCTGTTACATGTTTCTTTGAATCGACCCATCCCTGTTAGAGAGTAGCGAGGGATGCGGCCGTCATTGCGCTCGGAGCTGCTCGGCTTAGACGACGTGACATCAGCGGCTGATTGGATGAGCGGCCACGCATGTGCCTTAGAATCAGGAAGAAGTGAGTTGGTTTGGGCAACCTGGGGTGTTTCACACAGCCGGGGGCAAGGACCAAAACCCAGGATAGTCAAAATCAGTTTTCAATCCAGTTACAAACTGTATTTTCTAATCCTGAAGATCTCAATTTCCCCAATAATCGTCTATGGGGGACAGTGTCAAATGCTTATGCAAAATCCGGAAAAACTATATCCACAGTCGCCCCTCTGTCCAGGCTTTTACTCACCTCCTCATAGAAGCCAATAGGGTTAGTCTGGCAGCCTCTATCCTTAGCAAAACCATGCTGGTTGTCACTTATAATATTATGGATAGTTACATATTCGTGTATATAGTCTCTTAATAGCCCCTCAAGCAATTTCTCCACAATGGATGTTAAGCTTACAGGTCTGTATTTGCCCGGAGAAGACCTAGAGCCCTATTTAAAAATGGGCACCATATTTGCCTTTCGCCAGTCCCTTGGCACTATACCAGTCGCTAGTGAGTCCTTAAAGAACAGGGGTGATGAGATAACGAAACCGAGTTCTTTGAGGTTCTTGGGTGAATTCCATCTGGTCCTGCAGTCTTATTCACATTTAAATTATTTCGTTTTTCCTGGATGGTCTCCACATTTAGCTTGTTAATTATTATACTTGGGCTATTGCTATGAGTGGTAACTTCCGTGTGGGCTCCTTGCTCCTCTCTTTTGTACTCAGAGCTAAAGAATCCATTTAACAGCTCCGCCTTATCTTCATCCCCAGTGACTATTTCCCCATTATCATTAATTAGGGTTCCTACCTGTTCTGATTTAGTTTTCTTCAAATTAATATATTTTTTAAAAAGTTTAGGGTTTGTATTGCTTTATTTGGACACATCTCTTTCATTTTGTGCTTTTGGCAACCTTATTTCTTTCTTACAAGCTTTATTTACTAGTTTATACTTTTCAAGTGTTACAACTGAGAGTTCAGCCTTGTAATGTTTAAATGCCCTTTTTTGCCCTTTATTGCCCTTTTAACCACAGGTGTCAGCCATAGGGATTTTAGCCTCCTATATTTGTTACCCGTAAGAATACATTTTGCAGCGTTGGTACTCACAATTGATTTAAAGCACTCCAATTTGACATCTGTATCTTTATTCCTGAACAGATGCTCCCAGTCTATGTCCTGCTCTGAGCCTGGGGAAGTTGGCCTTCCTAAAATTTAGTGTTTTTGCCCTCCCTGACAGAATATCTTTCTTACAGTTTATGTTAAATACAACTATATTGTGGTAACTGTTACCAAGATTTTCATGGACTGTTACTGTCCCCTATCAGGTCGTGATTATTTGATATTACCAGATCCAAAAGAGCATTACCCCTAGTAGGTGCCTCCACGAACTGATCCCTATCATTATCTTGTAGCAAGCTGAGGAATGCTCTCCCCCTTGTAGTGGAAGCAGAACCATGTCTCCAGTCGATTCCTGGGTAGTTGAAGTCCCCCATCACCACCACTGTACCAGCCTGTGACGCCCGCTCTATCTGTTTATGCAGTTGACCCTCTATTTCCTCATTTATATTTGGGGGCCTATAGATTACACCAAACTGTATTTTAACATTGTTTACATAGCCCCCCCACTTCTACCCACAAGGATTCTACATCCTCACAATTTTCTGCTAGTATACCCTCATTAATATATGCTTTGAGTTCTTGCTTTACATAGAGACACCCTCCGTCCCCTTTCCTTTTTGCTCTGTCTTTCCGAAAAAGAGCAAAACCTTGTAGATTGACATGTGTGGAATCCAGCCATGTCTCAGCCACACCAACAACATCAATATTCTCTTCCAGCACCAGAGCCTCAAGCTCCCTCACTTTACTTAACAGACTTTTGGCATTTGTGAACATACTCTTTAAGTTCCTATCTAGTTTGACACATTAGGGTCGATTCAAAGAAACATGTAACAGCTTGGATTTTGGTGCCGATCATCCTATTTTTCCCGTACGCTTGTGCGTTCGTATGAACTTGCGAGTGATTCTATAAGCAAATACGTTTCTATCCTAAAATGTACGTCCGTTCGTATGGCAGTTCGGGAATCAGACCTATGTCAGTTTCCATCCTGAATTTTCCGTTTCATTTCTCAGGTTGCAACATTGGTTTTGCCCTTTTTCCTTTTTTGTCTGGACGTAAATCCTTCTGATCTTGCGGCTGCGCACTACAAACTTACCTCATTAAAGTGCATTCTAAATATTTGGTCTTTTATTTTTCTTTATTTCTTTCATTTTGTAGTAACCAACCATTAATGAATGCATTTGCATAAGTAAATCTTACTTTGTTTAATTTTTAGTTAACTTGCATTTTTTACTTGTGGATTTAATTTTAATATTTTGGCTTCAAATGGTACAACTTAAAATTTTGTGTGTGGTTACCCACACCCTCTCCATACAGATTGCTCTCAAATATAAAAAAACACCCAGCAACTTCTGCATGTTATGAGTCTAGAAACAGCCCAGATGGCGGGTCAGGTATTATCGGGCAGCCTGCAAACAGAAAGGGCCTTGTGACTGTGTTGCTCTGCATTCTTTGATTTCTGACCTTTCCGTGCCCCCAGCTCTGCTGTGTCTGTGCAAAATACAGCAGTAACCCACATCCTGCACTTTATCCCGCTCTCCTCTCCTCAGTAAGTGTGATGCATCTGACCAAAGATGAGCTTAAATAATTAAACAAAGCAAAGGTAAACAACTACACCAATAAATTCAATCTAAAAATATTATTCTAGTACATCAATTTAAAAATAAATAACAAAGGACATAAGTTTCTTTAATTAACGCAAATATATGGATGTATTGCAAAATAAAGGTTTACATGCAAAGGACTAATTAAGGTCCACATTAAAATGCTTTTATAAGGCATACATGAATCAGGTATGCATTGCTATACAATTTATGGCCTCGGCCATGCTGATACATGCAGTTCATTGGAGCTCAAGACGCGCAGACTCCTCCACATAGCCAAAAAACCTGTTCAAGAACAGCAATCCGACTGCTAAAAGGTGTCGGCAGTGGCTTTCTTTTAAAACGGATTTAGAGGTTGGAAAACTGTTCTCTGAATCACACCTAAACACATCCAATTATCCTAAGTTTTACGTTTTGATCCTAAGTTTTAGGATTTGATCCTAAGTTTTACGTTTTGATCCTAAAATTTAGGAACTAACTTGCGATGATCGTAAGAGCATATACGAATTCGTACGTAGGCTCGTGCGAGTCGGAAATGGCCAAAAAAACAGGAAAAAATGACTAACACCCACCCAAACTTACGATTCTCGATCCGAAATCAATTAACTTTTGCTCTTTGAATCGAGGGGATTGAGTTATAGTATTAGCTTCTGCACTAATGCATCCGCCTAATTTTTCACTGCTGGTTTGCAACACATGGATCTCCTATCTATCATAGCAGTCCTTCCCCCTTCTAATTCTCCACCCACCATCATATGCTATCCCCTAAGTAACCTATCTTCTCCTTTATTTTCTTTCTTGCCCTCCCCCCTCATCTCTAGTTTAAATAACTCTCCACCCCTTCTAGTATCCTCTTACCCAGCACAGCAGTCCCCCTTCCATTCAGGTGCAAATTATCTGTAGCATACAATTTGTACCCCAATGAAAAGTCATCCCAGTGCTCTAGGAACACCACAGGTGTCAGCCATAGGGATTTTAGCCTCCTATATTTGTTACCCGTAAGAATACATTTTGCAGCGTTGGTACTCACAATTGATTTAAAGCACTCCAATTTGGCATCTGTATCTTTATTCCTGAACAGATGCTCCCAGTCTATGTCCTGCTCTGAGCCTGGGGAAGTTGGCCTTCCTAAAATTTAGTGTTTTTGCCCTCCCTGACAGAAAATCTTTCTTACAGTTTATGTTAAATACAACTATATTGTGGTAACTGTTACCAAGATTTTCACGGACTGTTACTGTTCCCTATCAGGTCGTGATTATTTGATATTACCAGATCCAAAAGAGCATTACCCCTAGTAGGTGCCTCCACGAACTGATCCCTATCATTATCTTGTAGCAAGCTGAGGAATGCTCTCCCCCTTGTAGTGGAAGCAGAACCATGTCTCCAGTCGATTCCTGGGTAGTTGAAGTCCCCCATCACCACCACTGTACCAGCCTGTGACGCCCGCTCTATCTGTTTATGCAGTTGACCCTCTATTTCCTCATTTATATTTGGGGGCCTATAGATTACACCAAACTGTATTTTAACATTGTTTACATAGCCCCCCACTTCTACCCACAAGGATTCTACATCCTCACATTCTTCTGCTAGTATCCCCTCATTAATATATGCTTTTAGTTCTTGCTTTACATAGACACACCCTCCATCCCCTTTCCTTTTTGCTCTGTCTTTCCGAAAAAGAGCAAAACCTTGTAGATTGACATGTGTGGAATCCAGCCATGTCTCAGCCACACCAACAACATCAATATTCTCTTCCAGCACCAGAGCCTCAAGCTCCCTCACTTTACTTAACAGACTTTTGGCATTTGTGAACATACTCTTTAAGTTCCTATCTAGTTTGACACATTGAGTTATAGTATTAGCTTCTGCAGTAATGCATCCGCCTAATTTTTCCTTGCTGGTTTGCAACACATGGATCTCCTATCTATCATAGCAGTCCTTCCCCCTTCTAATTCTCCACCCACCATCATATGCTATCCCCTAAGTAACCTATCTTCCCCTTTATTTTCTTTCTTGCTCGCCCCCCTCATCTCTAGTTTAAATAACTCTCCACCCCTTCTAGTATCCTCTTACCCAGCACAGCAGTCCCCCTTCCATTCAGGTGCAAATTATCTGTAGCATACAATTTGTACCCCAATGAAAAGTCAGCCCAGTGCTCTAGGAACCCAAATCCTTCTGCCCTGTACCAGGACTTGATCCATGCATTTAACTCTCTAAGCTCCCGCTGTCTTTCATGTGTAGCGCATGGGACAGGCAGTATTCCAGAGAATACAACCTTGGAGGTCCTTCCCTTCAACTTGGTGCCTGATTCCTTAAATGTATTCTTAAGGATCCTCCATCTCCCATTAATTCTGTCATTGGTCCCCACATGGACCACGACAGCTGGGTCATCCCCAGCCCCTCCTAGTAATTTATCCACCCTTTCCACCACATGCCGAACCCTGGCACCAGGGAGACAGCAAACCATTCGGTTGAGGCGGTCTTGGTGACAAATTATTCTATTAGTCCATCTGATAATAGAATCCCCTATGACCCCTAACTGTCTAGTCCTACCTGCAGTCCCAACCACCTGCTCACTAGCTGGGTTGTCCTCCCGGCTGTTAGGGAGAACAGTATCTGCTAGGGCTGCCATTTCTGAGACTGACACTCTTGCATCATTACCCAACTTGGCAATTTTGCTAGGGTGCGCAGACACAGGAATGACCTTCCTTTTCTGTGCACCCTTTCTACTCCCTCTATCTACATTTACCCAGCTACTTATCTGCTCATCCTGACCCATTACTCCACCCTCTGTATCTACCCCACTTTATGTCTGCTCAGTGAGCAGGATGCCCTTTTCCATATTGTCAATCCTCCTCAGTGTTGCATTTTGCTCCTCCAGATCTCTAACCTGAGCTTCCAGGCTTGCAATTTGCTCACATTTACCACAGCGGTATTCACCCTGGAACTGCTGCTCCTGAAGTGTATACATATGACAAATTGTGAATGAAGTAGATCTTCAATATTGCTAGCCATTACCCTAGTTACAAAACAGCAGTAAAAACTTAAGAAATTTTAGTGCTCACAGTTGCAGCAACTTTGGCTTTTAACTTCTTATTTTAGCACATAGGCAATAATAACATTTGAACACTTGAAGTCCACCAATCAAAAGTCCCTTAATGAAAAGTCCCCTCACTTATAACACAATCTCACTTGAAAATACAACCATACAACACACTTTAAACAATCTTATATAAAACAAAGCAATACTTCCCATCCAGTATGAGTCTCTGACTGGCAAACAGATCTCTGTCTGGCAAACATATATATCACTCCAACAGTCTCTTAATCCACACTAGGCAATGTCCAAGCCAAAAAGCAGCAGAATTCTCACACGTTTTCCAAACGGGCCAAACTTTCTTCTTAGAGGTTCTAACCCTTCCTCACACACGGAACTACCTCCTGGGCCCACGTTGGGTGCCAGAATTGTAGCCCTCATGTACCGGAGTGTTTGACACGTGACGGCAGGGAGCAGGTTCTTCTGGGCCCAGGGGGTGTGTGTGTGCGTGTGTGTTGTGAGTAGGTAAGGGTTAGGGTTTCAGGGAAAGGTAAGTACTCACTGGTGCCGCTTGGAAAGATGTACAGCAGTCCAACTGTTGAAAGCAGAGTTCCTCTTTATTTATTCCACAAGCAAACAGCAAACACGGAACAAGTACATGTCTTCCAGTTACATCTCTGGTTCTGTCCATAATCAGGTAGAATAATCAGCATTGCTTCCCATAAAGAATAATATCCGCGGATGGAATATCTCCATTCTCTCTCTCTTAGAGTCTGTGCTCCTTACAATTCAAATGGTGAATCACACTCACTTTGGGTTGGGGCTTCCCTTTATCCCTTCTCACTACCTTCCAGAACCTTGTATCACATGTTCAGCCTCTTGTTCCGACATCTGATAGGATGGTTGGTAAACCCTCTAACCAATCACTACCTTTCAGTTGTAACTATGTTACTAGTCTATCTCCTATTATGACTAACAACCCTTCTGACCTCGCCTTCTAGAATGTTCCCCATTTTAGCCTATGGACCCATGTTAGTCTATGGCCTGAACCCACTACTGCCATCTTGTGTCTGTTAAGATTATGGCACTTCCAATGTACTTAAATGGGTAGAAACCATAAAAGTGCTTAATGTATAGTGAACTCTATTTAAAGGGTTCTTATTAGTTAATTAAAGTGTTCCTAGTTATTAAAAGGTCCCTACACTCTCCCCCACTTTCTAAAATGTTGTCCACGACATTAAGGACTTACCAGGGTTCAATGTCACAAACGATGTTTGGAACCACCTCGACACAAGTGTTTAGGGGTGATGTACAAGTTAAGTACCTGTTTGGGATGCCCTTGTGTTTGGCTACCAAACTGGATTTATCTTACTCTTGACACCATAGATCAGGGTCCTTTCCCCTTTCACTCGGTGAGAGTTACTTACCTCACTCCAGTCACGTGTGGTTTCGCTACCTGGAATGTGGGACTGGTATACTTACCAAAAACCTAAGATTAACATTTCTATTTTAATGTGAGGCTAACTATAAACCTTTTTAACTTTGACTAGGAATCATTTAACTCCTAACAAAGGACAAACACTGTAGCACAAGATAGATGTGACAGCTTCCTAATTAGAAGACGAGTAGGGCTGGACCTTCACCACCACCTTGTGTCACCATCACATCGTGGATGCTTGGCAGGATTTACGACGGTTCTTCAGTACCAAAGTAAAGAAACTTATACCCTTGGTCTCAATCAAGGATTTTGCACCATCTGGTATAGGCTACTTTTTATTTAAATGTTTAACTTTTGATTAACCCTTTTACTGCTCCCTTACTCACCTTTCTCCAGCGCAGCACAAGTGTCCTCTGGCTACACTTGAGGTATGTTTAGTCTAATGAGCAGGGCTAACTTATTAAAGGAAATTACCCCTAAAGTACGTGGGACTATTTTACTCCCAGGAAACTATTTTTAACTTAACTTTTAACTTAAGGTTAGGGATTCTAAAGAAGCTACTGTAAACATGGGGCTAAGAGTTTTGGTAACTCTTTAAGTTTTACTCCCTAAGTTTGTGGAAAATAGGTTTTTAATATTAAAGAGGATCTACACACCCACTTGCTCTCTAGTGGTAACTCTGCTTCACCACTTACAAAGGTGTTGTTGTAGTTGTTGGTGTTGGTGAGTCACTGTGTTAAAGTGCACCCACAAGTTTAACGTTGGTTGTACTTCTCTTAAGCCCATAGGTTGGTGGATACCTCTCTGGTTAAGTAGGGTATCACCACACCTGCTGGGTTGGCTCCCTCAAGGCAACTGGATGTCTATACCGGCAAGGTTGGATTAGACATGTGACCCATTACATGGTCTAGTTTCCCTGGTTAGGTGAACCAGTTTTCCAAAAAAAACCTCAAAAACTACTCTGGGATGCAACGTGTAGTATCAGTGTTCTGCAGCACAACTGAAACTGCTGACCATCCAAGTCCTTCTCTCTTTTTTTTCCTACTCACTCCCGCGCTGTTACGGTACCAACACTTCTGGCATGCAACAAGAATCACCGCAATCCCTGTGGGTTAGACTAGTAGATTGGGTTCATCTATGTCCACGCTTTCCCTCAGAGGACCCTCACCCCGCTCCCCCACTTTCTAAAACATCTGTGGTGATGCCTCCTATACAACTTCTCAACTCTGACATATGTAAGGTAGCATATGTGTCACAACAAGGGTTGGAGAGTGGTACACCGTTCAGGTATATTACACTTCCAGTGTCCGGTTGTGATAGGACAGGTTCTCTTTTCTGAATATTGAATATTGAGCACTGAGCGTTAAGCTCCTTGCAATTCTAGCTCCCTTGTTCAGCTAGAACGCGTAGCATTGCCTCTGTTAGAGGTGGCAGGTGTAAGGGGTACGGTAGATCACCTTGAACAGATCAGGTTCGTGGGTTTTCAACCTACCTCCTGTATCACAGTTTTAAAACAACTAAAGGAGGTGAGTGATCAAGACACGCTCCTTCCCATCTACCCACACAAAACATTAAAGACTGCAGCAAACAGAACACCTAGAGCCATCCACCACTGTAAATAGGGTGTAAGGAATCATCTAGAAGCTCTATTTACTGCCCACCCACAGGAACCACATTTAAGAGCTCCTACAGCAGTATCTAGTACCACTGAGGTAGATTTAACCACTAGCATCTGGCCATGATGCGAAAACATTTAAAAATAAATCACATAACATCATTAATTGCATTTAGCTTTCTACACCTGGGTGACACTGGTCTCTGTGTCTTTCTTCTTTCCTGTAAGAAAAACCTTAAGCCTCTATGACATTTAAAGGAGCATTTAACCTTTGAATGCATCATAATAAAAATGTTCCGGAGCATGAATATTACTTAAGCATTCAGTGTATTTGCGGTAAGACACTGACACCCATTTTTGTCGCAAGAACAAAATGTTAAGTTTTATTTAGCCTTAGCTGGATAGCCTTGGAAAAGACTTTTGAATTTTCCTAGTAGAATAATTTAGTCTCACTTGTGAGGATGAAAAATATTTTCTCACTGGTGAGTTGCGGTAAAAGAATGGAAAAGAAAAGTGCTTTTGATTCAAAACTACTAGTGCAATAAAACCGGGTCAACATCTTACTGCAGACATAAAAGACATAACATTGGTTTCAACTATAAATGTTCCACTACTAACACCTATAAGAAAAAAACATTAAAGTACAGTTTTTAATGCAATGATTCAACTACTAGGCAGTGTCTCTTTAAGGACCATAGAAGCGCGGCTCAGGCTTCTCTAGGATGCTTCCATCAGGCAAATACACCCTGCGACAGTACACGGTCTCTCCGTGCTCGGGATGTACAATGACCACTCTGTCTTTGAAAATGTTCCTTCTGTACTTCCAACTTCTCAAGCGGTGCTTAAACTCCTCCAGCTTTGGATCAGAAAGAGACTCAATGGGGAATGTGAATGGTATTTTCATCAACTCCTGTATGTGTCCTTCTAACCACCTTTCTCTGTTCTCCTCTACCCAGTCCATTTCAGCTTCAGTGCAATAGGGATAGTCTCTCCCAATCTCCAGGGCAACCCGGTGCTGTAACTTGCGTTGGGCTCGGGACCACGTGGACAGGGTGTAACGCCGATATCCCGTTGCCTCAGGCATCCCAACCGGGTACACTACTTCCTCCTCTGGGGGTGGTCTGGATGGCCATATTATTTGAACACGGCCTGGGGTTTCAGCTTCCCAGGGTTGCTCCTCTGCTTCCTCCCACAAAGGGTCAGCTGGGCGGTTTACTTCCTCCCGGTCGGGCCGAGGCTAGGGGAAAAACAACGCTCCCGGGGCATATTCGGGCTCAGAGTCAGGAATGGGACTTGGGACAGTGACAGGGGCAAAGCTTTGGGCAGTCTCTGGGGCAGCTCCCTGGGCAAGGGTAACGGCACTCATCGCGATCACCAGGCACTCCTCGGCATCATCCGACTCGACTGGAGATTCCTCCTTCGTGGTGGCAGCGGGCAGATCCGGCTGATCAGCGACCTCCTCCCCATTCTCAGAGGCGACACCTTGCATCAATGCCTCCGCGGCTCCCGGGCCGGTGGGCTGACTGCGTCCGGTTTCCTCCTTGGGCGATGGCAGGACCTTCTCAGCGTCTGCAGCGCGGGCCTGGCGGGCCTCTTTCACCCACGGCGGCAGGTCTCCTCGGTGGTATGCTGGTCGCGCAAAACGCAAAGATGTGCTGGCATCGGCCAGGTAAGTCCGACCTCTGGGTTTCCCCGTAGGTGCTGTTCCAGCATACTGTCCTTCAACTCCTTAAACAGTTCAGTTCCGCAGCGGATGCAGTGGTGGTGTCCGGGCCCCACAATGACCATCTGGCAACCCGGGCAAACAGGCCACCACTTCTCCCTGCAGTACTCAATACACAGCGCGTAGGTGGTTGTGGGGATGTATCGCCTCCCGGCGTCATGGAGCGAATACACCCCCGAGACGCACCCTCCTCGGCTGGCTTCTAGTTCAGGAACTCCAGCGATGACTCCCTGGCTTCTACTGTGCGGGTGGCGGGGGGGTACTCTCAGCCTCGTCACTGCTGGAAACTTCTGGTGGGTCTTTGCTCCTTCCTTCAGCCATGGTGCTGTCCCGCTCCTCAGCTGTCCTGCTAACACACTGGCGACCATGTGCGTTCACCTTCATACTGCTCCAGGCTACGCCCACTTCCTTTCGTGCGGCTGGCTGTGATTGGCCGGCGGTTCGAGCTGTTGCCAAATGGCGGGGAAACAGCTCCACGGTGGCGGGAAAATCTGGGCGCGTCTCAGAGCAGCACACTTAACCCTTTTGTGATTGCAGACAAACTTCCACCATTTTAAGCTGGAAATGACACTTTCTTCTGAGCCTTCCAGCTCGGTCACAGTTAGTTCAAAACACTCCAAACTCCACAGACAGCTTCCAGGGGATTTAGCCAACACTCCCTGCGATTTTCAAGCAGTTAGTCCAAAGTCAGCAGCGCTCTTAAAGTGACAGTACACGAGTTTCAAGCGGACCCAAAACAGTTTCCTTTAGCCTCCGATTCACTCCAACAGTCTCTAAATCCACACAAGGCAATGTCCAAGCCAAAAAGCAGCAGGATTTTCACACGTTTTCCTCACACACTGAACTACTTCCTGGGCCCCACGTTGGGTGCCAGAATTGTAGCCCTCACGTACCGGGGTGTCCGACCCATGACGGCAGGGAGCAGGTTCTTCTGGGCCCAGGGTGTTCTGCATGTGTGTTGTGAGTGGGTAAGGGTTAGGGTTTCAGGAAAAGGTAAGTACTCACTGGTGCCACTTGGAAAGATGTACAGCAGTCCAACTGTTGAAAGCAGAGTTCCTCTTTTTATTCCACAAGCAAACAGCAAACACGGAACAAGCACATGTCTTCCTGTTACATCTCTGGTTCTGTCCATAATCAAGTACAATCATCAGCATTGCTTCCCATAGAGAATAATATCCGAGGTTGGAATCTCTCCTTTCTCTCTGTGCTCCTGTTCCTTACAATTCAAAAGGTGAATCATACTAACTTTGGGTTGGGGCTTCCCTTTATCCCTTCTCACTACCTTCCAGAACCTTCTATCACATGTTCGGCCTCGTGTCCGACATCTGATAGGATGGTTGGTAAACCCTCTGACCAATCACTACCTTTCAGTTGTAACTATGTTACTAGTCTATCTCCTATTATGACTAATAGGGATGAGCGAATCGATCCGGACGAACCCGGATTCGATCCGAATTTCAGGAAAAATTCGATTCGGATCGAATCCGAATTTCCCCGCGATTCGATCACTCGAAGTTTTCCTTTAACATCCATTCATTTACATTTACAGGCATTCTAAGATGGCGGACGGGACATGTCTGGACATGTATCCCGCGCCAGTGCAAGCTGGGGCAGTCACATGCAGCCTATCAGCAGCCAGCAAGCCCGGTGACGTCACACAGCGGTATTTAACGGCGGCCATCTTGCTTTTCCTCATTTCTCTATTGCATTCGTGACAGACAGAACGCTGTGTAGCTGAGGCAGTTAGACAGGCTGGAGACAGGGACAGACAGGGACAGGCTGGAGACAGGCAGGAGACAGGCAGGAGACAGACAGGAGACAGACAGGAGACAGACAGAAAGCCAGGGAAAGGTAGGAAAAACAGAGCTGGCTGACAGGGAGATTTTTTTTTTTTCATCCAGCCTTTGTTAGCGTTTTCAGGCTGCTTATAGTAACTAACTGTGCATATATACTGAACTGATCTTAAGTCTGCTGTGAGGCATCCCATTCTGTGACTAAAGCAGCCTCTGTTTAAGACCATATAAGCATTTGCTCTTATCATATTTGAAATTAGGCCTGATAAAGACACTTTTGCTGGCCAAAGCACTACTGGACCCTGCCAGGTCCATTCCTGCCCAGGGCATCCCATTCTGTGACTACAGCAGCCTCTGTTTAAGACCATATAAGCATTTGCTCTTATCATATTTGAAATTAGCCTGATAAAGACACTTTTGCTGGCCAAAGCACTACTGGACCCTGCCAGGTCCATTCCTGCCCAGGGCATCCCATTCTGTGACTACAGCAGCCTCTGTTTAAGACCATATAAGCATTTGCTCTTATCATATTTGAAATTAGGCCTGATAAAGACACTTTTGCTGGCCAAAGCACTACTGGACCCTGCCAGGTCCATTCCTGCCCAGGGCATCCCATTCTGTGACTAAAGCAGCCTCTGTTTAAGACCATATAAGCATTTGCTCTTATCATATTTGAAATTAGGCCTGATAAAGACACTTTTGCTGGCCAAAGCACTACTGGACCCTGCCAGGTCCATTCCTGCCCAGGGCATCCCATTCTGTGACTACAGCAGCCTCTGTTTAAGACCATATAAGCATTTGCTCTTATCATATTTGAAATTAGCCTGATAAAGACACTTTTGCTGGCCAAAGCACTACTGGACCCTGCCAGGTCCATTCCTGCCCAGGGCATCCCATTCTGTGACTACAGCAGCCTCTGTTTAAGACCATATAAGCATTTGCTCTTATCATATTTGAAATTAGGCCTGATAAAGACACTTTTGCTGGCCAAAGCACTACTGGACCCTGCCAGGTCCATTCCTGCCCAGGGCATCCCATTCTGTGACTAAAGCAGCCTCTGTTTAAGACCATATAAGCATTTGCTCTTATCATATTTGAAATTAGGCCTGATAAAGACACTTTTGCTGGCCAAAGCACTACTGGACCCTGCCAGGTCCATTCCTGCCCAGGGCATCCCATTCTGTGACTACAGCAGCCTCTGTTTAAGACCATATAAGCATTTGCTCTTATCATATTTGAAATTAGCCTGATAAAGACACTTTTGCTGGCCAAAGCACTACTGGACCCTGCCAGGTCCATTCCTGCCCAGGGCATCCCATTCTGTGACTACAGCAGCCTCTGTTTAAGACCATATAAGCATTTGCTCTTATCATATTTGAAATTAGCCTGATAAAGACACTTTTGCTGGCCAAAGCACTACTGGACCCTGCCAGGTCCATTCCTGTTGGGGCATCCCATTCTGTGACTACAGCAGCCTCTGTTTAAGACCATATAAGCATTTGCTCTTATCATATTTGAAATTAGGCCTGATAAAGACACTTTTGCTGGCCAAAGCACTACTGGACCCTGCCAGGTCGATTCCTGTTGGGGCATCCCATTCTGTGACTACAGCAGCCTCTGTTTAAGACCATATAAGCATTTGCTCTTATCATATTTGAAATTAGCCTGATAAAGACACTTTTGCTGGCCAAAGCACTACTGGACCCTGCCAGGTCCATTCCTGCCCAGGGCATCCCATTCTGTGACTACAGCAGCCTCTGTTTAAGACCATATAAGCATTTGCTCTTATCATATTTGAAATTAGGCCTGATAAAGACACTTTTGCTGGCCAAAGCACTACTGGACCCTGCCAGGTCCATTCCTGCCCAGGGCATCCCATTCTGTGACTACAGCAGCCTCTGTTTAAGACCATATAAGCATTTGCTCTTATCATATTTGAAATTAGGCCTGATAAAGACACTTTTGCTGGCCAAAGCACTACTGGACCCTGCCAGGTCCATTCCTGCCCAGGGCATCCCATTCTGTGACTAAAGCAGCCTCTGTTTAAGACCATATAAGCATTTGCTCTTATCATATTTGAAATTAGGCCTGATAAAGACACTTTTGCTGGCCAAAGCACTACTGGACCCTGCCAGGTCGATTCCTGTTGGGGCATCCCATTCTGTGACTACAGCAGCCTCTGTTTAAGACCATATAAGCATTTGCTCTTATCATATTTGAAATTAGCCTGATAAAGACACTTTTGCTGGCCAAAGCACTACTGGACCCTGCCAGGTCCATTCCTGCCCAGGGCATCCCATTCTGTGACTAAAGCAGCCTCTGTTTAAGACCATATAAGCATTTGCTCTTATCATATTTGAAATTAGGCCTGATAAAGACACTTTTGCTGGCCAAAGCACTACTGGACCCTGCCAGGTCCATTCCTGCCCAGGGCATCCCATTCTGTGACTACAGCAGCCTCTGTTTAAGACCATATAAGCATTTGCTCTTATCATATTTGAAATTAGCCTGATAAAGACACTTTTGCTGGCCAAAGCACTACTGGACCCTGCCAGGTCCATTCCTGCCCAGGGCATCCCATTCTGTGACTAAAGCAGCCTCTGTTTAAGACCATATAAGCATTTGCTCTTATCATATTTGAAATTAGGCCTGATAAAGACACTTTTGCTGGCCAAAGCACTACTGGACCCTGCCAGGTCCATTCCTGCCCAGGGCATCCCATTCTGTGACTACAGCAGCCTCTGTTTAAGACCATATAAGCATTTGCTCTTATCATATTTGAAATTAGGCCTGATAAAGACAATTTTGCTGGCCAAAGCACTACTGGACCCTGCCAGGTCCATCCCTGCCCGGGGCATCCCATTCTGTGACTACAGCAGCCTCTGTTTAAGACCATATAAGCATTTGCTCTTATCATATTTGAAATTAGGCCTGATAAAGACACTTTTGCTGGCCAAAGCACTACTGGACCCTGCCAGGTCCATTCCTGCCCGGGGCATCCCATTCTGTGACTACAGCAGCCTCTGTTTAAGACCATATAAGCATTTGCTCTTATCATATTTGAAATTAGGCCTGATAAAGACACTTTTGCTGGCCAAAGCACTACTGGACCCTGCCAGGTCCATTCCTGCCCAGGGCATCCCATTCTGTGACTAAAGCAGCCTCTGTTTAAGACCATATAAGCATTTGCTCTTATCATATTTGAAATTAGGCCTGATAAAGACACTTTTGCTGGCCAAAGCACTACTGGACCCTGCCAGGTCCATTCCTGCCCAGGGCATCCCATTCTGTGACTACAGCAGCCTCTGTTTAAGACCATATAAGCATTTGCTCTTATCATATTTGAAATTAGCCTGATAAAGACACTTTTGCTGGCCAAAGCACTACTGGACCCTGCCAGGTCCATTCCTGCCCAGGGCATCCCATTCTGTGACTAAAGCAGCCTCTGTTTAAGACCATATAAGCATTTGCTCTTATCATATTTGAAATTAGGCCTGATAAAGACACTTTTGCTGGCCAAAGCACTACTGGACCCTGCCAGGTCCATTCCTGCCCAGGGCATCCCATTCTGTGACTACAGCAGCCTCTGTTTAAGACCATATAAGCATTTGCTCTTATCATATTTGAAATTAGCCTGATAAAGACACTTTTGCTGGCCAAAGCACTACTGGACCCTGCCAGGTCCATTCCTGCCCGGGGCATCCCATTCTGTGACTACAGCAGCCTCTGTTTAAGACCATATAAGCATTTGCTCTTATCATATTTGAAATTAGGCCTGATAAAGACACTTTTGCTGGCCAAAGCACTACTGGACCCTGCCAGGTCCATTCCTGCCCAGGGCATCCCATTCTGTGACTACAGCAGCCTCTGTTTAAGACCATATAAGCATTTGCTCTTATCATATTTGAAATTAGGCCTGATAAAGACACTTTTGCTGGCCAAAGCACTACTGGACCCTGCCAGGTCCATCCCTGCCCGGGGCATCCCATTCTGTGACTACAGCAGCCTCTGTTTAAGACCATATAAGCATTTGCTCTTATCATATTTGAAATTAGGCCTGATAAAGACACTTTTGCTGGCCAAAGCACTACTGGACCCTGCCAGGTCGATTCCTGCCCGGGGCATCCCATTCTGTGACTACAGCAGCCTCTGTTTAAGACCATATAAGCATTTGCTCTTATCATATTTGAAATTAGGCCTGATAAAGACACTTTTGCTGGCCAAAGCACTACTGGACCCTGCCAGGTCCATTCCTGCCCAGGGCATCCCATTCTGTGACTAAAGCAGCCTCTGTTTAAGACCATATAAGCATTTGCTCTTATCATATTTGAAATTAGGCCTGATAAAGACACTTTTGCTGGCCAAAGCACTACTGGACCCTGCCAGGTCGATTCCTGTTGGGGCATCCCATTCTGTGACTACAGCAGCCTCTGTTTAAGACCATATAAGCATTTGCTCTTATCATATTTGAAATTAGGCCTGATAAAGACACTTTTGCTGGCCAAAGCACTACTGGACCCTGCCAGGTCCATCCCTGCCCGGGGCATCCCATTCTGTGACTACAGCAGCCTCTGTTTAAGACCATATAAGCATTTGCTCTTATCATATTTGAAATTAGGCCTGATAAAGACACTTTTGCTGGCCAAAGCACTACTGGACCCTGCCAGGTCCATTCCTGCCCGGGGCATCCCATTCTGTGACTACAGCAGCCTCTGTTTAAGACCATATAAGCATTTGCTCTTATCATATTTGAAATTAGGCCTGATAAAGACACTTTTGCTGGCCAAAGCACTACTGGACCCTGCCAGGTCCATCCCTGCCCGGGGCATCCCATTCTGTGACTACAGCAGCCTCTGTTTAAGACCATATAAGCATTTGCTCTTATCATATTTGAAATTAGGCCTGATAAAGACACTTTTGCTGGCCAAAGCACTACTGGACCCTGCCAGGTCCATTCCTGCCCGGGGCATCCCATTCTGTGACTACAGCAGCCTCTGTTGAAGACCATATAAGCATTTGCTCTTATCATATTTGAAATTAGGCCTGATAAAGACACTTTTGCTGGCCAAAGCACTACTGGACCCTGCCAGGTCCATTCCTGCCCAGGGCATCCCATTCTGTGACTAAAGCAGCCTCTGTTTAAGACCATATAAGCATTTGCTCTTATCATATTTGAAATTAGGCCTGATAAAGACACTTTTGCTGGGCATAGCACAACTTGTCCCTGCCAGGTGTACTTACTGCTGGTTTTTAGGGCATCCCATTCTGTGACTACACCAGCCTCTATTTAAGAACCTAACCATTTGCACCTATTCTAATTGAAATTAGGCATGATAAAGACACTTTTGCTGTGCATAGTCTTACTGCTGCCTGCCAGGTGCTCTCTGGTTTTTGGGACATCCCATTCTGTAACATACCATTAGCCTCTGCATTTACTGTAAGCTGCACAGTTATTTAAAGAAATTTGGCCTGTATGAGCCTGCTAACACACTGCTGCTGTGTGCATATATACTGATCTCAAGTCAGCTTTGGGGCATCCCATTCTGTAACATACCATTAGCCTCTGCATTTACTGTAAGCTGCACAGTTATTTAAAGAAATTTGGCCTGTATGAGCCTGCTAACACACTGCTGCTGTGTGCATATATACTGATCTCAAGTCAGCTTTGGGGCATCCCATTCTGTAACATACCATTAGCCTCTGCATTTACTGTAAGCTGCACATTTATTTAAAGAAATTTGGCCTGTATGAGCCTGCTAACACACTGCTGCTGTGTGCATATATACTGATCTCAAGTCTGCTTGGGGCATCCCATTCTGTAACATAACATAACCTACCTACCATACTAAGCAGCTCTCTTATTTAAACTAAGCAGGCCTCTTGGAGGCTGAGTGTCCACTTTTGGGTGTGCATTTATATTCGGTTTCATATACAGTGGGGTATCCCAATTTGTAAGATAACCTACCCCAACCATGTAAACTAAATAGGCCTGTTGCAGCCTGAGTTTCTCTGCTTGCGTATGGCCTGCATTACAATCTGTCTCTTTCAATGACACTGCTGCCTGGGGTATCCCAATTTGTAAGATAACCTACCCCAAGCATGTAAACTAAAGGTTACGTCCTTCCAGAAGGAAAACTTATCCTGAACACTATTTTTGTTAGGGGCATTGACCTTTGGATTGATCGGCATGAAATTAATTTTTTTTTTTCAAAGTATGGCGCTGTGAAGAAGGTCAAAATGATGTCTCATACTTGGATTATTGTTACTTTTTGTTCAGCTTGAAATATAACAGGCCACACGGGCATCCCAAGGCACATGCTATTTTAAACCTATCTGTTATACAACATAAGCGTTGATCAGGCTACTTCAGTTTGCACTTGTTTTTGACTGATTTTAATAAACCAGGCCGCAGGGCACCCCAAAGCTGCACCTTGCACCCTATCTGGTATACAACATAAGCGTTGATCAGCATCAGCTTCATTAAGCTACTTCAGTTTGCACTTCCTTTTTGACTGCTTTCATTTAACCAGGCCGCAGGGCACCCCAAAGCTGCACCTTGCACCCTACCTGTTTATACTAAATAAGCATCTACAGCCTCAGCTTTATTAAGTTATTGCATTTTGAATTTGTTTTGGTCTGCTTTAAATACACCAGGCCGCAGGGCATCCCAAACCTGCATGTTGCACCCCATCTGTTATACTAAATAAGCGTTGATCAGCATCAGCTTTATTAAGCTATTGCATTTTGCATTGGTTTTTGTACTGCTGCCAAAACACTAGCCCATATGGGCATCCCAAACCAGCACATGTCACCCTATCTGTTATACTAAATAAGCTTCTACAGGCCCTTTTTTTATTTATTTATTTTTATTTATATAGAGCTGCAATAGCTTATATTGTGAGGTTAATTTGCCATTTTGCAGCATAATATAGAGCAGCCCCTGTGTAAATCTGAGGGGCAATAGCTTATATAGTGAGGTAAATTTGCCATTTTGCTTCGTTATATAGAGCAGCCCAGTTGCCATCTAAATCAACTACTGTCCGGCCAGTACAGCTTTTCCAGGGCAAACTCTGCTAGTTGCGGGCACAAGTCAAGTTTGGCTTCCCAGCAAATCCAGTGGATCTTGAAGGTGTGTTGGCATGGTCATGTCAAGGTATGACATGACCTGCTGTTTGAGGTCCAGCTCCAGGTCTTCCTGCTGCTCATGAGTAGACTCACTATGCGGGTGTAGAAAGCTACTCACTAGCGACTGAAGACTGAGGCTGCTGCTGATGGAGCTGCTGCTGCTGCTCCTTCCACCCCCCCAGCAGCCATGGTAGTGGAAGGTGATCGCAGACTTCCCCCCGAGTCAGACCTGCGGGAGTATGGGCCATGGCGCAGATAGACATCGCCCAACTGACTACGTGGGATGTCTCTGTAGTAGGTCAGTTTGTCCTCCCTCTCAGTGGGCGTAAAAAATGCCCCCATTTTGTGCCGGAAGCGAGGGTCCAATAAGTTGGAGAGCCAGAAGTCTTCCCGCTGACAAATGGAGACAATTCTGCGCTCACTAGTACGCATGCATGTGAGCATGCATCGTGCCATTTGTGCAAGTGACTCGGAGGGACTACCTGTCTCCATCTCCACTGTAAACTGCCATGGTGTGTCTGGGTCCTCTGTCTCGCCTTACTCACAACCCTCTAGCTCCTGTGGCTGCTCCTGCTCCTCCTCTCCTGTCAGATGACTAGATAAAATGGTCATTTTGTGAAACCTAAACTGTGGTTTGCTGTGCCCCACCCCCTCCTCCTCCTCCACTTCAGCCCCCACAGGCTTCATGTGGCTGTGAAATGTATGTGCCATGTCTCCAGTGCCCTGACCAGCCATGCTTTCCAACATGTGTTGTAGTACATGAAGCAGTGGAATCTCATCGTTCATCTCATAGTCCTGGCAACTGACTAATAATGTAGCTTCCTCAAAGGGCCTGAGCAAACGGTCGGTGTCACGTATGAGCTGCCAATGGTTTACATTGAATTTACACAGGGGTGTCCCCCTATCCGTTTGGATCATCCAGAAATCCGTGATGGCTTTTCTCTGTTCCTATAGTGCAGTGGTCCTCAACCCTGTCCTCAAGGCCCACCAACATGTCATGTTTTTTGGATCTCCAAATAGCCAGCTCTATTGCTCTGCAGCTGCACTAATTACTCCACCTGAGCATCTTTGTGGAGATCTGCAAAGCCTGGCCTGTTGGTGGGCCTTGAGGACAGGGTTGGGGACCACTGCTATAGTGGATCCTGCATATGGAGGGTGGAATTCCAACGGGTGGAAACATCGCAAATCAGACTATGGTGGGGTACACCGTTGTGACGCTGAGGCTCAATAAGGTTGTGCTTGGTGGTGTAGGAGTGCCAGAAGTGCATGCTAACTTTCTTTCCTGTTGTTCGGATGTCTTTCAGATGGGGGCAAGACTTCAAAACTAGACTGAACACGTGTGCCATGTCAGGACGCATGACTCGGGCTTCCTTGTCGCAGCGCAAACAAGATGTTCTTCCAAGTGTCAGTCACCATGGGTCCAAATTTGCAGTTTTCGTGGATTAAGCAATGCTTTCATGGATTGAGTTCTCATTTTTAGTAGTTCCTCCCATGTGTGACTCTGATGGTCAAGGAAAACCATGTGAAGAACAGCGTGAAACCACAATCACCAAGGGGGCCTAAAAGGATATATATTGTCCACCATGAGTCTATAGTTACAGCTCCAGGCGTAGACAACACTGTGCACTTTGGTACACACTGACAGGCTAAAGGACTGGCCCACCTTCTGTTCAACAACCATGCCATGTGACTCTCCACCTCGGCTCGGCACAAGCCATCAGTTCTCTGAAAGGTCCACCACTGGGTAATGCAGCAGGCTGGACTTATGGTGACGCTGTCTGAGAGGAGAAATCCCTCAGACATCAAGATTAAAAATTCCAAGAATTTTTGAGGGCTAATTATTCAGAGGCAAATGATAGCTAGTTGTTTCTGATTTAATTGCAAGGTGGAAACACACCCTCAAACAAAACTTCACTTTCGCAATACTATTGCATTTGTCTATTCATAATTTTATGTATATACACTAACTAACCTACTTTTTCTCCACAGGATGCTGCATGGAACACTGCCACATCGCTGAGTAGCTGATTTTTCCTACCAACAGTCCGCAATAATTCGCTGCTGCTGCCGCCGCCACCGCCGCAGACTCCAGGGACCCTCTTCCACTACCTCGGCTTGCAACACCTCCTCCCACGACACTCTCCTCATCACTAATTGCCGGATAGTGGAAGAAGAGGCGAGTGTCTCCTCCACTTCTTGGCTGGGCAGTAGCTGCTGAATTTTATGATTATCAGATCTTGGATATCAGATCAATGGATAGTGGAGCTGAACCCAAAGCATAACAGACAGACAGTTGACTGGGGGTGTCAGATGCCACTTGTGATGCAGTGGACTGCTTTTGCAGCACTTCGAGACAAAGTTGCTTCATTGGCTGACACAATGACTGGTAAAGCTGTGGAACATATGGTTGAAAAGCAAGAATAACCATTTGTTTTTATATGAAAAAGACCCTGGTTTATACAGACTTTTTTTTTCCAGAGACTGCCCTGCGTGGAAATGAATGGCGCATGGATCAGCCAAGCTTTCCTCCCAACAATGCCTGATGTATTCCAGTAGATTGATGACGGGGCCAGACCAAGAAAGATGGATCGTGCAAAACAGATTTAAGGCGCTGCTCTCCAGTTACAGACATTCCTCCGCATCGGACCACAAGTAAGTATTGATAAAAAATCCTTTACGTTACTCTTACTTTTTATTAATATTCTTCGGATAAGACGGATCAGACATGATTCCAGATTAAAAATTCCAAGAATTTTTGAGGGCTAATTAGTCAGAGGCAATGATACCTTCTTGTTTCTGATTTAATTAAAAGGTGGAAACACACCCTCAAACAAAACTTCACTTTGGCAAACTTTTGCATTTGTTTATTCATAATTTTATGTAGATATTACTAACTAAGCTACTTTTTCTCCACATGACTCTCCACAGGGTGTGATTCATCCAATTTTTGGGCTCCTGAGGCCAACCCCAGGGTCTGTTTAAAGTAATGTTTGGGCTCCTGCTGCTGCTGCCAACTCCAGGGTGTGATTCATCCAATTTTTGGGCTCCTGAGGCCAACCCCAGGGTCTCTTTAAAGTAATGTTTGGGCTCCTGCTGCTGCTGCTGCCAACTCCAGGGTGTGATTCATCCAATTTTTGGGCTACTGAAGCCAACTCCAGTGTCTCTTTAAAGTAATATTTGGGCTCCTGCTGCTGCTGCTGCCAACTCCAGGGTGTGATTCATCCAATTTTTGGGCTCCTGAGGCCAACCCCAGGGTCTGTTTAAAGTAATGTTTGGGCTCCTGCTGCTGCTGCCAACTCCAGGGTGTGATTCATCCAATTTTTGGGCTCCTGAAGCCAACCCCAGTGTCTCTTTAAAGTAATATTTGGGCTCCTGCTGCTGCTGCCAACTCCAGGGTGTGATTCATCCAATTTTTGGGCTACTGAAGCCAACTCCAGTGTCTCTTTAAAGTAATATTTGGGCTCCTGCTGCTGCTGCTGCCAACTCCAGGGTGTGATTCATCCAATTTTTGGGCTCCTGAAGCCAACCCCAGTGTCTCTTTAAAGTAATATTTGGGCTCCTGCTGCTGCTGCCAACTCCAGGGTGTGATTCATCCAATTTTTGGGCTACTGAAGCCAACTCCAGTGTCTCTTTAAAGTAATATTTGGGCTCCTGCTGCTGCTGCCAACTCCAGGGTGTGATTCATCCAATTTTTGGGCTCCTGAGGCCAACTCCAGTGTATATTTGGGCTCCTGCTGCTGCTGCTGCCAACTTCTGCCAACTCCAGGGTGTGATTCATCCAATTTTTGGGCTCCTGAAGCCAACTCCAGTGTATATTTGGGCTCCTGCTGCTGCTGCTGCCAACTCCAGGGTGTGATTCATCCAATTGTTGGGCTCCTGAAGCCAACCCCAGGGTCTCTTTAAAGTAATGTTTGGGCTCCTGCTGCTGCTGCTGCTGCCAACTTCTGCCAACTCCAGGGTGTGATTCATCCAATTTTTGGGCTCCTGAAGCCAACCCCAGGGTCTCTTTGAAGTAATGTTTGGGCTCCTGCTGCTGCTACTGTCAACTCCTGCCAACTCCAGGGTGTGATTCATCCAATTTTTGGGCTCCTGAGGCCAACTCCAGTGTATATTTGGGCTCCTGCTGCTGCTACTGTCAACTCCTGCCAACTCCAGGGTGTGATTCATCCAATTTTTGGGCTCCTGAGGCCAACTCCAGTGTATATTTGGGCTCCTGCTGCTGCTGCTGCCAACTTCTGCCAACTCCAGGGTGTGATTCATCCAATTTTTGGGCTCCTGAGGCCAACTCCAGTGTATATTTGGGCTCCTGCTGCTGCTGCTGCCAACTTCTGCCAACTCCAGGGTGTGATTCATCCAATTTTTGGGCTCCTGAGGCCAACTCCAGTGTATATTTGGGCTCCTGCTGCTGCTACTGTCAACTCCTGCCAACTCCAGGGTGTGATTCATCCAATTTTTGGGCTCCTGAGGCCAACTCCAGTGTATATTTGGGCTCCTGCTGCTGCTGCTGCCAACTTCTGCCAACTCCAGGGTGTGATTCATCCAATTTTTGGGCTCCTGAGGCCAACTCCAGTGTATATTTGGGCTCCTGCTGCTGCTACTGTCAACTCCTGCCAACTCCAGGGTGTGATTCATCCAATTTTTGGGCTCCTGAGGCCAACTCCAGTGTATATTTGGGCTCCTGCTGCTGCTGCTGCCAACTTCTGCCAACTCCAGGGTGTGATTCATCCAATTTTTGGGCTCCTGAGGCCAACTCCAGTGTATATTTGGGCTCCTGCTGCTGCTGCTGCCAACTTCTGCCAACTCCAGGGTGTGATTCATCCAATTTTTGGGCTCCTGAGGCCAACTCCAGTGTATATTTGGGCTCCTGCTGCTGCTACTGTCAACTCCTGCCAACTCCAGGGTGTGATTCATCCAATTTTTGGGCTCCTGAGGCCAACTCCAGTGTATATTTGGGCTCCTGCTGCTGCTGCTGCCAACTTCTGCCAACTCCAGGGTGTGATTCATCCAATTTTTGGGCTCCTGAGGCCAACTCCAGTGTATATTTGGGCTCCTGCTGCTGCTACTGTCAACTCCTGCCAACTCCAGGGTGTGATTCATCCAATTTTTGGGCTCCTGAGGCCAACTCCAGTGTATATTTGGGCTCCTGCTGCTGCTGCTGCCAACTTCTGCCAACTCCAGGGTGTGATTCATCCAATTTTTGGGCTCCTGAAGCCAACTCCAGTGTATATTTGGGCTCCTGCTGCTGCTGCTGCTGCCAACTTCTGCCAACTCCAGGGTGTGATTCATCCAATTTTTGGGCTCCTGAGGCCAACTCCAGTGTATATTTGGGCTCCTTCTGCCCCTCATAGTGATGCCACTTCAACTCTCTGCAATTGTGCCGCTCTGCGATTCTATTAGCGATGCCTCTGATCTGCATGTGATATTTCTTCAAAGTATTATTTAACTAACCCAGCACGCATCCTGTGCGTGTTACAGCAAGGCTGAATGGTTTACAACCCTATTGAGGCTGTAGGAGGCTCAGAAATAGCCGTTTTTAATAGCGATTCGTCGCGAATTTATTCGGGTCGAAACGATTTTTGTCGGAAAATTCGGCGAATCAGTCGAATCGAATTTTTCAAAAGTTCGCTCATCTCTAATGACTAACAACCCTTCTGACCTCTCCTAGAATAATCCCCATTTTAGCCTATGGACCCATGTTAGTCTATGACCCTCTACTGCCATCTTGTGTCTGTTTAGATTATGGCACTTCCAATGTACTTAAATGGGTAGAAACCATAAAAGTGCTTAATGTATGGTGAACTCTATTTAAAGGATTCTTATTAGTTAATTAAAGTGTTCCTAGTTATTACCAGGTCCCTACATATAGCCAACAACAACCGATGACATAATCAAGATAGTAAACAAGATAGTATCTCAGCAAACACGCTCAATAGAAAACAGGATAAGTGAATGCATCAGCTTGTTTTACAACTGCAGGGTAATGAAAAGAAAGGTTTAATACTTTAATCCAAGTCACAGTCAAATTGACAGTTCATAGGCCAAATAAACTTGCATTGCTTGTAGAAAAAAGCAAACACAGGCACACTTGTTTTATAAGGACCTTTCAGTGAAAGGGTTAATGAGGCTTGTGTCCATCAAGCATAGAACGCAGGTACACTTGCTTATCAGATTGTTTCAGTATAGGGGCCAGGCAGTGTTGTATTTCCCCATTAACAGTAGGCTTTTCTCCAGAGGGGATTTTGGGTGGCCACCACCCCACTTTAAACTGAGCACCCCCTCATTGTCACAGATTTCCCAGCAGAGAAATCATATTATCGGATAACCACTAATTAAGAGCTGTGAGACAGACACGGATATGCGGCAAACAGTGGATAACAAGGCTGTGGCAGGAGTCCTAGGTCTAGGTCTAGGTCCAGGAAGACAATGCAATGCTGATCCACCGGCTGCAAGGGTGGATCAGCTTATAAAGGGCAGGAAGTAGCACAGGTGCTTGCTTATCACCAGCAGCTCCACAGGAGAGATCCATCTGCTGGTGGAGCAGCATATGGCAGGGAAAAACCCAGGAAAAGGAGCCAGAAAGGAGCCATCCAAAGGCAATACAGGGCAGATGCATGCTCCCATATTGCGGAGGAATTCCAGATCTCACACTCGTAGTGGAGACTGTCTATAGGGTATCCCAGACTGGGATGCAGAATTGCCCAACATCAGGTGTGTGTGCCCTACACAAGGGCTTCTCTCTGACGCAACAGTCACTACAGGGCAGAGTTCTCAGACAGCCGCAGCCACACCTTACTAGAGTCTCAGGCACATCACAGCCTCTCAGTCCCTTTGGATCCTCTCGAAGGCCAAGACCCCACTTGGCCTCATCCTGCATAAACCTCAACTCTCTCTCTGAGCAGACCTCAGCACAGCTCTGCTTGCACTACAGTCACATCTTCTCACTCACTTACAAATGCATCCGGGGCCTCTTCTCTGTAGTAGCCCCATTGGCCGTGTCACACGCAGAGGCTACTCCAGTCTTCCCCTTAGCGTGGTTATCACCCCATATGTCCTTCTGACTTCCCCTTTTAAAACCTCTGCACAATACAATGTTGCCTGCAGTTTTCCCTCCAACCCTCCAGCTCCCTCCAGTAGTTTCCTGTTGTTCCCTAAATGTATCTTATGCCCCCTGACTGAACGTTAAGCTATAATTCCAGAGCGTGAATAAAATTCTGCGTCTTATACTCCCATCTAGTGTCCAAAGGTAGAATAGCAACCATAGTTTCAATTTACTGGACAATGATGCAGAAATACCCACTGCTTTCAACCAGCCCCAGCAATGTGTGCCAGCTTAATGTAATGCTGTTTTGTACTACCACAGAAGTTTCCATGTGTCAACGGTCATGCGATAAATGAGAAATTTTAGGTCACCCAAAACTAAACTAATGGACAAATTCATCGCTCATTTGTAGTGGGCTTGCACCCCCTCACCTGATCACCAACCCCTCTGCTGGCTTGCATCTCTCATCTGACCACCCACCCCCCCATTGGCTTGCACTCCTCACCTGACCACCCTCCCTTCTACTGGCTTGCATCTCTCATCTGACCACCCACCCCTTCATTGGCTTGCACCCCTCACCTGACCACCCTTATCCACTGGCTTGCGCCCCTAAGCTAACCACCCACCCTTCCACTGGCTTGCACTGCTCACCTGAACTCTCTTCCTTCTACTGGCTTGCACCTCCCCGCTGCTGGCCTGTACCCCTCATCTGACCACCCTATCCACTGGCTTGCACCACTCACCTAACCACCCTATCCACTGGCTTGCACCCCTCACCTAACCACTGTATCCACTGGCTTGCACCCCTCACCTAACCACTGTATCCACTGGCTTGCACCCCTCACATGATCACCCTGTCCACTGGCTTGCACCCCTCACATGATCACCCTGTCCACTGGCTTGCACCCCTCATCTGACCATCCTATCCACTGGCTTGCACCCCTCACCTGTCCATCCTCCCCTCTTCTGGCTTGCACCCCTCCTCTGACCACCCTCCTTCTGTTGCCTTTCACCCCTCACATGAGCCTGCATTCCTTGCATATTGGAAGGAAGAAGAAAATGACAGATTAAGGAATGTACCATTTTATTTAAAGGGAGAAGTGCTGAAACTATTAACATAAAAAATGGTCAAATGACATAAATCTGTATACAAAAAAATGGCAAAAGGAGGGGTCAATGATATACCCTGCATCCAAAAAAATCCTAGCTAAGCTTGTTTCTTAAAGTGGACCAACACCCAGGGGGGATCGGCCCGGGAATCTATAAGATTCCCAGACCGATCAGATCCCTCCCCGCGGGGCATCCGAAATCGGGATGTCCCGCGGGGAGGAACCCCCCAGGAGGCCCACAAACCTTACCTTACCGGAGATCGAACGGCGCATGCGCGAGACGCGGCCGCGTCTCTCGCTTCCCTCTAGCAGGGCGCGCTCCCGCGCCGGCCGTTTTGTGAATGGCCGGCGCAGGCGCGCTCCCTGTTAGAGGGAAGCGAGAGACGCAGCCAATGACAGCGCTCAAGCGGCTTTGGACGCGCATACCAGAGCGGCTCTGAGCGCTGTCATTGGCCGGACGAGGTCACGTGGGAGCGGGGAGAGGTGAGTTTTTGCGGCGATCGGGGGGGTTTCACACAGCGGGGCACCCCCGATCGGAGTGCCCCACCTAAGTGGACCAACACCCAGGATAGTCAAAATCCTGGGTGTTGGTCCACTTTAAGGAAGAAATCAGCAATGACAGGTTTGGAAATTTACCATTATTTATAAAGGGAGGGCTGCTTAAAGGAACTGGCGAACTGGGGGGTTTCACACAGCGGGGCATCCCCGATCAGGGTGCCCCAGGGGCAAGGACCAAAACCCAGGATAATCAAAATCATCATCTAGCTACACAAACTTCTTCATATAACATTGCATGATGGGTAGTGGCATTTATTCACCTGGGCCAGGCTTTTCTCTGCTCTATCCCCCGTGCCCTGAGCTGGCCTATGAGGAACAGTAACATTGACTACAGTCACTTCTATACTGATTTGTGCCCAAAGCATTGCATGATGGGTAACAGCAACTACACACAGCAGCAGAAAATGCTTTTACTCCAACACAGACTCCGCAGGTGGAGTTCATCAGTCGTAGCATTCTACATTCAGAAACCTGTCCCCCATTGTTTTCGTTCCTTCCAGGAACTGCGGTAACTGCAGGATTTTTTTTTGTTTTAGGTGTATTAATAGCCCCGCCTCTCGCGATCTACCACGCGTATAAGGATTTTTAATAATACAGAATTTTCACATTAGATCATCAATGACACCACAAACACCAGTGCTACATTATTTATGACCCCCAAGGAAAGACCATCAATCATTTTCCCCTCCCTGGCGCCTTCGTGCTGGTAATAATTAAGCCAATCATCCCGTTGAGGTACATCCTCCCACGCGGCCTTCTCGTGGGAGCGCTCACTTCCCAGCTGGATGCTGATTGGCAGAATTGCTCCTAATGTGTCTCCATTTATCCAGCCAATTAGTCACAGTATCTGCTTGTGTGTGTGTAACAATTGGCAACAAATGTGCATCGGTTTCCTAAATGATGGTCTAATGGTCTCTATGACGCATCTGATGCTCCTCCAGGAAAAATATATCTATATATATTTATATACAGTATATACACACACCCATTATTTTAACCCTTCAACTGCCAGCCTACCTAGAGATGTTGTCACCCTCTGTTGCCAAGCCACTGTTCACCATTCCAGGGATTTCCAGGAAAATTATATTTTTTTTTTTCAGCAGAGTTTGAGCTTTAACATCAAATGTCTTGTTTGTAATTGTTCTGTGCTTCCGTTATATATTTGGGTGAAATATGTGAAAAAAATAATTTAAATTTTTTTTTTTTTTTTTTAAATAATTAAAAAAAAAAAAAAAAAAAAAAAAAAAAAAATATATATATATATATATCATGTAAAAGCCCCATTCTGCCCGTTTACAGCGGTACCACATATGTATTGGTACAACTACTATGCACATCAAAAGTTAAACCCTTAAAAATAAAAATGGCATGGGGTCCCTCCTCTCCAGTGGTAGGGGCCCCATGCTTTGTTTTTAATTTTAAAGGGTTAAAGTGGACCAAAACCCAACGGCGATTGATTCCCTCTCCCTGGGGCATCCAAAATCGAGATGCCCCGCTGTGTGAATCCCCCCAGGTCGCCCATACACTTACCTTCTTTTCCGGTCCAATGGTGCATGTGCAAGCCGTGGCCGCATCCCTGCTATCCCTCTATTTGTGAATGGCCGGCGCGGGCACGCTCCCTGTTAGAGGGTTTCAAACAGTGGGGCACCCCGATCAAGGTGCTTCGAGGGCAAGGACCAAAACCCAGGATAGTCAAAATCCTGGGTTTTGGTCCATTTTAAAGCGTTCTTTGAACTTGATGGGACATAATGTCTTTTTACAACCATATTAACTATGTAACCCTTTAACATTTTTTTTCCTATGCAAGCATCCAAACTCTGGGGGCTGGTAGACAAGGCTGGCCCCCAGGCCCAGAAGGCTACTAGCCCACATAGTCCTCACGGGCTACGGGCTCTTCTGCACCCTCCCCCCCCCCAGCCTTTGGGGGTGCAGATAATTGCGCAGGAGGTTTATGACAAGCCACCTACTTGCTGGCAGATGACTTGCCAGCCCCTCCTGCCCTATGTTAACTGTTACAGGGGTCTCATGGACATCGTAAACCAGTTCACAAAGGGTTAAAAGTAAAAACAATACACACACACACAAACACCATACCTCCCATGTGTCCCTGATTTGAACGGAGTCAAGTGATTTTGAGTCTATGTCCCTTTGTTCCTTGTTGCTCTCATTTGTCCCTTTTTGAGGTGTAACATGCAGATCTGCAGCAATAAATGATTCATTTGCCTATTTAAAGTGTCTCTATTGTTGTAACTGTTACACCCTATCTCCTATCCATCCCTCAATGAGGGGCGTGGCTTAATTTAACAAATGTCCCTCTTTCCAACACTGAAAAGTTGGTAGGTATGTATACAGAAAAAAAAACTCCCAGGTCACCCCTAATAACGTAACTCCCTATCTGAATGGCTGGACACAGGAGTGTGCATGAGTGTCGCATGGGAGCCCCGGGAAGGTGAGTAATCTTTCAGGTGATCGGGGGGACCCACACAGCGGGGGGTTACCAAATCTGGATGCCCCAGATGGACTGAATTGGCCAGCCCTGAAGTCTAAAACATATTATTTACGGTGCTTGGTCCACTTGAAACCGGACCTTCAGCATCATTTAATAAAAAGTCCAAACCCTTAAAAAAACGATTCCCCAGCATCTAAAATTAATATATTTTAAGTTTTTAGTCACTTACTTATTCTTCTTTCCCCCACTGGCCTGCAACTCTGTTCAGGACTCTAGGATACAGCCGCCGTCATCTTGCTTTAGAAACATCACATACTGAGGAAGGGGCAAACATGCAGGGGGGTGGGTTATAGCTGTGCTTTGCACAAACAGAGTCAGGAAAAGGTCAGCAATCCCAGAATGCAGGGCGGCACTGTCAGAAGGGACTTCCTGTTTGCAGGTAGCCTGAGACTCCATGGGCCGCCATCTTGGATGTTTAAAGGCTCATAAAATGCCATAGATGCAGGCAGGATGATTTTTAACATAACCAATTGTATGTACAGGGTGGGGGAAACATATAAGAAGTTGCAATTTGGTCATTTCCCAAACACCTGTCAGAGCTATGTATGTGCACAGCTGAAGCCTAGGGTCTTGTGAATCGTGTGTGTTTAGACAAAATAATGTGCTGGAAAGCTTTGTGAGCATGCTGGGGTGGGGTAGGTACTAGTGTTTACATTCCCTCACTTAAACCGGACCTTCAGCGTGATTTAATGAAAAGCCCAAACTCTTAAAAAACGGTTCCCCAGCATCTAAAATTTATATATTTTACGTTTTTAGTCACTAACTTATTATTCTTTCCCCCACTGGGCTGCAACTCTGTTCAGGAATTTAGGATACGGGCGCCGCCATCTTGACTCAGAAGCATCACACTTACTGAGGAGAGGAGAGTGGGATAAGGTACAGGGCGGCGGGTTATAGCTGTGCTTTGCTCAGACAGAGCAGAGCTGGGGTCAGGTAAAGGTCAGCAGTCCCAGAATGCAGAGCAGCACAGTCAGGAGGCACTTCCTGTTTGCAGGCTGCCTGATAAGATGGCGGCTTCCATAAGCCGCCATCTTGGATGTTTAAAGGCTCATAACATGCGGTAGATGCAGGTAGGATGATTTTTAATGTGAGCAATCTGTATGTACAGGGTGTGGGAAACATATAAGATAGACTCTTATTCAGAGTGAAGGTCCGCTTTAGTTAGTTAAACCTGTCTAAAAAATGGTGTCATGTACAGGGGAGTGTTCACCCTTATCTACACTGCAACAAATCTGGGCCTTGTAGTGATATAACTGGAGGGACCAGTGTATGTACTCCTCATGGGAGGGGCTTATGCCTTGCATTGCTTAGTACTTAGTGTTGTCATTTTTCATGAGTGGTGGAGGTTTTATAACAGGTGGGGATTTAGTTTTGTAGTCCTGTGGCTATATAGTCTTCTACTACATCTGGAGAACGCGGTTTATCTACTCCTCATGGGCGGGGCTTAAGGTACTGTAATTTTTCGGCCTATTAGATGCACTTATGTTTCCCTAAAAGTGTGTCTTATCAGGCGAATGTAAGGAAAAACTTACATTCCCCAGCTCCCACGCCGCAGCAGCTGTCTGCCGCCGACATATAAACATAGACACACACCATATATATATATATATATATATATATATATATATATATATTACCAGAGTCCGCTGACTCCAGCATCCGTCCATTACAACCAGGAAGGGGCATCCCTCATTACAGCCAGTTAGGGGAATCCCTCATTACAGACAGTGTGCAACAGTCACTGAAGGGCATCCCTCATTACTACCAGTAATGGGCATCCCTCATTACAGCCAGTGTGCAGCATCCCTCATTACAGTCACTGAAGGGCATCCCTCATTACAGTCACTGAAGGGCATCCCTCATTACTACCAGTGAGGGGCATCCCTCATTACAGCCAGTGTGCAGCATCCCTCATTACAGTCACTGAAGGGCATCCGTCATTACAGTCACTGAAGGGTACCCCTCATTACAGTCACTGAAGGGCATCCCTCATTACAGTCACTGAAGGGCATCCCTCATTACTACCAGTGAGGGGCATCCCGTATTACAGCCAGTGTGCAGCATCCCTCATTACAGTCACTGAAGGGCATCCCTCATTACTACCAGTAAGGGGCATCCCTCATTACAGTCACTGAGGGGCATTTCTCATTACAGTCACTGAGGGGCATCTCTCTTTACAGTCACTTAAGGGCATCCCTCATTACTACCAGTGAGGGGCATCCCAACACAAAAAAACAGGGTGTAGGAGCGCGCCTCAGCCTAGAGATGAGGCCACTACCACTCCCGATTGTTTATATAGTCAAGGGAGGCGACCCAAAATCCCAATTTGGGGTGTCCTAGGGGGTAGAGCCAGGCTCCTGGGTCAACCCCAAAGGTTTTTGTTCCCCTTTTAAAAAAAAAGCTTTGTCAATTTAGTGGCTCAGTGCCCGCTCCTTCAATGTACTCACATAGGTCTTCCACACCCCATTTATGTGCACACACACAATTATCCAGCTTCATGCAGTACTGACGACCTGCCACTAGATGCTGTTCTCTATCTCATACAAATATTCATGTGTGTGCAGTACTGCCAACCTGCCGCTAGATGCCGCTCTCTATCTCATACAAATATTCATGTGTGTGCAGTACTGCCAACCTGCCACTAGATGCCGCTCTCTCTCATGCAAATATTCAGGTGTGGGCAGTACTGCCAACCTGCCACTAGATGCAACTCTCTCTCTCATGCAAATATTCAGGTGTGGGCAGTACTGCCAACCTGCCACTAGATGCCGCTCTCTCTCATGCAAATATTCCTGTGTGTGCAGTACTGCCAACCTGCCACTAGATGCCGCTCTCTCATGCAAATATTCATGTGTGAGCAGTACTGCCAACCTGCCGCTAGATGCCGCTCTCTCTCTCATGCAAATATTCAGGTGTGTGCAGTACTGCCAACCTGCCACTAGATGCCGCTCTCTCTCATGCAAATATTCAGGTGTGTGCAGTACTGCCAACCTGCCACTAGATGCCGCTCTCTCTCTCATGCAAATATTCAGGTGTGTGCAGTACTGCCAACCTGCCACTAGATGCCGCTCTCTCTCATGCAAATATTCAGGTGTGTGCAGTACTGCCAACCTGCCACTAGATGCCGCTCTCTCTCATGCAAATATTCAGGTGTGTGCAGTACTGCCAACCTGCCACTAGATGCCGCTCTCTCTCTCATGCAAATATTCAGGTGTGTGCAGTACTGCCAACCTGCCACTAGATGCCGCTCTCTCTCATGCAAATATTCAGGTGTGTGCAGTACTGCCAACCTGCCACTAGATGCTGTTCTCTATCTCATACAAATATTCAGGTGTGTGCAGTACTGCCAACCTGCCACTAGATGCTGTTCTCTATCTCATACAAATATTCAGGTGTGTGCAGTACTGCCAACCTGCCACTAGATGCCGCTCTCTATCTCATACAAATATTCAGGTGTGTGCAGTACTGCCAACCTGCCACTAGATGCCGCTCTCTCTCATGCAAATATTCAGGTGTGTGCAGTACTGCCAACCTGCCACTAGATGCCGCTCTCTCTCATGCAAATATTCAGGTGTGTGCAGTACTGCCAACCTGCCACTAGATGCTGTTCTCTATCTCATACAAATATTCAGGTGTGTGCAGTACTGCCAACCTGCCACTAGATGCTGTTCTCTATCTCATACAAATATTCAGGTGTGTGCAGTACTGCCAACCTGCCACTAGATGCCGCTCTCTATCTCATACAAATATTCAGGTGTGTGCAGTACTGCCAACCTGCCACTAGATGCCGCTCTCTCTCATGCAAATATTTAGGTGTGTGCAGTACTGCCAACCTGCCACTAGATGCCGCTCTCTCTCTCATGCAAATATTCAGGTGTGTGCAGTACTGCCAACCTGCCACTAGATGCCGCTCTCTCTCATGCAAATATTTAGGTGTGTGCAGTACTGCCAACCTGCCACTAGATGCCGCTCTCTCTCATGCAAATATTCAGGTGTGTGCAGTACTACCAACCTGCCACTAGATGTCGCTCTCTCTCATGCAAATATTCAGGTGTGTGCAGTACTGCCAACCTGCCACTAGATGCCGCTCTCTCTCATGCAAATATTCAGGTGTGTGCAGTACTGCCGACCTGCCACTAGATGCCACTCTCTCTCTCATGCAAATATTCAGGTGTGTGCAGTACTGCCAACCTGCCACTAGATGCCGCTCTCTCTCATGCAAATATTCAGGTGTGTGCAGTACTGCCGACCTGCCACTAGATGCCACTCTCTCTCTCATGCAAATATTCAGGTGTGTGCAGTACTGGCAACCTGCCGCTAGATGCCGCTCTCTCTCATGCAAATATTCAGGTGTGTGCAGTACTGCCAACCTGCCACTAGATGCCGCTCTCTCTCATGCAAATATTCAGGTGTGTGCAGTACTGCCAACCTGCCACTAGATGCCGCTCTCTCTCTCATGCAAATATTCAGGTGTGTGCAGTACTGCCAACCTGCCACTAGATGCCGCTCTCTCTCTCATGCAAATATTCAGGTGTGGGCAGTACTACCAACCTGCCACTAGATGCCGCTCTCTCTCTCATGCAAATATTCAGGTGTGTGCAGTACTGCCAACCTGCCACTAGATGCCGCTCTCTCTCATGCAAATATTCAGGTGTGTGCAGTACTGCCAACCTGCCACTAGATGCCACTCTCTCTCTCATGCAAATATTCAGGTGTTTGCAGTACTACCAACCTGCCACTAGATGCCGCTCTCTCATGCAAATATTCATGTGTGTGCAGTACTGCCAACCTGCCGCTAGATGCCGCTCTCTCTCTCATGCAAATATTCAGGTGTGTGCAGTACTGCCAACCTGCCACTAGATGCCGCTCTCTCTCATACAAATATTCAGGTGTGTGCAGTACTGCCAACCTGCCACTAGATGCCGCTTTCTCTCTCTCATGGAAATATTCAGGTGTGTGCAGTACTGCCAACCTGCCACTAGATGCCGCTCTCTCTCATGGAAATATTCAGGTGTGGGCAGTACTGCCAACCTGCCACTAGATGCCGCTCTCTCTCATAAAAATATTCAGGTGTGTGCAGTACTGCCAATCTGCCACTAGATGCCGCTCTCTCATGCAAATATTCATGTGTGTGCAGTACTGCCAACCTGCCGCTAGATGCCACTCTCTCTCTCATGCAAATATTCATGTGTGTGCAGTACTGCCAACCTGCCACTAGATGCCGCTCTCTCTCTCATGCAAATATTCAGGTGTGTGCAGTACTACCAACCTGCCACTAGATGCCACTCTCTCTCTCATGCAAATATTCAGGTGTCTGCAGTACTGCCAACCTGCCACTAGATGCCGCTCTCTCTCATGCAAATATTCAGGTGTGTGCAGTACTGCCAACCTGCCACTAGATGCAACTCTCTCTCTCATGCAAATATTCAGGTGTGTGCAGTACTGCCAACCTGCCACTAGATGCCGCTCTCTCTCTCATGCAAATATTCAGGTGTGTGCAGTACTGCCGACCTGCCACTAGATGCCACTCTCTCTCTCATGCAAATATTCAGGTGTGTGCAGTACTGGCAACCTGCCGCTAGATGCCGCTCTCTCTCATGCAAATATTCAGGTGTGTGCAGTACTGCCAACCTGCCACTAGATGCCGCTCTCTCTCATGCAAATATTCAGGTGTGTGCAGTACTGTCAACCTGCCACTAGATGCCGCTCTCTCTCTCATGCAAATATTCAGGTGTGTGCAGTACTGCCAACCTGCCACTAGATGCCGCTCTCTCTCATACAAATATTCAGGTGTGTGCAGTACTGCCAACCTGCCACTAGATGCCACTCTCTCTCTCATGCAAATATTCAGGTGTTTGCAGTACTACCAACCTGCCACTAGATGCCGCTCTCTCATGCAAATATTCATGTGTGTGCAGTACTGCCAACCTGCCGCTAGATGCCGCTCTCTCTCTCATGCAAATATTCAGGTGTGTGCAGTACTGCCAACCTGCCACTAGATGCCGCTCTCTCTCATACAAATATTCAGGTGTGTGCAGTACTGCCAACCTGCCACTAGATGCCGCTTTCTCTCTCTCATGGAAATATTCAGGTGTGTGCAGTACTGCCAACCTGCCACTAGATGCCGCTCTCTCTCATGGAAATATTCAGGTGTGGGCAGTACTGCCAACCTGCCACTAGATGCCGCTCTCTCTCATACAAATATTCAGGTGTGTGCAGTACTGCCAATCTGCCACTAGATGCCGCTCTCTCATGCAAATATTCATGTGTGTGCAGTACTGCCAACCTGCCGCTAGATGCCACTCTCTCATGCAAATATTCATGTGTGTGCAGTACTGCCAACCTGCCACTAGATGCCGCTCTCTCTCTCATGCAAATATTCAGGTGTGTGCAGTACTACCAACCTGCCACTAGATGCCACTCTCTCTCTCATGCAAATATTCAGGTGTCTGCAGTACTGCCAACCTGCCACTAGATGCCGCTCTCTCTCATGCAAATATTCAGGTGTGTGCAGTACTGCCAACCTGCCACTAGATGCAACTCTCTCTCTCATGCAAATATTCAGGTGTGTGCAGTACTGCCAACCTGCCACTAGATGCCGCTCTCTCTCTCATGCAAATATTCAGGTGTGTGCAGTACTGCCGACCTGCCACTAGATGCCACTCTCTCTCTCATGCAAATATTCAGGTGTGTGCAGTACTGGCAACCTGCCGCTAGATGCCGCTCTCTCTCATGCAAATATTCAGGTGTGTGCAGTACTGCCAACCTGCCACTAGATGCCGCTCTCTCTCATGCAAATATTCAGGTGTGTGCAGTACTGTCAACCTGCCACTAGATGCCGCTCTCTCTCATGCAAATATTCAGGTGTGTGCAGTACTGCCAAACCTGCCACTAGATGCCGCTCTCTCTCATACAAATATTCAGGTGTGTGCAGTACTGCCAACCTGCCACTAGATGCCACTCTCTCTCTCATGCAAATATTCAGGTGTGTGCAGTACTGCCAACCTGCCACTAGATGCCGCTCTCTCATGCAAATATTCATGTGTGTGCAGTACTGCCAACCTGCCGCTAGATGCCGCTCTCTCTCTCATGCAAATGTTCAGGTGTGTGCAGTACTGCCAACCTGCCACTAGATGCCGCTCTCTCTCATACAAATATTCAGGTGTGTGCAGTACTGCCAACCTGCCACTAGATGCCACTCTCTCTCATACAAATATTCAGGTGTGTGCAGTACTGCCAACCTGCCACTAGATGCCGCTCTCTCATGCAAATATTCATGTGTGTGCAGTACTGCCAACCTGCCGCTAGATGCCGCTCTCTCTCTCATGCAAATATTCAGGTGTGTGCAGTACTGCCAACCTGCCACTAGATGCCACTCTCTCTCTCATGCAAATATTCAGGTGTGTGCAGCACTGCCAACCTGCCACTAGATGCCACTCTCTCTCTCATGCAAATATTCATGTGTGTGCAGTACTGCCAACCTGCCACTAGATGCCGCTCTCTCTCTCATGCAAATATTCAGGTGTGTGCAGTACTACCAACCTGCCACTAGATGCCGCTCTCTCTCATGCAAATATTCAGGTGTGTGCAGTACTGCCAACCTGCCACTAGATGCCACTCTCTCTCTCATGCAAATATTCAGGTGTGTGCAGTACTGCCAACCTGCCACTAGATGCCGCTCTCTCTCATGCAAATATTCAGGTGTGTGCAGTACTGTCAACCTGCCACTAGATGCCGCTCTCTCTCATGCAAATATTCAGGTGTGTGCAGTACTGCCAAACCTGCCACTAGATGCCGCTCTCTCTCATACAAATATTCAGGTGTGTGCAGTACTGCCAACCTGCCACTAGATGCCACTCTCTCTCTCATGCAAATATTCAGGTGTGTGCAGTACTGCCAACCTGCCACTAGATGCCGCTCTCTCATGCAAATATTCATGTGTGTGCAGTACTGCCAACCTGCCGCTAGATGCCGCTCTCTCTCTCATGCAAATGTTCAGGTGTGTGCAGTACTGCCAACCTGCCACTAGATGCCGCTCTCTCTCATACAAATATTCAGGTGTGTGCAGTACTGCCAACCTGCCACTAGATGCCACTCTCTCTCATACAAATATTCAGGTGTGTGCAATACTGCCAACCTGCCACTAGATGCCGCTCTCTCATGCAAATATTCATGTGTGTGCAGTACTGCCAACCTGCCGCTAGATGCCGCTCTCTCTCTCATGCAAATATTCAGGTGTGTGCAGTACTGCCAACCTGCCACTAGATGCCACTCTCTCTCTCATGCAAATATTCAGGTGTGTGCAGTACTGCCAACCTGCCACTAGATGCCACTCTCTCTCTCATGCAAATATTCATGTGTGTGCAGTACTGCCAACCTGCCACTAGATGCCGCTCTCTCTCTCATGCAAATATTCAGGTGTGTGCAGTACTACCAACCTGCCACTAGATGCCGCTCTCTCTCATGCAAATATTCAGGTGTGTGCAGTACTGGCAACCTGCCACTAGATGCCACTCTCTCTCTCATGCAAATATTCAGGTGTGTGCAGTACTGCCAACCTGCCACTAGATGCCGCTCTCTCTCATGCAAATATTCAGGTGTGTGCAGTACTGCCGACCTGCCACTAGATGCCGCTCTCTCTCTCATGCAAATATTCAGGTGTGTGCAGTACTGTCAACCTGCCGCTAGATGCTGCTCTCTCTCATGCAAATATTCAGGTGTGTGCAGTACTGCCAACCTGCCACTAGATGCCGCTCTCTCTCATGCAAATATTCAGGTGTGCAGTACTGCCAACCTGCCACTAGATGCCGCTCTCTCTCTCATGCAAATATTCATGTGTGTGCAGTACTGCCAACCTGCCGCTAGATGCCGCTCTCTCTCTCATGCAAATATTCAGGTGTGTGCAGTACTGCCAACCTGCCACTAGATGCCGCTCTCCCTCATACAAATATTCAGGTGTGTGCAGTACTGCCAACCTGCCACTAGATGCCGCTCTCTCTCTCTCATGCAAATATTCAGGTGTGTGCAGTACTGCCAACCTGCCACTAGATGCCACTCTCTCTCTCATGCAAATATTCAGGTGTGGGCAGTACTGCCAACCTGCCACTAGATGCCGCTCTCTCTCATACAAATATTCAGGTGTGTGCAGTACTACCAACCTGCCACTAGATGCCACTCTCTCTCTCATGCAAATATTCAGGTGTGTGCAGTACTGCCAACCTGCCACTAGATGCCGCTCTCTCATGCAAATATTCATGTGTGTGCAGTACTGCCAACCTGCCGCTAGATGCCGCTCTCTCTCTCATGCAAATATTCAGGTGTGTGCAGTACTGCCAACCTGCCACTAGATGCCGCTCTCTCTCTCATGCAAATATTCAGGTGTGTGCAGTACTACCAACCTGCCACTAGATGCCGCTCTCTCTCTCATGCAAATATTCAGGTGTGTGCAGTACTACCAACCTGCCACTAGATGCCGCTCTCTCTCATGCAAATATTCAGGTGTGTGCAGTACTGCCAACCTGCCACTAGATGCCGCTCTCTCTCATGCAAATATTCAGGTGTGTGCAGTACTGCCAACCTGCCACTAGATGCAACTCTCTCTCTCATGCAAATATTCAGGTGTGTGCAGTACTGCCAACCTGCCACTAGATGCCGCTCTCTCTCTCATGCAAATATTCAGGTGTGTGCAGTACTGCCGACCTGCCACTAGATGCCACTCTCTCTCTCATGCAAATATTCAGGTGTGTGCAGTACTGGCAACCTGCCACTAGATGCCGCTCTCTCTCATGCAGATATTCAGGTGTGTGCAGTACTGCCAACCTGCCACTAGATGCCACTCTCTCTCTCATGCAAATATTTAGGTGTGTGCAGTACTGCCAACCTGCCACTAGATGCCACTCTCTCTCTCATGCAAATATTCAGGTGTGTGCAGTACTGCCAACCTGCCACTAGATGCCGCTCTCTCTCATGCAAATATTCAGGTGTGTGCAGTACTGCCAACCTGCCACTAGATGCCACTCTCTCTCATGCAAATATTTAGGTGTGTGCAGTACTGCCAACCTGCCACTAGATGCCACTCTCTCTCATGCAAATATTCAGGTGTGTGCAGTACTGCCAACCTGCCACTAGATGCCGCTCTCTCTCATGCAAATATTCAGGTGTGTGCAGTACTGCCAATCTGCCACTAGATGCCGCTCTCTCTCATGCAAATATTCAGGTGTGTGCAGGACTGCCAACCTGCCACTAGATGCCGCTCTCTCATGCAAATATTCAGGTGTGTGCAGTACTGCCAACCTGCCACTAGATGCCGCTCTCTCTCTCATGCAAATATTCAGGTGTGTGCAGTACTGCCAACCTGCCACTAGATGCCGCTCTCTCATGCAAATATTCAGGTGTGTGCAGTACTGCCAACCTGCCACTAGATGCCGCTCTCTCTCTCTCTCATGCAAATATTCAGGTGTGTGCAGTACTGCCAACCTGCCACTAGATGCCGCTCTCTCTCATGCAAATATTCAGGTGTGTGCAGTACTGCCAACCTGCCACTAGATGCCGCTCTCATGCAAATATTCAGGAGTGTGCAGTACTGCCAACCTGCCACTAGATGCCGCTCTCATGCAAATATTCAGGTGTGTGCAGTACTGCCAACCTGCCACTAGATGCCGCTCTCTCATACAAATATTCAGGTGTGTGCAGTACTGCCAACCTGCCACTAGATGCCACTCTCTCATACAAATATTCAGGTGTGTGCAGTACTGCCAATCTGCCACTAGATGCCGCTCTCTCATACAAATATTCAGGTGTGTGCAGTACTGCCAACCTGCCACTAGATGCCGCTCTCTCATACAAATATTCAGGTGTGTGCAGTACTGCCAATCTGCCACTAGATGCCGCTCTCTCATGCAAATATTCATGTGTGTGCAGTACTGCCAACCTGCCGCTAGATGCCACTCTCTCTCTCATGCAAATATTCATGTGTGTGCAGTACTGCCAACCTGCCACTAGATGCCGCTCTCTCTCTCATGCAAATATTCAGGTGTGTGCAGTACTACCAACCTGCCACTAGATGCCACTCTCTCTCTCATGCAAATATTCAGGTGTCTGCAGTACTGCCAACCTGCCACTAGATGCCGCTCTCTCTCATGCAAATATTCAGGTGTGTGCAGTACTGCCAACCTGCCACTAGATGCAACTCTCTCTCTCATGCAAATATTCAGGTGTGTGCAGTACTGCCAACCTGCCACTAGATGCCGCTCTCTCTCTCATGCAAATATTCAGGTGTGTGCAGTACTGCCGATCTGCCACTAGATGCCACTCTCTCTCATACAAATATTCAGGTGTGTGCAATACTGGCAACCTGCCGCTAGATGCCGCTCTCTCTCATGCAAATATTCAGGTGTGTGCAGTACTGCCAACCTGCCACTAGATGCCGCTCTCTCTCATGCAAATATTCAGGTGTGTGCAGTACTGCCAACCTGCCACTAGATGCCGCTCTCTCTCATGCAAATATTCAGGTGTGTGCAGTACTGCCAAACCTGCCACTAGATGCCGCTCTCTCTCATACAAATATTCAGGTGTGTGCAGTACTGCCAACCTGCCACTAGATGCCACTCTCTCTCTCATGCAAATATTCAGGTGTGTGCAGTACTGCCAACCTGCCACTAGATGCCGCTCTCTCATGCAAATATTCATGTGTGTGCAGTACTGCCAACCTGCCGCTAGATGCCGCTCTCTCTCTCATGCAAATGTTCAGGTGTGTGCAGTACTGCCAACCTGCCACTAGATGCCGCTCTCTCTCATACAAATATTCAGGTGTGTGCAGTACTGCCAACCTGCCACTAGATGCCACTCTCTCTCATACAAATATTCAGGTGTGTGCAGTACTGCCAACCTGCCACTAGATGCCGCTCTCTCATGCAAATATTCATGTGTGTGCAGTACTGCCAACCTGCCGCTAGATGCCGCTCTCTCTCTCATGCAAATATTCAGGTGTGTGCAGTACTGCCAACCTGCCACTAGATGCCACTCTCTCTCTCATGCAAATATTCAGGTGTGTGCAGTACTGCCAACCTGCCACTAGATGCCACTCTCTCTCTCATGCAAATATTCATGTGTGTGCAGTACTGCCAACCTGCCACTAGATGCCGCTCTCTCTCATGCAAATATTCAGGTGTGTGCAGTACTACCAACCTGCCACTAGATGCCGCTCTCTCTCATGCAAATATTCAGGTGTGTGCAGTACTGGCAACCTGCCACTAGATGCCACTCTCTCTCTCATGCAAATATTCAGGTGTGTGCAGTACTGCCAACCTGCCACTAGATGCCGCTCTCTCTCATGCAAATATTCAGGTGTGTGCAGTACTGCCGACCTGCCACTAGATGCCACTCTCTCTCTCATGCAAATATTCAGGTGTGTGCAGTACTGTCAACCTGCCGCTAGATGCTGCTCTCTCTCATGCAAATATTCAGGTGTGTGCAGTACTGCCAACCTGCCACTAGATGCCGCTCTCTCTCATGCAAATATTCAGGTGTGCAGTACTGCCAACCTGCCACTAGATGCCACTCTCTCTCTCATGCAAATATTCATGTGTGTGCAGTACTGCCAACCTGCCGCTAGATGCTGCTCTCTCTCTCATGCAAATATTCAGGTGTGTGCAGTACTGCCAACCTGCCACTAGATGCCGCTCTCTCTCATACAAATATTCAGGTGTGTGCAGTACTGCCAACCTGCCACTAGATGCCGCTCTCTCTCTCTCATGCAAATATTCAGGTGTGTGCAGTACTGCCAACCTGCCACTAGATGCCACTCTCTCTCTCATGCAAATATTCAGGTGTGGGCAGTACTGCCAACCTGCCACTAGATGCCGCTCTCTCTCATACAAATATTCAGGTGTGTGCAGTACTACCAACCTGCCACTAGATGCCACTCTCTCTCTCATGCAAATATTCAGGTGTGTGCAGTACTGCCAACCTGCCACTAGATGCCGCTCTCTCATGCAAATATTCATGTGTGTGCAGTACTGCCAACCTGCCGCTAGATGTCGCTCTCTCTCTCATGCAAATATTCAGGTGTGTGCAGTACTGCCAACCTGCCACTAGATGCCGCTCTCTCTCATGCAAATATTCAGGTGTGTGCAGTACTACCAACCTGCCACTAGATGTCGCTCTCTCTCTCATGCAAATATTCAGGTGTGTGCAGTACTACCAACCTGCCACTAGATGCCGCTCTCTCTCATGCAAATATTCAGGTGTGTGCAGTACTGCCAACCTGCCACTAGATGCCGCTCTCTCTCTCATGCAAATATTCAGGTGTGTGCAGTACTGCCGACCTGCCACTAGATGCCACTCTCTCTCTCATGCAAATATTCAGGTGTGTGCAGTACTGGCAACCTGCCACTAGATGCCGCTCTCTCTCATGCAGATATTCAGGTGTGTGCAGTACTGCCAACCTGCCACTAGATGCCACTCTCTCTCTCATGCAAATATTTAGGTGTGTGCAGTACTGCCAACCTGCCACTAGATGCCACTCTCTCTCTCATGCAAATATTCAGGTGTGTGCAGTACTGCCAACCTGCCACTAGATGCCGCTCTCTCTCATGCAAATATTCAGGTGTGTGCAGTACTGCCAACCTGCCACTAGATGCCGCTCTCTCTCTCATGCAAATATTTAGGTGTGTGCAGTACTGCCAACCTGCCACTAGATGCCACTCTCTCTCATGCAAATATTCAGGTGTGTGCAGTACTGCCAACCTGCCACTAGATGCCGCTCTCTCTCTCATGCAAATATTTAGGTGTGTGCAGTACTGCCAACCTGCCACTAGATGCCGCTCTCTCTCATGCAAATATTCAGGTGTGTGCAGTACTGGCAACCTGCCACTAGATGCCGCTCTCTCTCATGCAGATATTCAGGTGTGTGCAGTACTGCCAACCTGCCACTAGATGCCACTCTCTCTCTCATGCAAATATTTAGGTGTGTGCAGTACTGCCAACCTGCCACTAGATGCCACTCTCTCTCTCATGCAAATATTCAGGTGTGTGCAGTACTGCCAACCTGCCACTAGATGCTGCTCTCTCTCTCATGCAAATATTTAGGTGTGTGCAGTACTGCCAACCTGCCACTAGATGCCACTCTCTCTCATGCAAATATTCAGGTGTGTGCAGTACTGCCAACCTGCCACTAGATGCCGCTCTCTCTCATGCAAATATTCAGGTGTGTGCAGTACTGCCAATCTGCCACTAGATGCCGCTCTCTCTCATGCAAATATTCAGGTGTGTGCAGGACTGCCAACCTGCCACTAGATGCCGCTCTCTCATGCAAATATTCAGGTGTGTGTAGTACTGCCAACCTGCCACTAGATGCCGCTCTCTCTCTCATGCAAATATTCAGGTGTGTGCAGTACTGCCAACCTGCCACTAGATGCCGCTCTCTCATGCAAATATTCAGGTGTGTGCAGTACTGCCAACCTGCCACTAGATGCCGCTCTCTCTCTCTCTCATGCAAATATTCAGGTGTGTGCAGTACTGCCAACCTGCCACTAGATGCCGCTCTCTCTCTCATACAAATATTCAGGTGTGTGCAGTACTGCCAACCTGCCACTAGATGCCGCTCTCTCTCTCATACAAATATTCAGGTGTGTGCAGTACTGCCAACCTGCCACTAGATGCCGCTCTCTCTCATGCAAATATTCAGGTGTGTGCAGTACTGCCAACCTGCCACTAGATGCCGCTCTCTCTCTCATCCAAATATTCAGGTGTGTGCAGTACTGCCAACCTGTCACTAGATGCCGCTCTCTCTCATCCAAATATTCAGGTGTGTGCAGTACTGCCAACCTGCCACTAGATGCCGCTCTCTCTCTCATGCAAATATTCAGGTGTGTGCAGTACTGCCAACCTGCCACTAGATGCCGCTCTCTCTCAATCTCATGCAAATATTCAGGTGTGTGCAGTACTGCCAACCTGCCACTAGATGCCGCTCTCTCTCTCATACAAATATTCAGGTGTGTGCAGTACTGCCAACCTGCCACTAGATGCCACTGTCTCTCTCATACAAATATTCAGGTGTGTGCAGTACTGCCAACCTGCCACTAGATGCCACTGTCTCTCTCATACAAATATTCAGGTGTGTGCAGTACTGCCAACCTGCCACTAGATGCCACTGTCTCTCTCATACAAATATTCAGGTGTGTGCAGTACTGCCAACCTGCCACTAGATGCCGCTCTCTCTCTCATGCAAATATTCAGGTGTGTGCAGTACTGCCAACCTGCCACTAGATGCCGCTCTCTCTCATGCAAATATTCATGTGTGTGCAGTACTGCCAACCTGCCACTAGATGCCGCTCTCTCTCATGCAAATATTCAGGTGTGTGCAGTACTGCCAACCTGCCACTAGATGCCGCTCTCTCATGCAAATATTCAGGTGTGTGCAGTACTGCCAACCTGCCACTAGATGCCGCTCTCTCATGCAAATATTCAGGTGTGTGCAGTACTGCGAACCTGCCACTAGATGCCGCTCTCTCTCTTATACAAATATTCAGGTGTGTGCAGTACTGCCAACCTGCCGCTAGATGCCGCTCTCTCTCTTATACAAATATTCAGGTGTGTGCAGTACTGCCAACCTGCCGCTAGATGCCGCTCTCTCTCTTATACAAATATTCAGGTGTGTGCAGTACTGCCAACCTGCCGCTAGATGCCGCTCTCTCTTATACAAATATTCAGGTGTGTGCAGTACTGCCAACCTGCCGCTAGATGCCGCTCTCTCTCCTCTTACAATAATCCATCACCCTGCAGTACCGCCAACTTGCCGCTAGATGTCGCCGATTCCCAGCGCCAAGTACCTCGCTCCTCCGCCAGGTGTCGTCCGCAGCGTCTCCCGTTTGTTTGTGGCGGCGGCGGCGGCGAAGATGGGGGAGACGGAGCCCGGCGGGGAGATAGCGGCGGAGAAAGCGGAGCCCGGGCCTCCGGCGGAGGAGCCGGTGCTGTGGAGCCCTGAGGTGGAGGTGTGCCTCTTCCACGCCATGCTCGGCCATAAACCTGTGGGTAAGCGGAGGCCGCGGCGCAGCCTCGGACTCGCCTAGCAGAGCTCAGCCGGGGAGCGTGAGGAGAGGGCCGGCTGCGGAGGATGAGGGTTGCCCGGTGCCGGGGGAAGGGTTGGGCCTGTCTGGAACGTTGGAATCCGGGCGAGTTATCCTTCTATATTTTAATAGATGAATTTAGATATTAAAAGGATTTAGAATTTTTTTCTTTTTGTAGTTGTTATTGCTGCCTTATTGTGACCCTCGTCTCTGCTGTGAGCACAACTTCCGGTCTTAGCTATGGGAGGGTCACAGGAAGTGAGGGGACACCTCCTCATCATAGGGTTAGGGATACTCACCGTATTTTAAAGCAGAACAGAACCCGGGTATTTGACTTTTCCAGGTATTGTTCTGTTCCCGAAGTGCCTGCCCCACTGTGTGACCCCCACAGGATAAAAACTTGTGTGGGCTCTCGTCCAATGAGAGCTGCCTGCTGTGACCATGTCATTTACTAGACCGATTTGGGATGCCCTGGGGCAAAGCTAGCAGCCGGCCCTGGAATCCAACAGTAGGATGTGTGGAGCTGTTTCTTGGCCCCGTCATACAGAGCTCAGAATTGGGATGCCCTGCTGTGTGAACCCCCCCAGGTCACCTGGAAACTCACCTTCTATCCCTGTCCAAGTGAGCATGCACGAGAAGCGGGCGCATCCCCGCCACCCCTTTAGCCGGGCCGTGGCAGGCATTTGTGATTGGCCAGCTCGGGCACGCTCCCTTTTAGAGGGTAACGGGGGATGCGGCCGCCAGTGCACTCGGATCCGCTCGCATTAGATGAAGGGACGGGAGCGGATCTGAGGATTGGACAAGAGGCCACGCATGCGTCGTAGGACCGGGAAAGGGAAGTCAGATTGGGCGACCTGGGGGGGGGGGGGGTACAACAGTGGGGCATCCCTGATCGATAGTCAAAATCCTGGGTTTTGGTTCCACTTTAACCCCCTCTCCCCAATTGGCTGATCTGGAGGAGGGAAGAGTTAGATACCCCATGAGGATGTTTTGGGGCAAAGAAGAAAACTGCAATGCCACACACCTCCAATATGGGGAGCTGCGGATGCTGCATGTGTGTACAGTTGTTTCCTGTCCCCCCTGTCAGATGGAGCTCTGCTAAGAAAAGGGAAGTATCTCTTTAATGCAGGGGTTAGTTTAGTTTCCCAGTGGAGTAGGAGCCACCTTGAGATGCATGGGGGAGGGTTTAGGTCTAACCCTTTATAGTCCGTGTTAGTGACTAGAGGTGACTGTTGTCGGTGTCTTGGCACAGGGGTGAACAGGCACTTCCACATGATCTGCATCCGGGACAAGTTCAGCCAGAACATGGGACGCCAGATCTCCTCCAAGGTCATCTGGGATCACCTCCGCACCATGTACGACATGCAGGCGCTGGTAAGTGCTACAGACCCTGAGTACGGAAAGGTTGGGGAGTGACGCACAAAGGTCTGTCTGTGTCATGTGACCAACCGGATAATTTGCCAGTGAGGGCACAGACTGGTCACATGCCAGAAAATGTTTTCCCCCTAGTGAGCCTACAGAAGGCCGGGCATGCCTTGTGTGGGGCTGATAGAGGTCTACATTAAAGGGGAATAAAACCTGGGAATTTGACTTACTGGGTTTTGTCCTGTGCCCCTGGGTCATCCCAATTCGCGATGAAACCAGTTCGCCCACTAAAACTTCTCGGTCCAATTGCCATGGTTACATACTTCAAAGGCAAACTGCTCTGATTGCCTTCCCCGGCCCGACAGCACATCGCGTCAGCAAATGTCTCTGATTATTTGCAATGGGGACCGTGAGCTGCCGTACCCCCTACGGTTTGCATGCTCCCACCCCAGCGTATCTGAATGGCATGCATGCGCCACAGGGGAAGCGGCGGCTCGTGCTTCCCATTGTAAACAATCAGAACCATTTGCCGAGGAGAGGTTGTGCATGTGCCGTCGGACCGGGAACAGGTGAGTTATTACCGGCACCCTGAGGGGTTTCACACAGCGAGGCATCTAGATCCGAGAAAGCCAGGGGCCGGCCCTAGAATTTTTAGATTCCGCTTTAAAACGGAAGACCAGTCTGTCTCACCCCGCCCTGCCCTCCCCCCAACACTGAGACAGGACAGGGGGGGGGGGGGGTGTAAAAAATAAATAAAACACTTTACCTGGACCCCAGTATCCAGCCAGCCAGGCATCCAAATTTTGGATGCCCCGTAAAGAGGGAGATCATGGCCCTGGAGTCTTATACACCAAAGTTAAAGCGGACCTTCACTCTGAATAAAAGTCTATCTTATATGTTTCCCCCACACTGTACATACAGATTGCTCACATTAAAAATCATCCTACCTGCATCTACTGCATGTTATGAGCCTTTAAACATCCAAGATGGCGGCTTATGGAAGCCGCCATTTTATCAGGCAGCCTGCAAACAGGAAGTGCCTGCAAACAGGAAGTGACTGTGCTGCTCTGCATTCTGGGACTGCTGACCTTTCCCTGACCCCAGCTCTGCTCTGTCTGAGCAAAGCACAGCTATAACCTGCCCCCCTGTACCTTATCCCACTCTCCTCTCCTCAGTAAGTGTGATGCTTCTGAGTCAAGATGGCGGCGCCCGTATCCTAAATTCCTGAACAGAGTTGCAGCCCAGTGGGGGAAAGTATAATAAGTTAGTGACTAAAAATGTAAAATATATTCATTTTAGATGCTGGGGAATTGTTTTTTAAGAGTTTGGGCTTTTCATTAAATCATGGTGAAGGTCCGGTTTAAATCCAATTTAGAGGGGGCACCCTCATGGGCACCTAGGCCTGATCACATACTTATTCAGCAAGACCAAATCCAGAAGCTAAAAATGCTTGTGCCATCCCCGGTTACAGCTGGTGTGACCGTGCACAGATGTAGGAGATGCCCTCGGTGGCTTTCAGACAGCATGGCATCCCAAAACGGAATGCTCTGTGGATGGGCGTTTAATCAGATCGGCATCTTGTACAGTATAGGTCTGGTTTGGTCCACTTAAAAGTTTTGTGCCTGGGGAAAAAAAATAAACAATAAATTCCTCTAGTTCCACGTAGCTGATACCAGTTGCCAGATAGCAGTAGTTTGAAACTTACCGGCATCGTCAATCCCGCCATCCCTGTGGTCACTCTCGTGTCAGTCACAATGACTGGCCTCGGCCACCCTATTCACTACAATGTAGGGGTGCATGCCAGCCATGCAAGGAGGCAGCAGGGTGACCATGGACCATGTGAGTGGGGATGGAGTGGTGTGTATACCCGGCCGAGATAAGTTTTAAACTCCCGGAATAGGGGCGATGAGGGACTTTTGGTGTATTGTTTATTATGTTTTCCCAGGCAGTCCCTTTGAGGGGAAACTAAACCCTTCCAGGCAGCTGCCCGGGTTTACAGAAATGGTAAACTAACCTACCCCCCCTTATTTCATTGGTAAGCCCTACAATAAAAAGATACTACCCTTTTCCTCACAGCCCTTCATCCAACAAGTGATTAGAAACAGCCGCACGGCAGGAGGTGTGTGGCACTTAAACCGGACTACACCTGTTTTTTCTTTAACATGTATTGGTCCCGCTGTCTGTTCATCACAACTAGCTCAGGGGGCATCCAGAATGCTAGAGCCCCCCTCGTAGGTAACCTCCCGGGCGCCCGTAATACGCACCTTCATTACGAGTCAGGGCCGGGAAAGGTGTCCCATGATTGGCCGCAGGGCGATCACGTGGGTCATAGTCACGTCCTCTGCGTCAGCCACCGGCACGACCTGCCCACGTGACCGCCCAGCGGCCAATCGCGGGACTCCTTTACTGGCGCTGGCTTGTAATGAAGGTGAGTATTACGTGCGGTTGGTCTGGTTTTATTTTCGATTGAAATCTGCAAAACACATTTGCTAACATAAGAAAAAAAATAAAAATGCGAGATCAGCTCAGCACCTTTAAGCCATAATTTTGCCACACAAAAATATACACTTTCAAGAATTCAATTGAAGGTGGACTTGCCCTTTAATTAAATCAGGATGCCCCAAGGGTGAATGTTAAAAAGGGGTCGAAATTCCTTCTTGATTCTTTCTTCTTAAACCGGACCCTGTACCACATGGTACCCAAACCCTAAATGAGTGGACCTAAAACTTAAATCACTTGTCCCAACTAAAAGCAGGGCCCAAAATGTGATTAAACTCCAGGCCCCTGCAGCTGCCATCTGTTACCCACAGTTTAGTGCTTCTGTCCTTCTCTTGCCTAGAGCAGACTAATGATGTGTTTTGCTTTTAATGTTTCAGCATGAATCTGAGATTCTCCCTTTCCCAAACTCTGAGAAAAACTTTATACTTCCCGAGGAGATCTTCCAGGAGGTGAAGGAAGGTGAGGTTATAATTACCAATGGCTAGAGGGGAAGAAGTATATCCAGCAATCCAGCTTGTATGTAATTCGTGCCTTAGAACAGCGGAAAGCATCCTTCTCCATTTCATTCTTTATGCTGCAGATGTACATTAGGCAGAACCTTTTTATTTCTATGTAAAATGTGCTATAGTTGAGCACCAAAAGCGAAACACAAAGAATGCTGCAACTGCCCTGGAGTCTTTTAGATCCCCCCTCTCATAGACTCCAGGGCTGGTTTTGGTCTACTTTAATCTCACCCGTGACTACCTTTTGCCTTTTATCCTACCCTTTGAGACTTTTTTTCCCTTACCCCCTCCACCAGCATCTCCAGTTCCTCAGTCCGTCACTGCCGCGCCTGCTGTTTATTTCCTGAAGGGGAGACAGTGATGTCCTCTCGAGGAAAGCCTCCGCCCTTTGCCGGCTGCTGCTGTCTTTGCTCAGCCAGCGATGTGTCCGCCACACCAGGGGCCGCTCGTCCTCCAGTTCAGAGACGCCACGAGCGGAAGCTGTGCCATGCTCCCTTTCCTCGGCCACGACCATCTTTGCTTGTCACTGCTTCCCTTTCCTCAGCCTGAAAGAAGTGCTGGATCTGCGCTTAGGGCTGCAGATGGGTGGGTTTCGCAGTCCTCTTCTTCCAGGTAGATCCCATTGCTGTTTGGTTTGGGCTTAGAGTGCCACACTAGCCCAAGGATCCTGAGGCAAATCGACAGGCAGGAGCTCCCAGGAAATACTCCTTACCCTGACCATGCCAAGGCCACGCCACTTAATCTCTGCTGGGCAGTGTCAAGCCAAGCTTTATATATGGACCTTGGCTGACCTGCCTGTTTACCCCCTCCTGCCTGCCATATAACCCCCTGCATGCACACAGGGTCAGCTGGGATGTGTTCCCTCATAAAACTCTCCAGCATAAACAAAGTAATGGAATGAGGGTTATCAGAAATCACCCAGCCATAGAAAGCAGAGACAGGGCCCATCTCCTGCCCCTCCCACCTAGTAATAAAACCCCCAGAGTGGTTGATTGATCCAAAAGTCCCAAAGTTCCTCTCCTGCTTGTCACCCCCTCCCTTGGAATGTGTTCAGTTGGTATAATATAGCAGAAATTAGACTGGAATATTCTGAGACAGGCTGTGATACCAACAGCCAGCCCCCTGGTAGGAGGGGTAGGGAGACCCCCCCCCCCCCCCTGGGGCCTATACGCATAGCTGGCAAGTTTGGCCAGAACACTCGAATCTTACCATAAAGGGGGGCACATGCTCCATTGTAACATCTGAGGAGGAGACCAGGAACTGCTTGTCATTGAGAGACTGAAAGTTGATTTGATCGAACCGCAGCCCAGACAGACTCTTAAGTATTTTGACCATTTTATTGTGTGTTTTTCTGTTTTGTTTAAACAAATTCTGAAAATACAGCAGAGGGTCACTGATGCTCTGAATTAAGGATCTAAAAGAGCTCACGCTAGTTCTGAAGAGCCTGTCTACATTACTTGCCTAGGTTGCTCGATCGCCCTGTGCCTGGAAGTGGTCGAGGGTCGATCGATTGATTAGATCTGATTGGGTTGTGTGTGGCTTAAGATAGTGGTGGCAGCATTTTATAGCCACGCGTGTTGCCAATTGAACGATGTGCAATTGTCACAAATTGGTGGAAGCGGTGGGAATTAGTTCCCATCAGCACTATGCAGAATGCAGGGCGGAACTAATACACTGCTCTGCTTATTGCTGCCGGCGGACATTAAAGTGGACCAACACCCAGGATTTTGACTATCCTGGGTTTTGGTCCACTTCGGCGGGGCACCCCGATCGGGGGTGTCCCGCTCTCTGAAACCCCCCAGAAACCCCAAAAAACTCACCTTTCCTCGCTCCCACGTGACCGTGCCGTCCAATCCCCGCCGACGTCCAAGCGGGTGACAGCGGCGTCCAAGACAGCGCGGCGGATCAGGTAAGGAGTTTGGGGTTTTTTTGGGGGGTTTCACCCCGCGGGACACCCCGATCTCGGATGTCCCGCAGTGAGTGAGGTGATCAGCCCGGGAATCCTATAGATTCCCGGGCCGATCACCCCTGGGTGTTGGTCCACTTTAAATGAAGTGCAGGACGTCGGACAGTTCCGTCACTGCTCTCAGCATCCTGTGATCACTGCGGGTGACTTTGAAGCTTGGACTTGGCCTTTTTCTCTGTGGGGTCCGGAAAACTGCTCTAGGAGCAGAAAAGTGACACTTGATGAGCCTTGGAACGTTTCCATGTACTGGTAGTAAATGTTGCTATATTGCAGGTAAAGTTACGGCAGAGGATGACGGCAAAGACGACACCAAGGAGGATGTGGATGTGCACTCTGTCTCTGAAGAGGGTGAGATGCTTGTTTTATGGCTCAGGGGTATGGGGCAAAAAGGAGGGTGCGTCTGAGGTAAGAGAGACTGATGCCTCACAGAAAGATATAAAGAATATGAGGAGAAGGAGCTCATAGATAAGTTATTGAAGGTAGGACTCAATCCCTGGATAGTTCAGTGGATTTCCAGTTGGCTGAGGGATCGGTATCAGAGCGTTGTTGTAAATGGCGTGCAATCTGAACAAAGGCGCAAGTGGTGTGCCGCAAGGCTCTGTCCTGGGCCCCATTCTTTTTAATATATTTGTAAGTGACATAGGAGAAGGCTTGGTAGGAAAAGTTTGTCTGTTGCTGATGATACAAAGGTTAGTAATAGGGTGGATATTCCTGGAGGTGTCTGCAACATGGAAAATGATTTAGCTTTACTGGATAGATGGTCAAAACTGTGGAAACTAGAGTTTAATGCCTCTAAATGTAAAATAATGCACTTGGGTAGAAGGTATCCCTGCTCTGAGTACCGTATGGGCAGCACTGTGTTAGCCAGGACCTCGGAGGAGAGAGATTTAGGGGTACTGATTACTGATAGCTGCAAGATGAGTGGACAGTGTAGCCAGGCAGTGGGAAAATCAAGCAGGATGCTCGGCTGCTTAGCTCGAGGCATCACCAGTAGGAAGAGGGAGGTTGTGATGCCGCTGTATAGAGCCCTGGTGAGGCCACAGCTAGAATACTGTGTGCAGTTCTGGAGACCTTACCTGCAAAAAGACATTATTCAAATAGAACGTGTCCAAAGGCGGGCAACGAAAATGGTGGAAGGACTTAAACTTAAAACTTATCAGGAGAGACTTAAAGAACTTAATTTGTACAGTCTGGAGGAAAGAAGGGAGAGAGGGGACATGATTGAGACCTTTAAATATGTGAAAGGATTGAATAAGGTTCAGGAGGGAAGTGTTTTTAAGAAGAAACTTAATGATAGAACAAGGGGGCACAACCTGAAGCTAGTCGGGGGGGAAGATCAGGAGCAATGTTAGAAAATATTATTTTACAGAAAGAGTAGTAGATGCTTGGAACAAACTTCCAGCAGAGGTAGTTGAAACATCAACAGTCACTGAATTTAAACATGCCTGGGATAAGCACACATCTATCCTAAGATAAAGAGTACATACAGTATACACATAAGGGCAGACTAGATGGACCGTATGGTCTCCTTATGCCGTCAACCTTCTATGTTTCTATGAGAAGATAGTGGGCAAAGTTTTCACATTGAGACCAGTGCAAACAGCTGGTATGGGGTGTGAGATTGCTGGAGAGGTAGTGCTGCCAGATATAATGTGCTTTCCAGTGTCCCACATGTTCCTCTGCCAATCACTGCTCCACGTCAGGCTTCTCCGGCTGCTTCGAATCTTAAATGTTTTATTGTGGCGACTCCTCCTCCAATCAGTGAAGGAAGCGCGCTCCTTACGTTTGGTGAAAGGAGCTGGCAATGCAACCACAGACAGATGACCTTTTTACATTTTAAAAGTCTCCTTAAAAGCAGGCCTAAACACTTATTATCAAAAAGCAACTAAAATATAAAAATATCATTTGTAAACAGGCAAACAGCTGCATGCTTTTGAATGATCAGGTAATTGCTTACCTGCCTGGCTACCTCGGGAAATATGCTGTCTCCGCCATCTTGCTGCACCCAGAAGGTGTATGTTTCCCACAACCCTCCTGGGTTCTTGATTCGAAGCCTGTGGCTGCACACTGGCCACCTCAGATTCATTTAGGCCAGTACACCAAAGTGCAGGATTTGAAAAGTCTGCATTTTGTTATTGGGTCATGTAGCTTAGATTTCTGCTCCAGAGGATACGAGGAAAAGAAGTAATACTGCACAGCAATCGACTTTGTGCTACATTTTTTTAAATTAAATTCAGGACTTTTGGTCCACTTTAAATCATATGCTTTCAGACATGTTTTATTTATCATGGTTTTCACTTTAGGGACCCACAAACCTATTGTAGAATGTATTTTCTAAGTAAAGTGCATCTACAACCAAACTAAGAGCAGACCAGTGTGTATGTGCACTTGTCCAATCAGTTTAAAATGGGGAATGCTGTTAGCTGCAGGGCCACGGGTGGAAAGCATCTGGGAGCGCACATATGCGCATGTGGGGCTGCACAAATGTGTGCATGTGCCAGTGATAGTGCGCCTATTCATCTGTGGGAGTGCATTCAAATGCTTGTCTAGGAGTGTGCGCATGTGCATCTGGGGGTGCTGGTTTAGACGTCTAATGTCGCCTAGAAACAGGGAGAGCGGGAAGGAGCACAGCAAGGGTGTAGCTAATGTCTGTGTTTGAAGCAGGATTTCAGGTAGACCCTGCTCATTATGCTGATAATTATGCAGCATAAGCCAAGGGAGAAATCATAAGCTAAACCTGTAAACCTCGATATCCCGGCCATTTCTTCTTCAATTGAAAAAACGGAAAACAGTTTAGTACAGTGCCAAATGTAGCCTGACGCATTGCTGTAACAATTACCTTTGTCTTTTTTTTTTTAACTATCCTGGGTTTTGGTCCTTTCCCCAAGGGTACCCCGATCGGGGTTGCCCCGCTGTGTGAAACCCCCAGATCGCCCAAAGAAATTCACCTTATCCTGGTCCTATGGCGCATGTGTGGCCAATCAGCTCGCTCGGAGCCGCTGACGTCACGCCATCTAAGACGGCGTCTAAAGCCAGCGCCTCTGAGCGCACTGGTGGCTGAATCCCCTGCTTCCCTCTAACAGGGAGCGTGCCCGCATGCCTGCGCATGCACCGTTGGACCGAGAAGCAAGGTAAGTGAACGGGGCGACCTGGGGGGGTTTCACACAGGAGGGAATCGGGCTGATTGAGCTTACCTTCATTTAGCCGCCCCCCCCCCCCCATTAAAATATATTTGGCGGCAATGGAAGGAGTTCTACTATGGCATTGGGAAATGTGATTTGAGGTCTACTTTAGATAGATTCAATAGAAATGAGAGGAGATTCCATCCCCTGTTTGTAACAGAGTTTTTCTCCATCCCTTTCAGGTAAGAGTCTCGAGAAACCAATCAGCAAAGAGAAGGAGAGGACCTTGTCCGAATCGGGCTCTAAAGAATCTGGAGACAAGAGGAAGAGGAACCGCCAGACAGAAAAAGTGGTCAATGCCAGCAGCAATCCATCTAGCCCCAATGCCAACAAAAGGAGGCGCACGTAGGCAGGGGCCAGAGCCCAGGAGGGGCCATCAGCCCGGGAAAATGACTCGTGATCAGACTCTCTCATATCTGAGGAGCATTATTTTCTGTCACCTTTTGAGTGGCTCCATCACCGATTGTTTCTCTGGCAACCTGGCTGCAGTTTGGGGTTTTGAGAAGCCCCGTGGTGCTCGTATGTCCCTTTATAAGCCGGGAGACATATTTATCAGAGGTGCCATTGGGGAAATAACTATTACTAATGGCGTTATAGTTCCATCATGTCAGTCTATATCCTTTGCTATTTGATTGGAACAGATCGGTGACTGACAGAAGGGGATTGGATTTCTTGTTTGCGTCACCTGCATCTCTTTACACCCACAAGATGCTTTTGGACAATTCCGTGTGTCTCACTTCCTGTTACCCCTGTTCAGCAATTTGAGCATTTCTAGAGCATCAGTTACAGGGCCTAAAATTCCTCATAAGTTAAAGGAGCACTATCGCGAAAGATTAAAAATCCATATAAGCACGTTGGCTAATGAGAGGAGGGGTCACCTATTCACTTGAACTGAATAAAACTCCCACCAAGCTTGTCATTTATTCTCTCATAGTAGGAATAAAATCCAGGGGAACCTGAACCCTGGATGTCCTTTTCCTTTCATTAAAAGTTAGGAAAACAAGCTTGACTGGATATTTATTGATGCTGGGTATATAAGTGGCCCCTCCCCCTGCCATCCAGCAGATTTATATGGATTTTTATCATTGGGTCATTTCCAGTTCCTGGTGCCTGTTTGCATCCTGTGGGCAGTTTGAACCCGTTTTGGAATTGGTTGAAAGATATTAGGAGGGCTTTATTAATGGGACAGTCCAGGCAATGGCAATAATAAGGCAGCAAGGAGCTCACCTAAAGCCGTGCCTGTGACTCGCCTCCATTTCATGTACATGCTGAAGCAGGTCTCCAAAGTTTTCCCCTCCTTTCCTTTGCTAAACTCCAAATGTAGTCACAGAGCTGCCCCTGTCCATCAGCGTGAGTGAGCCTGGCAACTGCGACCATATATTTGACTTTCCCTTTAGTCTGGAGTCCCACATTAAAGTGGATCAAAACCCAGATCGAACAGCCGGCGTTTCCATGGGCTAGATGTGGTTGTCCTCCAATCCACTTCTTCGGTCGTGCATATTAATATGCGGCTTGAGAAGCTAAATGGAATCCTAGCCTCACCCCTTGTTTCCCTCGGCTGTGCGCGGCCAGCCATTTAATTATGGCGGCCACTTGAGTCATGGGCTCATTGAATAGGTAAGAAAATCGGATGACTGGTGGGGTTACACGTAGCAGGGCATCCCTAATAAGTATGCCCCAGGGGTGGTTGTCTAACCACATCTAGCGTGTTAGATGCTGGGTCCACTTTTGGTCCACTTTAACCTTTGTCACAAATCCAAGGGCTGTGTAAGCTTTGAGATCTTATAAAGGTCTCTGTTCTGTAGTAACTCTGTGTTAAAACAGGATAATCTTGCACTTCCCTCTTTGTTTTTTTTCTGCGATTCTCTACCAACACCACAAGTTCCCTGGAGCGCTGTAAAGCAAAATTATTTTTTTATTAGAGGGACAGTCCAAGGCATTAAAAAAAAATAGTACTTACCTGTCAGCATGCAGGCTCAATCCCACAAAGTGTGGGCTCCCGTTTCAGCTGTGTCAGTCCCGGTGCCGAGAGGGAGCTTCTTCTCCGGCCTTGCTTAGTCTGGAGCTGAATTTAAATTATTGTAGGGCGCTCTCGAGTAGCCTCGCGATACACCCCCTGCTGCCAATCAACAATCAATCAATATGTCCCCACATGCCCAGGCAACATGGAATGTAAAGTGAGGCTGGAGCTAAAACCAGGGAACAGGGTTCCGCAGGAATTTATGGGTTTGAGTCTGCAGGGATTTTAAAGGAACTCGCCACTTATGTGGACTTTTCCTAAGACTCGAGAACAAGAGACAATAGACTCCTCCTCCTCTTACCTGTGCTGTGCTTCCTGGTTTCAGCTGGCACGTGGGCATGGCCTGTGGATAGCCACCACCCATTAAAAACAAAGGGGGGGCTCCATACATGGAAGCTCGTGGTGTACTGAAGCCTCCATAATTTCACTGGGAGGTGGCCGTACATAGGCCACGCCCACCCCCAGCCGGGAACCAGGGAGAGCAACAATTGGCGTTGTCCCTGTGTTGCAATTGCGATGCGGAGAAAACGTATAGGTGTAAACAGCGCTTAACAGCATATAGCAGTGCTAATAAAAATACTTACCCGAACAAGGCCAGTTCCCACAGTTAGCCAAAGGATCAAGTCCTAAGGTTCTGCATCAGCTCGTTGTCTCCTGCATCTCCAGCTAGCGGTTAGTCATCAATGTGCAGCAACTATCCTATGATAGCTGGAGATGTAGAAGAGGACACACAAAACAGCAGAACATGCAACTCCATCCTATAGCTGCTCAGGGCACTTTGGCAATGGTCGTTAAATAGACTTTTTTTCTGTTTTGAAGTGCTTAAAGTGGACCAAAACCCAGGATTTTGACTATCCTGGGTTTTGGTCCCTTCACCCTGATCGGTGGTGCCCCGCTGTGTGAAACCCCCCAGATCGCCGAGCGCAACTCACTTCTTCCCGGTCGTACAGCGAATGCGTGGCCACTCTTCCAATCAACGCGCTCGGAGCCGCTGACGTCACGCCGTCTAAGGCCAGCGGCTCCAAGCGCGCTGGCGGCGGCTTCTTCCCTCTAACAGAGCACACGCCCTAGAGCGAGGGATAGCAGGAATGCGTGCACATGCGCCGTTGGAACGGGAAGCAAGGTAAGTGTATGGGGCGACCTGGGGGTCGATTTTGGATTCCCCGTAGGGAGGGAATTGATTGGCCCGGGAACCTTATAGATTGGTTTTGGTCCACTTTAAAGGAGAGTGGAGGTATAGGATTGCTTTAAATTAAAGGGATTGTCCCAGCATAAAAGTAAAAAAAACTATATTCTTCTTTTAGTGAGTATAGCTTTTTTTTTTATTTTTTACACTACAACCTGGAATCGCACCACTTAGAGGTTCTCCATGTAACAGGACTGCAGAGTGAGCTGTGAATCCTGCCAGAATAAATGGGTGGTGGGTAGGGGAAGAAGGAAGCTGGGCTTTAATCCAGCGTGAGGGTGACGCCTCGGACAGATCATTAGGTGCGCGCCACTGTAGACAGGCCAGCTTTGTTAGGGGAACATTTTTCTAGAGATTAGATTTTGGTTGTTAAACTTTCTATTTAATGATGTTTTTAAGGTTGATTTTTTAAGTGTTTTGTATATAAATCCTATAAACACTCGGGGGTTGCTTTGTGTGTTTTTGTTGCAGGAGTCTATGTGTGGGATAGTCTAGCATTCTGGATGGCCCCCCAAGGCTGCCACAATGCGGCCCCCAGGCTCATTAAAGTGGTCTCTCACCCATTTTCTACATAATGGCTCTGGGACTGCTTTAATAAGCCCGGGGCTGACGAAAGCCGAGTCTCTACTCTGCAAGAAATATGGAGTGGAATTCTGTTCTTAAGTGCACCAAAACCCACATTTTTAACTAGCATCCCCTGATCTGCTCACCCTACGAAGAGTACCTTTTGCCAATTTTTAGTGCTCCTGCTTCACTCTAATTCCAGATAATGACGCCTGTTTTAGCTGTAAAGATCCGCCTCCTCCATTCATTGCCATTGTTGTGTGCGGCAATGTCATCATTTGCCACACCTATGCAATGACTATATATACCGTTCCAGGATGATTCGAAAAGCGAACATATCCATTTCTAGTTCTACACCCTAAGAAGGGAATATCTGCAGGGGCTTTGGCCAAATGTATTTCACAAGTTCGGTGGGTTTTGGTCCGCTTTAAAGTAGAACAAAGACCGTGAATTTGACTTTCCCGGGTTTTGTTCGGTGCCCTGAGGGCATCCCAGTTAAAATTTCCATATTGTGTGAAAACCGCCAGAAAGCACAGTAAATCTCGTCTCTCCTTGCTCCAAAGGCGCATGCACAGGCTTTCATCATTTGTGGAAGTGTGCACGAGGCCGGGGATACGGGGGGGGGGGGGGGGGCATGCTGCAGCACATGCTTCCCATTGATTTCAATCGGAGCCTTTTTGTTCCATTTTAAACAGGACCAACAGCCTGGCACAGTTGAAAAACGAAAGTAGCTGACATTTTGGAGCTTCTTCTCTCAACTGAATACTGACATAACTGAAATGTACAGTAACAGGAAGCCCAGCACGACTTCCTGTTTGCAGGTGGCCTGCACAGCCCATGAGCAGCCATCTTGTTTTTAAAATTTATCCCAGTAGGCGTTAGAAAAAGGTAAATTATTATTTATGTGCAGCAATCTATATTGCCCTGGGGAGGGATGCATGAGCACTTGTTGTGTTGGTGTGATTTAATTCTTTTTCTTTCCAATCCATTCCAGCCTGTCCAGAAGTATTCACGTTTGGGAGTTCGCCCCTAGGGGGCGCTGACTGCAAGATCAAAGATGAAGCCCCTCCCAGCCCCCTATAAAGGCAGCTGCCTCTCAACACAGCCCCAGTTCTTTTTCTTGCAGTTGACTGCATAAGATCTCTTTCACTCTCTCTCAGAATTTTGGCAGCAGAGTGGGGCCACCTAGCCTGTCGGCCGACTGCAGGACCCTATTTCCTCGGATCTCCTCTGACCCATCCTTGCCTCCCAGCTTTGGCTGATACCAGGGAACCGTGTACGGTAGGGTGAAACGCCGGGGTCTGGGGCGTTCTGGCAGAGCACATGGCTCTGGGCCGCAGGCTTTATTACCAAAAAAAAGCGTGAGCCTGCTGGGGAACCACTCATATATTTTGTATATGCCCTCCCTTCTCCCACACGCTTGATTTTGTTGGTGTATGTGCGTGCTTGGTGCTACTGTATGGGGAGCGGTGGAGAGCTCCATCGCCATATCGTGCTACAGCGAGGAGCGGTCCAATGCCACTCCTTCCACATCTTACCTTCCTCGCTCCCTTGCCGGGTCCGGGGCGCGGGCCACATGCGGGCAGGCGCGCCCCGCGTGAGTCCCTCTTGTTGTTGTCCTTCCTTGAGGGGATAGATATTGTGTCTATGGAATGTATTAGGCACTGTATGCTAATTTTTTTATTGCCATGTATGTGGTATGATTTCTTATGTGTTAATGCATGACTTGTGGGTCTTTTTGTTATTGCTGTGTTTTCTCTTTTTGTTTTTAGACGGTGGGCTGAAGGTTGAGGGTTTCTCCCGGTCCGCATTGTTAAAAAGGGGGATCGGCTATTAGGCTTAGGCCGTTAGTGTCTATTAGCCTTATTGAATATTCAAAATCGCCATAATGTAGGCATCAGGTGATAGTGAGCCGGGCACCCCACTTGGGCAGGACAGGCTCTGCCCCCTGTGCAGACGCAATCCCCTGCGTGGATTCAGCACAATTTGTTCCAGTTGCGCCAGAGGTATTGTTTTGGACCATGAGCAGGCGGTCGCTCCTGACCCTAGTCCTGCGTTACCACCGGCCTCTCCGGATCCTCCGCTGCTGCAGTTAGCCCCTAGTGAAGGGGGAGCCAGCAAGGGGATACATGCTGATTTTGCTCACAGGCTGGCTAGCCTTGAGAAACAGATCTCGTTGGCAGCCCCTAAGAAGGCCTTGAGTAAGAGGCGACATTTGGAGCCGGTTTACTCGGATGATGATTTTTATGATTCTTTGGAATCTACGGAGGAAGGTGAGTCGCCAGATGACCTATTTTCAGTGACTGAGTTGCTCTCCGCCGGAGAGGACAGCATTTCTGGCTCCTCCTCAGATGAGGATTCCTTCCTTCCGGATGATACGGAAAGTTTACTTTCTTCCGTTTTTGGTACCTTGCACATTGTTCCTCCCAGAACGGCTAAGAGGAAAAAGGGTGATTTGTTTCGGCCTGAAAGACAGCAGCGGGTTTTTCTGGAGCAGCCGCATTTTTTTAACATGATACTTAAGGAATGGGAAAGGCCCAACAAGCTACCGTCGGTTCCTAAGGGACTGGATAGGCGGTATCCTTTCCCTGCCGAGTTGATTCGGTTGTGGTCTCATCCTCCCGAGGTGAACCCTCCGGTTTCAGGGCTGTCCAACACCACTGTTATGCCGTCACCTGACAATGCTTCCTTACGTGATCCTGCGGACAAACGCATGGATCAGTTGGCCTGCCATGCTTTCACCTTTGACGGGGCCCTCTTTCGGCCTGCGTGTGCCACGGCAATTGTTTCCCTATCCACCAGGAGAAAAGTTAAACACCTTGTGGCTAAGGCTAAGTATCGCAAACGGGCGGAGGAGTTTAAGGAACTCAAGGCCTGTTTGGATTTCATCGGCTTTGTTGTTACTGCCATGGATGATGTGGTCAGGCTCGGTGCCAGAATTTCGGCCTTGCTTGTAGCATTACACCGCTCGCTGTGGTTGAAGCAGTGGTCGGCCGATGCGGCCGCCAAGAAATCCCTCACAAGTCTGCCTTTTGTGGGAAGCCGGCTGTTTGGGGAGCGACTGGACCTTTTGGTCAAGGATGGTAAGCTCCCTCAGAGAAGAAAGCCTGCTCGGCCCTTTCAGCACTCCTCTTCTTATCGGTCCTTTCGGGGAGGAAGAGGTTCTTCATTTTCCGGTGGCCGCAGAGATACCTGGGGCAGAGGTAGGCCCCGCAACCGGCCCAACCCTGCTTGGGGAGCTAAGCCCAAACCCCCAGCCAAGCCTATAAAGGTGATAGATCTAGCAGACAACAGACAAACTGCCTGTGGCTGTCAGTCTATCTGCCGGCGCGCTAATTTCTGTAGGATGCTCAGGTGTGATAAGATGGGATGTTTAATCTTATCCTTGTTTTCCAAGTATCCTTAAATATTGTTGTTACTGCAAAGTCAAATGAGATTTTTGCGTTTGCAGTTTAATATTTATTACTCAATACATTTATAAAGTAACATACCTACTGTAGAATTGACTCTAAATAGGTAAAATGAAATGGGACTTACCCACCAGGCCCGGCGGTAAACACCTAACCTGGGCCACTTTTGAATATGACTTATAGTTTAAGTAGATGAGGATCCCACTCTGTGATGTAGAAAGACGACTTCTTTTATTCAAATTAAAAGTGGAGATTCAAGACAGACCATGGAACATGCCACAATCAATAATCTGTCAATTGTATACAGCGGTCCCTTTAAAACTTCAGCAGCAGCTCCTCTATGTATATGGCGCTGGCATGAAGTCCCAGGATGTGTATCCAAAAGTTCAGAGCTTGTCTATAAGCTCTACACAGTCCGTTAGTTGATAATAAAATAGTCCATGAATAAAATCCTTTCCAGCTGGTTTCAGCCAGTCAGCACAGTCAGCTGGTAGTGAAGTGTAAAGTCCCGACGCGCGTTTCGATTTCTCGTCTTCAGGGTCAGCCAAGCCTGCTCAGGCATGAGGGGGCGCCCTCACAGGGTCAGGGGTTCTACTCCAACCTGTTCACTGTCCCCAAGAAGGACGGATCGCTGTGGCCGATCTTGGACCTGAAGGGTCTCAACAAATTAGTAAATTTCCGCATGGAAACATTGCGGTCGGCGATGAGATCACTTCGTCCCCGCGACTTTATGACCACGGTGGACATCAGGGACACGTATCTGCACATCCCGATTTTCCAAGGGCATCAAAAGTTTTTGAGGTTTGCACTGGAGGATCAACATTACCAGTTTGTGGCTCTCCCCTTCGGCATATCCTCAGCTCCCCCAGTGTTCACCAAGGTTCTGGTGGGCATCATGGCTATCCTGAGGAGTCAGGGTATTGGTGTATTACCCTATCTAGACGACCTTCTGATTTCGACCCGGTCCCTTCAGAGAGCGACACCCGGACTGTACTGTCAACCCTGGAAGCCTTCGGTTGGGTGATCAACTACCCCAAGTCGTTTATCACGACTTCAACAGTGAGATCGTTCCTGGGGATGACGCTAGACACCGATCAGGTCAAGGTCTTTTTGCCGCAGCAGAAAGTTTTGGGACTCCAGACGCAAGTGCAGTTCTTGCTGGCTTGTCAACAGCCATCGGTGCGACTGGGGATGAGATTGGTGGGCCTAATAGTGGCGTGCTTCGAGGCAGTGCCCTTCACCCAATTCCACATGAGACCTCTACAGCTGAACCTGCTGATCAGCTGGAATCTTTGGAACAAGGATTTTTACTGTCCCCCCCCTGGCCAGGCAATCCCTCTTGTGGTGGTTGAACTCTCGGAACCTGCTTGTAGGCAAGTCCTTTCAGACTCCCCAATAGGAGATAGTTACCACGGATGCCAGTCTTACAGGCTGGGGAGGCATTTGGCAGACCCAGAAGATCCAGGGTCACTGGGGTCCGAAGGAGAACTGGTTACCCATAAATCTCTTGGAACTGAGAACAATTTGGTTGGTTCTACTACGTCTGACCCCCTATTTAAGAGGCCATGCGGTTCAGGTCCGCTCGGACAATCAGACAGCTGTAGCCTACATCAATCACCAGGGCGGTACTCGGAGCAAGAGATCCCTCAGGGAGGTAAGCTGGATTCTGACTTGGGCAGAGGAGAATGTTCCCTGCATCTCGGTGGTTGACATCCCAGGGGTGGAAAACCAGGAGGCAGACTCCCTAAGCAGGAGCTCCTTATGCCTGGGGGAATGGTCACTCAGCAGCGAGACCTTTCAGGCTCTGTGCCTCCGCTGGGGTCAACCAGACGTGGATCTTTTTGCGTCCAGACACTACTACAAGCTTCCAAGGTTCGTCTCTCTCAAGAGACCCTCTGGCCATAGCAACAGATGCTCTGGCGATCCCCTGGATGGAGTTCAACCTTCTGTATGCATTCCCTCCGTTTCCGCTCCTGGGCAGAGTGCTACGCAAGATAGCCCAGGAAGGGGTAACAGCCATCCTGATGGCTCCTCGCTGGCCGAGGAGGAGTTGGTTTGCGGACATAGTACAGATGTCAATAGATCACTACATCATGCCCGACGATCCAGGGCTTCTCACACAGGGGTCACTACGGCACCCGAATTTACGGACGCTGGCTTTGACGGCCTGGCTATTGAAACCTCCATCCGGACGGAGAAGGGTTTATCGGCCACGGTTATTCACAAAATGATTCAGGCACGGAAGAAGTCTTCTTCCATGATATACTACAGAGTTTGCCAGGCCTATATCGCTTGGTGCGAGGCCAGGAGCCTTCCTTGTCTGAAATATTCTGTTTCCTTTATTCTGAGTCCTTGAGTTTCTACAAAATGGTCTAGACTTGGGCCTCCAGTTGAGCACCCTCAAGGGTCAGGTCTCGGCCTTATCCATTTTTTTCCAGAGGTCCATTGCCAATCATAGATTGATCAAGACTTTTTTCCAGGGGGTCACCCATGTCTGTCCACCACGTAAATTAGTCTTACCGGTGTGGGACCTAAATCTAGTGCTCCAGGGTCCCCCCTTTGAGCCATTGAATGACGCTACATTGTCTATGCTGACACTCAAGGTGTTTTTTCTGGTGGCGATCACCTTGGTGCGTCGCGTATCAGAGCTGGCCGCGCTTATGTATGAAACCACCCTACTTAGAGATGCACAGAGATAAGGTGGTTTTTCGTTTTAAGCCGGATTTTTTGCCTAAAGTTGTTTCTCATTTTCACCTTAATGAGGAAGTTGTATTACCTTCCTTGTGTCCTGCATCGGCTAATCCCAAAGAACGGACTCTCCCTGCTTTGGATGTGGTCAGAGCCATAAGGTATTACCTGGCTGCAACTGAATCCTTCAGAAAATCGGATCTTTTTGTCTTGACTGAGGGTTCTAGGAAGGGATTGTCACCAGCCAAGTCCACTCTCGGTAAGTGGATTAGACAGGCAGCGGTACATACCTATTCTACCAGGGGGAAGGAACCCCCTTTTCAGATCACAGCTCATTCTACTATAGCCATTGGTGCTTCGTGGGCTTTTCAGCACCAGGCCTCGGTGGAACAAGTTTGCAAGGCTGCTTGCTACTTGGTCTTCAGTTCATACTTTCACAAAGTTTTACAAGGTGGATGTCAGGGCCTCAGCTGACGCTGTTTTTGGCCGAAAGGTGCTTCAGGCGGTAGTGAAATGAACTATCTGCTGTTCCGCACTGGGGATCCCGCCCATATGGACACTGCTTTTGGATGTCCCAAACGTGAATACTTCTGGACGGGCTGGAATGGATTGGAAAGAAAAAGGCAATTCTGTGAAACTCGCCTGTAGAATTGCTTTTGTTTCCAATCCATTCCAGCCCGTCCACCCCGCCCTTGAGGTTTATTATGTCCTGCATGCCTGTTATGGTGATTAAACCATTTTTGCTCATTGGACACTAGTTATACGAGTTTTTGATTTTAAGTTTTTGATTCGAGAGGGTACAAGCGGGGGCAATGTGAGGCAACATGGTCTCCTATTTTTTGGACCTTCCCGGCCTGCCTCTTCTGTTTGAGTACTGCTTTTAAATTACTGGGGCTGTGTTAAGAGGCAGCTGCCTTTATAGGGGGCCGGAAGGGGCTACATCTTTGATCTTGCGGTCAGCGCCCCCTAGGGGCGAACTCCCAATCGTGAATACCTCTGGACGGGCTGGAATGGATCGGAAACAAAAGCAATTCTACAGGTGAGTTTCACAGAATTGCCTTTTTTCACTGTTGGTCCGCTTTAAAGCAGACCAGAAGTCAATAATGGGGTTTGGCCTGCTTTTTCTTCTAGCTCCTGTAAGGCATAATAATTTAGAAATGCCCTTCAGGGGTGGACATCATCTACCCCCCACCTGTACCCAACATACTCTTTTTTACTTCCAGCTTTCATTGGAGGATACCGCAGAGCAACCAGCTCATTGAGGTCAGTGGGGCAGACAGAGCCCAGCTGCTGCAGAGAAGTTCCGCTCTGTGTGCTGATCAGTGTGGGGAGGGATCACGGGTGCTGGTCAATGTGGGAGGGACTGGGCACCCGATTCAGGGTGACCCTTAGGATGGGAGTTTAGCCTAACCTTGAGCCTTTTTGGACTTAGAATCCATTGTGGTTTCCATCCACAACCAACCACCCACTTGGCTGCCCTTTAGTCTAAAAGACCCCAGGGCTGGCTGATCAAGCTACCCTGGGGCAACCTGGGTGCTCTGTTTAAAGCATGCAGGTATGCTGATTGCATGAGCGTGGGCCGGGAGAAAGGTGAACCTGTTTTTGGGGTGCGTACCTGTGCCAGGCATTTCTTAATGGCTGACACCGGCTTGTCCACAGCTAGACGAGATGAGCTGGGGACTCCTGCCAGATTTCCATGCAGCTCTGAGCAAAGGAAATCTGAATGGCACACAAGCTGCTGATTGCCTGTGCCATGAGCACAAGGAAAAAGGTGAGTTGACAAAGCTATGCTGGGGGATACACACGGGGGAGGGGGCATCCCAAATGCTCCCACTGGTCTTATACCCATTTTCTACATAATGGGTGTGAAGCTGCATTGTGACGACCTTAGGGGGCATTCACATTGCTGTAGCCCCCCCTGCAACAATCATTAACCTAAACCATGATTCCCCCGGCATAATGCACCCCTGCGATTGGCCACTGGTGGTCATGTGAGACGTCTTAATATCCTGCAGAGTATAGCCAAGAGTACGTCTGTTGCGACTCAAAATAACACCCTCCTGCTCGCTTGCAGTGAGCGATACTTGCCTCATCCAGGCTGGGAATTTACCTGACAGATGACCGGAAGCCGCAGCTCGGTCTGCTGTGTCTGAACCTTCTCCAATGGGAGGTGACAGCTGCCACTTCCAGTTCCCTGTCAGTCAGACTTGGCCTAGAAAAGGTGAATATCACTCACCAGGGTCAGCTGAGGGGCAGGTTCAGGCACCCACCAACCTCAAACGCCTTTGATCACTTCATTCAGTGTGCACTTCCTTTCACATCCACAAGGGGGCAGACTCGCTTCCCAACTGGAAAGAGAAGCACACTCCCTAAATACTGAGTGATTTCAGGTCTGTGGGGGAATGCGTCATCACTGGGCAGACCCAGGCAGGTTCTGGGGCCCCTGCACCAGGAGGGCCCACCTCATTCCCTCTACCCTGGGCAGCTCATATGCAGGACACAGGGCCGTACAGAAACCTGGACTTAGCACTGTAGATGGGCAGATTGGACTGTTGGGAGAGACTTTCTTTCTGACAGTCCTTCTATTCTTTGTTTCTTTCCTTCAATTTTCTTCCTTCCATCTGTTCTTTGTTTCCTTCTTTCATTTGTTCTTTTGCCGTTCTTTTTCTTTCTTTCTACTTCTTCTGTTCATTCTGTCATTCATTCTGTTCTTTCCTTTTTTGTGTCCATCTATCTTTGTTCTGCAATGATTTCCTTTCTTCTTTCCTTTTTTTTTCTGTCCGTCTTTCAATTCTTTCTTTCCTTCCATCTTATCTTCATTTTTTTTCTTCCACTCCTTCTTTTTCCTGCTTGTTCTGTCATTAGTTTTATTCTTTGTTTCTGTCTGTCTATGCTTTCTTTCTTTCTTTGTTTTTTTTTTTATTTTTTGTATTTCTTTATTTTCATGAGTTTTTTTGTCCATCCCTCTATTTTTTCTTTCCTTCCACCTTCTCTTCATTTTTTTTCTTCCATTCCTTCTTTTTCCTGCTTTTCTGTCATTCGTTCTATTCTTTGTTTCTGTCTGTCTATGCTTTTGTTCTTTCTTTGTTTCTTTCTATTTATTTTTTGTATTTCTTTATTTTCATGAGTTCTTTCTTTTTTTTTCATTAGTTTAATTCTTTGTTTCTGTCATTCAGTCAATGCATTTGTTCTTTCTTTCCTTTTTCGGTCATTTCTTTATTTCAATTTTTTTTTTCTCCCATTCCTTCTCTGTCTTTTCTGCTTTTTTCTCTGTCAGCCCGTTTATTATTTCTTTGTTTCTGTAATTCGTTCTATGCTTTTGTTCGTTCTTTGTTTCTTAATTTACTCATTAATTTTTTATATTTCTTTTTTCACCTATTCTCTTTTTTGCCATTATTTTTCTATTTCTTCTTTTCCTGTTTTCTTTTTCTTTCTGCCATTCCTTCTTTTCTTTCCAATCCATTCCAGGCCATCCAGATAATCCTCACGGTTGGGTAGCTCCGCCCCAAAGGGGGCGTGGACTGCAAGATCAGAGATGTGGCTTCTCCCGGCCCCCTATAAGGGCAGCTGCCTCTCAACCCAGGCCCAGTTCTCTTCTTGCAGTGGACTGCACAGATCGCTTACACTCTCTCAGGATTTAGCAGCAGAGCGGGGCCCCCTAGCCTGTCGGCCGGCTGCAGGACCCTATTTGCGCAGATTTCTCTGACCCATCCTTGCCTCCCAGCTTTGGCTGCTTTTGGGATCCGTGTACGGTAGGGAGAAACGCCGTGGTCTGGGGCGTTTTGGCAGAGCACATGGCTGTGGGCCGCAGGCTTTCTTACAAAAAGCAGGTCGGCCGCAGGTATCTTATGGTGAGCCTGCTGGGAAACCACTGTATATTCTTGTATATACCCTCCCTTCTCCCACATGCTTTATTGTTTTATTGTGTTATGTTCATGTGTGCGTGCTTGGTGCTACTTACTTGGGGGAGCGGTGGAGAGCTCCGTCGCCATAGCACACTACGGCGAGGAGTGGTCCGCTGCCGCTCCTCCCACATACTTACCTCCCTCGTTCCCTCGCCTTGCGGAGGTCCCTGGCAGGGGCGCGGGCAGGCACGCCCCGTCGGCTCCTCGCGAGTCGGGGGGGTGGTGGGGGCAGGCCGGGGGCGGAGTCACGAGCGGCGGCGCACAGGCTGGCCATCGCTCCAGTGACGCTCCCCCTGCCGGAATCTTCTGGAACGCACGCTGCGTGTTAATGTGGCGCAGCTGGAAGTTATCCCTCAGGCATTGAGCTGCTCCTCGTGTCTCCGTAGAGCTGCTCAGCGCGGTGTCGTGAGTCTTTCTCTTCCTCCTGTTATTTCATTTTTATGTATTATTTTATATTTCTGTTGGTCAATGATATGTATACATGTATTTTGCCTATAATATGTTATATATGACAGTATGGCTCATATTGTAATTAACGTCTCTTTTCTTTTTGATTTTAGACTGTGGGCTGAAGGTTGAGGGTTGTGGTTTCTCCCGGTCCCCATTGTTAAAAAGGGGGATCGGCTATTATGCTTAGGACATTAGTGTCTATTTAGCCTTTACGAATATTTTACATTCAAAATCACCATAATGGAGGCATCAGGGGATAGTGAACCGGGTACCCCACTTGGGCAAGACAGGCTCTGCCCCTTGTGCAGATGGAATCCCCTGGGCGGATTCAGCACAATTTGTTCCACTTGCGCCAGAGGCATTGTTTTAGACCATGAGCGGGCGGTCGCTCCTGCCCCTAGTCCTGCTTTACCATCAGCCTCTCCGGATCCTCCGCTGCTGCAGTTAGCCCCTAGTGAAGGGGGAGCCAGCAAGGGGTCACACACTGATTTGGCGCAGAGGCTGGCTAGCCTTGAGAAACAGATCTCGTTAGCAGCCCCTAAAAAGGCCTCGAGTAAGAAACGGCACTTGGATCCGGTTTACTCAGACAATGATTTGTATGCTTCTTTTGGCTCCGCGGAGGACGGTGAGTCGCCAGATGACCCACTCTCGGAAGGTGAGTTGCTCTCCTCTGGAGAAGACAGCTTCTCTGTTTCCTCCTCAGATGAGGATTCCTTCCTTCCAGATGATACGGAAAGCTTGCTTTTCCCTATATCAAGTCCAGGTCGTCCCAGTAATGACGTGGGTATTCCGCCCCCCGGGGGGCGCTCGACTGCAAGATCAAAAGCTGTCGCTCCTCCCGGCCCCCTATAAAGGCAGGTGTCTATCATTCCCCAGTGTTCATCTTGCAGTCTGGCTGCTGAAGATCGTTGGATACTCTCTTGGAATTTTGGCAGCTGAGCGGGGCCTCCTAGCCTTCGGCCGCTGCGGACCCTATTACCACTGATTCCGTGAGACCCACTCTTGCCTCCCAGCCGCGGCTGACTCGGGATTGTGGCGGTAGGGAGAACGCCGGGGTCAGGCGTTTTTTTGCAGAGCTAGGCTCTGAGCTGCAGACCCTGTTTAAAGGGTAGCCGGCCATATGGTGGTGAGCCTACCTGGGGGAACCACATTACTGGCTTGTTGCCTTATGTCCCTTCCCATCCCACAAGCTTTATATTTGGTGGCTGTGTGTTTCTGTGCAACTGTACTGGTGTGAGTTTGAACTTATGCTTACCTCCCTCGGTTCTGGCTGCCTCCCTCTCCCCTCCATCTTGCTCATGCACATACGCTGTGAGGGGGGGACGGGACACCGCTCGCGTGGTTTTTTGGCGACAGGTGGATGGAGGAGTGCGGGCGCGGTTTTGCGCGCCGCACGGGCTGGATGTGTGTGCCCGCGGCGGGCCACCCTGCTGCTATAGCGGCCATTGTCATGTCCCTCGCCGTGGCCTGCTTCTCTGATGGGCGGGCACTCTTTTTGCGCCGCCTAGGGGGGGCGGGACCGCACGCTGATGCTTTTTGCGTCATCGCCGTGCGGCACGCCCCTTGAGGATCGCGCCGAAGCTGGCTGTGTGGTGCAGACTGCTCCTCTCGCTACTGCTGCTGCTTATTCGTGTCTGGCGTCCCTCCGCTGCTGCACCCCCGCTACTGTCAGTGTCGTGAGTCCCTCTTAATAAGGACTTTATTGTGATTCCCTGCATATGCTTGTGGGATACTGATGGCCCTTTCTTTTGTTCATTGTTTAGGTGGACCCAGTGATTGAGGGCTGTGGTTCCTCCCAGTCCCCCCCTTCCCTATTAAGAGGGATCATATAGGTTTGGGCCGTTAGTGCCTTGTAACCTGCATTTGCCAATTTTTCTAATCCCCATAATGGAGGTATCTGGGGATAGTGAGCTGGGGGCCCCATCTGGGCGGGTGAAGCTCTGCCCCTTGTGCAGTGCAAGTCCTCTGGGCGGATTCAGCACTGTTTGCACCACTTGCGCCAAGTGCATCTTTTTGGACCATGACCGCGCGGGCGTACCTGCCCCTAGCCCTTCATTGCCTGCGGCCTCGCCAGAACCTCCGCTGCTGCACTCGGCCCTCAGTGAGGGGGAAGCCAGCCGGGGGTCCCAGGTTGATTTGGCGCATAACGGCGAACAGTTCCTAAAAAGGCCACAAGTAAGAGACGATCTTTTTGATTATCTGGGCTCTCTGGAGGAAGGTGAGTTGCCTGATGATTCCCGTTACGCTGCAGATTATTCCGCTGGCGATGACAGTATGTCTGGTGCTTCCTCGTATGAGGATGCATGGCTCCCTGATGATACGGAGAAATTGCTTGCTTAAGTTTTTGAGACTTTACACATTGTTCCTCCCAGAGCGGATAAGAGGAAGCAAGGTGATTTGTTTAAGCCTGAAAGACAGAGGTGAGTCTTTCCGGAGCAGGCCCATTTTTCTAATATGATTTTCAAGGAATGGGAAAGGCCTAACAAGCTACTGTCGGTGCCTAAGGGCCTGGATAGGCTGTATCCCTTCCCTGAGGAGCTGGTCCGGCTATGGTCTCGTCCTCCCGAGGTGGATTCCCCCGTGTCGGGGTTTTCCAACACTACTATTATGCCTTCACCTGATACCGTTTCCTTACGTGATCCAGCTGACAAGCACATGGATCAACTGGTCTGTCATGCCTTCACCTTTGCTGGTGCCTTGTTTCACCCTGTGTGTGCCGCGGCTATTGTCTCCCTGGCCATCAGAAGGAAGGTGAGACGTCTTGTGGATAGCGCTAAGGCCCGCAAGCGGGCGGAGGAGTATAAGGACCTCAAGGCTTGCGTGGATTTCATTGCCTTTGTTGTCTCTGCCATGGACGATGGTGTCCAACTTGGTGCCTGGATTTCGGTCCTGCTTGTTGCACTTCGCCGCTTGCTCTGGTTGCGACAATGGTCAGCTGATGCCGCAGCCAAAAAGTCGCTTACTAGTATCCCTTTCGTGGGGCACAGGTTGTTTGGGGAGCGTCTGGACCTCCTGGTCAAGGATGGTAGACTCCCTCAGAGACAGAAGCCCGCTCGGCCCTTTCAGAGCTCATCTGCCTATCGCTCCTTTCAAGAAGGAAGAGGCTCTTCATTTTCAGGTGGCCGCAGAGATACCTGGGGTAGAGGTAGGTCCCGTGGCCAACCCAATCCCGCTTGGGGAGCCAAGTCCAAGCTCCCTGCCAAGTCCTCTCAGGCATGAGGAGGCGCTCTCACCCATCCGGGTAGGGAGACGGCTTCTGCTATTGCTCATATCTGGAGACGGCACGTCTCGGATTGGTGGATTCAGGAGGTGGTGTCCTCCGGTTACAAAATAGAGCTGGCAGTCAGGCCGCCCACAAAATTTTTTCGGTCTCTGATATCCCAAAACCTATTGAAGGCACAGGGCCTGAGAATGGCCGTGCAACACCTCCTGCAGTTAGGTGTGATTTGCCCTGTTCCTCGTCAGGAGCAGGGTCAAGGTTTTTACTCCAACCTGTTCACTGTTCCCAAGAAGGACAGAACTTTAAGACCAATCCTGGACCTGAAGGGTCTCAACAGGTTTGTAAGAGTCAGACATTTCCGCATGGAAACCTTACGGTCAGCGGTGAGCTCGCTTCGGTCTGGCGACTTTATGACTACGGTGGACATCAGGGATGCTTATCTGCACATTTTTCCAGGGGGCATCAGAAGTTCCTGAGGTTTGCTCTGGAGGATCAGCATTACCAGTTTGTGGCACTTCCATTCGGGATATCCTCAGCCCCCCGTGTCTTCACCAAGGTTCTGGCAGGCATCATGGCTATCCTGAGGAACCAGGGCATTCCTGTGCTGCCCTATCTGGACGACTTGCAGATTGCGGCCCAGTCTTTGCAGCAGGCCGAGAGCGATACTCGGGCGGTATTTTCAACCCTGGGTGCCTTCGGCTGGGTAATCAATTACCCAAAGTCTTTTATCACCCCCTCAACAGTGAGATCCTTCCTGGGAATGACGATAGACACCACTCAGGTAAAGGTTTTTCTGCCACTGCAGAAGTTTTCGGATCTCCAGACGCAGGTCTTGCTGTCCTGTCGGCGGCCGTCGATACGTCTGGGGATGTGATTGGTGGGCCTAATGGTGTCATGCTTCGAGGCGGTGCCCTTCGCCCAATTTCACATGAGACCTTTTCAATTGAACCTGTTGACCGGTTGGAACCGGATGCAGGAGTCGCCTCGAACAGGAAATTTTGCTGTCCCTCCTGGTCAGACAATCCCTCTTGTGGTGGTTGGAACCTTTTGGTGGGCAAGTCCTTTCTGACTCCCCGTTGGGAGATAGTTACCACGGATGCCAGTCTGACCGGCTGGGGAGACGTTTGGCAGACTCAGAAGATCCAGGGTCAGTGGGGTCCGCAGGAGAACCGCTTACCCATAAATCTCTTGGAGCTGAGAGCGATCCGGTTGGTGCGTCTTTGCTTGACTCCCCATTTAAGGGGTCGTGCGATCCAGGTTCGCTTGGACAATCAGACGGCTGTCGCCTACATCAATCACCATGGCGGGACTCGGAGCAAGCGAGCCCTCAAGGAGGTGACGCAGATTCTGGCTTGGGCAGAGGAGAATGTTCCATGCATGTCAGCGGTCTACATCCCCGGGGTGGAAAACCAAGAGGCAGACTCCCTGAGCAGGAGCGCCTTACACCTGGGGGAAGTGTCTCACAGCAGCAGGACCTTCCACGCGCTGTGTCTCCGCTGGGGTCAGCCGGATGTGGACCTGGTTGCTTCAGACACAATGACAAGCTCCCAATGTTTGTCTCCCTCTCAAGAGATCCTCTGGCCATTGCCACAGACGCTCTGGCAATTCCCTGGATGGAGTTAAAGTTCCTTTATGCATTCCCTCCTTTTCCACTCCTGGGCAGAGTACTGCGCAAGATGGCCCAGAAAGGCGTACCAACCATTCTGGTGGCTCCTCGCTGACCGAGAAGGAGTTGGTTGGCGGACATAGTTCAGATGTCGGCCTGGCTATTGAAACCTCAATCCTGACGGAAAAGGGGCTGTCGACCACAGTTGTGCATACCATGATTCAGGCACGGAAGAAGTCATCCTACATGATATACTACAGAGTTTGGCACGCTTATATTGCTTGGTGCGAGACCAAGAGTCTCCCTTGCCGCACATTTTCTATTTCTAGGATTCTGGAGTTTTTACAACATGGCTTAGACTTGGGTCTCCAGCTGAGCACCCTCAAGGGCCAGGTCTCGGCCTTAGCCATATTCTTCCAGAGATCCATTGCCAACCATGGGTTGATCAAGACCTTTTTCCAGGGAGTCACCCATGTCCGGCCACCGCGTAAGTCAGTATTACCGGTGTGGGACTTGAGTTTAGTACTGTCCACTCTTCAGAGTCCTCCTTTCGAACCTCTGTGTGATGTTGCATTGCCTATTTTGACTCTCAAGGTGGCCTTTTTTGGTAGCGATCACCTCGGTGCGTCGTGTATCAGAGCTGGCCGTGCTTTGTATGAAGCCTCCCTATTTTGAGCGGCATAAGGATAAGGTGGTTTTTCGCTTTAAACCTGATTTTTTGCCTAAGGTCGTTTCTCCCTTTCACCTTAATGAGGAAGTTGTCTTGCCTTCCTCGTGTCCTGCACCGACTAATTCTAAGGAAAGGACCCTCCATGCCTTGGATGTGGTCAGAGCCATTAAGTATTACCTGGTTGCGACTGAATCCTTCAGGAAGTCGGATTTGCTCTTTGTCCTAACAGAGGGCTCTAGGAAAGGTTTGCTACCAGCCAAGTCCACTCTCAGTAGGTGGAATCAGACAGGCGGTGGTGCAAGCATATTCTGCCAAGGGGAAGAAACCCCCTTTTCGGATCACAGCTCATTCTACTAGAGCTATTGGTGCCTCTTGGGCTTTTCAGCACCAGGCATCGGTTGAACAGGTTTGTAAGGCCGCCACTTTGTCTTCTCTTCATACTTTTACAAAGTTCTACAGGGTTGATGTCAGGGCCTCAGCTGACGCTGTCTTTGGCTGAAAGGTGCCTCAGGCGGTAGTGAAATGAACTACATGCTGTTCCGCACACTGGGGATCCCGCCCTATAGGGACATTGCTTTTGGATTTCCCACATGTCATTACTGGGACGACCTGGACTGGATATAGGGAAAAATACAATTCTGTGAAACTCACCTGTAGAATTGTTTGAGTATATCCAGTCCAGGTAGTCCCACCCCGCCCTTGTTCATTATCTCTTGTTTGCCTTTTATGGTGATAACCATATTTATTCATGGACTGGAGTCTTGTTTAGAGAGAGTACAAGCTGAAGCTATGTGAGGTAACATGGTTTCTTGGCCTCCTGGCCTGTCTCCTCTTTTACTGCTTTTTAACCACTGGGGAATGATAGAGAGACACCTGCCTTTATAGGGGGCCAGGAGGAGCAACAGATTTTGATCCTGCAGTCGAGTGCCCCCTGGGTGCAGAATACCCACATGTCATTACTGGGACGACCTGGACTGGATATACTCAAAAACAATTCTACAGGTGAGTTTCACAGAATTGTATTTTCTTCCATTTTTGATACCTTGCACATTGTTCCTTCCAAGATGGCCAAGAGGAAAAAGGTTTCAGGTCTGTCCAACACCACTGTTATGCCGTCACCTGACAATGCTTCCTTACGAGACCCTGCAGACAAACGCATGGATCAGTTGGCTTGCCATGCTTTTACCTTTGTTGGTTCCCTCTCGTTCTCCCCTCACGTCCTGCGTGTGCCACGGCAATTGTTTCCCTAGCCACGAGGAAAAAGGTTAAGCAGCTTGTGGCTAAGGCTAAATCTCGCAAACAGACGGAGGAGCTTAGGGAGCCCAGGGCCAGTTTGGATTTCATCAGCTTTGTTGTTACTGCCATGGATGATGTGGTCAGGCTCGGTGCCAGGATTTCGACCTTGCTTGTAGCATTACGCCGTTCGCTGTGGTTGAAGCAGTGGTCGGCCGATGCGGCCGCCAAAATGTCCCTCACAAGTTTGCCCTTTGTGGGGGGTCGACTGTTCGGGGAACGACTGGACCTTTTGGTCAAGGATGGTAAGTTCCCTCAGAGAAGAAAACCTACTCGGCCTTTTCGGCACTCCTCTTCTTACCGGTCCTTTCGGGGGGGGGGGGGGGGGGGGGGGAAGAGGTTCTTCATTCTCCAGTGCCCGCAGAGATGCCTGGGGCAGAGTTAGGTCCCGCAGCCGGCCCAACCCCGCCTGGGGAGCTAAGCCCAAACCTCCAGCCAAGCCTACTCAGGCATGAGGGGGCGCCCTCACCCATACGGGTGGGGGGACAGCAACTGCTGTTTGCTCCAATCTGGAGACTTCACGTCTCGGATCTTTGGATTCAAGAGGTGGTGTCGTCAGGTTACAAGATCAAACTGGCAGCCAGACCACCCACAAAATTTCTATGTTCGAGGACATCCCGAAATCCGCTAAAAGCAGAGGCTTTGAGAGCAGCCGTTCAGCACCTCCTGCGGATAGGGGTGAGTTGCCATGTTCACGGTCCCCAAGAAGGACGGATCACCGTGGCCGATCTTGGACCTAAAGTGTCTCAACAAATTTATAAAGGTCAGACATTTCCGCATGGAGACAGTGCTGTCGGCGGTAAGGTCGCTTCGGCCTGGCGATTTTATGACTACGGTGGACATCAGGGACGCGTATCTGCACATCCCGATTTTTCAGGGACATCAAAAGTTTTTGAGGTTTGCAATGGAGGATCAGCATTACCAGTTTGTGGCACTCCCTTTGGCATATCCTCAGCTCCCTGAGTGTTCACCAAGGTTCTGGCGGGCATTATGGCTATCCTGAGGGGTCATTGTATTCGTGTATTACCCTATCTAGACGACCTTCTGAACTCGGCCCGGTCCCTTCAGGTGGCCGAGAGCGACACCCGGACTGTACTGTCAACCCTGGAAGCCTTCGGTTGGGTGATCAACTATCCCAAGTCGCCTATCACGACTTCAACAGTGAGATCCTTCCTGGGAATGACTCTAGACACCGGTCAAGTCAAGGTCTTTTTGCCGCAGGAGAAAGTCTTGGGACTCCAGACGCAAGTACAAGCCTTGCTGGCTTGTCAACAGCCATCGGTGCGTCTAGGGATGAGATTGGTGGGCCTAATGGTGGCTTGCTTCAAGGCAGTGCCCTTCGCCCAGTTCCACATCAGGCTTCTACAGCTGAACCTGCTAGCAAGCTGGGATCGGTCGCCGGAGTCCCTGGAACAGGAATTTTTGCTGTCCCCCGGCCAGGCAATCCCTCTTGTGGTTGGATTCTTGGAATCTGCTGATAGGCAAGTCCTTTCGGACTCCTCAATAGGAGATAGTTACCACGGATGCCAGTCTTACAGGCTGGGGAGGCATTTGGCAGACCCACAAGATCCAGGGTCAGTGGGGTCCGAAAGAGAACCAGTTGACCATAAATCTCTTGGAACTAAGAGCAATTTGGTTGGTTCTACTACGTCTGACCCCCTATTTAAGAGGCCGTGTGGTTCAGGTCCGCTCGGACAATCAGATGGCTGTAGCTTACATCAACCACCAGGGCGGTACTCAGAGAAAGAGATCCCTCAAGGAGGTAAGCCGGATTCTGAGTTGGGCAGAGGAGAATGTTCCCTGCATCTCGGTGGTTTACATCCCGGGGGTGGAGAACCAGGAGGCAGACTCCCTGAGCAGGAGCTCCTTGTGCCTGGGGGAATGGTCCCTCAGCAGGAAGGCCTTTCAAGCTCTGTGCCTCCGATGGGGTCAACCGGACATGGATCTTTTTGCGTCCAGACACAATCACAATCTCAAGCTTCCAAGGTTCATGTCTCTCTCAAGAGACCCTCTGGCCATAGCAACAGACGCCCTGGCGATTCCTTGGACGGAGTTTAATCTTCTGTATGCCTTTCCTCCGCTTCCGCTCCTGGATCGAGTACTACGCAAGATTGTCCAGGAAGGGGTACCAACCATCCTGGTGGCTCCTTGTTGGCCAAGGAGGAGTTAGTTTGCGGACATAGTAAAGATGTCAATAGATCACTGCATCATGCCCTACGATTGGCAACCGAATTTACAGACGCTGGCTTTGACGGCCTGGCTATTGAAACCTCCATCCTAACGGAGAAGGGTTTATTGGCCACGATTATTCACACAATGATTCAGGCACGGAAAAAGTCTTTTTCCATGATTTACTACAGAGTTTGGCGGGCCTATATCGTTTGGTGCGAGGCCAGGAACCTCCCTTGTTGGAGATATTCTGTTTCTAGAGTCCTAGAGTTTCTACAACACGGTCTAGACTTGGTCCTCCAATTGAGTACTCTCAATGGTCAGGTCTCAGCCTTATCCATTTTTTTCCAGAGGTCTATTGCCAATCATAGATTGATCAAGACTTTTTTTCCAGGGGGTCACTCATGTCCATCCACCACGTAAATCGGTGTGGGGCCTAAATCTGGTGTTATCTGCTCTCCAGGGTGCCCCCTTCGAGCCATTGAATGATGCTACATTGTCTATGCTGACACTCAAGGTGGTTTTTCTGGTGGCAATCACTTTGGTGCGTCGAGTATCTGAGCTGGCCACACTATGTATGAAACCACCCTATTTTGAGATGCACAGAGATAAGGTGGTTTTTCGCTTTACGCCGGATTTTTTGCCTAAGGTTGTTTCTCCATTTCACCTTAATGAGGAAGTTGTCTTGCCTTCCTTGTGTCCAGCATCGGCTAATCCTAAAGAACGGACTCTCCATGCCTTGGATGTGGTTAGAGCCATAAAGTATTACCTGGCTGCGACTGGTCCTTTCAGGAAGTCGGATTTGCTTTTTGTCTTAATGGCAGGCTCTAAAAAGGAATTGCCACCAGCCAAGTCCAAACTAAGTAAATGGATTAGACAGGCGGTGGTAAGAGCCTATTCTGCCAGGGGGAAGGAAGCCCCTTTTCGGATCACAGTTCATTATACTAGAGCCATTGGTGCTTCTTGGGCTTTTCAGCACCAGGCCTCGGTGGAACAAGTTTGTAAGGCTGCCACTTCATACCTTAACAAAGTTTTACAAGGTGGATGTCAGGGCCTCAGCTGACGCTGTTTTTGGCCGAAAAGTGTTTCAGGCGGTAGTGAAATAAACTACCTGCTGTTCCGCACTGGGGATCCTGCCCATAGGGACACTGCTTTTGGATGTTCCAACAATGAGGATTATTTGGACAGCCTGGAATGGGTTGGAAAGAAAAAGGCAATTCTGTGATACTCACCTGTAGAATTGCTTTTGTTTCCGATCCATTCCAGCCCGTCCACCCCGTCCTTGAGGTTTATTGTGTCCTGCATGCCTGTTTATGGTAATTGAACCATTATTGTTCATAGGACACTAGTTATACAAGTTTAGGTTTCGGTTTTTGGTTCGAGAGAGTACAAGCGGAGGCTATGTGAAGTAACATGGTCTCCTATATTTTGGACCTCCCGGCCTGGCTCTTCTATTGAGTATTGCTTTTGAATTACTGGGCCTAGGTTGAGAGGCAGCTGCCCTTATAGGGGGCCGGGAGGAGCCAAATCTCTGATCTAGCAGTTCACGCCCCCTTTGGGGTGGAGCTACCCAACCATGAGGATTATCTGGACGGGCTGGAATGGATCGGAAACAAAAGCAATTCTACAGGTGAGTATCACAGAATTGCCTTATTATTTTTTCTATCTGCCCTTCTATTCTTTCTTTCCTCCTTTTTTTTTCTTTTCTTTTTCTGTCATTCGTTTCATTCTTTGTTTCTGTCATTTAGTCTGTGCTTTTGTTCTTTTTCTTTCCAATCCATTCCAGGCCGTCCAGATAGTATTCACAGTTGGGTAACTCTGCCCCAAAGGGGGCGTGGACTGCAAGATCAAAGATGTGGCTCCTCTCGGCCCCCTATAAAGGCAGCTGCCTCTCCCCCACGCCCAGTTTACTTTTTGCAGTGGAGCTGCACAGATCGCTTACACTCTCTCAGGATTTTAGCAGAAAAGCAGGGCCTTCTAACCTGTCGGCTTACTGCTGGACCCTATTTCCACTGATTCTTCTTCGCTGCTAGGCTGCTATATGGTGACTGGCCGGGGGGGCAGAGTCACGAGCGAGCTGCGTACAGGTCTGGCTGCGCTTCGGTGATGCTCCCCTGGCCAGAAAGTTTGAGAAAACGTGCGCTGCTACTGCGCCGTTGAGGTGGCGCATCTGCAAGTAATCCATCATTGAAGGCTGTGTGTCCCTGTAGCGCTGGTGAAGCGCTGCTAGGCCGCAATTGAGCTGGCCCGGGGGGGCAGAGTCATGGACGCGCGGTGTACGGGCCTGGCTGCGCTCCGGTGACACTCCACCCGAAGCTTCTGGACACGCGTGCTGCTACTGCTGCGTCTCCCTGTCCAGGCTGCGGTATCGTAAGTCCTGCTTTTATTCTTCATGTTTGGCATTTGAATGTTATTTATATATATCTCTGATATGAATATTTTAAGGTTTATATGTATGTGTATCTATATCTGTTATTTTGGCACTGTGGTCCATGTGATTAATGTCTCCTCTCTTTTTGATTTTATATTGTGGGAAGAAGGTTGAGGGTTGTGGTTTCTCCTGGTCCCCATTGTAGGGGATCGGTTATAGGCTTAGGACATTAGTGTCTATTTTGCCTTTATTTTGCACATTCCAAAATCACCATAATGGAGGCATCAGGGGATAGTGAGCCGGACACCCCACTACCCCTTGTGCAGACAGAATCCCCTGGGCGGATTCACCACAATTTGTCCCACTTGCACCAGAGGCATTGTCTCGTACCATAAGAGGGCTGTCGCTTACGCCCCTACTCATGCGTCAGCTCCGGCTTCTCCGGATCCTCCGCTGCTGCATTAGCCACTAGAGCAGGGGGAGACAGCAGGGGGACACACTTTGATTTTGGCAGCCCCTAAACAGGCCTTGAGTAAGAAGCGGCACTTGGAGCCGGTTTACTCAGATGAAGATTGTATGCTTCCTTGGTTCCGCGGAGGACGAGGGGTTGGCGGATGAGCCACTCTCGGAAGGTGAGTTGCCCTCTGGTGGAGAAGACAGCAACTCTGGTTATTCCTCGGATGAGGATTCCTACCTTCCAGATGATACGGAAAGCCTGTTTTTGACACATAGTTCCTCACAAGATGGCCAAAAGAAAGAAGGATGATTGTTTCGGCCTGAGCGTCAGGTTTTTCCTGAACAGCCACATTTTCTAACATGGTGCTTAAGGAGTGGGAAAGGCCCAACAAGCTGCCGTCGGTTCCTAAGGGCCTGGAGAGACGGTATCCTTTCCCTGCCGTGTTAAATTATGGTCGCATCATCTCGAGGTGAACCCTTCAGGTCTGTCCAACACCTCTATTATGCTTCACCCGACAATGCTTCCACAAGAGACCCTGCAGATAAACGCATGGATCAGTTGGCTTGCCATGCTTTTGCCTTGGTGGGTTCCCTCTTATGCCCTGAGTGTGCCATGGCAATTGTTTCCCTAACCACGAGGAAAAAGGTTAAGCAGCTTGTGGCTAAGGCTAAATCTTGAAAACGGGCGCAGGATTACAGGGAACTCAGAGCCTGTTTGGATTTCATCGGCTTTGTTGTTACTGCCATGGATGATGTGGTCAGGCTGGGTGCCAAGACTTCGGCTTTGCTTGTAGCATTACGCCGTTCGCTGTGGTTGAAGCAGTGGTCGGCCGATGCGGCCACCAAAGAGTCCCTCACAAATTTACCCTTTGTGGGGGGTCCGCTGTTCTCCAACCTTTCACGGTTCCCAAGAGAGACGGATCGGTGCCGCCAATCTTGGACCTAAATGGACTCAACAAATTTATAAAGCTCAAGCATTTCCACGTGGAAACATTGTGGTCGGTGGTGAGGTCGCTTCGGCCCGGCGACTTTATGACTACGGTGGACATCAGGGAGGCGTATCTACACATCCCTATTTTGCCGGGTCATCAGAGGTTTTTTGAGGTTTGCATTGGAGGGTCAGCATTTCCAGTTTGTGGCGCTCCCCTTTGGCATATCCTCAGCTCCCAGAGTGTTCACCAAGGTGATGGCGGGCATCATGGCTATCCTGAGGGGTCAGGGTATTCGGTATTACTCTATCTGGACGACCTTCTGATCTTGGCCCAGTCCCTTCAAGAGGCCGAGAGTGACACCCGAGCCGTGTTGTCAACTCTGAAAGCCTTCGGTTCGGTGATCAACTACACCAAGTCGCATATCACACCGTCAACAGTGAGATCCTTCCTGGGGATGACCCCAGACACCATTCAAGTCAAGGTCTTTCTGCCACAGCAGAAAGTCTTGTGTCTCTAGACGCAGGTACAAGCCTTGCTGGCTTGTAGACACCCATCGGTGCGCCTAGGCATGAGATGGTGGACCTAATGTTGGCTTGCTTCGTAGCAGTGCCCTTTGCCCAATTCCTCATGCGGCCCCTTCAGCTGAACTTGATAGCCAGCTGGGATCGGTCCCCGGAATCTCTGGACCAAGGATTTGTGCTGTCCCCCCTGGCCAGGCAATTGTAGTGGTTGGATCCTTGGTATCTGCTGGTAGGCAAGTCCTTCGGACTTCCCAATGGGAGATAGTTACCACGGCTGCCAGTCTTACAGGCTTGGAAGGCATTTGGCAGACCCAGAAGATCCAGGATTAGTGGGCCAGAGAGAGAACCGGTTGCCCATGAAGCTCTGGAACTAAGGGCAATTTGGCTTGTTCTACTACATCTGACCCCCCATTTAAGGAACCATGAGGTTCAGGTCCGCTCGGACAAACAGATGGCTGTAGCCTACATCAACCGCCAGGGCGATACTCGGAGCAAGAGATCCCTCAAGGAGGTAAGCCGGATTCTGAGTTGGGCAGAGGATTATGTTCCCTGCATCTCGGCGGTTTACATCCCGGGGGTGAAGAACCAGGAGGCAGACTCCCTGAGCAGGAGGTCCTTGCGTCTGGGGAATGGTCTCTCAGCAGGAAGGTTTTTCAAGCTCTATGCCTCCGCTGGAGTCAACCGGACGTGGATCTCTTTGCGTCCAGACACAATCACAAGCTTCAAGGTTCATATCTCTCTCAAGAGACCCTCTGGCCATAGCAACAGATGTCATGGCAATTCCCTGGACAGGGTTCAATTTTCTGTATGCTTTTCCCCCCCGTGGTTTGCGGACATAGTAAGGATGTCAAGAGATCACTGCCTCATGTCCGACGATCTGGAGCTTCTCACGCAGAGATCGCTTTGGCACCCGAATTTACAGAGACTGACTTTGATGCCCTGGATGTTGAAACCTCCATCCGGACGGAAAAGGGTTATCGGCCACGGTTGTTCACACCATGATTCAGACACGGAAGAAGACCTCTTCCATGATTACTACAGAGTTTGACGGGCCTATTGCTTGGTGAGGCCAGGAAGTTTCCTTGCCAGGAATATTCTGTTTCTAGAATTCTAGAGTTCTGCAATATGGCCTAGATTTGGGCCTCCACTTGAACATCTTCAAGGGTTGGGTCTTGGCCCTATCCATTTTTTCCAGAAGTTTATTGCCAATCATAGATTGATCAGATCCTTTATTCAGGCGGTCACTCTTGTCCGCCCACCTCGAGAACCAGTGTTACCGGTGTGGGACCTAAGTCTGGTGTTATCGGCTCTCCAGGGTGGCCCCTTCGAGCCTTTGAATGGCGCTATATTGATTATGCTGATGCTCCCACTAATCTTCTGGTAGCAATCACCTTGTGCATTGAGTGTCGGAATTGGCCGCATTATGTCTGAGGCCACCTTACTTTGAATTGCACAGACATGAGGTGGTTTTTCGTTTTAGGTCTGATTTTTTTGCCTAAAGTCGTTTCTCCTTTTCACCTTAATGAGGAAGTTGTCTTACCTTCCTGGTGTTCAGCACCGGCTAATCCTAAGGCGAGGACTCTCCATGCTTTAGATGTGGTTAGAGTCATGAGATACTGAATCTTTCAAAAATCAGATTGCTTTTTGTCTTAGCGGAAGGCTCTAGAAAGGGATTTCCACCAGCCAAGTCCACTCTCAGTAGGTGGATTAGAAAGGCGATGGTAAGAGCTTATTCTGCCAAGGGGAAAGAGCCCCCTTTTGGATCACAGCTCGTTCTACTAGAACCATTGGTGCTTCCTGGGCCCTTTAGCATCAGGCCTCGGTGGAACAGGTTTGTAAAGCTGCCACTTGGTCTTCAGTTCATTCGTTTACCAAGTTTAACAAGTGGATGTTGGGGCCTCAAATGCGGTTTGGCCGAAAAGTGCTTCAGGTGGTGGTACAATGAACTACCTGCTGTTCCGCACTGGGGATACCGCTCATATGGACACGGCTTTTGGATGTCCCAACTGTGAATACTATCTGGACGGCCTGGAATGGATTGGAAAGAAAAACGCAATTCTGTGAAAGTCAAGAAATTGACTTTCTTGGGTTCTTCTCTGGTGGGTCATCCCTATTTGGGATGCTCCATTGTGTGTGTACCCCCCAGGGATAGCCTGGGAACTAACCTTTTCCTCATTTCCATGGTGCATATGTGGGCTGCTTATCAGCAGCACTGACTCCATTCAGGATTCCAGGAAATTTGTAGCCCTATTTCCACCCATGCTGGCCATTAAGAAAGGCCTGACCCTGTGCATGTCTATGTATAGCTATGCTGGGATGCGAGAGGCGATCAGGCAATCCCAAGGGGGGCGTCCCCATAAACCCCCTTATCTACTCCAATTTGTCCGGCCCCATAAGACTTCCGAGGACGGCTAATCAATTACCTCTGGGACATCCATTTAGGATGCCTTGCAGTGTGGACCCCCTGCAAATCTCACAAACACTATTCCTGGAATCCCACATCTCTAATGACATCTGGAAGAAATACCTTGAAAAATTCTTTGGTTGCACAGGTTTTCCCTAAAAATAAAAAAAATGTATAAAAGGCAAAATAAAAAACACATATCAATATGCAAACAAGAAAAAACAAGCTAAATCTGAAAGCACAAGGTTCTCCGAACAGAACAATACCCAGCCTGAGATATTCTAAGTATACAGCACGTCCTGTTCCAGAGATAATTCGTTATCTTTGGGTTATACATCCACAAGATGGCGCTGGACTGCAGAGACAGAAAAGTGACTCCTCCCGGCCCCCTATATACCAGGGACCTCCCACAAATTCCCCAGTTCTTCTCTGCAGTCTGGACTGCGATGACGTGAAGACGGCTCTTTCTAATCACAGGTGAGCGGGGCTTATTAGCCTGCGGCCCTGTAGGACTATTCCCACCTGTTCCTGTTTTCTGCCTCCCAGCTTAGGCTGCGCTGGTCGGGTGAAGGTAGGCAGCACCGCTATAGGTGCTAAGGAGCGCTGCTCCAACCACAGGCCCCCACCAAAGGGTAGGCGGTACAGGCTTGTGGTGAGCCTTATGGGATGCCCCTCCCGCGTATTGCCCCTCGCCTCCCGTTCCCCGGTTAGGCTCCCTTAGGTGGTCTGCGTCCCCCTCGCATCCTGGGCTAGTCTCGGGGGGGGGGGTTGGTGTAGGTATACTGTCCAGTGATAGTTATACGCTTTATTGTCCTTTTGCTGTGTTTGTTTTTGCTTTTACCGCCGCGCATTTGTACAACGCTCCGCGGAGGGCGGCTGCCCTTGTCAGGTGGGCGCATTCTCGCGCTCTTGGGGGGGGTGGGCCTTGCGGATGTCGCTTTTTGCGTCACTGTCTCCGCGGCCCGCCCCTCGAGGTATATGCGGGCGCCATTTTGATGCTGCTTGCTGCATGTTTGCCGTCTCCCCTGCGGGCTGGCTTAGTTTATTGTTATTCCATTGCCTTGACTTACGGAATCTTTATTTGTGTCTTGCAGGCGGGTCAAACTTTAAGTGGTTTCTCCCCGCCCTATCCCCTCTATTTAGCGTCACTTCTTTATTGGAAGGGCTATTGCCATCTATTGTCTCCCACTTCCCTAGCGGGCTATTGGGGCATCCCGGGTAGCTTATTAAGCGTCAATCCCTATTGGCCTGTTGTGCCACAATAATCACCATATGGAGGCTTCACAGGATAATGTGCCTGGGGTTGCTTCGGGACAAGCCCGGCTGTGTACTGCGTGTGGGGTGGCCCCTAAAAGTGACAATGTCAGGGTTTGTGCTCCCTGCGCCCGGCAGACGCTTGCCCTGATATCGGGGTTACCTGTGGCTGGGCCCATGGGCTCACCTACCCCCCCCACGCTTACATTTGACCCCCAGTGATGTGCATACTAGTGGGGAGTCTCAACCTGATTTGGCTACTCGGGTGGCCAGCATTGAAAGGCGTATGGCTGGGTCTGGTCCGCGTAAGGCTCCTGCTAAGCGGCGGCATTTAGCACCCGGTGTTAGCCTCTTTCCCATGGAGGCTGAGGAATTTTTTGATGTTACCGGTTATACCCCCCTTGAAGAGGGGGAATTATTTTCTGATTCAGATTCATCTGAGGAGCAACCTAAAGGTTATGCTGCCGGTTCTAGATCTGAACCATGGTCCTCAGGTGACACCGATAGGCTGTTTGCTCAGATATTTGAGGTGCTTTGTATTTCCCCTCCTGCTGCGGCCCCTAGGCAGCAAGGGGAGCTGTTTCATACTGTTAAACCACACTGGTAGTTTCCTGAGCAAACTCACTTTAATAATATTGTGTCTAGAGAGTGGGAAAGGCCTAGCCGGCTTCCTGGGGTACCAAAGAATTGGGATTGTAGGTATCCCTTTCCCACTGAGGTGGTTAAGCGTTGGTCATGTCCTCCCGAAGTGTATGCACCGCTCATTCTACTCGTGCTATTGGTGCCTCTTGGGCTTTTCAGCACCAAGCTTCTGTTGAACAATTTTGCAAGGCCGCTACTTGGTCTTCTGTTCATACCTTTTCTAAGTTTTTACAAGGTTGATGTTAGGGCCTCAGCTGATGCTGCTTTTGGCCGCAAGGTTCTGCAGGCGGCAGTGGTTTAAACTGCCCGCTGTTGCTTTTTGGGGATCCCACCCTACCTTACGGACACTGCTATTGGATGTCCCAAACGTAAGGAATTATCTCTGGAACAGGACGTGCTGTATACTTAGAATAATACAATTCTGTGATTACTCACCTGTAGAATTGGTATTATATGTATACAGCACATCCTGTTCTACCCCACCCTTGTTTTCATTATTCTGTTACCTCTGTATGGTGATTGTTCATTTTTGATCTGGTTATAGTTCTCCCGGCTTCTTGTTAACTGCTTTTCAATACTGGGGAATTTGTGGGAGGTCCCTGGTATATAGGGGGCCGGGAGGAGCCACTTTTCTGTCTCTGCAGTCCAGCGCCATCTTGTGGATGTATAACCCAAACGTAAGGAATTATCTCTGGAACAGGACGTGCCGTATACATATAATACCAATTCTACAGGTGAGTAATCACAGAATTGTATTTTTGTCCCCTCTTTTGACAGGTAATTTTTTACCATTTTGCGCTACGTTTAACTGTGATTTTTGTAGGAATTTCCAGGAAATGTATATATTGTTTATCGGCAGAATTTTTCCCTTTACATGAAATGTCTTGTTTGTAATTTTACCACAGTTTTTTAAATATTTTAAGTAAAAAAGGATGTTCATTTATTGTAAATTAAACATTTATTTTATTAAAGAAAACAAAAACTTCAAATATAAGCCACACCAGCCAACCACCTAAAAGTGTGCACACCCAAGGGCAAAGCAGAAAAAAACAGCCAAAAAGAAAGAGGGGTCCCACCTTCCTCCCCAAAAGCCCAAGAACCAGTGGCACTACTATAATGATTTATGCAGAATCAAATATTTATTTAGCCATGATTGACAAACAACAATACAATTTAAAACATCACTAAACATAAATGACAAACAGACACTAGAGGGTGCTGATGTCACGCCAGCTATAAACAATGAAAATCACTATTGACAAGGGCTGCTGTCTATACCCAATACACTGGAGTCCCCCCTAAATAAAGTGCATGTGCAAAAGAATCACATCTATAATTTCCCATAAACAACATTGATTCGGTGTGCTAACATATCTACAATGTGCCAATTACTACTAATAATGAGGATTCAAAACCCGGTTTTTAGTGATGTTTTAAATTATATTGATGTTTTAAATTATATTGTTTGTCAATCAAGGCTAAATAAATATTTGATTCTGCAGAAATCATTATAGTGGTGCCACTGGTTCTTGGGCTTTTTGGGGGGAAGGTGGGACACCTCTTTCTCATTAAAGAAAACCATATTGCATGTGAAAGCCCCATTTCTCCTGATGGTACCACATATGTATCAGTAGCTCCTCGTTCCTGCCCAGGAGAGCCCCCCCCCCCAACTAGCACTTTATAACATATACATATATACCAAATAAAATACAACTACTATCCACACTATAAAGGGCTTTGGGGAGGCAGGTAATGGTGGGGCTGGGGGTTAAAGCGGGTCAAAACCCATGTGGCCAGGCCCTGGGATCTTTTAGATTACTAACTTAGCCTACCTCCGGGGCATCTGGTGTAGGAAACCCTCAAGGGCACTGGTGATCTTGCCTAATCCCGGCGGTATGAGTTAATGCTAGATGTGTATATTAACTGATTAACTGCATATAAGCGCATGGATCAGCTGGTCTGCCATGTGTTCACCTTTGCTGGTGCCCTCTTTCGTCCTGTGTGTGCCTCAGCAATTGTCTCACTAGCCAACAGGAGGAAGGTGAGACACCTTCGAGCTAAGACTCATAGGCGGGCTGAGAAGTATAAGGAACTCAAGGCTTGCCTGGATTTCATTGGCTTTGTTGTTTCTGCCATGGATGATGCAGCTGATACGGCTGCCAAGAAGTCTCTCACGAGTCTCCCTTTTGTGGGGAGCAGGCTGTTTGGGGAGTGCCTGGACCTTTTGGTCAAGGATGGTAGACTCCCTCAGAACCCCTCCTACTATCGTTCCTTTCAAGGAGGAAGAGGTTCTTAATTTCCAGGTGCCCGCAGAGATACCTGGGGCAGAGGTAGGTCCCGTGGCCGACCCAACCCCTCATGGGGAACTAAGTCCAATCCCCTGCCAAGCCCTCTCAGGCATGAGGGGGCGCCCTCACCCATCCGGGTGGGAGGACAGTTTCGGCTGTTTGCTCAGATCTGGAGACGTCACGTCTCGGATCGGTGGATTCAGGAGGTAGTGTCCTCCGGTTACAAGATAGAGCTGGCAGCCAGGCCGCCCACAAAATTCCTCCATTCAAGGATATCCCGAAACCCGCTAAAAGCTCAAGCTTTGAGAACGGCTGTGCAACACCTCCTGCGGATAGGTGTGATTTGCCATGTACCCCGGCAGGAACAGGGTCAGGGATTTTACTCCAACCTGTTCACAGTTCCCAAGAAGGACCGAACGCTACGGCCGATCTTGGACCTGAAGGGTTTCAACAGGGTTGTCAGAGTCAGACATTTCCGCATGGAAACATTACGGTCAGCGGTGAGATCACTTCGGCCCGGCGACCTCATGACCACGGTGGACATCAAGGATGCTTATCTGCACATTCGGATTTTCCAGGGACATCAGAAGCTCCTGAGGTTTGCTCTGGAGGATCAGCATTACCAGTTTTTAGAACTTCCATTCGGGATATCCTCAGCCCCTCATGTGTTCACCAAGGTGCTGGTGGGCATCATGGCTATCCTGAGGAACCAGGGCATTCATGTGTTACCCTATCTGGACGACTTGCTGGTTGCGGCCCAGTCCCTTCAGCAGGCCGAGAGCGATACTCGAACTGTGTTGTCAACCCTGGAGGCCTTCGGCTGGGTAATCATTTACCCCAAGTCCTTTGTCACTCCTTCAACAGTGAGATCCTTCCTGGGAATGACGATAGACACCGCTCAGGTCAAGGTTTCTCTGCCACAGCAGAAGGTTTTGGGTCTCCAGACGCAGGTGCAGACCTTGCTGTCTTGTCAGCAGCCGTCGCTACGTCTGGGGATGAGATTGGTGGGCCTAATGGTGTCCTGCTTCGAGGCAGTGCCCTTCGCCCAATTTCACATGAGACCTCTTCAATTGAACCTGCTGACCGGCTGTAATCTGATTCAGGAGTCCCTGGAACATGGCTTTTCACTGTCCCCCCCCCCTGGCCAGGCAGTCCCTCTTGTGGTGGTTGGACTCCCGGAACCTGCTGGTGGGCAAGCCCTTTTTGACTCCCCATTGGGAGATAGTTACCACGGATGCCAGTCTGACAGGCTGGAAAGGCGTTTGGCAGGGACAGTGAGGTCCACAGGAGAACCGCTTACCTATAAATCTCTTGGAGCTGAGAGCGATCCGGTTGGTGCTTCTCCGCTTGACTGCCCATTTAAGAGGTTGTGCGATACAGGTTCGCTCGGACAATCACCTACATCAACCACCAGGGCGGGACTCGGAGCAAGAGATCCCTCAAGGAGGTAACCCAGATTCTGACTTGGGCAAAGAAGAAGTTTCCCTGCATCTCGGCGGTCTACATCCCTGGGGTGGAAAACCAGGAGGCAGACTCCCTGAGCAGGAGCGCCTTGCGCCTGGGGGAATGGTCTCTCAGCAGCGAGACTTTTCACGCCCTGTGTCTCCGCTGGGGTCAGCCGGACGTGGATCTATTTGCGTCCAGACACAATCACAAGCTTCCAAGGTTCGTCTCCCTCTCAAGAGATCTTTTGGCCATTGCAACAGACGCTCTGGCGGTTCCTTGGACGGAGTTCAAGTTTCTGTATGCATTCCCTCCGTTTCCACTCCTGGGCAGAGTGCTGCGCAAGATAGCCCATAAAGGAGTACCAGCCATCCTGGTGGCTCCTCGCTGGCCGAGAAGGAGTTGGTTTGCAGACATAGTCCAGATGTCAATAGATCACTACATCATGCCCAACGACCCAGGGCTTCTCACACAGGGGTCGCTGCGGAACCCCAATTTACGGACGATGGCTTTGACGGCCTGGCTATTGAAACCTCAATCCTGACGGAGAAAGGGTTATAGGCCACGGTTGTGCAGACAATGATTCAGGCACGGAAGAAATCTTCTTCCATGATATACTACAGAGTTTGGCACACCTATATTGAGACCAAGAGTCTTCCTTGCCGCATATTTTCTATTTCTAGGATTCTGGAGTTTTTACAACACGGCTTAGACTTGGGTCTTCAGCTGAGCACCCTCAAGGGTCAGGTCTCGGCCTTAGCCATCTTTTTCCAGAGATCCATTGCCAACCATAGGTTGATCAAGACTTTTTCCAGGGAGTTACCCATGTCCGGCCACCGCGTAAGTCAGTATTACCGGTGTGGGACTTGAATTTAGTACTACCTGCTCTTCAGGGTCCTCCCTGCGAGCCATTGAGCGATGCTGCATTGTCTTTGTTGACTCTCAAAGTGGTCTTTCTGGTAGCGATCACCTCTGTGCGTCGTGTATCAGAGCTGGCCGCGCTTTGTATGAAACCACCCTATTTTGAGTTGCACAGAGATAAGGTGGTTTTTCGCTTTAAACCTGATTTTTTGCCTAAGGTCTCCATTTCACCTTAATGAGGAAGTTGTCTTAGCTTCCTTGTGTCCAGCAGTGGCTAATTCCAAAGAGCGGACCCTCCATGCCTTGGATGTGGTCACAGCCATCAAGTATTACCTGGCTGCGACTGAATCCTTCAGGAAATCGGATTTGCTCTTTGTCCTAACAGAGGGCTCTAGGAAATGATTGCCACCAGCCAAGTCCACTCTCAGTAAGTGGATCAGACAGGTGGTGGTGCAAGCATATTCTGCCAAGGGGAATGAACCCCCTTTTCGGATCACAGCTCATTCTACCAGAGCTATTGGTGCCTCTTGGGCTTTTCGGCACCAGGCATCGGTGGAACAAGTTTGTAAGGCCGCCACTTGGTCTTCAGTTGATACTTTCACAAAGTTTTACAAGGTGGATGTCAGGGCCTCAGCTGATGCTGTTTTTGGCTGAAAGGTGCTGTTCCGCACTGGGGATCCCGCCCATATGGACACTGCTTTTGGATGTCCCAATCGTGAGATATGGAACGACCTGGACTGGATGTAGGGAAAAATACAATTCTGTGAAACTCGCCTGTAGAATTGTTTTTGTATCCATCCAGTCCAGGTCGTCCCACCCCGACCTTTTGTTCATTATGTCCTGTTTGCCTGTTATGGTGATCAACCAGTTTCTTTTCATAGGACATTGTTTTGTTTCTAATCTTTTGCTTAGAGAGAGTACAAGCTGAAGCTATGTGATGTAACATGGTTTCTTAGGCCTCCTGGCCTGTCCTCTTGTTGAATACTGCTTTTTAACCACTGGTTAAACTGCTAAGAATAAACAGTAATTGGACCCCCTGTAATTGAGTTATTATTACACATGTATACACCATATACCTTGATGCATCCTAGCCCCAAAAATAGTTATATAGGCTGATGTGCTGTTGTCCCGTATTTACACTATATCTTAATACTCCTAATAGGCACTGAATGCATAAAAGTTGCCAGCAACTATACAATAAATTGATAAGGTAAACAGAATAAAACCTGAGTTGAAAGTGCACAGCTCAGACCTATATTTATCTCTGCTGTTGCAATTTAGGAACAGAGTTACTTAGTTATATTTAAAGATCAACTATAAAAGCATTTGCCGCAGTTCAAACAAAAGTGCAGCAAACTATGCTTAAAAGTTGATCCATATGCAAAACACTTAGTTGATAAAGGGAAAATAGACGACAGCATACATCACATGGAGAAGTCGAGTGATAAAGGGGGAAATGGTGGAAGAAAAAAGCAGATTAGATGGTAAACTTTTCTTCACTTTCAAGCCAGCTGAGTCTTCCTCCTAGCCTTCACCACTGCTAGATCATCCTTATCCTTAGTTTTCTTCTTATTTTCGGTGGGGATCCCAGTGCATCAAATCTACTTGAACTCAGAGGACCGCACATAGTGACTTATGACATCCAACTACTCCAAGCTAAAACTACAAAACATAAGTAAATAATCCAACCCCCACAACAACTACGGGCAGCTGATTCATTAATAGCGCCAGTGTCAGGCCCTTACCTCCTCCTCGCGCCCAGTCCCGCGGCGTCTCTGCGCGGCGGCGCGCGGCTCCGGTCTTCGGGCGGCCGCGCCGGGCAGCTGCCGCCGCGTCTGCTGCATTCTCGCCTGCCGCCGCTCCTTCTGCCGTTGCGGGGGCGGCTGGCATCGCGGGGCCCCCATCCGCCTCCCATGTTGGCTCCGTCGCCTCTCGGGCCGGCGCGCCTTCCCCTTCCCTCTCGGGGAGCGCGCCCGGCCCTCTGTCACGTGCTCGCGCACGCGCGCGAGCACGGTTTCAATATGCCCCTCGGCGGCGCTGCTCTCTGCGCATTCGCCGGGGGCAGATTCGAATGGACCAGTCGGGTCCTTAGCCTGGGTGGGAATGAACCCAGGGACTGGACAGCCTGACTGGCCAGGGCGGTCCAGTCCCTGGGGCTGCTCCAATAGGGAACTACTTCCTAGTTGCACCAAACACTACATTCCCCCCAAATCACAGTTGCACCAATCACCAATTCCCCCTTCCCATTGGCCAGTTCCCCTTTAAATATGTTGTGGTCCCGTCCACTAGTGCCCGTTATAGCCTCTGGTTAGTAGGGTGTGCGTTATAGTCTGCGTTACTGTGTTCAACTCGGCTTCGTCTCTGACCATCCTCGTCTGCTGCCCGTCCTGACCTTTTCGCCTGTCCTGACTTCGCTTTTGCCTGATCCTTCTGTTACTGCGTTTTGGTGCTCATCCGGTTTGACCTCGGCTCGTTTTTGACTACCCTTCGCTTGACCCCTTGGATACCGCGCTCAGTGACCACCCGGCTTGACCTTGGCTTGTTTCTGGACCTCTCTGATTGACTCTGTTTGTAATCCCATTTACATCCCGGCATCCATATTCGGGATACCCCGCCGTTCACCCGTCTCCACCTTAAGCCGGTAATCTTTGCGCCAACTAAGTCCTGGGGGTAACCGAGTCTGGAGAGGCACAATCCGCGTCTCCTGCGAGCGGGGACTTGTCTAAAGGCAGAAGAGGCGGCGGAGATTGGGGATTATCTGGCTTAAGAGAGAAGGGTGTCCGGCGCCTAACAGTATAACGGGCCAGAAAGAATGGACCAGATATTGGAGCAGGTGCAGGCCTTAACCGCGGCCGTGGAGCACCTAGCCCATCGTGTGGCGGCCCAGGAGAACCGTCCAGCTCCTATCAACACCAGCCCTCAAGGGGCTTCGGCCGCATCACTAGTGGAACCCAAAATTCCACTTCCAGATAAGTTTTCTGGAGACAGAGCCAAATTTGCCAATTTTCGGGATTCGTGCAAGCTCTACTTTCATCTTCGACCAACCTCGTCCGGGTCTCAGGAGCAGCGCGTGGGTCTCGTCATTTCCCTCCTCCAAGGGGATCCACAATCATGGGCCTTCAGTCTGTCGCCCCAGGATCCGGCACGTCTTTCCGTGGATAGTTTCTTCTCAGCTATGGAGATTTTATATGACGATCCTGACAGGGGGGCCACAGCAGACGCAAAGCTTCGCACCTTACGCCAAGGACGTCGGCCAGCCGAGGAATACTGTTCGGAGTTTCGCCGATGGGCGGTCGATTCACGTTGGAACGATCCGGCGCTATGCGGTCAGTTCAGGCTAGGCTTGTCTGACTCCATTAAGGACATTCTAGTTAACTATCCCGTTCCTCAGACCTTGGACGAAATCATGCATTTGGCCATTCGCATTGACCGACGTCTGCGGGAGAGACGCCTGGAAAAAGGGTCCCATCCCGACTCCAGCCTGAGAGCCGAAGTCCCAGCCTTGCCTTCCTCTGAGGAGCCCATGCAGCTGGGCGCCACCAGGCTCACTGAAGCTGAAAGACGTAGGCGCTTGTCAGAAGGTCTCTGCCTTTACTGTGGCGGAATAGGTCACATGGTCAGAACCTGCCCCAAGAAGCCATCGGGAAACTTCAGAGCCTAGGGGGAATCGAGGGGTCCCACCTAGGCTGTAAGGTATCTCCTCGTGTATTGTCTCCATTTATGATTCCGGTCCAAGTAAAAGTTGACCTAGAATGTATAAATCTGAAAGCTCTCTTAGATTGTGGGGCAGCTGGGAATTTCCTTGATTTTGATTTAGCTCAAAGCCTTGGAATTCCGCTCCAGTCCCTTCCTGTAACCATTCGGGTCTCTGCTATTGATGACACACCAATTGCGGGGGGGCTCGTTCAATATAAAACCCCACCAGTCTTGCTTAGGGTGGGAGCGGGGCATTCTGAATTAATTTCCCTTTTAGTTCTAAAAATGCCTTCTACCCCTCTAGTTCTTGGGTTACCTTGGCTACAGAAACATAATCCCCAAATCGATTGGGTAGCTAGGCAAATTGTTAAATGGGGCCCTCAGTGCTTTCATTCCTGTCTGGAACTTCCAGTGCGAGCCACCCAATTATCCCCTGAAGAGGTGCCTAGCCCATATTTAGATTTTTCTGATGTATTTTCTGAAAAAGCGGCTGATAAACTTCCCCCCCATAGACCTTGGGATTGCCCCATCGAGCTCCTCCCGGGTACTATGCCGCCTAGGGGGAAAATCTTCAATTTAACACGAGCCGAAAATCTTGCTATGCGGGAGTATATCGCAGAAAACCTAAAGAAAGGTTTTATACGGGCTTCCTCTTCTCCGGCAGGAGCAGGGTTTTTTTTTGTCGAGAAAAAAGATGGGGGTCTCCGTCCCTGTATCGATTACCGGGGTTTGAACAAAATAACGGTTAAAAACAAGTATCCCCTGCCTTTAATTGATGGGCTGTTTACTCAGGTGGTTGGGGCCCAAGTGTTTTCCAAATTAGATCTCCGTGGGGCTTATAATCTTATTAGGATTCGGCAGGGAGATGAATGGAAAACAGCTTTTAATACCCACGAGGGGCATTATGAGTACCTGGTGATGCCATTTGGCCTGTGTAACGCTCCCGCAGTCTTTCAGGATTTTGTGAACGAAATCTTTAGAGAATACCTGGGTCGTTTTGTTGTAGTTTACCTGGACGATATTCTGATTTTTTCCTCCTCGCTATCTGAACATCGTAAACATGTTCGTCTGGTTTTACAGAAGCTCAGGGAGAATCATTTGTTTGCCAAACTGAAAAAATGTCAATTTGAGGTTACTGAAGTTCCCTTTTTGGGTTTCATCATTTCTAGTACCGGTCTTTCCATGGATCAATCCAAGGTCAAAGCGGTACTAGAGTGGGAACAACCCAAAGATCTAAAGGGTTTACAGAGATTTTTGGGGTTCGCCAACTTCTATAGAAGATTCATTAAAAATTTTTCCACCCTGGTAGCCCCCCTCACTAATCTCACTAAGAAAGGGGGGTATCCTGCTGTCTGGCCAGAACAATCCGTCTTGGCTTTCAGGAAATTAAAGGAAGTTTTTAGTTCCGCCCCTGTGTTAGTGCACCCAGACTGCCAGTTACCCTTTATTGTGGAAGTTGATGCCTCCGAACTTGGTGTAGGAGCAGTGCTTTCGCAATATAGTGGTTCTCCCGAGCGCCTTCATCCCTGTGCCTTCTTCTCCAAAAAATTTTCCTCTGCCGAGAGAAATTACGATATTGGGAATCGAGAATTATTGGCAGTTAAATTGGCGTTTCAAGAATGGAGACATTGGCTGGAAGGGGCTCAATTTCCCATTACTGTCTTTACTGACCATAAGAATTTAGAGTATATTCAATCTGCCAAAAGATTGACTCCAAGGCAGGCTCGCTGGTCCCTGTTCTTCTCTCGGTTCAATTTTTCCATTACTTATAAGCCGGGGTCCAAGAATGTGAAGGCTGATGCCTTGTCACGTAGTTTTTCTTCTTCTACTTTACCCGAAGGGAAAAATTTGCCCATTTTGCCCCAGGCTCTGGTAGTAGCTGCTATCCAGCCAGAGCTTCCTGATTTAACCCAGTTCCAGTCTGAAGCTCCGCCCGAAAAACCCAGCTATGCCCAATTTGTGCCCACTGCCTATCGGGCTGCTGTTTTACATCAGTTCCATGACTCTAAGACGGCGGGTCATCCTGGTGTCAAAAAAACCATCTCCTTGTTGTCTCGCCTGGTCTGGTGGCCGTCTCTTAGAAAAGACGCACAAGAGTACGTGCGAGCCTGTAAAGTTTGTGCCCGGAGTAAATCTTTAAGACACTCTCCTGAGGGTTCTTTACTTCCATTGCCCATTCCCTCCCGCCCCTGGACCCATTTGGCCATGGATTTTATTACCGATCTTCCACCTTCCCAAGGGTGCACTGTCATCTGGGTGGTGGTAGATCGGTTCAGTAAGATGGCTCACTTTATTCCACTAAAGAAGCTACCTACTGCTCAGGTCCTGGCCCAACTTTTTGTGACACACATATTTAAAATCCATGGTATCCCGGAGGATGTTGTGTCCGATAGGGGGGTCCAGTTTGTTTCTCGTTTTTGGAGGGCTTTTTGTGCCAAGTTGGGGTTCACTGTCTCCCTATCTTCTGCATTTCATCCCCAGTCCAATGGGCAAACGGAAAGAACGAACCAATCCTTGGAACAATATTTACGTTGTTTCATTTCTGATGTCCAGACAGATTGGGTGTTATTTCTTCCGTTTGCTGAATTTGCCCTTAATAATGCCACACATACCGCCACTGGGGTGTCTCCGTTTCGTTGTGTTTACGGAAAAGATTTGAAGTTTTCGGCCTTGTTGGATCGGCCTTCTAGAGTGCCTTCTCTTGATGAATGGATGTCCCAGTGGCCAGAGTTATGGAATAAGATTCAGCAACACCTGTCTAAAGCTGTTTTCCAACAAAAAAATTTTGCTGATCGTAGGCGATGTAATAATCCTGATTATATGGTTGGCGATTTGGTTTGGCTTTCGACCAAAAATTTGGCCTTACGCCAACCCTCTGCCAAGTTGGGTCCGAGATTTATTGGCCCCTTTCCCATACTGCAGAGAATCAATCGGGTTACCTATCGTCTGGATCTCCCGCCCTCCATGAGGATTTGTAACTCCTTCCATGTGTCCCTATTGAAATCTGCCAGAGGTATTGAGCCTGATAATCTCCCGGAACCCATTTTAGTTGATGGGCAGCAAGAATTTGAGGTTGCCCGGATTTTGGACTCACGATTTTCCCGAAATTCTCTTCAGTATTTGATAGATTGGAAGGGTTACGGTCCGGAAGAAAGGTCTTGGGTTCCAGCCAGAGAGGTTCACGCGGAGAGGTTGGTTAGAAAGTTCCACAGGGAAAACCCTCAGAAACCCAGGTTGGAGGGTCCAGTGGCCCCTCCTCAGGGGGGGGGTAATGTCAGGCCCTTACCTCCTCCTCGCGCCCAGTCCCGCGGCGTCTCTGCGCGGCGGCGCGCGGCTCCGGTCTTCGGGCGGCCGCGCCGGGCAGCTGCCGCCGCGTCTGCTGCATTCTCGCCTGCCGCCGCTCCTTCTGCCGTTGCGGGGGCGGCTGGCATCGCGGGGCCCCCATCCGCCTCCCATGTTGGCTCCGTCGCCTCTCGGGCCGGCGCGCCTTCCCCTTCCCTCTCGGGGAGCGCGCCCGGCCCTCTGTCACGTGCTCGCGCACGCGCGCGAGCACGGTTTCAATATGCCCCTCGGCGGCGCTGCTCTCTGCGCATTCGCCGGGGGCAGATTCGAATGGACCAGTCGGGTCCTTAGCCTGGGTGGGAATGAACCCAGGGACTGGACAGCCTGACTGGCCAGGGCGGTCCAGTCCCTGGGGCTGCTCCAATAGGGAACTACTTCCTAGTTGCACCAAACACTACATTCCCCCCAAATCACAGTTGCACCAATCACCAATTCCCCCTTCCCATTGGCCAGTTCCCCTTTAAATATGTTGTGGTCCCGTCCACTAGTGCCCGTTATAGCCTCTGGTTAGTAGGGTGTGCGTTATAGTCTGCGTTACTGTGTTCAACTCGGCTTCGTCTCTGACCATCCTCGTCTGCTGCCCGTCCTGACCTTTTCGCCTGTCCTGACTTCGCTTTTGCCTGATCCTTCTGTTACTGCGTTTTGGTGCTCATCCGGTTTGACCTCGGCTCGTTTTTGACTACCCTTCGCTTGACCCCTTGGATACCGCGCTCAGTGACCACCCGGCTTGACCTTGGCTTGTTTCTGGACCTCTCTGATTGACTCTGTTTGTAATCCCATTTACATCCCGGCATCCATATTCGGGATACCCCGCCGTTCACCCGTCTCCACCTTAAGCCGGTAATCTTTGCGCCAACTAAGTCCTGGGGGTAACCGAGTCTGGAGAGGCACAATCCGCGTCTCCTGCGAGCGGGGACTTGTCTAAAGGCAGAAGAGGCGGCGGAGATTGGGGATTATCTGGCTTAAGAGAGAAGGGTGTCCGGCGCCTAACAGCCAGGTAGCGACAGTAGCGTTATTTTCACAGCGCCCGCTAGTATTCGCTGTGCTTGGGCATTGTTCGGCTGTTGACAGCGACTCAGTCGGTGTGCGGTAATGTTGAATACGAGGTTAGGAGTCGCTGTTTGACAGGTTCCGCGCTGTATGGGAGCGCATGACAGCGAACGGCCATAGCGAATGGCTCCCAGCATATTCATTAACAAATCACGCTCCAAAAATTCTCGCGCTGTGAAATGTTAAACCCCAGAGCGCTGGCGGCGATGGGTTAAAAGTAGTTTTTTAACCCCCAAACAACCATATTTTTAGAAAAAAAAACATGTTTTTCCAAACATTTTGTAATATAAATACATTAATATCAGACCTGTAATATCAATTCTGCACAAATTTATTTTTTTTTACCTTAAAAAAAAAAATCTAACATTGCAGAAGTGGTCACAGAATTTTTGACATTTAAAAAAAAAAAATTAAAAAATTAATAGCAATTAATTATGAATATTTAAAGATTGCTCCATTGAAATGCATTGGAGAGCGCCAGGTAGCGAGAGGTCATACCTGTCGCTGTTCAAGGTCGCTCGCTGGCGCTGTGGGGTGAGGCTGGAATAAGGATGAATGATTCGCTATCTGGCGCTCTGTCAGTCGCTAAGCAGGATCGGCTTGAAAAATGTGTGATTGCGGAGGGGAGCCGGCGTTCTCGTGGCGGTGAGCGTCATTACCGTTCGCTCACCATTCGCTTCCTGGCGCTATCCCTTGTTAAATAAGGGCCTAAATTTGTGAACCCGTGCAAAAAAGTGCCCCAAAAAAAAAAAAAAAAAAAATATATATATATATATATATATATATATATCCCACCCATCACCAGAACGTGAACAATAATATACATATAGTGAACCCACTCGCATTATTTATGTGCCCAAAAAAGGTGTAAAAGCTAAGTCCTCATTAAGTCCGGTGGGAGACTGGGAATCGGGATTAAAAATCCACCGTAACTTTCTGCTGTAGAACTTTTTTGAGGTTACCGACGCGTGGTCCCACAGTAACTTTCTCAATGCCGGTAACCTTCAGGCTACTGAAATCGCTCTGATGTTTCTCCCCTCTCCTCCTCTAAGGCTATGTTTTATGTGTTTTATGGGTTTTAATATGTCTTAATATATGTATATGTACTTTTCAATAAAATATTATATGCTTTGATACTTATATAGTGGTGCCACGCATTTTTGTAGGGCTAGGTTGAGGAGTAGTGGGACTCCTCGTTTCAAAAAGTTGTTGTGCACATTTATTGTGTCCCTATCCCGGCGTGTGGACACTTTAGTTTGATCATCTGGTCGGTGCGGTCCCCCCCCCCCCCTTCCCCTTTCTCTTGGTTTAAAATAATATGATTGTATGGGGATTGTGTGATCAGATCTTAAATGATGATACATGTGTCTAGCATTTACCTGTAACTAAACAGATGAAATTTAGATTGTACAGAGATTGTATGATCAGATCTTAACTGATTATATATTATTAACCCTAATTGAATTGATAAAATAATAAGATTGTATGATCAGATCCTAACTAAATATTTGTGTGTCTAGCATTAACCATAACCAAATTTATAAAATAATAGGATTGTACAGAGATTGTATGATCAGATCTTGATTATACGTGTGTCTAGCATTAACCTATAACTAAATAAGTAAACTACAAAGATTGTATAGGGATTGTATGAGTAGATCCTAAATGATTATACACGTCTATCATTAACTCACAATGAAATAATAAAACAATAAGATTGTATGATCGGATCCTAACAAAATATTTGTGTGTCTAGCATTACCCATAACTAAATGGATAAAATAAAAGGGTTTGTATAGAGATTGTATGATCAAATCCTAACTGATTATATATTATTAACCGTATATGAATCAGTAAAATAATAAGATTGTATGATCGGATCCTAACAAAATATTTGTGTGTCTAGCATTACCCATAACTAAATGGATAAAATAAAAGGGTTTGTATAGAGATTGTATGATCAAATCCTAACTGATTATATATTATTAACCGTACTTGAATCAGTAAAATAATAAGATTGTATGATCGGATCCTAACAAAATATTTGTGTGTCTAGCATTACCCATAACTAAATGGATAAAATAAAAGGGTTTGTATAGAGATTGTATGATCAAATCCTAACTGATTATATATTATTAACTGTACTTGAATCAGTAAAATAATAAGATTGTATGATCTTATCCTAACTAAATATTTGTGTGTCTAGCATTAACCATAACTAAATTATTACATAATAGAATTGTAAAGAGATTGTATGATCAGATCTTGATTATATGTGTCTAGCATTAACCTATAACTAAATAAATAAAATACAAAGATTGTACGATTAGATCCTAACTGATTATACACGTCTATCATTAACTCATAATGAAATAAAATAAATGATTGTACAATCCGATCATAACTGATTATATGTGTGTCTAGCATTAACCTATAACTAAATAAATAAAATACAAAGATTGTACGATTAGATCCTAACTGATTATACACTTCTATCATTAACTCATAATGAAATAAAATAAATGATTGTACAATCCGATCTTAACTGATTATATGTGTGTCTAGCATTAACCCATATTTAAATAGATAAAATAATATGATTGTATGGGGATTGTGCGATCAGATATGAACCAATCATACATGTCTAGCATGAACTCATAACTAAATAGATAAAAATAAAGGGATTGTACGATAATATCTCAACTGATTATACACATCTATCATTAACTATAACAAAATAATTGTGTGATCAGTTCTTAGCTGATAATAGCATTGACCCATAACTAAATCTATAGCTAATAATGCTCTTGTACGATCAGATGTTACTTTAGCCTAAGCCGGGTGTTTACAGGAAAGCGATAGTGTATATGGGGTGTGACCCGCTCCTCCTGTTACCAGAAACAGAAACCGAAAGCTGCCGCTGCTGAAGTTTCAGGGCAAAAGTTTCTTCTCTCTTCTCCACAGTTGCTCCAGAACGATCTATTGATCGGGGATTGTACAAGACGGGGATCTCTCTGGAATCGATCGTCCCCTGTGTGGCCGGATTCGGGTGAGGATTGAGTGAGGGCGAGTGAGTATCTTTTTCTTGTACTCTCCTCATATTGTGTATATAATGTTCATCATACCTCCCAAGTGTCCCTGATTTGGAGGGACTGTCCCTCTTTTGAGTCCCTGTCCCTCGTTGTTCTCATTTGTCTCTCTTTGAAGTGTAACATGCAGATCTGCATCAATAAATGCCATTTGCCTGTTCAAAGTGTTTCTATTGTTGTTGCTGTTACATCCTATCTCCTACCCAGCCCTCAATGTGGGGGGCGTGGCTTCATCCATCCCTCATTGAAGGGGGTGTGGCTTAATTTAACAAATGTCCCTCTTTCCCACTCTAAAAAGTTGGAAGTTATATGTTTATGCAGCTGCTGCAGCACAACTTTAATGGTAGATTTTATTTCTTGGTGGAGCAGGTGAGGAGGGGTTAGAACCACTATAAAGTGGACCAAAACCCAGCTTGATTGGCCCAGGAATCTATAAGATTCCCGGACCGATCGATTCCCTCCATCCAAAATCGTTATGCCCCGCAGTGTGAAACCCCACAGGTCACCCCAGTCATTCACCTTTATTCCCTGCTCCAACGGTGCATGTGGCCACATCCCTGCTATCCCTCTTGCAGGGCATGTGCCCACGGCGGGCATTTGTGAATGGCCGACTCGGGCACGTTCCCTGTTAGAGGGAACCAGAGGATGCTGCCGCCAGCGGGCTGATTGGACGCGGATGCACCATAGGACCGGGAACAGGTGAGTTTCTTCGGGTGATTTCACACAGCGGGGCATCCCCGATCGGGGTGCCCCGGATAAAGGACCAAAACCAAGGATAGTCAAAATCCTGCTCTCTAACCTGGATTTGTGAGACTTACTCCCTGTCTGGTCAATAATCTACTGCCCTGGATTAAAGCGAAACAAAACCCACCAGAGCTGAAGATAACCGCTGGCCTTCGGGACGCCCAACTGTGTAAAACACCCATAAACACAGCATAGAGATTGTATGAGCAGATCTTAACTGATTCTATATTATTAACCCTAATTGAATCGATAAAATAATAAGATTGTATGATCAGATCCTAACTAAATATTTGTGTCTCTAGCATTAACCATAACAAAATTATTACATAATAGGATTGTACAGAGATTGTATGATTGGCTCTTAACTGATTATGTATTATTAATGCTAACTAAATTGATAAAATAATAAGATTGTATGATCAGATCCTAAGTAAATATTTTAGTGTCTAATATTAGAAATCCAATGTGAACATCAGCAATCCAATTGTGCAATTCCACCACCGATTTGGTACTCTTACCAGAAATGATTAAATAACCAGCAATCACAGCAATATCGCAGACACTTCAACCAATCAGCTCCACCCGTTGGGGGTACGATTCCTCAATATATATTGGTATAACTGGCCAGGTTTCCAAGGCATACTCTACCAAGATAGATGACAGAATTTCCTGTTGTCAAGTACTGCTGATTGATTGCTCATGGGAAGCATCAAAAACTCCACATCATTTCCATGGAATATTGGCAATATTTAGTTTCAGCTGCAATTCATTGAATTGTTGATATACAGGTATGCAGGGTTTTCATTGAACAATTTTAAATAGGAAGATGGAGGGGAAATACTTCCGGGGTCAAATTCCGGATGCAACAACTTCCTCTCATTTGATCAGGCTGAATCGTACCCCCAACGGGTGAAGCTGATTGGTTGAAGTGTCTGCGATATTGCTGTGATTGCTGGTTATTTAATCATCTCTGGTAAGAGTACCAAATCGGTGGTGGAATTGCACAATTGGATTGCTGATGTTCACGGTGGATTTCTAATCACAAGTTTAAGGACTTTAAAGAGGACTTTAATTAAGTCACATTTAGCTCTGTGTTTTTGTTTGTTTTTTTGTCTTATTTTCTTGATGGTGGGATTCAAGTTTAGCACGTTGAGCTGTACCTAAGATTATTATTTTCATGATTGTTCTTATTATCATAAATTAGTTCTGAGCGCGGTATTTATATATATATTCTATATATTGTTGTTTTAGTGTCTAATATTAACCATAACTAAATTATTACATAATAGGATTGTACGGAGATTGTATGATCAGACTTTAACTGATTATATATTATTAACCCTAATTGAATCAATAAAATAATACGATTGTATGATCAGGTACTAACTGAATATTTGTGCTTCTAGCATTAATCATAACTAAATTATTATATAATAGGATTGTACAGAGATTGTATGATCAGATCTTGATTATATGTGTGTCTAGCATTAACCTATAACTAAATAAATAAAATACAAAGATTGTATGATTAGATCCTAACTGATTATACATGTCTAGCATGAACTCATAATCAAATAAATAAAATAATAAGATTGTACAATCCGATCTTATATGATTATATGTGTGACCATTATTTAGATAGATAAAATAATACGATTGTGTTGGGATTGTGCAATCAGATATGAACCGATTATACATGTCTTGCATGAACTCATAACTAAATAGATAAAAATAAAAGGATTGTACGATAATATCTCAACTGATTATACACGTCTATCAATAACTATAAGAAAATAATTGTACGATCAGATCTTAACTGATGATAGCATTGACCCATAACTAAGGGGTTTATTCATCAAGCCATAGCGCCAGGTAGCGACAGGTACGCTGTATGCAATACCACATTTATCAAAGCGAATCTGGTGAGCGACTCTAACAGCGCCATGTAGCGACCGATTTATCATCACAGACGGCTCACCGTATATTGCCGGCGCTCTAGCTTCCGAGCGCCTGGTATTACCTGTCGCTACCTGTCGCTCTCCCATACATTTCAATGGACAACAGGGTTTTATTTTAATTTTTTTTTCAATTATCAAATAATTGTGTCACCTCTCCTGGCCTAGAAAAAGTCATTTTTAAAAACATTTTTGATTTATAATATTTTTATGCAGAATTGTCCTTACAGGTCTGGTATTAAAGTGCTAATGTCACAATGTAAAAACAATGTAATTCCATATGTTTTCGCTTTGTTACTAGTGGATACATGTTCAAAAACACTTTAATCACACAGCCTCTGGCGCTATGGGCTACAGCGACCCGATTTTGAGCGCCGGCGCTGTGTGAGGCTGTTTTTTTGATGAATATGGTGTGAGCCGGTCGCACTGAGCTGGCTCTACCTTTCGCTCCCATATAGCCCTGTACTGGTGTTAGAGCAACTCACACAATATATTCATCAATGCCGGCCAGCGACTGAGACACTCTGAAACAGCGAACTATGGCCGAGCACAGAGACTACTAGCGGTCGCTCTCAATGCCTCGCTACAGATGCTCATCTGTCGGTACCTGGCGCTAGTTATGAATCGGCCTGCCCGTCTATAAAATAATGCGCATGTACGATCAGATGTTACTTTAGCCAGGCAGGCTGATTCATTACTAGCGCCAGGTAATAGCAGATGAGCGTCTGTACTGCGGCGCTAAGAGCGACCGTCAGTTGCTATTATAGAGCGCTTCAGTCGTTATAGTAACCTGGCCGCCATTCATGAATCTAATGGTTGCAAGTCGCTCACCCAAATCTAATGGTGTCTGGGCGTTTTTATGCTGCTTTAACGCTAAAATGTATTTAATGTTATATTGTCAATGATCACATTGGCAATATAATTTTTTTTTTTTTTATTTTTATGTGTGGATTGAATCTTAAATTATTACAATAAAAAACAGACACAAATGTATAATCAAAAATACAAAATGTTTATTAATATTTTAAAAAATGCCCAACATGGGCAAGTAACTAGGCTGCACAGTGAAAACCCTAATTCCCCCCACCCTATGGCTTTATCTTCTTCCCCAGCAGCATTTGTCTGTTTCTTCTGACATACTGCCACAGTCTGCGATGCTCCATTGTGCAAGCTGTAGGGAAGAAATAACAACATTAAGTTCTGTAGTTCAAAATAGACATTATATACCTATGGAAGGGGAAAACATAGTTATTGTAAATAATATGATTACACACTATTTTAACCCTTAAACAAGAGGCAAGTTTGGCTAAATAATAGATGCCATAATAATCAAACCTGCCCACCATTCTATATGATCCTCCCTAGTCTCACATCAGAAACTACCTTAACTAACCAAATAAGGCCTACTTTACCAGCGGAAGACTGTACTTCCTGTCTTGCTCAATTACTCCTGTCCCTTTTTTATTTAAAATCATTCACCTATCAAATTTATTGAATGGGAAGTTACAATAGTAGGAGGATTAGAAAGCCACCACATAATCACTGGCTGCGTTTATCATGTATTGTCAAGTAACATTAGCAGGGCCACCAAATTAGCATGCATACATGCAATTATGAATGATGATTGCAAATAAAGCATCTCCATGTCTGATATGTTAGACAGTAGACTGTCACTAACATGTGTACATGGTCATGGACACAGACATATGCATGTAATCAATGTATGAATTAGAATTTAGGGTACTCACCATTGCAGCTGTGGCTTGGGCCCATGCTGCTGGAGGGTCCCGGAGCTGGGGTGGGGAGAATTAGAACCGGGTTCCGTCTGTGTGGAAACATCTGTTAGAAGAAAAAACAAAACAGGAACAATCATAAGAACTATGTATTTGATGTTGTTAATAGGCCTCAACATGTATTAGTTTGAATGATAACATAAACATAATTGTGGGTATACACTTGGCCATGTGTGTGTTTAAACAAACCAACTTTGGCTAACACATGCTCAAGCCACATTAGATTAGGATTTAGGGGTACAACAGTAGAGCAGCTACTGTGAAATAGACCACTTGGCCCCTTCACAACCATATAATAAGTCCACTCACCAGGGGATGAGCTGCTGCTGGAATCCCAGGGAGGGCTATGAGGCTTGGAGCCTCCACTCCTCACAATTGTTTATATAATGTTCATCTTACCTCCCAAGTGTCCCTGATTTGGAGGGACTGTCCCTCTTTTTTGTCCATGTCATTCTGTGCCTTGTTGTCCTCATTTGTCCCTCTTTGAGGTGTAACATGCAGATCTGCATCAATAAATGATTCATTTGCCTATTCAAAGTTTTTATATTGTTACTATTATAACTGTTACACCCTATTTCCACTCCATCCTTCAATGAGGGGACGTGGCTTCATCTATCCCTCAATGAGGGGGGTGGCCTAATTTAACACCCTGAAAAGTTGGGAGTTATGTGTTCATGCAGCTGCTGGAGCACAACTTTAATGGTAGATTTCACTTCTTGGTGGAGCAGGTGAGAAGGGAACCAATTTAAAGTGGACCAAAACCCAGCTCGATCGGCCCGGGAATCTATAAGATTCCCAGGCCAATCGATTCTCTCCCCCAGGGCATCCAAAATTGGGATGCACTGCTGTGTGAAACCCCTCAAGTCGCCCCGGTCATTCGCCTTTGTCCTCGCTCCAACGGCACATGTGGCCGCATCCCTGCTATCTCTCTAGCAAGGCACATGGCAGGAGCGGGCACGCTTCCTGTTAGAGAGAAGCGGAGGATGCGCCCACCAGCGCGCTCGGAGGTGAGTTTCTTCGGACAATCTGGGGGGTTTCACACAGCGGGGCATTGATGGGGAGAGCATGCTGCTGCATCCCCTGCATCACCGGCCCAGTGAGCCATTCAGTGGTGGGAGCATGCGCGAGGCCGGGGACAGCAATGAGAGCCATTATAGTCAATGAGAGTCATTATAGTTAGGGATGATTTCAGGGAAAATTCGATTTGGCACGAACCCAAATTTTTTTTGGTTCGTGCCGATCGAATTTTCCCTGAAAAAAAAAAAATTAGGCGAATCGCCCGAATCGAACTTTCAAGAAGTTCGCTCATCTCTAATTATAACAATTAAAGAAAAACACCGCGCTATTAAACCATATGTGAAAGCTCCCACGTGCAGATGCTGGAGTCCTCCTCCCCAGCCAAAATTACCAACAATTAATTTAAAACAAAAGCACAGAGCTGTGAAAAAAGAGTCCTTATAAAGTCTTTTTAGATGCAAGGAAAAAATGTGAATCTTCAAAACTTCAATATCACCCTGTGATCATATCATCCAGTGCCAGTCCACCACCTATAAAATGGGAGGCTTACCAGAACATAAAGAACATTGCGCTTTCAATCCTCAAAGACTCTCAGATTAGTGAGATAACTCATTAATTATGTGGCATAGGGTTTGATCCCCTGTATCCAAGATTCAACTTTCCAAACTCAGGGTAATGGAGGATGCAAATCCAAATTACATGTAGGGGAAAAATGGAAAGGACAAAATCTAGTGCAAAAACGCTAATTTAAAAACCACTTTAATCTAAAATCATTTACACTCACATTTCCATTCATGAATAAAAAGCACATAAAAGTATTGCAGAGCTTTAGCGACTCTCACCGCAAGGGCTCCCAATCCGAAAATAGGTACCAACGAGATAATGCTGTTTTGTGATAAAAACAGAAGAAGTGCTGCTCACCAACGCGTTTCACCCCGGATGGGGCTTTAACCAGGTTTGCAGCTAGGGGTTGAGTGAACCTTTAAATAGTTCCGGGATTGCATACAGCAGGAAGTGTATCCAAATCACTTCCGGGTTGCGGGCAAGGTCAGTCTTAGACTTCAGTCAGCCGATTGGCCAGAATGATCGTCAGCTTTCCGTCTATGAAAGACTGCACCTGCGCGCGCTGTCCGGGCTATTCAGAGATCAAGAAAGATGGCCGCGGCTGTACACCGTTCTCGAGTGCGCACGCGCCACATAAAGAGCAGTGACGGGAAGGGGATAAAATAAAATGGCCACGATAGTGTACCATTCTCTAATGCGCACGCGCCAGTTCAGGGACAGAGTAAAATGGCCTCAGTGAGTCTATAACGTATCAATGCGCATGCGCCGGCCAACTACCAGCCGGACGGTATCGGTCACAACTGGAGAAGTCAATCCATCCCATCATGATCATTCTTATATGCGGTCATGGCAGACAGGCAGACTTCTACTGTGCTTATGCCCAGTCTGAAACCGGCAGTGCAATATCAGCATCCCCTGTGCATCCACTATTAAGGAGCGTGCATTTGATGGCTTAGAGGGAACTCAGGTGTAAAGTTAACTGCACATGCGCCAATATACTTTTAGTCCGCTATTATAAAGCGCACATCTGATCTCTTAAAGGGGGTGCATAGTGTAAGGTTAACTGCGCATGCGCCACTTATGTTTAGAGGCTATTTTAGTTTAGCAGTATTTTTACACCGCTGGATGTGCTCAGCGATGGGGGCCACAATAGGTGGGCAATGAGGTAATAAATTAAACTAAACTTAGAAAATAAACCACAGTTCAATGGATGTCAACCAATTATCTTAAGCCCAACCACTAGAGGTAGGGATCAAAATTATGGATCAGCCCTATCCTTAATCAGGCCAATAAAAGGAGACGGATGGAGAGTCCTCTCGGTGGAGATAATCAAAAACAATATACATCAATAAACATGTAAAAATAAAACAAGACTGAATACATGACCCTATACATTATCTGATCTTAATAAATGTCAGGGTTTGTATATCAAGAGTTGTCAATAAAACAATTCAGATCATACTCTATATTAAGACCATAGAGTGTTTAGGTCGTAGATCCAACGACTCTCTAACCGGGACAAATCCCTCACCATATTGTTACCACGCCAATGGGTCTTAATTCTATCCACGCCATCTCTAATTATAGTCAATGAGAGCCATTATATTCAATGAGAGCCTTTATAGTCAATGAGAGCCTTTATAGTCAATGAGAGCCTTTATAGTCAATGAGAGCCTTTATAGTCAATGAGAGCCTTTGCCAAAAGACATAAACAGTGTAACAGCTCCCATTAGCTGAGTGCCTGCGCATGCGCCATTGGACTGAGGAGAGGTGAGCTTAATTAGGTGAACTGGGGGGTTTCACACAGTGGATGTCCCTGGGCTACAGAACAAAACCCGGAAAAGTCAAAATCCTGGATTTTGTTCTGCTTTAAGCAAAGAGCTCTCATTGTTGTCAATGGGGAGTGTGCGCTGGTGTGCACGCTCCTGCCCAAGCTGTTCAGAAAAGCTGGGACGGGAGCATGCGCGCCATTGGGAATGCCCCGGGGGAACTGAGCCTACCAGGCAGGTGCCAGAGCCCATGAACTCCTGGAGGGCCTCTACCCTGGGCAGCCCCTATGCAGGACACAGGGCCGTGCAGTAACCAGGACTAAGTTGTTTCTTTAATCTGTTCTTTCTGCCATTCCTTTTCTTTCTTTTTTCCTTCATTCCTTCTTTTTTTCTTTTTTTTTCCGTCAGTCCTTCTATTCTTTGTTTCTTTCCAACTATTCTTTTCTTTCCTTTTAGGCTTTTGCTTTCCTTCTTTCCTTATCTAGCCTGTTTCTTTATTTCATAAGTCCCTTTCTTTCTTCCTTCTTTCCTTCTAGTATTTATTTTCTGTCATTCCTTCTATTGCTGTTTTCTTTCCTTCCATCTCTTCTTTTTTCTCCCATACTTTCTCTCTCTTTCCAGCTTTTTTTCTGTCATTCCTTCTATTACTTTTTTCCTTCCTTCCATATCTTCCTTTTTCTCCCATACTTTTTCCCCCAGTTTTTTTTTCTGTCTTTCCTTTTATTCTTTCTTTGTTTCTTTCGTTCATTCTTTGCTTTTGTCCTTTCTTTTTGTCTTTCCATTTGTATTTTTCTATTTCGTTATCTTTTTCCATCTATTCTTTCTTTTTTGTCGTTCCCTTTCTCTTGCTTTCTTACCCGCTTTCATTTTTTCTGTCATTCTTCTATTCTTTTATTCTTTATTTCTCTTTCTTTCTATCCTGCTTTTTATTCTTTCTATACTTTCATTCCTTCTATTTCTTTTTTTCTTTCCTACCATCTCTTCTTTTTTTCCCATACTTTCTCTCTCTTCCCAGCTTTTTTTTCTGTCATTCCTTTGATTCTTTGTTTGTTTGTCATTCATTATTTGCTTTTCTTCTCTCTTTGTTTCTTTCCATTTATTTTTTTCTATTTCTTTATTTTTTCCATCTGTTCTTTTTTTTGTCATTCCTTTTCTCTTGCTTTCTTACCTGCTTTTATTTTTTTTTATGTCATTCTTCTATTCTTTCATTCTTATTTTCTTTCTGTCTGCACTTTCTATCATGCCTTCTAATTTTTTTTCATTTGTCATTCCTTCTATTTCTTTTTTTCTTCCTTTCATCTCTTTGTTTCTCTTCATTTATCTTTTCTATCTCTTTATCTTTTTCTATCTATTCTTTCTCTTTTGTCATTCTTTTCTTTGCTTTCATTTTTTTCTGTCATTCCTCTATTCTTTCGTTCTTTATTTCTCTTCCTTTCTATCCTGCCTTATATTCTTTCTATACTTTGTCATTACTTCTATTATTTGTTTTATTCTTTGGCTGCATTCACCGTACATGAAACGTTATCACCATGTATGGAGCGTCATACCACCGCTTTTTAATACGTTGCGCAACGCAGTGCAGATGTGTCAACAATCCCATCTGCATTGCAACGCAGCGCAACAACGCAGAGACAGCGCAGGGGTGTGAACAGAGACTTAAAGCGGACCAACACCCGTGTGGACGGCATGTACAAGTGTGTGCTGCACTGCACATTGGGAAAGGAGTCTCAAGCTCTCCATTGCTTTAAAGTGGACCAACACCCTCCCATGATCGGCCCGAGAATCTATAAGATTCCCGGACCGATCAGACCCCTGACTGCAGGGCACCCCAATCTGTGTGAAACCCCCCAGAAACCCCTAAATCCCTACCCGCTCCTCGATCCAGCGGCCCCAACCGCCGCCTCCGTGAATGGCCGGCGCGGGAGCGCGCCCTGTAAGAGTGACGCGCGGGAGGCGGCTGTGGGCGTGCTCTCTTGTCCGTCGCTGCCTCCTGCGGGGATTGGCTGCAGCGGTCACGTGGGAGCGGGGAGAGGTGAGTTTTTGGGGCTTTCTGGGGGGTTTCACACAGGGGGTGCCCCACCGATGTGGACCAAAACCCAAGATAGTCAAAATCCTGGGTGTTGGTCCACTTTAAAGCAGACCAACACCCGTGCAGGCGTGGGTATTGATACCAATGCTAAACGACAGTCCAGAATGCTGGAGCCCCCACGCATATCCATGCAGGAACACCCGTAAAACTTACCATAACCTCATTCCTGTAACAGGAATCCAGTGCCGTGATTGGCCGCCCGGTGCACACGTGGGTAGCAAGTGCTGCCGCCGTAATGTCCTGCCCACGTGAACGCTGGCAACCAATTATGGTGCAGAACGAGGTTAAGATAAGCTTTATGAGAATTCTGGGCGGGGTGCTCCAACTCTGGATGCCCCCTCCCAGACTCTCAATTAGTGGCGGTGCCAACACCCACGCCTGCATGTCACTGTTGGTCCACTTTAAAGTGGACCAAAACCCAGGATTTTGACTATCCTGGGTTTTGGTCCTTGCCCCCCGGGGCACTCCAATCGGGGGTGCCCCACTGTGTGAAACCCCGCAATTCGCTTACACAAACTCACCTCTTCCCGGTCCTACGGTACGTGTCCAATCAGCGCCCAATGAGTCCATTAGGATCTGCTGACGTCCCTTCATCTAAGCCTTCGTCTAAGGTCAGCGGCTCCAAGTGCACTGAGAGCCACATCCCCCTCTAACAGGGAGTATGCCCGCGCCGGCCATTCATAAATGCCTGGCGCAGACACGCGCCCTGCTAGAGGGATAGCGGGGATGCAGCCGCGGCTCACGCATGCGCCGTTGGACCGGAAAAGAAGGTAAGTGTATGGGGCGACCTGGGGGTTACACACAGTGGGGAATCATGATTTTGGATGAATCTTACAGATTCCCAGGCCGATCGCCGTGGGTTTTGCCCCACTTTAAAGCAACTGAGAAGCGTGAACAGAGCCTTAGGCTCCTTTCACACTGTTGTACATGCCATCCTGCACCGTCCCATTGTTTCCCGTCCACCAGCACAGGCACCTGGAGGCAGCAGTGCCACCGCCACATTATTGTGGCCTTCCACTGATCCTTGCTGGAGCAGAGGACTGAAAGGCCCCCAAGAAGCTGGCTGCGGTAGTGCCTGCCCGGAGATGGGCGGCGGGGAACTATTTGGATAGATCAGGAGGTGGAGGTGAGTACGGCCCTTTCCACACAATGCACCGCAGGTAAAGCACAATACTTGAGCGTTACCTGTGGTGCCCATTTCTACGGAGGCGTATTGCGGTTGCACAGCAGGCAAAACGCTGCATGCAGATTTTTGCAAACCGCAGCGGACTGATGTGAAAGGGCCCATTTATTTTAATTCTGGCAGGGGCATTACGAGGGCAAACACAATGGCGCAGGCGGTAATGGTGGTAAAATAGGTACAGTAGTATCTTATATATAAAACATATTTTATATGGAAATGTTTATTTCTTTGATCATCAGGGGATATCAGCATCATGTCGTACCAATACAATTACAGCTACTCCGATGTGGAATGGGACTCGGAATACGACTCCACCTGGGAGGACGACAAAGACTATCAGGAAATGAAGAGCAAACCAAAACGATCAAAGCAGGTATGTAGAGATGGAGTCAGAAGGCGCTTAGTGGCCGACTCCATACACTTTCCCTGTATCATACCTCCCAAGTGTCCCTGATTTAGGGGGGGCCGTCCCTCTTTTGAGTCCATGTCCCCCTGTCCCTCGTTGTTCTCCTTTGTCCCTCTTTAAGGTGTAACATGCAGATCTGCAGCAATAAATGATTCATTTGTTTATTTAAAGTGTTTATATTGTTGTAAGTGTTGCATCTCCTATCTCCTATCCATCCCTCAATGGGGGGGCGTGGCACAATTGTCCCTTATTCCCACCCTGAAAAGTTGGTAGGTATGCCTATATAACACCTCACCTCCATCAGAGATGCAAGTGAGCAGGGCTGGCCTTTGGGGCTGCTTTTTTTTTCTTTATGGAGCCTCCCCTCTTCCCGGGACCGTTTTTGCACAATATGACCTTCAGCGGTGCTGGACCTTATGGAGGTTCAGGTCCGGGGGGGGGCACATACACTTACGAAGGTCCAGGTTCCGGGGGTGCACACACTTTTGGAGGTCTGGGGTACATACCTTCCAACTTTTCAGGGTGGGTAAGAGGGATATTTGTTAAATTAGGCCACGCCCCCTCATTGATTGATGGATAGGAGTTAGGATGTAACAGTTACAACAATAGAAACACTTTGAATAGGCAAATGAATCATTTTTTGCTGCAGATCTGCATGTTACACCTCAAAGAGAGACAGATGAGAACAACGAGGGACAGGGGGACATGGACTCAAAAGAGGGACAGTCCCTCCAAATCAGGGACACTTGGGAGGTATGCATGCCAGCCTGCAGTCTTGCACGGGGAGCTTTTCAACCTAAGGCCAGCCCTGCTAGTGAGAGCTCAGCCTGTGTTCAGACGCCCTTGTTTCAGTTTCACTTTTTTTTTCTTTTGTTATCAGGCTAATTCATGGGGCCAACCCCGGAACCGGGCAGCTGCGGACTTGAAAAGATACAGACATGGTTACCCGGTAAGTCCCCTCCTCTGAGGTGCTAAGCGCACCAAAACCTTAGATTTTTCACCACACTGGGTTTCTGGCTACTTTACAGGGACATCCCTTTTCTAGGGCGCACGTCAAATAGAGGGGTGCCAGGGATACTGGTGGGTGGGCGCACACATGCGCCGTGGGTTTACCAGATTGAGTTGAATACTGTGGGGGACATCCCAAATACTGGACCCCCCCCAGCCTGTCCTATAGCAGCAGCGCCGGCGGCGAGACGTGCGACGTGGCCGCCCGCCCAAACAGCGGACGCAGAGGTCACGTCATCACCTGCCCCATCCCCAGCCAGAGTGGAACTCACTGAACCAGAAGGGCCGGCGGGCACAGGTTTTTTTTATTTGAAATTACAAACAGTTGTATGGAACGGTTGTATGGAACGGTTGTATGAATGAATCATGTTTTTACTGTGTAAAGTTGTTTCATACAAAGAAATAAACTGTAGCAAGTCAGAAGTACAAAAAGTATTATTCACACAGATTTGTCACCATAGAGCCACAGTCCAGGTTACAACAGGTTATGGTTTAGTTAGATTCAACAATGCGACAGTCACTACCACATTCAAGTAATAGTCTCCTATTAGGAGCTTTTTGAGGGTCAATGACTTACATAGATCAATAGTAGTCATTTTACCTTGATAGTTATACTACTGTGGTAGTGACTGTTGCACTGTTCTAGGTGCCGTATGGTCACTGTCGGTCCTAGTGGGGAACATCAGAATGAGTGTTCCTGGGTAGGGTAAATGTGGTTGAGCAAGTTACCTAACATAATGTTGTGTTAGGATGTAATGGTCAGATGGACGGATTACCTTGGGTGAGGTAAGGGTGGGAGGTGTCATTGGATTAGGTTTCCCTGTGGGGACCTCGAGTCCTCCTATTAGTGTGAGGCTGGGTTCTTGCCTGAAAAGAAAGTGTAACCACCTTAAATTTGGCTCCATGGGGGGCGCTAAGTATCCCAGTGATGCAAACTAGTATATGCTGGATTTTAAACTATTCCCCAGCATCTAAAATTAATATATTATACGTTTTTAGTTACTAATTATTCTTGGGGGCAACTCTGTTCAGGACTCTAGGATACGGGCGCCGCCATCTTGCCTCAGAAGCATCACATACTGAGGAAAGGAGAGGTGTGGAAAGTACATGGGGCGGGTTATAGCTGTGCTTTGTGCAGACAGAAAAGGACAGCAATCCCAGAATGCAAAGCGTCATAGTTAGAAGGCACTTCCTGTCTGCAGGCAGCCTGAGAGATCACAGGCCACCATCTTGGATATTAAAAAGTAAAAAAAACACAATAGGTGCAGGTAGGATGATTTTTAATGTAGGCAATCTGTATGTATAGGGTGGCGGAAACATACAAAAATAGACTCGTGGCGAAGGTCCGCTTTAAGTGGAAAGGGTTGTTACCTGGATCCAATAGGGTTTGGTCAGAGCAGCCAGGTAATCCGGTCAGTGTGGTCCCCGGGGTAAGGGGTGGGGTGGCGTAGTCCAATGCCGGGAGTTCCCTCAGTGCTGTGCAGTCTGTGTCAGTGCAGCTTGCTGTGTGTGGTAGTGCCGGCTTGCTAGCGGGTTCAGTTATGACTAGCTAGCTATTAGTAATTGACCATCAAAAAGCTCCTAATAGGAGACTACCATTCATTCATACAGAAGGTTTACTCTTTCCACAGATAACAAACTCAACCTACTTCATTTAGTCCAGCATGATGAATCACAAAGCCCTCTGAGGACGCCGCTTGGCGAAACGCATCAGGGACTATTCTGCGGTGGCATTACTAAGCCACATTGCAAAAAGGGTTTCAGTGAATCTAACTGAACCATAATCTGTTGTAACCTGAACTGTGGCTCTATGGTGACAAATCTCTAAATTTCTTTAAATGAAACAACTTTATACAATAAAAACATCCACTGTTTATAATTTCTAAGAAAAAGACGTGACCTTATACTACTCTTTTATTCCTGGGGAATGAGGCCCTGTTTTTAGAACTGTTTTGGTTTGGATAGTGGACACTACATTGCCTGGGTACGGGATCCAAAAAGCTTCCTTCAAGAAATACGTGAACTCATGGGATAACAAGCTAAATGTGGATATCATCCAAGAAAAACTAAATAATTTAAATGTGAATAAGACTGGAGGACCAGATGGACTTCACCCAAGAGTTCTCAAAGAACTCAGTTCCGTTATCTCGTCACCTCTGTTGTTGATCTTTAAAGACTCACTAGCAACTGGTATAGTGCCAAGGGACTGGCGCAAGGCAAATGTGGTGGCCATTTTTAAAAAGGGATCTAGGTCTTCTCCGGGCAATTACAGACCTGTTAGCTTAACATCCATTGTGGGGAAATTGTTCGAGGGACTATTAAGGGACAACATAACATGAATATGTAACTATCCATAATATTATAAGTGACAACCAACACGGTTTTACTAAGGACAGAAGCTGCCAAACTAACCTGATTGGCTTCTATGAGGAGGTGAGTAGAAGCCTGGACAGAGGGGTGGCTGTGGATATAGTTTTTCTGGATTTTGCAAAAGCATTTGACACTGTCCCCCATAGACGATTATTGGGGAAATTAAGATCTTCAGGATTAGAAAACACAGTTTGTAACTGGAGTTGTGTTTAATGATACCTACTCTGCACGGTTACCGGTTGTAAGCGTTGTACCCCAGGGTTCAGTGTTGGGCCCACTATTATTCAACTTGTTTATAAATGACATAGAAGATGGACTTAAAAGCACTGTCTGTATTTTTGCAGATGACACAGACATGTAGCACAATGCAGTCTATGGAAGATGTTCACAAGCTTCAGGCTGACTTGGACACACTGAGTGTCTGGACATCCACTTGGAAAATGACGTTCAATGTGGAAAAATGTAAAGTCATGCACTTGGGGGTCTAATAACCTGAAGGCCACATATATCCTTTGGGGAGTAAAACTGGGAGAGTCACTTGTTGAGAAGGATCTGAGGGTACTAGTAGATCACAGACTAAATAACAGCATGCAATGCCAAGCAGCTGCTTCCAAGGCCACCAATATATTATCATGCATTAAAAGAGGCCTGGAATAGGGATGTCATTTTGCCTCTTTACAAGGCACTGGCCCTCACCTGGAATATGCCGTCCAGTTCTGGGCACCCATTCATAGAAAGGACGCTCTGACTATGGAAAGGGTGCAGAGGAGAGCCACCAAACTAATAAGAGTAATGAAGGATCTTAGTTATGAGGAAAAATTACGAGAATTAAATCTGTTTAGTCTTGAGAGGAGACGGCTGAGGGGAGACATGATTAACTCGTATAAATATATAAATGGACCATACAAAGAATATGGGGGAACACTATTTCATGTAAAATCCTGTCTAAGGACAAGGGGGCACTGCCTTCGATTGGAAAAAAAGAAATTTAGTCTCCGGAGGCGACAATCGTTTTTTACCATAAGAACTATAAATCTATGGTTACAGCATCAACCGCTGACCGCTTCAAAAAAGGATTAGATGCTTAGTTAGAAGAAAATAATATTAACAGTTACTATTAGCGGTTATCAATGAAAAAAAAAAGAAAAGAAAGACAAAAAATAAAATAAATAGCTTCCCCTATAAAATAAAAAATAACTTCCCCCTACCCCAACACCCTTGGTTGAACTTGATGGACATGTGTCTTTTTTCAACCGTATTAACTATGTAACTATATGTAACAAGAACTGAACAAGTAATAAGATAACAAGAACTGTCTAAAACATTTTCAGAGTAAATCTTCACAACAAGATTAATTACAGGACAACTGAACAAAATAGTTTGGCAGCCATGTTGTATGCTTAAAACTATGGTCCAGCCATTTGCCCACCATGTTCACCCTGTGTGCCTAATTATGGTTTTGGGGTAGCCATTAACCATTAACACGTTTATATCCATGGACCGTCTAGCCTCTATATATTCCATAGAAGGCCAGCGGCCAGCCCTGGAGTCTTTTTGAGTTTTAACATTTTTGTAAGCTAAAACAGTTGTTGCGGTTTGTTATTGATGGTTATGTTACAAACGTATCTGATTGGCTGTTGTGTCTATGTGTGGTGAGTACTGAGATCCACTTATTTTTCTACTAATGTCATACAGAAAAACAAATGAAATACATTTAGTATGCACTATTAATTGAAGAATTTTGTTTTCAATAGAATCCAATGCCCAACCTGCAATTTTACCGGAATAATATCCCGTTTGAGCCTAATGGTGAGTTTAGTGGAACATTGCTCATAGAGCTGGAAGTGTGAAGGTTATGGGTGTAAGGTTTTGGAAGCTGAGGCCCTGTCCTGTCTGAGCTATGCATTCTCAATGAGGTCTATTGTTCCTGAGCTGAGATGATGATTGCCCGGGTGATCAGACTTTTTGATTGTTCGCCTGATCAAATCGACCAATCCGACCACACACGTGTCACCACTGCGTTAGACGTTGTCAGAATGGCAACACGGGTGACTATACATACAAGGCTGCCTCCAGACACAATAGGAAGTGGTGTATCCTCACTATCTAATCAATACACAATAGAATCAGTTTAAATAAATCTATCAGCACATGGCCACTTCCAGGCAGGGGTCGATAGAGGGTTTCCTCTCAATCATTTAAAGTGGACCAAAACCTACAGCGATTGGCCTGGGAATCGATTGTTTCCCTCCCCCTCGGGACATCCAAAATTGTGATGCTCCGCTGTGTGAGACCTCCCAGGTCGCTAATACACTTACCATGTTTCCCGGTCCAGCGGGGCATGCGCGAGCCGCGGCCACCTCCCCACTATCCCTCTAGCAGGGCGCGTGCCTGCACCAGGCATTCGTGAATGGCTGGCGCAGGCACGATCCCTGTTAGAGGGAAGCAGGGGATGTGGTCATCAGAGATTCTGGAGCCGCTGGCTTTAGACGAAGCCTTATACGACGTGAAGTTGGCAGCTCCGAGCATGCTGATTGGACGAGCGGTGGCACATGCGCCACAGGACCGGGAAGGGGTTTCGACGATCTGGGGGGTTTCACGCAGCGGGGCACCCCCGATCGGAGTGTCCCGGGGAAAAGGACCAAACCTAGGATAGTCAAAATCCTGGGGTTTGGTCCACTTTAAGGTAGCCAAGGGCCTCGATTCAGTTGAAAAAAAAAATAATGGTAGTAAAATATTCACTTTATGAGAAAAAAAGCATGAGAATGTCAATGTTACTGAATCACCTGATAGGAAGACAATGACAGTCAATGGCACTTTTTTACTATAGTGTAAAAAGTTCTCTGTTTCTTAGGAGTAAAAACGTGCCATTGACTTTCATTGTTTTTCTTGTTGGTGATTCAGCAACAGTGAATTTTTTAATACCACAGGAATTTCTTTCAGCTCTTGAATAGAGGCCAAGCTCTTTGGAACTGGTTTAACTAGAAAACAAGGTAACACGGAAAACAAGATAAGTACATAGCAACCCAACTAAAAAGAACATAGCATTTGCCTGGGCTGCGAGTCCTTTCAATATCTGATCAAATCGACTGTTGCTGAATCCCACACTGCTTGGCACATGTAGTCTCTATAGATGATAACAATGGGGTGTCTCTTTTGATGGTAAAAAATGTCTGGATGGCTGTTCTTTGGCTCACCGTATTGTATCTCAGCTGGAGTCAGCGTATGACCAGTTTACTGCCAGGAGCCTGTAAAATCCCAGGCTGATTAACCCCAATCCACCACCACAAAAGCTGGGAATTTGACTTTCCGAGGTTTTGTTCTGTGCCCCGGAGGTATCCCGAAGTTGTATGGAACCCCCCTGTTCACTTAGGAAAACTCACCTCTCCAGGCTAGTCCAACGAGAGCAGCCTGCCATGGCAATGTACAATTCCTAACCGATTTGGAAAAGGTGGAAGGAAAAGACTGTTGTGGTGCGCTGGGTAGAGTTACACTTTAAAGTAATGTATCAGGTAGATTCAGAGATGTCCCCTTTACTTGGAATATTACCAGGTTTAGGGTATATATTTTTATGTGCTGTGTATCTGTAAGACACTGCAATATGACTGACAGTCCTTATTTTTTACAGCAAAAAAACATTTTCTTGTATATGTATATAAATTAGTTTAGCCGATGTAAATGATTTATGAAATGAAAGACTTACCGCCAAGGCCCGGGGGTGCTTAACCTGCCCAGGGCCTCTGACGTAAGGAGGTTCTCAGCGACGTTAGATTGACATCTTGTATGGTGCTATTAAATCACCTTGGATCTGCTTCAGCGGGGTCTGGATCCCAGTCGATGAATTGGTTGTCTTCAATCGAATAAAGGATACCGCAAGAGTGTTTATTCTAAACACACTTTTATTCGGGAACAGGGATAAAACAAGGGGAGGGGGGTAGTGGTAGGAAAAAAAGTCACTGTGGGGGGATGGGGGTGGAAAACCCAGGCGGCGGTAGTCTGTGCTGCTGGGCTGATAAAAAGGTCCTTAGTTCCTGGAGGTAAAGTTTATTGTCTGTTCCAGACTTTTCAGGTTTCCATAGAATTAGTAATCCGTTATTTCCATAAAAGTTTGATTGGAGCGGCGTCCTTGCCCGGCTCCAAAGATCCGACGCGCGTTTCGGTGCTGCCACCGTCCTCAGGGATTAGATCCCTGAGGACGGTGGCAACACCGAAACGCGCGTCGGATCTTTGGAGCCGGGCAAGGACGCCGCTCCAATCAAACTTTTATGGAAATAACGGATTACTAATTCTATGGAAACCTGAAAAGTCTGGAACAGACAATAAACTTTACCTCCAGGAACTAAGGACCTTTTTATCAGCCCAGCAGCACAGACTACCGCCGCCTGGGTTTTCCACCCCCATCCCCCCACAGTGACTTTTTTTCCTACCACTACCCCCCTCCCCTTGTTTTATCCCTGTTCCCGAATAAAAGTGTGTTTAGAATAAACACTCTTGCGGTATCCTTTATTCGATTGAAGACAACCAATTCATCGACTGGGATCCAGACCCCGCTGAAGCAGATCCAAGGTGATTTAATAGCACCATACAAGATGTCAATCTAACGTCGCTGAGAACCTCCTTACGTCAGAGGCCCTGGGCAGGTTAAGCACCCCCGGGCCTTGGCGGTAAGTCTTTCATTTCATAAATCATTTACATCGGCTAAACTAATTTATATACATATACAAGAAAATGTTTTTTTGCTGTAAAAAATAAGGACTGTCAGTCATATTGCAGTGTCTTACAGATACACAGCACATAAAAATATATACCCTAAACCTGGTAATATTCCAAGTAAAGGGGACATCTCTGAATCTACCTGATACATTACTTTAAAGTGTAAGCAGCGCGCCACAACAGTCTTTTCCTTCCACCTTTTCCAAATCGGTTAGGAATTGTACATTCCCAGTACTTGCATTATCAATAGGGGAAGTGACCCCCTATAAGTGGCAGCAGCTTCCCACCATCTCCAGCGCTCATCATCTACAATACACCTCTGCCATGGCAATGTCATACAGCAGACGACTCTCATTTGCTTGAATGGGCCGCATCCCCCGCTACCCCTGCCTTGTGTGTGAATCTTAATGGCTGAGGAGTGCGCGTGCATGATGTCGGGGGGGCATCACTATGTGTTCTCCACTGTAAACAATGATAGCCATCTGCCAAATGATGTAGTCTCAGCAGGCGACTCTCATTGGAGGAGAGCTCGCGTATGCGCTGTTGGAGCGTGGAAAGGTGAGTTTTTGGGGCGCCCTGGGGGGTTTCACACTAAATCAGGATGCCCCGAGTTAAAGCCAGCGTTCGGCTCTTGGATTTTTTAGATTCCAGGCCGGCCACTGCTGCATGTTGTTCAGGTTTAAGGGTAAAGCTTGTCACCCGGGTTCTTATATCCAGAATGGAACATGTGACTTGTTGTCTTTCCTAAATCCAGGAGTGTATATAGATGATCTGCATTGCTACTGGAAGGATAAATACAACATTCTGGAAAAGAACCACAGCTATATCCAGTGGTGAGTTGTATCTTTATTTCCTTGAACTGGCAAGTTTATGATGTTGGAAAATATAAATAATATTAAATTAATAATCAAAAATATTGACAGGTTAAAGTGGACCAAAACCCAAGATTTTGACTATCCTTGGTTTTGGACCTTTTGTGACGGGTGGAAACCATGGGCAACACTACAAATAGGAAACATTAGAGCCCTGTCAGTGGAATAGCCCTGACAGTGTTAGATAGTGTTAGTGTTAAATCAGTTGGATGCATTGCGGTGTTAGTGTTAAATCAGTTGGATGCATTGCTTGGGGACCATTACATCATGAATCCACATGATGGCAGTGTTGCCTAAGAAATGGACCTAACTAATAATAAATGGTCTGGCGTTCCTCTTAATTTAGATAAATAGAGACTTAGCCAGGTGGCATTGGCAACATTACCTGCCCTGCCATTGGTTGAGGCTCGCAACTTAGTTTGTAAAGGCAACAATATAGAGTTTATATAAGGGAGAAACCAACCCTTCTAGAGTGTTCTAAGCATGAGACCATGCTTGATGAGGGGAAGCGTTATTGTAGTAGAGGAGCTGAGTGACAGTACTGTTTGCTGTAACCTATGGATTATGCCTGTACTGAACTGTGCTGTGTTACCATGGATGGAAGCCTATCAATAAAGACCCTGTTGAGTTCACCAGAGAGTGTCATCAATGGAGACCAGCGTCGATTGAAGCCAGTAAGTGCACATCCACCCACACTTGCCACAATGACATGGGATGCCCTACCCCAGTTCCAAGAACCTTCCTCGCTCCCCAGAGAGCGTGCCACGGCCAGGCACGCGCCCCGCTACACTTTCCCCTGGGGCACCCCAATCAGGGATGCCCTGCTGTGTGAAACCCCCCAGATTGCTGATGCCATGCGCGGCCACTCGTCCATTAATCGAACTCAGAGCCGCTGACGTCACATCGTCTAAGGCCAGCGGTTCTGAGCGCTCTGGGGCCCGCATACCCCACTTCCCTCTAACAGGGAGCATGCACACCGCCGACCATTCACAAATGCTTGGCACGGTCACGCTCCCTGCTAGAGGGATAGCAGGGATGCTCGCGCATGCCCCGTTGGACCAGGAAGCAATATAAGTGTATGGGGCAACCTGGGGGGCTTGTATGGGGACAGGTATCATTTGTCTGAGCTGCATAGGATGGAGAGCAGCATGCAGAGTTTAACTGCTCCTGGTCTGCTCGTCCTCCAGCGTCTCTGCTCTGTACATTACAAAGCCTTTCCCCCACCAACACACACCACTGATGTGTTTCCCAGGACCTGTTATTGGGTTTTGGGGGGGGGGGAGGAGGCTCTGCCACATTGCCTGTTATGGGGCTCTTCAGGGGGGCTCTGCCACATTGCCTGTTATAGGGGATTGGGGGGAGCTCTGTCAAACTGCCTGTTTGCCTAATTTAACAATTGTCCCTCTCCCACCATGAGACATTGGAAGGTATGTAATGGCCAATAGCTCCCAGCTATGAGGCAAGGGCAGACTTTAGAGGGAGTGAGAAGTGTAGAGTCGGATATTCTTAGGACAAAAGCATTCGGGTCATTTCTCAAAACCCACAGTCACTTATGGGTGAAATATATGCATTGCGTCTTGGTCATTGTGCTGTCTGTATGTTTCCTTCCAGGCTCTTTCCATTGCAGGAACGTGGTATGAATCACCTGGCCACTCCACTTACTCCAGATGAACTTCAGGTACTGATCCTGCCATGCTCATCATTATGTGTGATCTGTTATTAGATACTGTTACTAATGAGCAAGTTACATGTGTAAAACAACACTGATCTTATAGTGTGGCTGCGTTAAAGTGGACCAAAACCCACAGAGATCGACCCAGGAATCTATAAGATTCCCTGGCCGATCAATTCCCCCCTGGGGACATCCAAAATTGGGATGCCCCGCTGTGTGAAACCCCCCAGGTCGCCCCATACACTTATCTTCTTTTTTGGTCCAATGGCGCATGCACAAGCCGCGCCCTCATCCCCACTATTCCTCCAGCAGAGAGCGTGCCCGCTCCAGGGATTTGTGAATGGCTGGCGTGGGCACACTTCTTGTTAGAGGGAAGCAGGGGATGCAGCCGTCAGCGCACTCTGAGCCGCTCACCTTAGACGAAGGGACCTCAGAGGATCTGAGCGTGCTAATTGGACCATTTGGCCAATTTTCAGGTCATTTGCGGGAGGGATTTAAGCAGGCAGAATGTCTGCAGATATGGGAGCCCCTTTTTGTCTGCTTTTCGATTAAAGTGGACCAAAACCCAGGATTTTGATTATCCTGGGTTCTGGTCCTTTCCCCCTGCAGGAAACCCCCCAGATCGCCAAAGCCAACTCACCTTTCCCCAGTCCTATGGCGCATGCGCAGCAGCTTGTCTAATCAGCTCACTCAGAGCACGCTGATGGCCGCATCCCCCGCTATCCTCTAACAGGAAGCGTGCCTGCGCTGGCCATTCACAAATGCCTGGCACGTGCCCTGCTAGAGGGATAGTAGGGGATGCGGCCGCGGCTCGCGCATGCGCCGTCGGACCAGGAAACAAGATAAGTGTATGGGGCAACCTGGGGGGTTTCACACAGCGGGTGCATCACCATTTTGGATACCCTGGGGGAGGGAATCGATAGGGGTGGGTTTTGGACCACTTTAAGGTCCACTTAAAACCTTGGATTATGCCCAAATTTGGTCATTTCTGGAGATCATGTCTGCTCCCCTAGGGCAACTCGATTGTTGCTCCAAGGGCACATGCCCAGCTCACCCCAGGGTAGACAGGGTGGGTTTTGGTCCACTTTAGCTAAAGGGATAGTCCATAAATGGTAGTGATAAGGCAGGAAGGAGCTCATCTGAAGCCTGTAGATTCTGTAGCAAGGCTCCTATGTTTGCCCCCTTCTATTAATGCCATTCCTTCATGACCACCTCTAAATGTAATGCCCCATCTCTCATTACTGCCCACACTGGCCTGCCAGGCTGACTCACACTGGCAGCACTAAGGGACCTGAATGGTCATACAACCACATTTGAAGGTGATTGTGTAGGAATGTAATGGAAAGGAGGGTAAATGTTGGTACCCTGCTCCAGCATGTACAGCGCCCTGCAGGAAATGGAGTAGAGGCACATGAGACAGGCTTCAGTTGGACTGAGTAGAAGTGAGTTTTACTGGCCAAATTAGGGGGTTTCACACCAATTCGGGATGCCCCAGGGGCATGGAACAAAACATGGAAAAGTAAAATTCTGCGTTTCGCTTTAAGTTTTCCTGAAGAAGTGGCTGGGTACGTAGCCACAGAACACGTGGAAGCTAATCCCTTGTCTCTCTAGGGACAGCGGGGCACCAATCCTTGGGGCATCACTTATGTAGGTGATTATACATATATATTTTTGCTTAGTTTGCACATCGCATTAGCACTTCAGCACTTTTTTGATTAAGCACAATAGTATTCAAAAAGGATTTAATGGTTAGAAATGTGTGTATTTGTATACATTTTTTATCACAAGATTAGTTGTTTGATGGGTACTTTTTTGGTCTTTTCTTGCTCGGGATGGTCTCCATGTCATATGAATGTTTGTAGATGAATGAATTGTATGTATTGTAATGTGTAGGGACTTTTTTATCAATATACTTTAATTGTATGGATTAAATTAGTTGTATTTGTCCAAGGGCATTTTTTGTGCAGTGGGTTAACCTTTAGTGGCAGCTGGAGCCACTATTTCTCTCTTTGGTGTGTATGATCCGCTTTAAGTATTCATGTGATTCAAAGTAAATATAATGACTGAGTTGCTGAGCAAGTAATGGCAGCACCCGGTTTCAGTTCCATTCAGAGGATAGAGGGCTGCCCCTGCTACAATATTTGTTTTGCCACATGGTTCTTCCCTATACCCTGAATGGTATGCCCAATAGTATAAGGTAATTTCCGTGGAAGACCAAGAGGGTGGCCATTGTGTTTGCCATCAGAGATAATCCTGTTGGCCCAGGAAACCACTGGAACTGAAGTGGCAGAAGGGGGGCACCTATGATGTTTTCATCACTTTTGCAGTTGAGCCTTGCTGGTTGCACCATAGCAGGCGGTGGAGGAGAAGCAGGTGCTGGTTGCACCATAGCAGGCGTTGGAGGAGAAGCAGGTGCTGGTTGCACCATAGCAGGCGGTAGAGAAGCAGGTGCTGGTTGCACCATAGCAGGCGTTGGAGGAGAAGCAGGTGCTGGTTGCACCATAGCAGGCGTTGGAGGAGAAGCAGGTGCTGGTTGCACCATAGCAGGCGTTGGAGGAGAAGCAGGTGCTGGTTGCACCATAGCAGGCGTTGGAGGAGAAGCAGGTGCTGGTTGCACCATAGCAGGCGTTGGAGGAGAAGCAGGTGCTGGTTGCACCATAGCAGGCGGTGGAGGAGAAGCAGGTGCTGGTTGCACCATAGCAGGCGGTGGAGGAGAAGCAGGTGCTGGTTGCACCATAGCAGGCGTTGGAGGAGAAGCAGGTGCTGGTTGCACCATAGCAGGTGTTGGAGGAGAAGCAGGTGCTGGTTGCACCATAGCAGGCGTTGGAGGAGAAGCAGGTGCTGGTTGCACCATAGCAGGCGTTGGAGGAGAAGCAGGTGCTGGTTGCACCATAGCAGTTGGTGGAGGAGAAGCAGGTGCTGGTTGTGCCATAGCAGGTGGTGGAGGAGAAGCAGATGCTGGTTGCACCATAGCAGGGGGTGGAGGAGACACAGATGCTGGTTGCACCATAACAGGTGGTGGCGGAGAAGAAGGTGCTGGTTGAACCATACCAGGGGGTGGAGGAGAAGCAGGTACTGGCTGCACCATACCAGGTGGTGGAGGAGAAGCAGGTGCTGGTTGCACCATACCAGGTGGTGGAGGAGAAGCAGGTGTTGGCTGCACCATACCAGGAGGTGGAGGAGAAGCAGGTGCTGGTTGCACCATAGCAGGCGGTGGAGGAGAAGCAGGTGCTGGTTGCACCATAGCAGGCGGTGGAGGAGAAGCAGGTGCTGGTTGCACCATAGCAGGCGGTGGAGGAGAAGCAGCTGCTGGTTGCACCATAGCAGGCAGTGGAGGAGAAGCAGGTGCTGGTTGCACCATAGCAGGTGGTGGAGGAGAAGCAGGTGCTGGTTGCACCATAGCAGGCGGTGGAGGAGAAGCAGGTGCTGGTTGCACCATAGCAGGTGGTGGAGGAGAAGCAGCTGCTGGTTGCACCATAGCAGGCAGTGGAGGAGAAGCAGGTGCTGGTTGCACCATAGCAGGTGGTGGAGGAGAAGCAGGTGCTGGTTGCACCATAGCAGGCGGTGGAGGAGAAGCAGGTGCTGGTTGCACCATAGCAGGTGGTGGAGGAGAAGCAGGTGCTGGTTGCACCATAGCAGGCGGTGGAGGAGAAGCAGGTGCTGGTTGCACCATAGCAGGTGGTGGAGGAGAAGCAGGTGCTGGTTGCACCATAGCAGGAGGTGGAGGAGAAGCAGGTGCTGGTTGCACCATAGCAGGTGGTGGAGGAGAAGCAGGTGCTGGTTGAACCATAGCAGGCGGTGGAGGAGAAGAAGGTGCTGGTTGCACCATAGCAGGGGGTGGAGGAGACACAGATGCTGGTTGCACCATAACAGGTGGTGGAGGAGACACAGGTGCTGGTTGCACCATAACAGGTGGTGGCGGAGAAGAAGGTGCTGGTTGCACCATAGCAGGTGGTGGAGGAGAAGCAGATGCTGGTTGCACCATAGCGGGGGGTGGAGGAGACACAGATGCTGGTTGCACCATAACAGGTGGTGGAGGAGACACAGGTGCTGGTTGCACCATAACAGGTGGTGGCGGAGAAGAAGGTGCTGGTTGAACCATACCAGGGGGTGGAGGAGAAGCAGGTACTGGCTGCACCATACCAGGTGGTGGAGGAGAAGCAGGTGTTGGCTGCACCATACCAGGTGGTGAAGAAGAAGCAGGTACTGGCTGCACCATAGCAGGTGGTGGAGGAGAAACAGGTGCTGGCTGCACCATAGCAGATGGTGGAGTAGAAGTAGGTGGTAGCTGCAACATACCAGGCGGTGGAGGAGAAGCAGGTGCTGGCTGCACCATACCAGGAGGTGGAGGAGAAGCAGGTGCTGGTTGCACCATAGCAGGCGGTGGAGGAGAAGCAGGTGCTGGTTGCACCATAGCAGGCGGTGGAGGAGAAGCAGGTGCTGGTTGCACCATAGCAGGCGGTGGAGGAGAAGCAGCTGCTGGTTGCACCATAGCAGGCAGTGGAGGAGAAGCAGGTGCTGGTTGCACCATAGCAGGTGGTGGAGGAGAAGCAGGTGCTGGTTGCACCATAGCAGGCGGTGGAGGAGAAGCAGGTGCTGGTTGCACCATAGCAGGTGGTGGAGGAGAAGCAGGTGCTGGTTGCACCATAGCAGGCGGTGGAGGAGAAGCAGGTGCTGGTTGCACCATAGCAGGTGGTGGAGGAGAAGCAGGTGCTGGTTGCACCATAGCAGGAGGTGGAGGAGAAGCAGGTGCTGGTTGCACCATAGCAGGTGGTGGAGGAGAAGCAGGTGCTGGTTGAACCATAGCAGGCGGTGGAGGAGAAGAAGGTGCTGGTTGCACCATAGCAGGGGGTGGAGGAGACACAGATGCTGGTTGCACCATAACAGGTGGTGGAGGAGACACAGGTGCTGGTTGCACCATAACAGGTGGTGGCGGAGAAGAAGGTGCTGGTTGCACCATAGCAGGTGGTGGAGGAGAAGCAGATGCTGGTTGCACCATAGCAGGGGGTGGAGGAGACACAGATGCTGGTTGCACCATAACAGGTGGTGGAGGAGACACAGGTGCTGGTTGCACCATAACAGGTGGTGGCGGAGAAGAAGGTGCTGGTTGAACCATACCAGGGGGTGGAGGAGAAGCAGGTACTGGCTGCACCATACCAGGTGGTGGAGGAGAAGCAGGTGTTGGCTGCACCATACCAGGTGGTGAAGAAGAAGCAGGTACTGGCTGCACCATAGCAGGTGGTGGAGGAGAAACAGGTGCTGGCTGCACCATAGCAGGTGATGGAGGAGAAGCAGGTGGTGGCTGCATCATAGCAGATGGTGGAGTAGAAGTAGGTGGTAGCTGCAACATACCAGGCGGTGGAGGAGAAGCAGGTGCTGGCTGCACCATAACAGGTGGTGGAGGAGAAGCAGGTGCTGGTTGAACCATGCCAGGGGGTGGAGGAGAAGCAGGTACTGGCTGCACCATAGCAGGTGGTAGAGGAGAAGCAGGTGCTGGTTGCACCATAACAGGTGGTGGAGGAGAAGCAGGTGCTGGTTGAACCATGCCAGGGGGTGGAGGAGAAGCAGGTACTGGCTGAATCATATCAGGTGGTGGAGGAGAAGCAGGTGGTGCCTGCACCATAGCAGATGGTGAAGGAGAAGCATGCCCCGGAAGGAGGAAGTCAAGCAGCCCTGGAATCTTATAGATTCCCGTGCCATTCTCCGTGGGTTTTGGTCCACTTTAAACCTGCAATAGAATGTCTTTAGACATAGGATGGATATAGGAGACAGATTGGATGCTTTGTAGTTGGTGATGTTTCCATGTAGCTCTTGTATTCCCTGAGGAGAATGGGATCGATTCAGAGCCAGGTGAGAATTCTTACTTCTTTTTAGGAGAAAAATCTACCATTGACTTTCATTGTCTTGACTGTTCATTACCTTGGGGCTTCTTCAGAGCCAGGTGAGAATTTACACCTGTTAGACAATTTTCTCTCCTAAAAACTCTGAATCGACCCCAATGTTGCTTCTAGTTTAGCAGTTTAGGTCTTCTTCGATGACCTGATGTTATCCAGAATCCCTTCATCTTTTTGAATCTAAATTTAGGGGCCTTTTATGCCATGTTTTATCTATTTCAGGAAATGAAAAAGGATGAAGAAGTCAGAAGAAGATTTCTGGAGTCCTACAAACTCATGCTGGGATTTTACGGTATCCAGCTAGTGGACGACGCCACCGGGAAAGTTTTCCGTGCAATTAACTGGGAGGAGAGATTCTATAACTTAGACAAGTGAGTTCTCGATTTGAGATTACATTAAAACGGACCTTCAGCATAATTTAATGAAAAGCCCAAACCCTTAAAGTGGACCAACACCCAGGATTTTGACTATCCTGGGTCTTGGTCCACTTCGGTGGGGCACCCCCGATCGGGGTGCCCCGCTGTGTGAAACCCCCCCTAACCCCCCGAAAAACTCACCTCTCCCCGCTCCCAGCGCCGACGTACAAGGGAAGATCTGGAACGTCTAAGCGGCGGCGGCCGCCGCCGCCTCCCTCGCGTCACTTTTGACGCGCGCGCGCCCACGCCGGCCATTCGCAGACGGCCGGCGCGGAGGCGCGCACGCCTACAGGGGCGCACGGGAGGTAGGAAGATTAGGTAGGTGAGTTGGGGTGTTTGGGGGGGGTTTCACCCCGCGGGACATCCCGATCTCGGATGTCCCGCGGGGTGGGGGGTGATCGGCCCGGGAATCTTATAGATTCCCGGGCCGATCACCCGTGGGTGTTGGTCCACTTTAAAAAAAACTATTCCTTATCATCTAAAATTAATATATTGTACTTTTTTAGTCACTTATTATTTCTCCCACTGGGCTTCAACTCTGTTCAGGACTTTAGGATACGGGCGCCGCCATCTTACCTAAGAAGCATCACATACAGGGGAGAGGAGAGGGGGAGAAACTGCAGGGGGTGGGATTATAGCTGTGCTTTGCACAGACAGAGCAGAGCTGGGGTCAGGAAAAGGTCAGCAAACCCAGAATGCAGAGTGACACATTCAGAAGACACTTCCTGTCTGCAGGCAGCCTAAAACTTCATGGGCGCCGTCTTGAATGTTTAAAAGCTCTGTGTAGATGCAGATAGGACGATTTTTAATGTGGGCAATCTGTATGAACAGGGTGGGGGAAACATATAAGATATGCTCTTATTTACTGTGTAGGTCCGGTTTAAGGGCAAGTTGGTTTAGGCTGCTGTCTCAGTAGAAGGCAATGGTTGGTCTCTCATATAACACAGCTAGGGGCAAACATTGACAAGTGTTGGAAGGACAGTAGAAGTAACTGCAACATGGTTCAAGATACCTCGGCAAGATCCAAGTCTTGTTTTTAATATTAAAGGCTTCCATCCTAGTCCTGTAGTATAATACATTACCAGCACTGGCAGAACTAAATGTGATGGGGCCCTGGTGTAAATGGCTGGCAGGCACGCTCCCTGTTAGAGGGTAGCTGGGTCCGCTCACCTTAGATGAAGGGGTGGGAGCGTGTTGCGCGTGCTGATCGAATGAGAGGTCGTGCATGTGCTGTAGGATCAGGTAAAGGTGAGTTATTTTGGTCAACCTAGGGGGTTTCACGCAGCGCAGCATCCCCGATCGGAGTCCCCCGGGGGGCAAGGACCAAAACCCAGGATAGGCAAAATCTTGGGTTTTGGTCCACTTTAACCCCATGCAGATGTGGAATGGCATAACGATTAATTGCTCCAGACTTACATGGGGCGGCCATTTTGCCACATACCTAATAGTAATTACACATGAGAATTAGGGGGTGCTGTGCCAGCAGCAATTCACACCAAATTGAGAGCTATATGCCCAAGAAACAAGGAGAAGCTTGCCTGCCATTTTTCACACATGCAAACACTGAATAAACAGGACTGAGCGCCACAGATTTGCTGAGGGTTTCACTTGGAAGCCCGGAAGAAGTGAGTTTTCGGGTGATTCGTGGGTATACACACAGCAGGGCATCCCAAATCAGGCCTCCCCAGGTAGGAACAACAGCCAAAAAAGGATTTGAGACAGGGATTAAAGTCCTTCTAACCCCTCCATACCTGATTAACCTCCTCAACTTTCCCTATAGAGCTTCAGTCCTGTGTTTGGCAGAGTGTAAATCTTTTGCCTCTAATGTATATATTTTCCCTTCCACAGAAATACTCACAACAATCTGCGGATCACACGTATTCTTAAATGCTTGGGGGAGATGGGCTACGAACACTATCAGGCCCCTTTAGTCAGGTTTTTCCTGGAGGAGACCCTGTGTCACAACAACCTACCTAGCGTCAAACAAAGTGTTCTGGATTATTTCATGTTCACTGTGAAGAACAAGGCTGAGCGTAAGGAACTTGTGCTTTTTGCTTGGGAGCAGTATGAGCCAAAATCCTGGTTTATCTGGGGGCCCATGGAAGTACTGCGAAAACTCAGACCTCCTCTTCCCCCTCCTCCTCCTTCTCCCCCTCCTCCTGAGGAAAATGAGAACAACCCAGAGAAGAATGACAGTAATGATCATGACATGAAAGAATCTGGGAGGGATGATGGCGATGATCATTGTGATATGAAAGAACCTGGGAGGGATGATGGCGATGATCATTGTGATATGAAAGAACCTGGGAGGGATGATGGCGATGATCATTGTGATATGAAAGAACCTGGGAGGGATGATGGCGATGATCATTGTGATATGAAAGAACCTGGGAGGGATGATGGCGATGATCATTGTGATATGAAAGAACCTGGGAGGGATGATGGCGATAATCATCACAACATGATGACAACATCAGGACAAGACCCTGAAAGGGATGATCAAGATGATGATAATAAAACACGTCCTAAAACGGAAGAACCAGTGAAGATGTCATCTGAAGGGGAAAGTAAAAATCATAGTAAAAAGGACAAGAAAAATGAAGATGCAATAAATACAACTGATTCAAAAGGACTTAAAAATAACACTTCCTGGGCAGAAGACAGTCAGCAAATGGAACTAAAAGGGGAGGAACAAAATCTTAGAAATGTAGAAGGCAATGAAGGACAACATAATTATGGCAGTCAAGATCAACGTAAAGACCATTATGAAGGTGAAACAAACAAACCTAGGAAGGAGGACAATAAAAACCATCATGAAGGTAACACAAATGAACCTGTTGTGTGCCAAGGTGACATAGACAGCCAGAATGAGAATACTATACCTCCTCCTCCCCCTCCTCCTGAGGAAAATGACACGCCAGAGAAGTATCACAGTAATGATCATGACATGAAAGAACCTGGTAGGGATGATGGCGACAATAAAGACCATCATGAAGGTAACACAAACAAACCTGTTGGGTGCCAAGGTGACATAGACAGCCAGAATGAGAATACTGTAAGCCACTTTAAAAAAAATAGTGAAGATAACTCAAAGCGTACAGCTGATTCAATTAGTCTCGAAGACTTGAAAAATAACAGCGATGGGGCAGAAGAAAGAAATAGGAGCCCACAGACAGAACAACTACAAACTGAAAAGAAGTCCCAAACTTTGATGAGTCTCGAATGCAAAAAGCCATTAATAGTTGCCAAGAAGTCAAGTTTAGAGGCCCCAACAGAGAATATAAATCAAATCATTGAACATAACCAGGAAAAAGATGAAATCGGTGTAAGTAATGTTATGACAACAGAAGACGACCAAGGACTGCAGAAGTCTCCTTATGGCAAGGATAATATTGAAGCACCGGTAGAAAACCCTGCTCAAGATATGGGCGATATCAGGACGGAGAACGAGGCCTCACTATCGAAGACTGATTTAGACAATGAGAATGTGGGAAAAACACAGAGGACACCGACTGAGACTGTGGGTAAAGGGGAAGCAGAGGACAAAAAGGCTGTTGGCCCAGCAGGAAGAAGCAAGAACAACAAAAAGGGTAACAACAAAAAATTAAAATAGGAAAACCACAATGACACGAGGAAAGAAAATAATCTGTAGGCTGCCATGGGAATTGTTACACCTGACTTTATCTCTGATGCAAAAATGTGGTGGGCAATTTATACATATGGACTTTAAGTCAGACTCTTTCTTCCCAAATGATAAAACAATCCTACAGATTTTATTTACTAAAGAGATAATAAATCACTGTTCAATTAAAGGGTGTTATTCATTCATTTAATACATTATCTAAACAAGATGGCTACATCTGTGGCCCCCTACTCAGCTCCTGTGTGACTTCATCAATGCTCATCAGTTTATGTGTAAATCCAGGGATGCCTAACATGACCCCCAGACCAGTCGCATCTCCTTTCCTGGCATTTTTGTGCAGCTCCCCTGAACCATTTACATGGAAGTTGAGCAACATTGGCAATGGAAGGAAGGGAATCTTTAGCATGTCCTGAAGTCCCATACATGACTTTAGCTTCCTTTTAACCTTCACCCTCAAGGCATCTAGACTGTAGGGGATGTATGGATAGTAGGGGTACAGGCAGGTCTGTATTTACCATTAGGCAACCCTAGGCATGTGCCTAGGGTGGCAACCTGGAAGGGGGGGTGCTGCCCTTACTACTGTAGTAAAGAAAAAAAATTACAGCTCTCATATCCTGAACATTAACGCCTCCTAATAAGCACCCCCAGCCACAGAAGTGTATTTATGTGAAGGGGGGTTGCAATGGGTTGAACACAGGCCAGAGCATCTCCCCTCAACTCGTGTGGTCATGTGACTCCTGTATGTCAGAACGCAGTAAAAGATGGAACGTGCTTCTCTGCATTTCCCCCTTTGTGCCTCCTCCCTCCTCCACACACATACTCTGCATCTAGCCCATTGCATGCCTCCCAACTTTTCAGGGTGGGAAAGAGGGACAATTTGTTAATTAGGCCACACCCCTTATTGAGGGATGGGGGAGATTATACCAGTTACAACAATAGAAACTCTGAATAGGTGAATGAATCATTTATTGCTGCAGATCTGCATGTTATACCTCAAAGAGGGACAAATGAGAACAACAAGGGACAGGGTGACATGGGCTAAAAGAGGGACAGTCCCTCCAAATCAGGGACACTTGGGAGGTATGTCATTGCACCCTTTCCTTTTACAGGGACCATGCCCTAACTTAAAAAAAGGGGGGCGCAAACAGTGCCTAGGGCACCATGAACACCAAATACGACACTGGGTACGGGATGGATAGTAGGGGTATGGGATGGATGGATAGTAGGGATTTTTGACTATCCTGGGTTTTGATCCTTTCCCCCGCCACCCATCTGTGCCATTTACCAGCGCACATTGGCATTTTAGTAATATTAATAAAAAAAAACTTTTTTGAAGACAACACTCAGCGATTTGGATTTATTCAAAAGGGAGCAAGTACTTCCAGATGCACCACAAGCGGCGCAAAATCCAATAATCTCCGTGCAACTAACTCAGGGGCCCAGGGTGGGTTGTGTACCCCCGGGCCAGGCGGGTAAGTGTCTTTCAAACATATACATTTTCTCTAGCCATTATTATACCTTAATTTGGTGAATCTAACTGGCAGCAAGGTCTAAATAATCAATGACCAGCAGCCTATAATATACAATACCAGATTGGAAAAGAGAAGGACTAGCCACATACACATTAGGGTCGATTCAAAGAAACATGTAACAGCTTTGATTTTGGTGCTGATCATCCTATTTTTCACGTACGCTCGTGCGTTCGTATGAACTTGCGAGTGATTCTATAAGCTAATACATTTCTATCCTAAAATATACGTCCGTTCGTATGGCAGTTCGCAAATCAGACCTATGTCAGTTTCCATCCTGAATTTTCCGTTTCATTTCTCAGGTTGCAACATTGGTTTTGCCCTTTTTTGTCTGGACGTAAATCCTTCTGATCTTGCGGCTGCGCACTACAAACTTACCTCATTAAAGTGCATTCTAAATATTTGGTCTTATTTTTCTTTATTTCATTCATTTTGTAGTAACCAACCATTAATGAATGCATTTGCATAAGTAAATCTTACTTTGTTTAATTTTTAGTTAACTTGCATTTTTTACTTGTGGATTTAATTTTAATATTTAGGCTTCAAATGGTACAACTTAAAATTTTGGGTGTGGTTACCCACACCCTCTCCATACAGATTGCTCTCAAATATAAAAAAACACCCAGCAACTTCTGCATGTTATGAGCCTAGAAACAGCCAAGATGGCGGCTCAGGTATTATCGGGCAGCCTGCAAACAGAAAGGGCCTTGTGACTGTGTTGCTCTGCATTCTTTGATTTCTGACCTTTCCGTGCCCCCAGCTCTGCTGTGTCTGTGCAAAATACAGCAGTAACCCACATCCTGCACTTTATCCCGCTCTCCTCTCCTCAGTGAGTGTGATGCATCTGACCAAAGATGTGCTTAAATAATTAAACAAAGCAAAGGTAAACAACTACACCAATAAATGCAATCTAAAAATATTATTCTAGTACATCAATTTAAAAATAAATACCAAAGGACATAAGTTTCTTTAAAGATAAAGGTTTACATGCAAAGGACTAATTAAGGTCCACACTAAAATGCTTTTATAAGGCATACATGAATCAGGTATGCATTGCCATACAATTTATGGCCTCGGCCATGCTGATACATGCAGTTCATTGGAGCTCAAGACGCGCAGACTCCTCCACATAGCCAAAAAACCTGTTCAAGAACAGCAATCCGACTGCTAAAAGGTGTCGGCAGTGGCTTTCTTTTAAAACGTATTTAGAGGTTTGAAAACTGTTCTCTGAATCACACCTAAACACATCCGATTATCCTAAGTTTTACGTTTTGATCCTAAGTTTTAGGATTTGTTCCTAAGTTTTACGTTTTGATCCTAAAATTTAGGAACGAACTTGCGATGATCGTAAGAGCATATACGCATTCGTACGTAGGCTCGTGCGAGTCGTAAATGGCCCAAAAAACAGGAAAAAATGACTAACACCCACCCAAACTTACGATTCTCGATCCGAAATCAATTAACTTTTGCTCTTTGAATCGAGGGGATTGTGACTGCGGCCTCCTCCTCCTCCAGTCCAAACAATTAGCGCACCTGTGGAGAACAAAAGTAAGAACTGCAGAGGAATTAACCCCTGCTGTTCCATCTGAGATCCTCCTTCATGCCCTTACATATTCAGAGTCTGTCAGCCCAGCCAGCTGACCAGGTGCAGCTCCATACCAAGCGCTGTTCTCACATACAAAAAATCCTATACACAATGATCAACCATTAGTGTCTGCGTCCCATACCTCAAACTGTTGAGTCAGCCTCAAAGGGCGAGGGTCGGGGCCATCGCCGGGGAGCACATGCCCGGGTCAGAGAAAGTGAGCGGGTGGGCCCCCGCACCAGGAAAGCCCCACCCGCCCCACACAACGCCCACCGCTAACCGTCCAGGCAGTCAGTGTATAGGACGCCCGATGTGGGGAGGCAGGGCATCAACGCGGAAAGAGCACAAAGGGGGGGGGGCGAGCCCCAACCCCGTGGAAGAGGCGTGGGGGATGCGCAAGGAGACAGGGAGGGGCCGAGTCCGGGAGAAGAGACACGGGGGCTAAGGAAAGGAGAGGGGACCAGGAGTGAGAGCGAGGGGGAGGGAAAACTTTAGTCCTATTTAAAGCGGAAATGCCTCCGGGGGCATCCCGAATTTAGGTTCTCCGCTGTGTGAGACCCCCCAGAAACCGATATTAACTCACCTCTCCTCAATCCAACAGCACATGCACGTGATCTTGTCCAATAAAAGGTGTTTGCTGTGACTATGTAATTGGGCTCAGTGACCTATCAGAAAGGCTGGGACAGCAGCCTGAGGATGCAGAGGATGCAGCCACTCTCGCCCCCACTGAAAACAATGAGAGACGAATGACGTGGAGGCTGATTCATTACTAATGGCAGGAATTGCCAGATGAGCGTCTGTATAGCGGCGCTTAGAGTGACCGTTCGTGGACGCTGTAAGCGGGTATCAGGCGCTGTAACTGAGCGCCTCAGTCGCTGTAGTACGCTCGGCAGCAATCATGAATGAGATGTACGTTGGTTGCTGTAACACCAGCATTACGCTAAATGGATCGAAAGGTAGCGAATGCTCAATGCAACCGACTCTCAGCGCTTCACACCATATTCATCAAAAAAACACACACACACAGTGTTGGCGCTCTAAAGGTAAACGCTATAGCATAGAGCGCCGGGCTCTATGTGATTAAAGTCTGTTTTTGAACACATATCCACCAGTAACAATGCGAAAACACATGGAATGACATTATTATAACACTGTGACATTAATACTTTAGTGCCAGACCTGTAATGACAATTCTGCATAAAAATTTTAAAAAAAACTTTTCAAAAATGACTTTTTCAAGGCCATGAGATGGGGGGGGGGAGTTCACACAGTGGGGCATCCCAATGCAGAATGCCCCGGGGAAGGCCAGAGCTGGCCAGTCTGGGTTTTGTTCCACTTTAAAGAGACAGTCCAGTCTAATATAATTCTTGTGGTTCATGAGAGCAGCCATGATGGGATAAATGGAGCTGCTCCCCTATTGTCTTCTATTGAGATGTATGAAACATAGCACTGCCCCCTCCCTTCTCTAAATAGAAGTCAATGGGGCAGCAGCCATCGTAATCCTATCATAGCTGCTTCCATGAACCACAAGAGTTTAGACTGGACTGTCCCTTTAAAGGGAGCAACCTGAAAAGCTACTAGAGTAAGGGCCTTATTCATGAAGGGATAGCGCCAGGTAGTGCCTGTACAGCGCCAGGTAGTGCCTTGTAAGCGGCAGGTGAACGCAGGAGACGCCACGCAATTATACAATTATGAAGCTGAATCTGTAGAGCGACTGGAACATCAAGTAGCATCCGATTCATCATTATCCCAGGCTCAGCATACAGCGCCGGCGTTCAGCCTTGCAGAGCGCCACGTCTTACCTGTCGCTACCTGGCGCTCTCCCATACATTTCTGTGTACGATCCTTAAATCCCTTTCCTGATCCCAATTTTTTAAAATAAAATCCCCAAACTTCTGACATGTATCCTGGGCAAGAAAATTACATTTTTGAAAACTTTTTGTATTAATAATATTTTTATGCAGAATTGTCCTTACAGGTCTGGTATTAAAGTGTTCATGTTACAATGTAATAACAATGTAATTCCATATGTTTTCGCTTTGTTACTAGTGGATACATGTTCATAAACAGACTTTAATCACACAGCCTCTGGCGCTATGGGCTACCACGACCCGATTTTGAGCGCCGGCTATGTTTGTGGCTGTTTTTTTGATGAATGTGGTGTGAGTCGGTCGCACTGAGCTGGCGCTAACGTTCGCTCCCATACAGCGTAGTACTGCGACTCACACAACATATTCATCAATGCCAGCCAGCGACTGAGGAGCTCTGAATCAAAGAACCATAGCCGAGCACAGCGACTACTAGCGGTCGCTCTGAAATCCACGCTACAGACGCTCATCTGTCGCTACCTGGCGTTACTAATGAATCAGCCTGCCCATAGACTGAGTTAGGGGATCCAGCTTTAGGAAGTGTTGCTATGCCCAGGACACATTTGTGCTGTATTTAGTGTGGGAAGCCACGGAGCAGGGGAACAGGGGCGAAACTTAGGGACACAGGGGCCCAGTAGGTCAGGGGGGCCCATTATTGTCGCTCCTCCACCTTATTTATCATGTTTGGGCCTACTTGGCATCATTTAGATAAAGGAAGCAGCATTTGTCTCTGATGTTTCAGTCATTAGCTGTCTAGCTGAATCCAACCGAGAAAAAGTTTACTGTATGAGCCATGAAAGGGCCCCTATTAAATGTTTGCACCAGGGCCCCGCCACTTTCAGTTATGCCACTGCAGGGGAGCCCCTCCAAAAGCTATTCAGTGATCCTGTGATGTTCTTTGTAACAAATTGATTTATCTTTTTCACTATACGGTAAGTCTTTTTCTGCTAACCAGCATACCACTTTTCAGGGTGGAAAAGAGGGACAATTTCTAAATTAAGCCACGCCCCCTCATTTGGGGATGGATGGGACATAGGGTGTAACAGTTACAACAACAGAAGCACTTTGAATAAGATAATCATTTATTGTTGCAGATCTACATGCATATCTGCCAACTTTTCAGGGTGGGAAAGAGGGACATTTGTTTAAATTAGGCCACGCCCCCTCATTAAAGGATGTATAGGAGATAGGATGTAAGAGTTACAAAACTATAAACACTTTGAATAGGCAAATGAATCATTTATTGATGCAGATCTGTATGTTAAACCTCAAAGAGGGACAAATGAGAAATGTAGTATTGCGTATAGCGCCCGGCGTTCACCAGACGCTGCCTGCCGCTACGAGACACTACCTAGCGCTATCCTTTCATGAATAAACCCCTAAGAACCTCTCTCGCTGGTGAGAGTAAATGAATCATTTATTGATGCAGATCTGCATGTTACGCCTCAAAGAGAGACAAATGAGAACAATGAGGGACAGGGGGACATGGACGCAAATGAGGGACACTTGGGAGGTATGTAACCAGTGTAAAGTCACTGTGATGACGCATAAGCTGAACATATCTTAGGCAATGATTGTTGGTCAGAGGCGGTTTATACAGCACTGTTCCGGGTGTCACTTCCTATTTTGCACGCTGGAGAAAAGAAAGTGAAAGCAACAACACCCCGAGCAGAAAGTTTTATAAATCAGGTGACACTTGTTTTGCTTCAGTTTGCGAAGATGGACGTCTGATCCCTTGTGACGCTGTCAGATTTCAGGTGAGGGAGTCAGGGGGAGGGGGAGCTAATGTAACCCTGTATATAACACACAGGACACTGGCAATAGCTTTCACCGCCAGAGTCTCCCACTGATCAGATAAAACTAATACGTAGTTTAACTCTTTCAGATCTATTGCGGCGATCATATACCTCCCAAGTGTCCCTGATTTAGAGGGACTGTCCCTCTTTTGAGTCCATGTCCCCCTGTCCCTCGTTCTCATGTGTCCCTCTTTGAGGTGTAACATGCAGATCTGCAGCAATAAATGATTGTGTTTATATTGTTGTAACTGTTACATCCTATTTCCCATCCATCCCTCAATGAGGGGGCGTGGCTTCACCCATCACTCAATGAGGGGGCGTGGCTTCATCATCCCTCAATGAGGGGCGTGGCTTCATCCATCCCTCAATGAGGGGGAGTGGCTTCATCTATTCCTCAATGAGGGGGTGTGGCTTCATCCATCAATGAGGGGGTGTGGCTTCATCCATCCCTCAATGAGGGGGCGTGGCTTCATCCCTCCCTCAATGAGGGGGTGTGGCTTCATCCATCCCTCAATGAGGTGGCGTGGCTTCATCCATCCCTCAATGAGGGGGCGTGGGTTCATCCCTCCCTCAATGAGGGGGTGTGGCTTCATCCCTCCCTCAATGAGGGGGCGTGGGTTCATCCATCCCTCAATGAGGGGGCGTGGGTTCATCCCTCCCTCAATGAGGTGGCGTGGCTTCATCCATCCCTCAATGAGGGGGCGTGGGTTCATCCCTCCCTCAATGAGGGGGTGTGGCTTCATCCCTCCCTCAATGAGGGGGTGTGGCTTCATCCACCCCTCAATGAGGGGGCGTGGCTTCATCCCTCCCTCAATGGGGGGGGGTGGCTTCATCCCTCCCTCAATGGGGGGGTGTGGCTTCATCCCTCCCTCAATGAGGGTGTGTGGCTTCATCCATCCCTCAATGAGGGGGCGTGGCTTCATCCATCCCTCAATGAGGGGGTGTTATGCGATCAGCAGCGTCCCCCTCCTCACCCATACTATGGAGCAGGGCCGGCTCCAGGTTTATGTGGGCCCTTGGGCAGCATGGTCTCAGTGGGCCCTTTTGTGATGAAGAGTCGCATCACATCACTGAGGGACATCCAAAATCTGGGTGCCCCCTAAGGATCATGCTATTCGGACCAAAACTCTAGTTTTGCTCTAATTTAAACCAAACCCCTTTAAACCTGACATCGGAGTCTAAACAAATCTATATTCTCCTGATTTTGGATGTCTCTGTGTGTGACCTTTGTTCATTACTTTCCTGGAAATGGTGAATGCACTGTGTCGCCAGTTTGAGCTAATTTTCTTTCACAAACATGGGGCATCCCAAATTGAGATGCCCCTGTTAGGAGGACCAAAACCCAGGGGTGGAATTGCTTGCATAGTGGGTATACCAGCGTTCCCAGGGGGTTTCACACAGTAGGGTATGACAGATTGGGATACTCCAGGGATAGGAAATCAGCTGGGGTGGGCAGAACAAAACCCAGCACTTCCTCGTCTGGAATCTAAATCCAGATGCCCTGTTGTGTGGAACCCCGCCATGCGAGGAGATGTGGGCACCAGCTGTGGTGGTGCCCCCAAAGGCCGGCCCTGTCAGTGGGCCCCCGGCAGCTGCCCCACCTTCCCGGGTGCTGATGCCAACCCCTGGGGAAGACAGCGTGTTTAGTGGACCCCTTGCAGTGTAGTATGACACCCCACATATAGCGGTATGGTGAATAGTGCCAAAGATTTCTCCTGTTATGTGAAATCCGTCCCACCCGTAACTGCCCCAAACCCATTGCTGTGCCGCAGCCCCGGACCCAGTGCTGCTTGTTACAGATCCTCTTTAAGGGTCATTTTCCTGGTATAATGCAAAAACCTGTCCCCTAAGATGCTCCAGGTTTTAGTTTCTCATCCCGGCATTGCTGCCTAGCCTGACAAAAAAAAATGTAGAATAAAAAAAGAAGGAATGGATAAAATGAAATAAAAAATTCGAAAGAAAAGAAGGATTAAAGAGAAAAAGTCAGAAGGAATAAAAGGAAAGAAAGAAAGAAAGTAAAGGTCAGAAAGAATAGAAGGAAAGAAAGAAAGAAAAAAGTCAGAAAGAATAGAAGGAATGAAAGAAAGAAAAAAGTCAGAAAGAATAGAAGTAATGAAAGAAAGAAATAGGTCAGAAAGAATAGAAGGGATGAAAGAAAGAAAAAGGTCAGAAAGAATAGAAGGGATAAATGAAAGAAAAAGGTCAGAAAGAATAGAAGGGATGAAAGAAAGAAAAAGGTCAGAAAGAATAGAAGGAATAAAATAAAGAAAAGGGTCAGAAAGAATAGAAGGAATGAAAGAAAGAAAGAGGTCAGAAAGAATAGAAGGAATGAAAGAAAAAAGTCAGAAAGAATAGAAGTAATAAAAGAAAGAAATAGGTCTGAAAGAATAGAAGAAATGAAAGAAAGAAAAAGGTCAGAAAGAATAGAAGGAATGAAAGAAAGAAAAAAGTCAGAAAGAATAGAAGGAATGAAAGAAAGAAAAGGGTCAGAAAGAATAGAAGGAATAAAATAAAGAAAAGGGTCAGAAAGAATAGAAGGAATGAAAGAAAGAAAGAGGTCAGAAAGAATAGAAGGAATGAAAGAAAAAAGTCAGAAAGAATAGAAGTAATAAAAGAAAGAAATAGGTCTGAAAGAATAGAAGAAATGAAAGAAAGAAAAAGGTCAGAAAGAATAGAAGGAATGAAAGAAAGAAAAAAGTCAGAAAGAATAGAAGGAATGAAAGAAAGAAAAGGGTCAGAAAGAATAGAAGGAATGAAAGAAAGAAAAGGGTCAGAAAGAATACAAGGAATGAAAGAAAGAAAAAGGTCAGAAAGCATAGAAGGCATAAAAGAAGGTCTCCATACTGATGCACATGTGTAATGATTAGGAATATAGCTCTAATCTGGGCATTTGTGTGGAGATCCGGAAAACCTGACCTGTTGGTGGCTCCCCAAGGAGAGGGTTGGGGGACCCATTCCTGTGTTGTCTTCTAGAGTGGGGAAAGGTTAGATGATTTCCTGGGTTTGTGGGCAGTTTCTACTAATAGTGCAGAAAATTCTGCCCCCTCCTCACCCATCCAATGGTGCTGCTGCTGTCCCATACAGGTATGTGCCATGCTGTGCCTCTATCATAGCAGCAGGCAGTGCCCCCTCCTCACCCATCCTATGGTGCTGCTGCCGTCCTATACAGGTATGTGCCATGCTGTGCCTCTACCATAGCAGCAGGCAGTGCCCCCTTCTAACCCATCCTATGGTGCTGCTGCTGTCCCATACAGGTATATGCCATGCTGTGCCTCTATCATAGCAGCAGGCAGTGCCCCCTCCTCACCCATCCTATGGTGCTGCTGCTGTCCCATACAGGTATGTGCCATGCTGTGCCTCTCTCATAGCAGCAGGCAGTGCCCCCTCCTCACCCATCCTATGGTGCTGCTGCTGTCCCATACAGGTATGTGCCATGCTGTGCCTCTATCATAGCAGCAGGCAGTGCCCCCTCCTCACCCATCCTATGGTGCTGCTGCTGTCCCATACAGGTATGTGCCATGCTGTGCCTCTATCATAGCAGCAGGCAGTGCCCCTCCTCACCCATCCTATGGTGCTGCTGCCGTCCTATACAGGTATGTGCCATGCTGTGCCTCTACCATAGCAGCAGGCAGTGCCCCCTTCTAACCCATCCTATGGTGCTGCTGCTGTCCCATACAGGTATATGCCATGCTGTGCCTCTATCATAGCAGCAGGCAGTGCCCCCTCCTCACCCATCCTATGGTGCTGCTGCTGTCCCATACAGGTATGTGCCATGCTGTGCCTCTCTCATAGCAGCAGGCGGTGCCCCCTCCTCACCCATCCTATGGTGCTGCTGCTGCTGTCCCATACAGGTATGTGCCATGCTGTGCCTCTATCATAGCAGCAGGCAGCGCCCCCTCCTCACCCATCCTATGGTGCTGCTGCTGCTGTCCCATACAGGTATGTGCCATGCTGTGCCTCTATCATAGCAGCAGGCAGTGCCCCCTCCTCACCCATCCTATGGTGCTGCTGCTGTCCCATACAGGTATGTGCCATGCTGTGCCTCTATCATAGCAGCAGGCAGTGCCCCCTCCTCACCCATCCTATGGTGCTGCTGCTGTCCCATACAGGTATATGCCATGCTGTGCCTCTATCATAGCAGCAGACAGTGCCCCCTCCTCACCCATCCTATGGTGCTGCTGCTGCTGTCCCATACAGGTATGTGCCATGCTGTGCCTCTATCATAGCAGCAGGCAGTGCCCCTCCTCACCCATCCTATGGTGCTGCTGCCGTCCTATATAGGTATGTGCCATGCTGTGCCTCTACCATAGCAGCAGGCAGTGCCCCCTTCTAACCCATCCTATGGTGCTGCTGCTGTCCCATACAGGTATGTGCCATGCTGTGCCTCTATCATAGCAGCAGGCAGTGCCCCCTCCTCACCCATCCTATGGTGCTGCTGCTGTCCCATACAGGTATGTGCCATGCTGTGCCTCTATCATAGCAGCAGGCAGTGCCCCCTCCTCACCCATCCTATGTTGCTGCTGCTGTCTCATACAGGTATGTGCCATGCTGTGCCTCTATCATAGCAGCAGGCAGTGCCCCCTCCTCACCCATCCTATGGTGCTGCTGCTGTCCCATACAGGTATATGCCATGCTGTGCCTCTATCATAGCAGCAGACAGTGCCCCCTCCTCACCCATCCTATGGTGCTGCTGCTGTCCCATACAGGTATGTGCCATGCTGTGCCTCTATCATAGCAGCAGGCAGCGCCCCCTCCTCACCCATCCTATGGTGCTGCTGCTGCTGTCCCATACAGGTATGTGCCATGCTGTGCCTCTATCATAGCAGCAGGCAGTGCCCCCCTCCTCACCCATCCTATGGTGCTGCTGCTGCTGTCCCATACAGGTATGTGCCATGCTGTGCCTCTATCATAGCAGCAGGCAGTGCCCCCTCCTCACCCATCCTATGGTGCTGCTGCTGCCCCATACAGGTATGTGCCATGCTGTGCCTCTATCATAGCAGCAGGCAGTGCCCCCTCCTCACCCATCCTATGGTGCTGCTGCTGCTGTCCCATACAGGTATGTGCCATGCTGTGCCTCTATCATAGCAGCAGGCAGTGCCCCCTCCTCACCCATCCTATGGTGCTGCTGCTGCTGTCCCATACAGGTATGTGCCATGCCATGCCTCTATCATAGCAGCAGGCAGTGCCCCCTCCTCACCCATCCTATGGTGCTGCTGCTGTCCCATACAGGTATGTGCCATGCTGTGCCTCTGTCATAGGATGGCTGGGATAAAGGCGCCCCCAATGGAACTGGTGCCCAGAACGATCACTCTGCTCGCCCTCCCCTAGAAATTGTCCTGTTTGTGGGCGTGGGCAGTGACTTTCTTTTTGTATTTGACTATTTTATTTTAGATATATTGGAGATCTAAACATGGGGAGTATGACATCCGCATCTTATGACTCAACCTGGGAGGAGGAGGAGCGGGGGACTTTGCAAAATGTGAACACTACACGCGGGAGCCGCGAGCGGCTGCTTCGTCAGGTACGGATATCATGGCTGGTCTTTGGGGTGTGCACAGGGGCCATCCCAACCTCTCTGTAAGGGGGCACCAGGGACCCTCAGCTGGGCAAGCAGGCCTCTCTTTCCCAAAATTCCCCCATCTCTCTCTTTTTTGTACATGTTGTACATTGCTTTATCATTCACTTTTACATAGTTACATAGTTTACATAGTTACATAGTTAATACGGTTGAAAAAAGACATATGTCCATCAACCAAGGATGTTGGGGTAGGGGAAGATATTTTTTATTTTATCTTATAGGTGGAAGGTATTTATTCTATTTTTTGTTTTTTTACTGATAACCGCTAATAGTAACTGATTATTTTCTTCTAAATAGCATCTAATCCTTTTTTTAAGCTGTCAGCTGATGATGCTGTAACAAGCTTCTGTGGGAGGCTATTCCATAGATTTATAGTTCTTATGGTAAAAAATGATTGTCACCTCCGGAGACGGGGAGGCCGATTCATTAATAGCGCCAGGTAGCGACAGATGAGCGACTGTAGCGTGATTTTTTCAGCGCCAGCCAGTATTCGCTGTGCTTGGCCGGCATTAGCTTGATGACAGCGAGTCGGTGTGCGGTAATGTTGAATACGGGCTGGGGGGGCGCTGTTTCACAGGTCCAGCGTTGTATGTGAGCGCCTGACAACGAATGGCCAGAGCGAACGGCTAGCTTCATATTCATCAACAAATCACGCTCTGAATGTGCTGTCCATTCCTTGTTTAAACCCCAGAGCGCTGGCGGCGATGTGTATTAACTACTTTTTAACCCCTAAACAACCATATTTTTTGAATGTAACATTATACATGTTTTTAGAATCATTTTGTAATATGAATACATTAATCTCAGACCTGTTAGATCAATTCTGCACATATTTTTTTTAATTTTTTTTTTGACTTAAAAATAAATCCTAACATTGCAGAAGTGGTCTCCGATTTTTTGACCTTAAAAAAAAAAAAAAAAAATTAATACCAATTAATTATGAATAATTATAGATTGCTCCATTGAAATGCATTGGACATCGCCAGGGAGCGACAGCTCATACCTGGCGCTGTGAGGGAATTTGCAGCGGCGCTGTTCGGTCCAGGCGGCTTCATGATGAATGCCGCGCTAGCCGTCGCTCTCGCCGGCGCTAGCCTCATTTTGCTTGATAAATGCGTCATTGTGACCGCCGCCGGGCGTACTTGAGTCGGTAGTCGCCATTAGCTGCCGCTACCTGGCGCTCGTCAGACACTACCTGGCGCTATCGCTTGATGAATAAGGGCCTAAATTTCTTTTTTTCCAGTCGAAGGCAGTGCCCCCTTGTCTTTAGAGAGGATTTTACCTAAAATAGTTTCTCCCCATATTTTTTGTATGGGCCATTTATATATTTATACAAGTTAATCATGTCCCCCCTCAGTCGTCTCCCCTCAAGACTAAACAGATTTAATTCTCGTAATCTTGTGATCTACTAGTACCCCCAGATCCTTCTCAACAAGTGATTCTCCCAGTTTTACTCCCCCGAGGACATATGTGGCTTTCAGGTTATTAGACCCCAAGTGCATGACTTTACATTTTTCCCCATTGAGCTTCATTTTCCAAGTAGATGCCCAGACACTCAATGTGTCCAAGTCAGCCTGAAGCTTGTGAACATCTTCCATAGACTGCACTGTGCTACATATCTTTGTGTCATCTGCAAAAATACAGACAGTGCTTTTAATTCCATCTTCTATGTCATTTATAAACAAGTTGAATAATAGTGGGCCCAGCACTGAACCCTGGGGTACACCGCTTACAACCGGTAACTATTCAGAGTAGGTATCATTACCCACAACTCTCTGCACATGATCCCTCAGTCAGTTTTCAATCCAGATACAAACTGTGTTTTCTAATCCTGAAGATCTTAATTTCCCCAATAATCGTCTATGGGGGACAGTGTCAAATGCTTTTGCAAAATCCAGAAAAACTATATCCACAGCCACCCCTCTGTCCAGGCTTTTACTCACATCCTCATAGAAGCCAATCAGGTTAGTCTGGCAGCTTCTGTCCTTAGTAAAACCATGTTGGTTGTCACTTATAATATTATGGATAGTTACATATTCGTGTATGTAGTCCCTTAATAGGGGAGAAGACCTAGAGCCCTTTTTAAAAATGGCCACCACATTTGCCTTGCGCCAGCCCCTTGGCACTATACCAGTTGCTAGTGAGTCTTTAAAGATCAACAACAGAGGTGACGAGATAACGGAACTGAGTTCTTTGAGAACTCTTGGGTGAAGTCCATCTGGTCCTGCAGTCTTATTCACATTTAAATTATTTCGTTTTTCTTGGATGATATCAGACATTTAGTTTGTTAATTATTATACTTGGGCTATCGCTATCAGTGGCTAAAGAATCCATTTAACAGCTCCGCCTTCTCTCCATCGCCAGTGACCATTTCCCCATCATCATTAATTAGGGCACCTACCTGTTCTGATTAAGTTTTACTTTTTCCTTCTTCTTGAATTTCCCTTTCTCCTTCTCTCTCTTTCATTTCATGATATTTCCATTTTCCCGTCTCTCCATAACCCTACTTTTTCATGTCGTTTCCACATTTTCTCTCTTTATTTCCTATTTTCTTTCTCTTGCTCTCCTTTCATTTTCCTTCTCTTTTTGAGTACTCTTTAACTCTGTTTCTTTTGTTGCTCTTTTTTCCTCTACTCTCTTGTTTTCTCATATTTTTCCTAACTTGCTCTCATTTACACATAAACGCAAGTGAGAGAGAAAGAAAGCCCGAAACCGGAAAAGAGAGATGGAGGGAAGGTAAAAAAGAAGGAAGATGTAAATAAGGTTAAGGATGGAGGAAATGGGGGAACGACAAGAAAAAGTGGGGTTATGGAGAGAGGGGAAAATGGAAAAAGAAATTCAAGAAGAAGGAAAAAAAAGGTAAAAGAGAACAATAAAGGAATGTGCAACATAGAGAGAGATGGGGGTATTTTGAAAAAGAGAGGTCTGCTGGACCAGTTGAGAGCTCCCGGTGGCCCCTCCCACAGAGGATGGGATGGTGCCCTGTGCGACAGCACGCCTCAAATACCCCATAAAAGGTCGGCCCTGCATGTGAATGAGGAAGTCATGATTTGACTATGGGGACGGTGTTGCAGGACAGGGGTTTGATAAGCTTATGAGAGCTTAAATCGAAACAAAACCTGGAATTTCTACCATGTTGCGCCCCCCCCGGTGACATGCCCCTGGCCAGCGGAGATTCGATTCCAGGGCTGGCCGCTTTAACTCAATTAAAAAAAGATTACCACTTTACGCAAGGAACATCTTCATTTCATCAATGATCATCTTATCAGAAATCTCTTCACCTCACTTGGAAAACTTCAAACTTCCTCCAGATAAGGTGAAGAAGAGGTCTCTCAGGTCACATCCTTTAGGTGAGTTTAAGATTAGTGTTGTGTGAACCCGTACCGCAATGTTTAGGTTCCCAAACCCATTTGCTTGGCTGAGTGAGGAGTGGGGGGGGGGGCAGAGGGGCCCCCAGGGGCAGGATTGACAAAAAAGTTTGGGTCCCCATTGTTTTCAATGGGGACCAGGTTAAGGTTTGGGTTTGGCTCAAGTTCAAAGTTCAGCCGAAATTTGTTCAAAGTTTGTTCAAGGTTCGGCTGAACTCCGCCCAACTATTTAAAATGTTTATTTAGGAGAGATGGAGATGTTTTCCTGGTGCGGTAAAGAAGTTTCCTAGAACCTCTAGAGCTCTCCTGCAGAACCTGTTTATCTCACCCTGAGAACTTCCTTGTCCGCTTCAATGCCAAGAGAACTTCTTTATAAGATTTGCAGAACATTGGTGTTCTTCAGCATGCCGTAGGCCCTTTTTCATTTTATCTGAAAAGCGTCTTCACTACATCTCACCTGGAGAAACATTACTTGGGGAACCTTTTCACCTCCTCTGGAGACTTTCTCAAACTCACCTGGAGAACTTTTGCACCTCAACAACCAATTTGGCAGCATGCAATATAGTACCTGTGCTTCCTGATTGGCCAGCAGTGTATATTCAGCCTCCTGCCCCAGTGATGGGAGGATTGCTAGATTGCTCCATGAATTCATGGTGACACTTTAATTGTCGTTACAGATTAATCTGTCTTTGCCATTTCTTCTTTGTAACAAATGTTTCGATTTATACTCAACAGAAACAGCAAAATGGAAAACCTGCCAGCTTCAAATACAAGGTAAAAAGTGATCCCCGATTCTTTGTTCCTAGCACACCGACTGCTTGCACCAAATCCCTTAAAGTGGACCAAAACCCAGGATTTTGACTCTCCTGGGTTTTGGTCCTTGCAGTGTGAAACCCCCCAGACCGCCTGAACAAACTCTCCTCTTCCTGGTCCTGCAACGCATGCACAGCCACTTGTTCAATCAGTGCGCTTGGATGCGCTCGAGCCCCTTCGTCAAGGAGCTTGTCAAATACGAGCGAATGCGAGCGTGCTGGCAGCTGCATCCCCCAATACCTTCTAACAGAGAGCATGCCCACACCAGCCATTCACAAATGCCTGGCGCAGGGACGCACCCTGCTAAAGGGATGGCGGAAATGTGACCGCTGCTCGTGCATGCGCCATTGGACCGGGAATGAAGGTGATTTTTCGGGCGACCTGGGGGGTTTCACACAGCATTGGGGTGCCCCTGGGGGAGCGTGTATGGCTGCCCTGGAGTCCCATAGACTCCAGCGTGGGGTTTGGTCCACTTAAACTCCTAGCAGCCAACTTGCTAATTCCTAGTGCCTAGTTCCCTAACTGCTAGTGCTACGTCTCCTTATTTCCTGAGTCCAACTCCCTAGTTTCCAGCACTCTGATAGCACTAAAACAATTCAATCCTAGTGCCTAACTCCCTAATTCCTGGCTTCCCATTTTCTAAGGCTAAATTCCCTAACTTCCTGTGCCTATCTCCATGAATCTAATAGGGGCATCTTATAGTTCCTAGTGCTTGAATCCTATGACATAATCCCTTAACTTCTGGTGCTTAACTTCCCAACTCCCTTCCTTAATTCCAGTACTTAACTCTCTAACTCTAGGGCACATCCTTTAACTCCAGCACCCAACTGCCTAATTCCCAGTATCTAACTCACTGTTTGCTAAGACCCAATTCACTAACTAACTAGTGCCTAACTCCACTATCCCTGAAGTGACCACACATAAGGATATCCTTATTGGGACCCACCTGAGGATATCCTTATTGGGACCCACCTAAGGCAATCATTCTTGGGACCCACCAGAGGAAGTCATTCTTGAAGCCACCAGAGGAAGTCATTCTTGGGGCCTAGCAGAGGAAATCATTCTTGGGGCCCAGCAGGGGAAATAATTCTTGGGGTCCATCAGAGGAAATCATTCTTGGGGCCACCAGGGGAAATAATCATTGGGGCCTACCAGTTAGATGTGGTACCAATACCATGGTGCAATGCTTTTTAAACCAAATTAGGAAACAACTCACGGAATTCTCCAGGCAAACCAAAAACAATGAATTAGTCTTGGACCTCCTGTACTGCCCTAATGATGGCCCAGGGCCCACAGGATTCTCTGGTGATATGGTCTCACACTTTTGTAATCTTGAAGAAGAAACAATAAGATGAAGCCTGTAGGTGATATGGAGAAAACCTTTAACTCTTCTGTGTCTTGTTTCCAGTATATGTTTTCTCATGCGGCACGTGACATGCAGAACTACAGACACCAGAACTACAACCACCAGATCAACCAAGTAAGTGAATCTTGTTTGTCTCCTGGAAACGTAGGAACAAGTGGGACAAAAAAAAATTGGTTGTATCCAGGGGTGAACCTAGCTTCTCTGTTGGCTGAGGCAAGCTATAGCTCCACTTCTCAATAGGGCAGCCCGGAGGGTAGAGGGTGGGGCCAAAGCCACTGAGCCACTAATGATTGACTCAAAAACATGACAGTGTGCAGTGGTGCCCTTGATCTCGGCTAAACCACAAATTATGTAAATGAGCCTTTTCTATGTGTGTTTGCAGGAAGAAATGCCCAACCTGAAGTTTTACCAGAATGACTTTCCGTTCCAGCCAGGCGGTCAGTACTTGTATAACGCCATGTTCTTTAACTAATAGAGTGCATTGTATTGTAGTACATTATATATATATATATATATATATATATATATATATATATTAAAGCCTGTCATATATAGGTATATATTTTTTGAAATTTAAAGCAGACCAAACAGTGGCGTAACTAGATGTGACAGGGCCCTGGTGTGACCTTCTGGGCCCCAGTGTGGTCGCTCTTCATTCCAGTATGCCATGGCTATGTATGTAGAGCACTCTGCCTTTTGCCACAGTGTGCCAAGCATACGCCCAACCAGGGAGTAGGGGTCCCAAATTAGGATGCCCCTAGGAAAGCTTTGAAGTGACCCCCCAGCCTGTTTTTTTCACTGCAGAGGCCACAAGTGATTGGCCGATCTCAAGTAAGGCTGCTGGAGGCATCCCTGGCTTCTCTGTAGACTGAGGAGCGCCCCCGTCCTTAGTCTGAGTGGCTGAGCACAGGAGCGTTACAGTTACAGTGAAGTCACAAGCAAAATAAGTGCCATGAGAGCCACCAAGAAACCTGAGGAGGTAACTGGCAACCCTGGGGGTTCACACAGAGAGGCCTACTGATTTCAGATGGGGGTAGGCTAGCAGCCGGCCCTGGGCTTTTTTTGTGCCGCTTTACCCCCACCCTGGAGGTTTTTGCATGCTGGGTTTTGGTCCATAAGGAGATTTTCAGCTTGGTGGCCACTTGGTGGAGCAACATTGTTACAAACATATTAGAAACAATCCCTGTTATTCCATTTGTGGCTGTTGTAAGTGTAATAAGAAAACATAATTTCCCTCAATTGGAGCAAAGCCCAAAGATAAATAAGTAACCCACTTTATCCCTAGAGGCATCCTGATTTGGGATGCCCCCCAGTGTGAAATCCACTTGCTTTTTCTGTAAACTTTTACCTACCAGAGCTGCGTTTATTAGGGGACAGTTACTAGTGACACACATGTGCGGAATCCGCAGCTCATCATCCAATAGGAGACCTGCTTCACTGACGTGCAAAGCTATTTCCCATCCCCCATCATAAAGGTCTTAGTTACAGGTTTTGCTTCCTAAGGATCTCTAACTATAGAAGCACCCCAAACTCTGATGCCCCGGGGGAGAGTTTTAAAAGGGAGGACCTACAGTATACCCTTAAAGTGGACCAATGATCACCAATGATGCTGGCCCTGGAGTATAAAAGACTAAAGAATGGAGCACGCAGAAAGTAGGCTAATGAAAGCCTGGAATGTCCCTTCAAAGTGGACCTATCACCAGGATTTTCACTACCCTGGTGATTGGTCCGCTTTTCTGGAGCATCCTGATTTAGGATCCCCCCTCTCCAATTGTGTGACACCCCCTTTTCCCTGGTCCCATGGTGCTTGCATCCAATCAGCACTGTATATACACTGAGCCCAGCATACAGAAAGAGGAGTGGCCCCATTTTCTGGTCTCCCTGCAGTCTGCAGCATGCTTTGGCCCCCCTGAATGGTTGGGTGCAGGAGTGTGTCCAGCCACTGGGAGGCCATGGATGCCGCTGCGTGTGCCGCGGGACTGCCAGAAAGGTAAGCCATGTGGGCATTTGGTTGGGGTTCACACAGGCGGAGCATCCAAAAACAGCATTCCAAATCAGCCGGCCCGGGAGTCTTTTAGACTAAGAAGTAAAGGGATGATAGTTCCACTTTAAGGTTAATACAGTGGATGGAACAGGGGGAACATTGGTAAATTGTATTTAGCCAGCTTGGAAAACCTTGTCTCTTCTCTGTGCCATGCTCAGGCCTCTACATAGAGGATCTCCTGGATAACTGGAAAGAGAATTATGATGAACTAGAGAAGAATCATTCCTACATCCAGTGGTAAGTGTCCCAGCTTCTCCATCTTTCCGCATAACAAATGATGTGTTTTCCAGAATTCCTCCCAAAACTAGGACTCCAGGGCTAACACTTTTGTAGTGTTGGATAGAGTGATGAAAGGTTCAAGCAGTTCTTCAGTCAAGGAGACTCCAAAAGAAGTGAGTGTCCACCAGGCATTTAGGCCTAGGATGTTCATATTTTGGGCCTGCTTTAAAGCAGATCAAAACCCTCTAAAACTCCCCCCAATTCGTTTACCTGTCTCCACCCAAGTAGCTGTGGCGATGTTGCTGGCCTGGTGAGGGCTCGGATACAGATAAAATGTTTTTTTGCCATTGAAGCCATGCCCAGTCGCCATATTTTAGATTGATTGGCCAATGTTCAGGCTGACGTTGCACAAGCTGACTGCATCCCCGGCTTCCTGCTAAACAGTCAAAGGAAATCCGGAGATGTGGGCATGGGCTGCACCAATCCAAATGCAGTGGGAGCCCCAGGAAAGGTGAATGTTTTGGGCAATACTGGGGGTTTCAGAGCACCCCAATTTTGGTGGCAGCCAGGTCTGCAAGACTCCAGGGCCAGCCTGTGTAGTTTTTAAAATGCTTTAACTCTTAGAGGCCCTACACACAGTGTGTTTCTGCCACATTAGAAAAGTAGAAATGCACAGGTGCAGGGCAGTAAACTTTTGTTTATCGTGCTGTGACTCTGTTAATGGAAGAACTTCAATGGCAGCAACGTAGACTGCCCTGCAGTGTCCATAGTTTCCAGACCCCCAGCAAAGGTGGGGGGACTAGCGTCAGGACCCAGCAGCGAAAGAAGCTGGGGGACCAGGCAGGGGAGGTGGCAGTGCCATCAGTGGGGACCCTGCTGATGAAGTGGAGGAAAAGGTAGCGGCATCATTACCCAGTTGAGGGGGTGGGTACCCAGGGGATTAATTGGCAGCACCATCGGTGGGGACTCCGCAGAGAAAGGTGCTAAGGAGGAGAGTACCCAGCAGAGAAAGTGGGGGTGCTGTCAGTGGGAACCCTGTGAGTAAAGTGGAGGAGAAGGTGGTGGCATCCTGACACACCTGAAGAAGCGGGTACTCAGTGGGTTAAGAGGCACCACCACCAGTGGGAACCCCACGGAGGAAGTAAAGGAGGAGGTGGTGGCATCATGACCCAGCCGAGGGGGTGGGACCCAGCAGGAGAAGCGGGGTGCCGTCAGTGGGGCCCCTGTGTGAAGTGAAGGAGACAGTGGCTATGTGACCTGACTGGGGAGGCAGCAGAGGAAGTGCCAGGGCTGTCAGTGGCATTGTGATCTAGCTGAGAGGTTGGTACACAGTGGAGGAAGCAGCGGCACCGCTGGCATCGAGAGGAAGTAAAGAAGGATGCGGCTGCCCCATCGTGACCTGGTGAGAACCTGGCAGAGGAGGTGGCGGGACCCAGCAGTGTTGATGGGCAGTTTAAAAAATTGGATGGATGCACTTACTCTTTATGGAGTTATCATTATATGACATCATTTTGTTTTTTAAGGGGACACTCTAATTAATAATAATAAAATAATTAATAAGGCTTTTTAGATTAGCTGGCCATAGACTTCCATATCATGGACTATAGGGCTCAAAGCAAACGCAGATAAGGGGCAGAGGGAGGGATGACATAAAACAAAAGCAAAAGCTGTGGAGTAATGTCAAAATTGTTATTGTTTAAATCAAAATGACAACACTGCCTCTTTAATAAAAAAATATACATTTAAACTGCAGGCTCTTCCCGCTTCCGGAACGTGGCACCAACTTGCAAGCTGCTCCTCTGCATGAAGCCGAGATCGAGGTAAGTAGTAAACCCCATCCAGTACAGTGCGGTAGGTTTCCACAGTCTTTCCAAAGCTGGAATAAAGTTTCAGCTGTTTTTAGGCTTTAATTCACATTATAGCCAGGGCTCGCCTTTGCACAGGGCACCATGGTCAGGAGGGCACCACACAGCTGTGTCTGACTGCCCCCATCCTGCTCACTCGCTCACCCCCCGTCCGCTTAATATACTGGTTCGCTGCTCTCTTGTAACCCCCCAGCTCCCGTACCCGCCTATAAGTTTGCTCACCCGCCCACTTGATCATCCCTCTCCCCCCAATCATTTTACTGGGACACCGATTAAGGTGCAACTCCCCCAATTCTACATTTCCTCCCCACTGGCTGCCAGTTCACCAATCCGATGGGTGTCATTGAACTAGCAGCGAATGGCTAGGGATCTCTTCTGCAAGTGGGAACCTCTACCTGGGTAGGTTATGTGCAGGGGGCTTCTAGTGAGCCCCAATGGCTGAGCTGTAAATGTAACAGGATAGTCCTGGCTCGGGGTACACCTGGTAGGGAAATGGGGGGATACCCTGAGTGGGATGGACTATGATAGAATAGGGATTTATTAGTAAGTGTATAGTTTAGATGTAAATACTTAGGTAGGCCACTAGAGGCCCCCAAAGGATAAGAAATAGAATAAGTAGTGTAGTGTAGTTACTTAGGTTTTGCCATAGACTATAAAAGGAAGAGCTGAGGATATTCTAGAGATTCCCAGATCCAGAAGGCATGGGAATAGTCCGGTCCGGAGAAGGCGAGGGGCCTCTGAAGTGTAGCTGCTGGAGATCCTGTGGAATGGATGCTCAGAGGAATGCACTAGTGTCCGGAACCCCTGAAGAGAGGTACAAAACACCAGCTTGGGGACCTTAGAAGTGGGGGTCTGAGGAGGACGCCCCTGGAACGTTGCCATGGGATTGGGGTGGAAGAAGACTTAGGCCCTAGTGTCTTGTGCCCCTGTTGAGTCTACACAGGAGAGGTGAGGAAGCCAGCTTGGACCTGGAAGGTGCCCCTGGAGCGAGGCTCGTTGGGATCCCAGGAGGGGATGCCCAGAGAAGAAGAGAGAAGGAGAGACCCCATTAAAAGGTACTGGTGAAGAAACTGTGTTTTTCTGTGCTGGAGAGTGAAGTTTTTATTAAAGAAGGGGCATCTTGTAAATAACACTGTGTGCTTTACTGTCTCTGCTGTGCCCTGAAGAATCGTGGTGATCATCATTGTATGGACTGTGTGAGTACATTGCCCCATCCCTGCCCAACCCCCTGGGCCCAATTCGAATAACTTGGCGTCTGCACTATCCCCCACATGTTGTCTACACAACCATGTGGGGCAGTAGATCGGTAGTAAGGAAGCACAGAAGTGTTTTGGCAGGGGGCATTCTTTAGTCCCACACAGGGCACCTTCCATCCTTAGGCCAGCCCTGATTGTAGCACCCCAATGGGGCGGAGCCTTTTTAATGGTGATTTGTTTGGTAATTTTGTCCCTAATCGCTGCTCACAATCTGCAGATCAAGGTAACATTGCTGGTTTGTTTTTCAGGCGATGAGAAAGGATCCTGATGTCAAGAAGAGGCTCCTGAGGGCGTACAAGCTGATGTTGGGTTTTTATGGTTTGCAGTTAGAGAATGAAGAGTCCAGGGAAGTCACCCGAGCTCAGAACTGGGAGATAAGATATGCGAATTTAAACAGGTGAGTCTTATGGTCGGATGATAATTATGAGGAAGGGTCAGCTAAAGATGTGTGTCTTTAGGGTGAGCCAGGCCTTGCTGGGCTCCTCTGATGGTGAAGCCAGAGGAGTAGTAATGTGAGACCAACCACTGGATATGCCTTAAAGGAGCACTATCGCGAAAAATGGCACAATGATAAAAATCTAAATAAATATGCTGGACAGCGGGAGGAGATATACACCTTATATACCCCACATCAAAAAATATCCAGCCAGGCTTGTTTTTTTATTTTAATGGAAGGAAGAGGAAGTCAAGGGTGATGTCACCCCGATACAGAAAACCTGTCACCTCTGAATTTTATTTCTACCAGGAGAGAATAAACCACAAGCTTGGTGGGAGTTTTATTCAGTTCGAGTGTATGAGTGCCCCCTCCTTTCATTAGCCGACCTGTTTATATGGATTTTTAATATTGCACAATTTTGCGTCTGGTGATGAAGCTGGATGGAGTATATCTTGGACTGTATGCTGGGTATGCTGGACACATCATGCATCAGAAAAGTGGAACAAAACACACCAGTGGCTGGCCTGGAATCTAAAAGATTCCAGGACTGGCTGCTGGCTTTTCCTCAGGGCTATCCCGATTTGGGTGTGTGAATCTCCCCAGGGCGCTGGTAATAACTCATCTTTCCTGGACCAACCTCTGGATATGCCTGGTGATAAAGCTGGATGAAGCATATCTTAGACTGTATACTGGACACATCATGCATCAGAAACATTTTAATAATGCGGAACAAAACCCACCAGTGGACAGCCCTAAAAGATTCCAGGAATTGCAGCTGGCTTTCCCCCACGGCTAAATGGTAATGCCCTGCTGTGTGAATCTCCCCAGTGTGCTTGTAATACCTGGTAATCTTTCCCTGGTCCAACTGCGGCTGCGCGGGCTCTCGTGTAAACCTTTCAACAAATGGCTCTCTTCCCCGGCAGCGTGCATGCACTCCCGTCCAGTGGTGGACTGGGGCCAAAAATCAGCCCTGGATTTTACCAGCCTCTGGCCGGCCCGAGAAATCCTTGCTGAGGCCCCTCACTCCCCACAACCATAATGCTGGGGTTATAGCATTGACGCTGGGGTTCCTTGGCTTATGGGTACAGTGGGGCTGGGTACAGGGGGTTGAGAGGGAGACTAAGGGGGCAGGGACTGAATGTGGGTGGCCCAACTGGCCCAAAAGCAGTGCAGCCCACCGGGCATTGTCCTGGGTCTCGCTATGGCCAGTCCACCCATGCTCCCGTCCCAGCTATTAATATAGGTGCGCTCCCTATTGAAGGCAATCAGAGCCCTTTGCCGAATGATGTCGCCAAGGCAAATGGCTCCCATTGGACGAGAGCCTGCGTAAGTGCCATTAGACCGAGGAGAGGTGAGTTTAACTGGAATGGGCACAATGTGGGCTGCACATGGACCCATGGATGTAACCCTCAGAAGTAACTTCACTAGACTTCCCTGATGGTGAATTTGGAGGTTTGGCAATGTGGGTTGCAATCTTGACCCATGCATTAAACCAATAGAAGAGGTTTCAAAGAGGAAGTAAAGCCTAGATAGACTTTACTTTTACATTTTTTTCCTAAAATAGGCTAAACTGTGGCATCCTGACATGGGGGGTGGGCATACCAACCTACTCCCGCCTCCACTTTCCATTAACAGCAGCTGAAAAAGCGACCAACTCCTACCACTCAGGTTTATACCTCCCAACTTTTCACCTTTAGGATGGGTCTTAAAGTGGCCCAAAACCCAGGATTTTGGATATCCTGGGTATTGGTCTTTGCCCCCCGGCACCCGATCGGAGATACCCCACTGTGTGAAACCCCCCAGGTCACCCGATCTCACTCACCCTTCCTCGGCCCTGCCGCGCATGCGCAGCCTCTTGTCCAGTCATCTGCTCCCACCCCTTAGTCCAAAAGCTCATCTACAGTGAGCGGATCCGAGCACGCTGGCGGCCGCAATACCTGCTACCCTTTGACAGGTAGCTTGCCTGTTTCAGCCATTCACAAATGCCTGGCGCAGGTACATGCCCTGCTAAATGGATGGCGGAGATCTGGCCGCTGCTTGCACATGCACCGTTGGACCGGGAAAGGAGGTGGGTTTTTGGGTGACCTGGGGGGTTTCCCACAGCAAGGCATTCTGAATCTGGATGCCCCGGGGGGGACCAAAACACACACTGGATTGTATGAGACTTACTCTCTCCCCCTGGGGCATCCCGAACTGAATGACCCGTCGCAACTGAATGGCTGTGCGTGGCTGCACACAGTCGTAGGGAGAAAGTGATGCCAGGCGCCATTGATGTGTGGGGTTGGGGATTCCATTCAGCATGGGCTCAAGGGGAGGTGAGTTTGCCTGGCATTCTTGAGGTGGAGCTGGAGGAAACCTATGGGGGATGCAAACCGGACCCATGCGTCCAACCAATGTAAATGTTGTTAGGATGGGTCTAAATAGACTCCCCAGATGGTAAAGGGGGTGCAGCATAGACTGTAAAATTAATAGAGCTTTGCAGTACAGATACTTACCTTTTGCTCCTGCTGCTCCAACTGACAATAGACCTGCAACCAGAGCAGCACAAGGATAAGGTAGTTATCTCAGCTATGAATTGCAAGTGACAGCCATGACTAGCTGCACAATATCTTTCTCTCTCCCTAGTCACAGCCACAACAACCTGCGCCTCACCCGGATCCTGAAGAGCCTGGGCTTATTGGGCTATGAACACTACCAGGCACCTCTCGTCAGGTTCTTCTTGGAAGAGACCCTGCTTCATTGCCAGTTACACAGCCTGAGGAGGAGTGTGCTGAACTATTTCATATTCTCTGTGCGGGACAAAAAGGAGCGCCAGGGTCTGGTGCGTCTGGCCTTTCAATTCTGGCAGCACTCCAACCCAAAAGAGCAGTTCATCTGGGGGCCGCTGGAGCTGCTTGACACCAGCAGCCAGACAGGTCCCGTACGGGCCACCAATAATGAGATGACCACCAGCGGTGGAAGGGTGGTGGAGGCACCCGAGGAAACATGCTGCACTTGTTGTTTTTGTTGTTTCCAGAAATAATAAAAAAAGATAAATTCATCTTGTGTTAAAGACTCATTGCTGGTAAAAGTGGAACGGTCCACCATAACCCACATAAAAGGGAGCTCCAGTGGTATCCTCCTGTAACATGGCAGGGAGCTTCAGTACTGTCCTGTAACATGGCAGGGGGCTCTTGAAGTGCCCGGTAAAATGACAGGGGGCTCTAGTAGTATCCTGTAACATGGCAGGGGGATCTAGTAGTATCCTGTAACATGGCATGGGGATCTAGTAGTATCCTGTAACATGGCATGGGGATCTAGTAGTATCCTGTAACATGGCAGGGGTCTCTAGTAGTGTCCTGTAACATGGCAGGGGGCTCTAGTAGTTTCCTGTAACATGGCATGGGGATCTAGTAGTATCCTGTAACATGGCAGGGGGATCTAGTAGTATCCTGTAACATGGCAGGGGGATCTAGTAGTGTCCTGTAACATGGCCGGGGGCTCTAGTAGTGTCCTGTAACATGGCAGTGGGCTCTAGCAGTTTCCTGTAACATGGCAGGGGGCTCTAGTAGTCTCTTGTAACATGGCAGTGGGCTCTAGTAGTCTCCTGTAAAAGGGCAGGGGGCTCTAGTAGTCTCTTGTAACATGGCAGGGGGCTCTAGTAGTCTCTTGTAACATGGCAGGGGCTCTAGTAGTCTCCTGTAACATGGCAGGGGGCTCTAGTATTGTCCTGTAACTTGCCAAGGGGCTCTAGTAGTGTCCTGTAACATGGCAGTGGGCTCTAGTAGTCTCCTGTAAAAGGGCAGGGGGCTCTAGTAGTCTCTTGTAACATGGCAGGGGCTCTAGTAGTCTCCTGTAACATGGCATGGGGGCTCTAGTATTGTCCTGTAACTTGCCAAGGGGCTCTAGTAGTGTCCTGTAACATGGCAGGGGGATCTAGTAGTATCCTGTAACATGTCAGGGGGCTCTAGTAGTATCTTGTAACATGGCAGGGGGCTCTAGTAGTGTCCTGTAACACGGCACGGGGATCTAGTAGTATCCTGTAACATGGCAGGGGGCTCTAGTAGTGTCCTGTAACATGGCAGGGGGCTCTAGTAGTGTCCTGTAACATGGCAGGGGGCTCTAGTAGTGTCCTGTAACATGGCAGGGGGATCTAGTAGTGTCCTGTAACATGGCAGGGGGCTCTAGTAGTATCCTGTAACACGGCACGGGGATCTAGTAGTATCCTGTAACATGGCAGGGGGCTCTAGTAGTGTCCTGTAACATGGCAGGGGGCTCTAGTAGTCTCCTGTAACATGGCAGGGGGCTCTAGTAGTGTCCTGAAAAGGGCAGGGGGCTCTAGTAGTCTCTTGTAACATGGCAGGGGGCTCTAGTAGTGTCCTGTAACATGGCAGGGGGCTCTAGTAGTGTCCTGTAACATGGCAGGGGGATCTAGTAGTGTCCTGTAACATGGCAGGGGGCTCTAGTAGTGTCCTGTAACATGGCAGGGGGCTCTAGTAGTGTCCTGTAACATGGCAGGGGGCTCTAGTAGTGTCCTGTAACATGGCAGGGGGATCTAGTAGTGTCCTGTAACATGGCAGGGGGCTCTAGTAGTGTCCTGTAACATGGCAGGGGGATCTAGTAGTGTCCTGTAACATGGCAGGGGGCTCTAGTAGTGTCCTGTAACATGGCAGGGGGCTCTAGTAGTATCCTGTAACACGGCACGGGGATCTAGTAGTATCCTGTAACATGGCAGGGGGCTCTAGTAGTGTCCTGTAACATGGCAGGGGGCTCTAGTAGTATCCTGTAACATGGCAGGGGGCTCTAGAAGTATCTTGTAACATGGCAGGAGGCTCTAGTAGTGTCCTGTAACATGGCAGGAGGCTCTAGTAGTGTCCTGTAACATGGCAGGAGGCTCTAGTAGTGTCCTGTAACGTGGCAGGGGGCTCTAGTAGTATCCTGTAACATGGCATGGGGCTCTAGTAGTGTCCTGTAACATGGCAGGGGGCTCTAGTAGTATCCTGTAACATGTCAGGGGGCTCTAGTAGTGTCCTGTAACATGGCAGGAGGCTCTAGTAGTGTCCTGTAACATGGCAGGGGGCTCTAGTAGTATCCTGTAACATGGCATGGGGCTCTAGTAGTGTCCTGTAACATGACAGGGGGCTCTAGAAGTATCTTGTAACATGGCAGGAGGCTCTAGTAGTATCCTGTAACATGGCAGGGGGATCTAGTAGTGTCCTGTAACATGGCAGGGGGCTCTAGTAGTGTCCTGTAACATGGCAGGGGGCTCTAGTAGTATCCTGTAACACGGCACGGGGATCTAGTAGTATCCTGTAACATGGCAGGGGGCTCTAGTAGTGTCCTGTAACATGGCAGGGGACTCTAGTAGTATCCTGTAACATGGCAGGGGGCTCTAGTAGTATCTTGTAACATGGCAGGAGGCTCTAGTAGTGTCCTGTAACATGGCAGGGGGCTCTAGTAGTGTCCTGTAACATGGCAGGGGACTCTAGTAGTGTCCTGTAACATGGCAGGGGACTCTAGTAGTATCTTGTAACATGGCAGGAGGCTCTAGTAGTGTCCTGTAACATGGCAGGAGGCTCTAGTAGTGTCCTGTAACATGGCAGGAGGCTCTAGTAGTGTCCTGTAACGTGGCAGGGGGCTCTAGTAGTATCCTGTAACATGGCATGGGGCTCTAGTAGTGTCCTGTAACATGGCAGGGGGCTCTAGTAGTATCCTGTAACATGTCAGGGGGCTCTAGTAGTGTCCTGTAACATGGCAGGAGGCTCTAGTAGTGTCCTGTAACATGGCAGGGGGCTCTAGTAGTATCCTGTAACATGGCATGGGGCTCTAGTAGTGTCCTGTAACATGGCAGGGGGCTCCAGTAGTGTCCTGTAACATGGCAGGGGCTCTAGTAGTGTCCTGTAACATGGCAGGGGGCTCTAGTAGTATCCTGTAACATGGCAGGGGGCTCTAGTAGTATCCTGTAACATGGCAGGGGGCTCTAGTAGTGTCCTGTAACATGGCAGGGGTCTCGAGTAGTATCCTGTAACATGGCAGGGAGATCTAGTAGTGTCCTGTAACATGGCAGGGGGCTCTAGTAGTATCATGTAACATGGCAGGGGGATCTACATGTCTCCTGTAACATGGCAGGGGGATCTACATGTCTCCTGTAACATGGCAGGGGTCCTAGTAGTGTCCTGTAACATGGCAGGGGTCCTAGTAGTGTCCTGTAACATGGCAGGGGGCTCTAGTAGTGTCCTGTAACATGGCAGGGGGCTCTAGTAGTGTCCTGTAACATGGCAGGGGGCTCTAGTAGTGTCCTGTAACATGGCAGGAGGCTCTAGTAGTGTCCTGTAACATGACAGCGGGCTCTAGTAGTATCCTGTACCATGACAGGGGTCCTAGTAGTGTCCTGTAACATGGCAGGGGTCCTAGTAGTGTCCTGTAACATGGCAGGGGGCTCTAGTAGTGTCCTGTAACATGGCAGGGGGCTCTAGTAGTGTCCTGTAACATGGCAGGGGGCTCTAGTAGTGTCCTGTAACATGGCAGGAGGCTCTAGTAGTGTCCTGTAACATGACAGCGGGCTCTAGTAGTATCCTGTACCATGACAGGGGTCCTAGTAGTGTCCTGTAACATGGCAGGGGGCTCTAGTAGTATCCTGTAACATGGCAGGAGGCTCTAGTAGTATCCTGTAACATGGCAGGGGTCCTAGTAGTGTCCTGTAACATGGCAGGGGGCTCTAGTAGTATCCTGTAACATGGCAGGGGGGATCTAGTAGTGTCCTGTAACATGGCAGGAGGCTCTAGTAGTGTCCTGTAACATGACAGCGGGCTCTAGTAGTATCCTGTACCATGACAGGGGTCCTAGTAGTGTCCTGTAACATGGCAGGGGGCTCTAGTAGTATCCTGTAACATGGCAGGAGGCTCTAGTAGTATCCTGTAACATGGCAGGGGTCCTAGTAGTGTCCTGTAACATGGCAGGGGGCTCTAGTAGTATCCTGTAACATGGCAGGGGGGATCTAGTAGTGTCCTGTAACATGGCAGGAGGCTCTAGTAGTGTCCTGTAACATGACAGGGGTCCTAGTTGTGTCCTGTAACATGGCAAGGGGCTCTAGTAGTATCCTGTACCATGGCAGGGGTCCTAGTAGTGTCCTGTAACATGGCAGGAGGCTCTAGTTGTATCCTGTAACATGGCAGGGGGCTCTAGTAGTATCCTGTAACATGGCAGGAGGCTCTAGTTGTATCCTGTAACATGGCAGGGGGCTCTAGTAGTATCCTGTAACATGGCAGGGGGCTCTAGTAGTATCCTGTAACATGGCAGGGGGCTCTAGTAGTATCCTGTAACATGGCAGGGGGCTCTAGTAGTGTCCTGTAACATGGCAGGGGTCTCTAGTAGTGTCCTGTAACATGGCAGGGGGCTCTAGTAGTATCCTGTAACATGGCAGGGGTCCTATTAGTGTCCTGTAACATGGCAGGGGTCTCTAGTAGTGTCCTGTAACATGGCAGGGGGCTCTAGTAGTGTCCTGTAACATGGCAGGGAGCTCTAGTAGTGTCCTGTAACATGGCAGGGGGATCTAGTAGTGTCCTGTAACATGGCAGGGGGATCTAGTAGTATCCTGTAACATGGCAGGGGTCTCTAGTAGTGTCCTGTAACATGGCAGGGGGCTCTAGAAGTATCCTGTAACATGGCAGGGGGCTCTAGAAGTATCCTGTAACATGGCAGGGGTCTCTAGTAGTGTCCTGTAACATGGCAGGGGCTCTAGTAGTGTCCTGTAACATGGCAGGGGCTCTAGTAGTGTCCTGTAACATGGCAGGGGGCTCTAGAAGTATCATGTAACATGGCAGGGGGCTCTAGTAGTATCCTGTAACATGGTAGGGGGCTCTAGTAGTATCCTGTAACATGGCAGGGGGATCTAGTAGTATCCTGTAACATGGCAGGGGTCTCGAGTAGTATCCTGTAACATAGCAGGGGGCTCTAGTAGTGTCCTGTAACATGGCAGGGGTCTCGAGTAGTATCCTGTAACATGGCAGGGAGATCTAGTAGTGTCCTGTAACATGGCAGGGGGCCCTAGCTGTGTCCTGTAACATGGCAGGGGGCTCTAGTAGTGTCCTTTAACATGGCAGGGGGCTCTAGTAGTGTCCTTTAACATGGCAGGGGGCTCTAGTAGTATCCTGTAACACGGCAGGGGGCTCTAGTAGTGTCCTGTAACACGGCACGGGGATCTAGTAGTATCCTGTAACATGGCAGGGGGCTCTAGTAGTGTCCTGTAACATGGCAGGGGGCTCTAGTAGTATCCTGTAACATGGCAGGGGGCTCTAGTAGTGTCCTGTAACACGGCACGGGGATCTAGTAGTATCCTGTAACATGGCAGGGGGCTCTAGTAGTATCCTGTAACATGGCAGGGGGCTCTAGAAGTATCTTGTAACATGGCAGGAGGCTCTAGTAGTGTCCTGTAACATGGCAGGGGGCTCTAGTAGTATCCTGTAACATGGCAGGGGGCTCTAGTAGTGTCCTGTAACATGGCAGGGGGCTCTAGTAGTATCCTGTAACATGGCAGGGGGCTCTAGTAGTGTCCTGTAACATGGCAGGAGGCTCTAGTAGTGTCCTGTAACATGGCAGGGGGCTCTAGTAGTGTCCTGTAACATGGCAGGGGGCTCTAGTAGTGTCCTGTAACATGGCAGGGGCTCTAGTAGTTTCCTGTAACACGGCAGGGGGCTCTAGTAGTGTCCTGTAACACGCCACGGGGATCTAGTAGTATCCTGTAACATGGCAGGGGGCTCTAGTAGTGTCCTGTAACATGGCAGGGGGCTCTAGTAGTGTCCTGTAACATGGCAGGGGGCTCTAGTAGTATCCTGTAACATGTCAGGGGGCTCTAGTAGTATCCTGTAACATGGCATGGGGCTCTAGTAGTGTCCTGTAACATGGCAGGGGGCTCTAGTAGTGTCCTGTAACATGGCAGGGGCTCTAGTAGTGTCCTGTAACATGGCAGGGGGCTCTAGTAGTGTCCTGTAACATGGCAGGGGCTCTAGTAGTGTCCTGTAACATGGCAGGGGGCTCTAGTAGTATCCTGTAACATGGCAGGGGGCTCTAGTAGTATCCTGTAACATGGCAGGGGGCTCTAGTAGTATCCTGTAACATGGCAGGGGGCTCTAGTAGTATCCTGTAACGTGGCAGGGGGCTCTAGTAGTATCCTGTAACATGGCAGGGGGATCTAGTAGTGTCCTGTAACATGGCAGGGGGATCTAGTAGTATCCTGTAACATGGCAGGGGGATCTAGTAGTGTCCTGTAACATGGCAGGAGGCTCTAGTAGTGTCCTGTAACATGGCAGGGGGCTCTAGTAGTGTCCTGTAACATGGCAGGGGGCTCTAGTAGTGTCCTGTAACATGGCAGGGGCTCTAGTAGTGTCCTGTAACATGGCAGGGGGCTCTAGTAGTGTCCTGTAACATGGCAGGGGGCTCTAGTAGTGTCCTGTAACATGGCAGGGGCTCTAGTAGTTTCCTGTAACACGGCAGGGGGCTCTATTAGTATCCTGTAACACGCCACGGGGATCTAGTAGTATCCTGTAACATGGCAGGGGGCTCTAGTAGTGTCCTGTAACATGGCAGGGGGCTCTAGTAGTGTCCTGTAACATGGCAGGGGCTCTAGTAGTGTCCTGTAACATGGCAGGGGGCTCTAGTAGTGTCCTGTAACATGGCAGGGGCTCTAGTAGTGTCCTGTAACATGGCAGGGGCTCTAGTAGTGTCCTGTAACATGGCAGGGGGATCTAGTAGTATCCTGTAACACGGCAGGGGGCTCTAGTAGTATCCTGTAACACGGCACGGGGATCTATTAGTATCCTGTAACATGGCAGGGGGCTCTAGTAGTATCCTGTAACATGTCAGGGGGCTCTAGTAGTATCCTGTAACATGGCATGGGGCTCTAGTAGTGTCCTGTAACATGGCAGGGGGCTCTAGTAGTGTCCTGTAACATGGCAGGGGCTCTAGTAGTGTCCTGTAACATGGCAGGGGGCTCTAGTAGTGTCCTGTAACATGCTAGGGCTCTAGTAGTGTCCTGTAACATGGCAGGGGGCTCTAGTAGTGTCCTGTAACATGGCAGGGGCTCTAGTAGTGTCCTGTAACATGGCAGGGGGCTCTAGTAGTATCCTGTAACATGGCAGGGGGCTCTAGTAGTATCCTGTAACATGGCAGGGGGCTCTAGTAGTATCCTGTAACATGGCAGGGGGCTCTAGTAGTATCCTGTAACGTGGCAGGGGGCTCTAGTAGTATCCTGTAACATGGCAGGGGGATCTAGTAGTGTCCTGTAACATGGCAGGGGGATCTAGTAGTATCCTGTAACATGGCAGGGGGATCTAGTAGTGTCCTGTAACATGGCAGGAGGCTCTAGTAGTGTCCTGTAACATGGCAGGGGGCTCTAGTAGTGTCCTGTAACATGGCAGGGGGCTCTAGTAGTGTCCTGTAACATGGCAGGGGCTCTAGTAGTGTCCTGTAACATGGCAGGGGGCTCTAGTAGTGTCCTGTAACATGGCAGGGGGCTCTAGTAGTGTCCTGTAACATGGCAGGGGCTCTAGTAGTGTCCTGTAACATGGCAGGGGGCTCTAGTAGTATCCTGTAACATGGCAGGGGGCTCTAGTAGTGTCCTGTAACATGGCAGGAGGCTCTAGTAGTGTCCTGTAACACGGCAGGGGGCTCTAGTAGTATCCTGTAACACGGCACGGGGATCTATTAGTATCCTGTAACATGGCAGGGGGCTCTAGTAGTATCCTGTAACATGTCAGGGGGCTCTAGTAGTATCCTGTAACATGGCATGGGGCTCTAGTAGTGTCCTGTAACATGGCAGGGGGCTCTAGTAGTGTCCTGTAACATGGCAGGGGCTCTAGTAGTGTCCTGTAACATGGCAGGGGGCTCTAGTAGTGTCCTGTAACATGCTAGGGCTCTAGTAGTGTCCTGTAACATGGCAGGGGGCTCTAGTAGTATCCTGTAACATGGCAGGGGGCTCTAGTAGTATCCTGTAACATAGCAGGGGGATCTAGTAGTGTCCTGTAACATGGCAGGGGGCTCTAGAAGTATCATGTAACATGGCAGGGGCTCTAGTAGTATCCTGTAACATGGTAGGGGGCTCTAGTAGTATCCTGTAACATGGTAGGGGGCTCTAGTAGTATCCTGTAACATGGCAGGGGGATCTAGTAGTGTCCTGTAACATGGCAGGGGTCTCGAGTAGTATCCTGTAACATGGCAGGGAGATCTAGTAGTGTCCTGTAACATGGCAGGGGGATCTAGTAGTATCCTGTAACATGGTAGGGGGCTCTAGTAGTATCCTGTAACATGGCAGGGGGATCTAGTAGTATCCTGTAACATGGCAGGGGTCTCGAGTAGTATCCTGTAACATAGCAGGGGGCTCTAGTAGTGTCCTGTAACATGGCAGGGGTCTCGAGTAGTATCCTGTAACATGGCAGGGAGATCTAGTAGTGTCCTGTAACATGGCAGGGGGCTCTAGAAGTATCTTGTAACATGGCAGGGAGATCTAGTAGTGTCCTGTAACATGGCAGGGGGCTCTAGTAGTGTCCTTTAACATGGCAGGGGGCTCTAGTAGTGTCCTGTAACATGGCAGGGGGCTCTAGTAGTATCCTGTAACATGGCAGGGGGATCTACATGTCTCCTGTAACATGGCAGGGGTCCTAGTAGTGTCCTGTAACATGGCAGGGGTACTACAGTAGCCTCTGGTGGTATCCTGTAACATGGCAGGGGGATCTACATGTCTCCTGTAACATGGCAGGGGGCTCTAGTAGTGTCCTGTAACATGGCAAGGGACTCTAGTAGTGTCCTGTAACATAGCAGGGGTCCTAGTAGTATCCTGTAACATGGCAGGGGGCTCTAGTAGTCTCCTGTAACATGGCAGGGGGCTCTAGTAGTGTCCTGTAACATGGCAGCAGGCTTTAGTAGTATCCTGTAACATGGCAGGGGGCTCTAGTAGTGTCCTTTAACATGGCAGGGGGCTCTAGTAGTGTCCTGTAACATGGCAGGGGGATCTACATGTCTCCTGTAACATGGCAGGGGTCCTAGTAGTGTCCTGTAACATGGCAGGGGTACTACAGTAGCCTCTGGTGGTATCCTGTAACATGGCAGGGGGATCTACATGTCTCCTGTAACATGGCAGGGGGCTCTAGTAGTGTCCTGTAACATGGCAAGGGACTCTAGTAGTGTCCTGTAACATGGCAGGGGGCTCTAGTAGTATCCTGTAACATGGCAGGGGGCTCTAGTAGTCTCCTGTAACATGGCAGGGGGCTCTAGTAGTGTCCTGTAACATGGCAGCAGGCTCTAGTAGTATCCTGTAACATGGCAGGGGGCTCTAGTAGTGTCCTGTAACATGGCAGGGGGCTCTAGTAGTATCCTGTAACATGGCAGGGGGATCTACATGTCTCCTGTAACATGGCAGGGGTCCTAGTAGTGTCCTGTAACATGGCAAGGGTACTACAGTAGCCTCTGGTGGTATCCTGTAACATGGCAGGGGGATCTACATGTCTCCTGTAACATGGCAGGGGACTCTAGTAGTGTCCTGTAACATGGCAGGGGTCCTAGTAGTATCCTGTAACATGGCAGGGGGCTCTAGTAGTATCCTGTAACATGGCAGGGGGCTCTAGTAGTCTCCTGTAACATGGCAGGGGGCTCTAGTAGTGTCCTGTAACATGGCAGGGTTCCTAGTAGTGTCCTGTAACATGGCAGGGGGCTCTAGTAGTATCCTGTAACATGGCAGGGGGGATCTAGTAGTGTCCTGTAACATGGCAGGAGGCTCTAGTAGTGTCCTGTAACATGGCAGGGGTCCTAGTAGTATCCTGTAACATGGCAGGAGGCTCTAGTTGTATCCTGTAACATGGCAGGGGGCTCTAGTAGTATCCTGTAACATGGCAGGAGGCTCTAGTTGTATCCTGTAACATGGCAGGGGGCTCTAGTAGTATCCTGTAACATGGCAGGGGGCTCTAGTAGTATCCTGTAACATGGCAGGGGGCTCTAGTAGTATCCTGTAACATGGCAGGGGGATCTAGTAGTATCCTGTAACATGGCAGGGGTCCTATTAGTGTCCTGTAACATGGCAGGGGTCTCTAGTAGTGTCCTGTAACATGGCAGGGGGATCTAGTAGTGTCCTGTAACATGGCAGGGGTCTCTAGCAGTGTCCTGTAACATGGCAGCGGGCTCTAGTAGTACCCTGTAACATGGCAGGGGGCTCTAGTAGTGTCCTGTAACATGGCAGGGGTCTCTAGCAGTGTCCTGTAACATGGCAGGGGGCTCTAGTAGTGTCCTGTAACATGGCAGGGGGCTCTAGTAGTGTCCTGTAACATGGCAGCGGGCTCTAGTAGTACCCTGTATTATGGCAGGGGGATCTGCATGTCTCCTGTAACATGGCAGGGGGCTCTAGTAAGGACCCTAACCTAGGGTAGTGTGATTCAGATTAAGGGCCTTATTCATGAAGGGATAGCGCCAGGTAGTGCCTGTACAGCGGCAGGTAGCGCACGCAATTACACATTTATCAAGCAGAATCTGTTTAGCAACTGGAACAACACCATGTAGCGTCCGATTCATCATTATCACAGCCTCAGCGAACAGCACCGGCGTTCAGCCTTGCACAGCGCCAGGTATGACCTCTCGCTACCTGTCGCTCTCCTATACATTTCAATGGACGATCCTTTTCTTCTCTTTAAGATGGGTTTTTGTTTTTTTTGTTTGTTTTTTTTTTAATCTCAAATCATGTTGTGACCTCTTCTGGCATTGAATAAGCAGTTTTTTCACAATTTTTTCATGTTTTATATATTTCTGCAGAAATGACATTACAGGTCTGCCATTAAAGTGTTCATGTTACAATGTTGTTACAATGTAATTCCATATGTTTTCGCTTTGTTACTAGTGGATAGATGCTGAAAAACAGACTTTAAACAAACAGCCTCCGGAGCGCTCTGGGCTTCAGAGAAGCATTTCTCAGCGGCAGAGTTTTGTGAGGATGTTTTGTTAATGAATATGTTTTGAGTCGGTCGCACTGACCAGTCACTAACATGCGCTCCCATACAGCGCTGTACTGGTCAAATAGCAACTCATCGCAATGTATTCATCATTGCTGCAGAGCGACTAAGAACTAGCGACCCACGGCCTAGCACAGTGACTACTAGCGGGCGCTCTGAAAATGCCTGCTACAGACGCTCATCTGTCGCTACCTGGCGTTAGTAATGAATCATCCTGCCCGTGTGCTTTCTGGACCTAAACCCTACCTGGTCCCTCTGTCTTGGAGGATTGTGGTCTACTGGAATCCTCAACTATCCTCGCCTACCCCTCCACGTCTAGATGTTGGCTTCCTATGGATCTTTATCTGGAGGGGAATGGCAAATCCCATGACATGGGGGTGATGGCTAAAAGGGACCTTTATGACTTTAGGTCCGCTGTAAGGGAAGTTGCTGAAATCTTTGCTAGAGCTTTGCTCAGACAGGAAGAGCTTGTGTGTACCTGCTGCTGAGCAAAGTCCATTGCAATGTGTTGGAGAACCTCCACCCCTTGTAAAGTGATATGATCAGCATAAAGAACTGTACTGTACCAACCTATGAGCTTTGGCTTGTCCACCTACCTCCAGACTTTGCTTGTGCAGGGAGACACATGTGACAGGATGTGGCTTCTGACAATGAGTTCATTGCTTTGTGCTGGATAAATCCTCTGCCAGTGCCATAAGTGTGGAAGAGATGTACCAACCTGTAAGCAGCTGTCACAGTAAAAACATTATTATAAATGACTATGGCCCTTATTTATGAAGGAATATCGACAGGTAGCGACTGGTGAGCGGCCGGTAATGACGGGCCCCGCCACGAGAACGCCGGCTCCCCACCACAATCACACATTTATCAAGCCAATCCTGCTTAGCGACTGAGATAGCGCCATATAGCGACTCATTCATCATTATTCCAGCCTCAGCCCACAGCGCCAGCGTCCGACCTTGAACAGCGACAGGTATGACCTCTCGCTACTTGGCACACTCCAATGCATTTCAATGGAACAATCTTTAAATATTCATAATTAATTGTTATTAATTTTTTTTTTTTAAATGTGAAAAATTCTGTGACCACTTCTGCCATTTTAAATAATTTTTTTAAGGTAAAAAAAAAAATTAAAAAAAAAATGTACAGAATTGATATTACAGGTCTGATATTAATGTATTCATATTACAAAATTATTTTAAAAACTTGTTTTTTTGGGTTTCCAAAAATATGGTGGTTTGGGGGTTAAAAAACTACTTTTAACCCATCGCCGCCAGCGCTCTGGGGTTTAAACAAGCATTTTACAGCGCGAAAATTTTTTGAGCGTGATTTGTTAATGAATATGGTGGGAGCCGGTCGCTCTGACCAGTCGCTATCATGCGCTCCCATACACCGCGGAACCTGTCAAATAGCGACTCCTCACCCAATATTCAACATTACTGCACACCGACTGAGTCGCTATCAACTACCGAACAACGGCCAAGCACAGCGACTACTAGCGGGCGCTCTGAAAATGCCGCTATAGTCGCTCAACTGTCGCTACCTGCCGCTGTTAATGAATCGACCTCTAAGTAATACATTAGTATATTTTATATCATATTATGAATGACTGTATAAAACATTACTGTATAAACATAATTACATTGTACATTACCATATAATATATTATTATTGTGTCCATTACTATATACTACATTTTTAAATTCTACATGATTAAATAATACAATAATACAATATTCCATATTAATAGTACAATATTATATATTACATTACTATCGAATACATTATTATATCTTGCATTATTATACATTACATTATCATATTATACATTACTATTGAAAACATTATTATATTGTTCATTACTTTAAGATACGTTATTATATTGTAAATTACTATATAATATTTTTTTAATATAATACATTACATTAATATATAATTCATTGCTGCTTAATACATTATTGAATGAGGCATTACTATATATTATATTATAATATTTAGCATTTCTGTATAATACATTATTATATTGTTTATTACTATGGGCCTTATTTATCATGGGCTAGCGCCAGGTAGTGTCTGACGAGCGCCATATACCGCCAGCTAACGGCGGCTACCGACTCAAGTACGCCCGGCGTCGGCCACAATGACGCATTTATCACGCTAAATGAGGCTAGCGCCGGCGAGAGCGACGGCTAGCGCGGGATTCATCATGTAGCCGACTGCAACGAATAGCGCCGCTGCTAATCCCATCACAGCGACAGGTATGACCTGGCGCTACCTGCCGCTCTCCCATACATTTCAATGGCAGACGCTGCAATGATTGTTTTAAGTGGTTTTTGTGTTCTTGTCTTTGGCACAAAATTCAACACATGTTTATTGGGATATGTTTTATTAATCTGTCTTGTTATTTTTCTTTTTTTGGAGAAAGTTGTTATTTTTACACTGTAATGTTGTGAGTGACATCTAAAATGCATCTCCTCCCACCAAACTCATTGGGCTCTAAATCGCTTGTTTTCACCACACACGGGGCTTGTAAAGCTACTTTTTAGCCAGTCCTGTTTGGCGGTCACGTTCGCTCTTCGAAATCGGCAGCCCTGTCCTTGATGAATCTGTGGTGGTCAGAGTTTAAATATTACATTATCATGTTAAGCATTACTAAATAAAAAAATTATTATAATGTACACGACTATAAAAAACATTATTATATTGTTCGCTACTTTAGAATACATTACCATATTGTAAATAACATTTTTTAATATAATACATTACATTCATTTATATTACATTAATATATAATTCATTGCTGCCTAATACATTATTGAATGATGCATTACTATATATTATATTGTAGATTATTATATAATACATTACTTTGGAATACATTATTATATAGTACATTACTATATAAAACATTAATATATAATTCATAGCTGTATAATATATGATTATTTGATACATGGCTGCGAGATTATATTATACCGCATTCCATACCATGTAAAGTGCTACGGAAGTTGATGGCGCTATATAAATAAACAATAATAATAATAATTCCCCGCTACCCTATAACAGGGAACATGCCCGCACTGGGCATTCACAAATGCCTGCCACGCACACACGCCCTGCTCCAGGGATAGCGGGTATGTGGCCATGGCTCACGCATGCGCCATTCGACCAGAAAAGAAGTGTATGCACTACCTTGGGGGGGGTTTCATACAGCCTGGCATCCCGGTTTTGGATGCCCCGCGGGGAGGGAATCGATCACATTGATTCCCGGGCCGATCCTCGTGGGTTTTGGTTTACTTTAACACACTGACACATTATACCTGGGCAGCTCTTTGTACACTTTCTAGTTGTATTATAAACTTTCTTTTTTTCCTTCTCTCTTCTTTTTTTTTTACCTCCTTTTTTCCCCATAGTTCCCCATCTCTCTCTATTCTCCTTGTATAGATTTTCTCTTTCCCTTGCAATGTGAGTGTTGCACAAGTTGGCGTTTCCCCTGTATTTCCCCTGTAGCTGGGCCTTGTGTACAGTGATAGAGCAGAGGGAGGAGGCGGGTGAGACGGGTGAGCAGAGTCGGACGTGTCACAGCCATAACAAGTTAGGGAACAGAAAGTGAAAGCATTGCTGAGCCCGGGGGAAAGTCCGCAGCCTCACCTCCGTAATCGGACTCACGCTCATTCCCAGCTACCGAGATTAGAGGTAAGTTCTCCAACTTTCTAACACTGCATGGAGGGAGCCGATCAGGGAGAGACCATAACTGGTTAATGTGCTAAAATCATTCAGCATCAGCTCCTTTGACCCTTTAATGGTATTATAATGCAATACACTGGTTATAGCAAAAGTTTTAAGAAGGCCAGGGAGTCTTTTAAAGTGGACCAAAAGTCAGCACAATCGGCCCAGGAATCATAGATCAATTCCCTCTTTCCATGTCATCCAAAATCGGGATGCCCCACTGTATGAAACCCCCAGGTCGCCCATACACTTACCTTGCTTCCCAGTCCAATGGCGCATGAGCGAGCCGCGGCTGCATCCCTGCTATCCCTCTAGCAGGGTGCATATTTGCGCCAGACATGTGTGAATGGCCGTTGCGGGCATGCTTCCTGTTAGAGGGAAGCAGGGCATGCAGCCGCCAGTGTTCTCGGAGCCGCTGGCCTAAGACGCTGGCTTAGATGGCGCGGCATCAGCGGTTCTGAACTGATTGGACGAGCGGCTGCGCATGCGCCATAGGACTGGGAAGAGGTGAGTTGCGCTTGGCGATCTGAGTTTTGATCCACTTTAAGATGGCCAATTTGTTTGGGAAGGTGAGGACTTTTTTAGGCCCAGTTTATGTTTCTTAAAGTTTCTTAAGGCTTCTCCTTGCTGTTTGAAACCCCCCAGGTGGCCGCTTGTCCGATCAGGGCGCTCGGGTGATTGTTGGTGGGCGATTGCTGCGGCACCGCAGGATTCTGGGTGAAGGTGCGTGTTATTTTATTGGCTCTTTTACATGTGCTTTAGTGCTAATAGGAGGAGGAAGGGCAGGGTGGGGGGGTATGTTATTATTTACAGTGGACCAAAACCCAGGATTTTGACTATCCTGGGTTATGGTCCTTTCCCCCGATACACCCAGATCAGCGCTTTGTGAAACCCCCCCAGGTCGCCTGAACAAAGTCACCTCTTCCCGGTCCTACGGCGCATGCACCGCTGCTCTTCCAATCAGGGCGCTCAGATCCGCTCGAGCCCCTTCGTTCAGGAGCTCGTCTAATACGAGCGGATCTGAGAGCACTGACATCCGCATCCCCTGCTACCTTCTAACAGGGAGCGTGCCCACGGCAGCCATTCACAAATAACTGGCGCGCGCACGAATGCCCCGTTGAAACGGTAAAGAAGGTGAGTTTCACATAGTGGGGGGTTTCACACAGTGGGGAATCCCGATTCTGGATGCCCCGGGGGGAGGGAATCAATCAGCCCGGAAATCTTATAGATATCTGGCCTGATCTCCATGGGTTTTGATCCACTTTAATACAGGGGCTGGAGTGGCCCTTTAAATGTGGGGGTGGGCCCACAGAGTCAGTTCTACTGGTGGTCCCCAGACACCCCAGTCCAAGACTGGCCGCAACTGAGCAATCCAAGCAATTTGTTTAATGTCTTATCCCATTGAGGCTCATGTACTAAGATGGTTTGGTTAGACTGTTCAATCAGATGAAGCGATCTCACACAATCTGATTGTACAATTGCATAAAAGAAACCATTGTGGTATAAGAGCATGAACTGAGCAATCTCCTTTGAAAATAATTTTGTTGGGCCAGGCCATAACTTCAGGGGTGCGACCGCACCAGGGCGCAGGAGGTCAGGGGGGCCCCATCATTATTGCTCCCTCACCTTATTTATCATATTCGGACTCACTTGGCATTATTTAGAAAAAGGAAGCAGCAATTGTGTCGCCTGTTTCAGTCATTAGTTGTCTAGCTGCATCCAACTGAGGGCCTTATTTAAGAAGGGATAGCGTCAGGTAGCACCTTGTAAATGAGAGGTAGCAATAGGTAGCGACAGGTGAACGCCGGACACGGCACGCAATTACACATTTATCAAGCAGAATCTGTTGAGCGACTGGGATAGCACCATGTAGCGTCCGATTCATCATTATCCCAGCCTCAGCGAACAGCACCGGCGTTCAACCTTGCACAGCGCCAGGTATGACCTCTCGCTACCTGTCGCTCTCCCATACATTTCAATGGACGATCCTTTTCATCTCTTTTAACTGGGTTTTTTTTTTTTTTAATCTCAAATAATGTTGTGACCCCTTTGGCATTGAAAATGCAGTTTTTTCTAAAAATTTTCATGTTTTATAAATTTCTGCAGAAATGACATTACAGGTCTGACATTAAAGTGTTCATGTTACAATGTTATTACAATGTAATTTCATATGTTTTCGCTTTGTTACTAGTGGATAGATGCTGAAAAACAGACTTTAAATACACAGCCTCCGGCGCTCTGGGCTTCAGAAAAGCATTTTTCAGCGCCAGAGTTTTGTGAGGCTGTTTTTTTGCTGAATATGGTGTGAGTCGGTCGCTATGACCAGTCGATAACATGCGGCTCCCATACAGCGCTGTACTGGTCAAATAGAGACTCATCATAATGTATTCATCATTACTGCACAGCGACTGAGTCGCTAAGAACTAGCGACCCACGGCCGAGCACAGTGACTACTAGCGGGCGCTCTGAAAATGCCTGCTACAGACGCTCATCTGTCGCTACCTGGCGTTAGTGATGAATCAGCCTGCCCGTTAAAAGTTGCAGCTGGTCAGGGTCATGATGACAGGTATCAAGGGACCGTACAGCGTGATCCCGGTGGTAGGGAGGCCAAGAGGTAAGGATATGGCACTATGACTCGTTATAACTAGACTCACATCATTTGTAGTTATTCGGGAAAAAATGTAACAACCTTTCACACAAATCAGATTATATGGTGTGTGGCCAGAATGTCACTCATCTTGTTTTTGAAAACGTTTCAGCATGGCCTACTACAGAGAAGCCTCCTGGGATCCGCAATATGATTCTACTTGGGAGGAGGGCGAGGAGGATGCAGACACAGACAGGAAGGAACGGACGCAATCTCGGGTACAGATATCATGATGCATATTGCGATTAGATATTAGAGATATACCAGTTATTACGATTTATTTTTGTTACAATTTGTTACAATTTGTTACAATTAAATCAAACAAATTACAAATTAATCTAGATAATATTGGATCGAATTAGGAAGGGCTAGGCTTTTCAAAATGCTCAAAACCTTCGTTTTTTTTGGTTACTTGAGATGAGTAATAAAATATTGGTGCTATTATCAATAATATTATTATTGTAATTATTGTTAATTTATAAAGCACCATCATATTCCATGGCGCTGTACAATGTATCTATACATATTGCTCTGAGAATAATTTAACAGCAATGGGGGGTTATTTAAGAAGGGATAGCGGCAGATAGTGCTTCATAGCGGCAGGCAGCGTCTGGTGAACGCCAGGCGCTGTATGCAAAACCACATTTATGAAAGCGATTCTGGTGAGCGACTCTAACAGCGCCATGTAGCGTCCGATGTATTATTACAGTCGGCTCAGTGTATAGCGCCGGCGCTCTAGGTTTCAAAGCACCAGGTATTACCTTTCGCTCAGTGTCGCTCTCCTATACATTTCAATGGCCGTTCATTTGCTTGTGTTTATTTATTTTTTTGCTCAAATGATTGTGTGACCTCTCCTGGCTGCAAACACTTTTAGAAACTTTTTTGACTTTTTATATTTTTATGCAGAATTGCCATTACAGGTCTGGCACTAAAGTGTAATTGTGTTATAACAATGTCATTCCATGTGTTTTTGCTTTGTTACAGGTGGATATTAATCACACAGTGTCTGGCGCTCTATGCTCCAGTGCCCAGATTTAGAGCGCCGACGCTGTGTGTGTATCCTTTTTTGATTTGAAGTATGGTGTGGAGCGCCGAGAGTCGATCGCACTGAGCTGTCGCTACCTTACAGCGTCTACTAGTGGTCGCTCTAAGCGCTGCTATACAGACTCTCATCTGCCGATACCTAGCGTTAGTAATGAATCAGCCTCCATGTTGACTACGTTTTTCTGTTGTTGCAGCCTAAATCGTGGAATAGAGCAGCCATGGACATGCAGAATTACCGACACGGCTATAATAGCGTAAGTTCTGTCTGGTCCTCTTGCCTACAAGGTTGGCTCATGTAAATATCGTCCTGCACCTTGGGGTGGGAGTTTTGTTATGTATTAATGGATAGAGTGATATTAGAAATAGATGAACTGATGTTATAAGTAAATGGATTGATGATCTAAATAAAGGGGTTGATGTTACAAATAGAGGGATTGATTATTTAAAGTGGACCAACACCCAGGATTTTCACTATCCTGGGTCTTGGTCCACTTCCACGTGAACGATCGGGGGTGCCCTGCTGCGTAAAACCCCCCAAAATGGAAGAAAAAACTCTCACCTCACCACGCTCCGACCTCGTCCAATCAGCGCGTTCAAAGCCGCTGTGGTATGCACATACAAGGGACGGACAACCACAGTGGCTCCGAGCATGCTGGCGACCGCATCTCGCGCTTCCCTCTAACAGGGAGCGCGCCCGCGCCGGCCAGTCACAAACGGCCGGCGCGGGCGCGCGCCCTGCTAGAGAGAAGCGTGAGATATGGCCGCGGCCCGCGCATGCGCCGTTGGAACGGGGGTAAGGTAAGGTGAATGGGGCGTCCTGGGGGTTTTCACACAGCGGGGCATCCCGATTTCAGATGCCCCGCAGGGAGGGATCTGATCGGCCGGGGAATCTTATAGATTCCCCGGCCGATCAGCCTGGGTGTTGGTCCACTTTAAATAGAGGGGTTGATGTTATAAATGACGGGACTGATGTTATAAACAGAAAAACCGATTATATAAATAGAGGTATTAATGATCTAAATAGAGGGATTAGTTATATAAATGGATAGATTGATGATCTAAATGAAGTGGTTGATGTTATAAATGACGGTACTGGTGTTATAAATAGAATAACTGATTATATAAATAGAGGTATTAATGATCTATATAGAGGGGTTAGTAATATTAATGGGTAGATTGATGATCTAAATAGATCTAAATAAATGACGGTACTGATGTTATAAATAGATGAATTGATTATATAAATAGAGATGTTAATGATCTAAATAGAGGGATTAGTTATATTAATGGATGGATTGATGATCTAAATAGAGGGGTTGATGTTATAAATGACGGGACTGATGTTATAAATAGATTAATTGATTATATAAATAGAGGTATTAATGATCTAAATAGAGGGATTAGTTATGTAAGTAGAAGGGTTGATGATCTAAATAGAGGGATTATATAAAAAGACAGACTGATGTTATAAATAGATGGATTGATTGTGTTCTTTTCACCCTTGTAGTGTAGATCAGCCAAGGATCTGCAGATGTTTGGATATAGCCATGCGGTGAGTTTCTTAAGGGTGGAGCACAACACGCTGTATCACTGAAAGACTTTGGCATACCAGTCCCTATGCCCTTCAAGTCAGGTCCGGTGATGGTCTCTGGGCTTCCCCAAACCCCTGGTGCCCAGGAAGGGGTGCAGGTAGTGGGTTTTGGCTTGCCACCTCTACCCTTTGAACTAGTAACCCAAGGGAAAAACATATGTAACCCAAACTGCTTTCAGACAGCAAAAACATTTCAGGTTACATGACGATTGGGTCGGCTGCTGGAACATGGTGTAGGTAAAGAGAATCAATACTGGCAGCAGTGTAGGGGCATCAGCAATCAGGACAGCAATGCCTCCCCATGCCAAGACCAACACATATTTAGTAAAAAATGAGTGTTGTCTACTTTAGATTACCACCAGCATCTTCCTACTGATCCCTATTGGCTTGCTTGAAGATCTCTGCTGGGTTTCTGGTGTCTTCATCTGGCATTTTCTCTGCAGCAGGACACAGGTCCCCCATTCCTTATAACTGGTATTCTACCAGAGGAATGATGTGACCTCCATGGGCTGAGACTTTATATCTTGGGGGTGTGGCTTCTTGGCATTTCACCAAGGTCACATTGAGGTTGTTTAACCTCCAAGCTATGGCGGTACCAGCCCCTCTAGTGCCCCAGGCTGGTTCCCTAGGGAAAGTAGGTCAATGTTTTTTCTTTTTAAGATAAAAAAAATTTCAAAAGAAATTGGTAAATATTTTGACCCAAAGTTTGCCTCTATGTCTGGCCAAGCCAAAACTGAAGAGGCAAAATTCTGGTGGAACGTCACAATGACCTGAAGCTCAATCCCATTTCCACATTAACACTGACCACTGACAGCAGCATTAGGGGGCATTTAAGATGGAGAGTCGAAATAAAAATGGCATTTTTACATAGCAATGTTTTTGATGAAACTAATGAGTTTTTATGAAACTCCACCTACCATTGATTATATGATCTGTAAGGCAACTCTTAATGAATAATGATCTGTGAACTTCTATTTATTATTCTCATAGGATGAAATGCCCAATCTTCTGTTCTACCAAAACAAGAAACCATTTGAGCCTCATGGTCAGTACCGGTAAATGATCTGATAAGAGTAAAGCGGGTATACCCCAGGGACAAGGACCAAAACCCAAGTAGGGTTATTATTTTTGGTGGAGCCATCACATGTTTTTCTATCACCCTTCACCACTCACCCAGATAACTTTGACTGTTGAAGAGGTTCAATGGTTTTCCCTCCAAAATGAGTGACAATATATCTTTGAAGCAATCTAGCCCATGGCGACTAGGCTTGTGGAGCTTTTACCAACTATTGTAAGGTTCATGGGTAAGGTTATTGGTAAAACATCTTCAAGAACAACACAGCGAGTCTTCTTGCGAGTCTACTTGCTTTGACACATATCCACAGAAATATGAGATGGATTCATGACAATCTACAAAAAAAGCAGACTGAAGTCCTCTTTAAAGATCTTTTTGTATGAAACAATTGTCCTGTGTTGACCTTGGAGTTGACCTGAGGAGTCCCAATGTTTCAGTCTCAAATTCAAACACTTGCCGTCCAAAGGTGCAAAATTGTAGTGCTGTCTCCAACCCCTAAAGGAATAAAACTTCAAAATAAACACTCGCTACAGACCCGAACTTTGCGATTCAGGTTCTCTCAGCACTACTGCTGCACTGTTCTGATATCTGATATCTTTCTGACCACAAAGAGAAAAAATGAGGGGTAAAATTATGGCTGCTGCTATGTAGACACACAGACCAGCATTGAGCAGAAACCTCGAGCTGCATTTATACATGATTCTGTGATGTGTCTGAGACTAGGTCCTCTTGAAAGTCAACTCATTCTGGAGGGACATGCACTGTCTGCTATAACAAGGGATCATGCACAAGTTAATTTGTGATGACCTTGGTACTTTATGGAAACACAGAAAGAATGATTCATCCCCTCTTTTGAATATAGGTGTGAAAATTGAAGAGATGCATGAGAAATGGAAGGATGACTATGAGGAACTAGAATGTAACCATAATTTTATTCAGTGGTGAGTTTACATACATTTTCCTCCTGGGAATGTAAAAACTATGACTAGATTCTGTGATCACCCCATCCACTCCTCCTGTCCTCTTTCTACCTAAAAGTCATGTTCTGTATGCAAGCTAAAACTAGTAACCTAGCATCTTTAGGAGGATCTTTTAGGCAACATGGCTTAGTGACTGTACCTTGCATTGTATTGAATATAAAAACGTAGCCGTGTAGAATGATTCCGGGAATCCACGCATGCTCCCTATTGGCTGACCACACTTTAGAAGGAAGTGCAGCTCCTCAAGCTAGAAAGGACTTTGGCTCATGATCTAAAATCATCTAGATTCACACACTAATGACAGTAGTGGCAGAGCCTACTATAGAGTTCCCTGTCCTGCTCATCTCTATTAGGCTAACATAAGAATTATGGAATAGTTACCCTAACCCTGTTGCGGAGTGTGTGTGCTGGGTCGAATCCAGATAGACATTAGTGGTATAACAGGAACTTGTATTTACTGGAACATGAATGCAGTAAGAGCAGTACATGGTGGCTAGATCATAGACAGGAAGGAACTAGCAGTCATAGAGATTACAGCACGATATACAGGGAATAACAACACAGCAGTAAATTACATAGAAAACTGCATTGGTCACAGCTCCATCTAGTGTCATAACATGTAATAGCTGCAAACTTCAATAAAACTAACAAAAGTCACATTCAGAGACAAGCTGTAAGCTGTTGCAAAAGTATTATATTTCCAGCAAACCCCAGCTTTAATATGTGAGGATTCAATGTAGTTTAAATTAGACAGGGGGCTTCTGCTGAGGAAGTAGAGACGCCAGCTAGATTTCATTCTTTATTATACGAGAAGGAAATATATAACATCACCATGTTTAGTCTTTATCTAGGTACACATAAACAGAAAACAGGAAACATAGGTAACACAGCTGGTATCTATTTTTGAATGTGTGATAAGAAACTAGCAGAGTGTCCTAGGAAGTGGAAAGAGAAATAACAGAGCCATTCTGGTGGGATAAGCTGTGTCTTGGGGTTGTAAAGTGTTGAAGAGTCTAGAATAAAACCAGCTTCTTTAAAGTGGACCAACACCCTCCCCTGATCGGCCCGGGAATCTATAAGATTCCCGGACCGATCAGCTCCCTGACTGCGGGGCACCCTGATCCCTGATCGGGATCCCTACCTGCTCCTCAATCCAGCGGCGCCCGCCTCCCGCGCGTCCCTCTAGCAGGACGCGCACCCGCGCCGGCCGTTTGTGAATGGCCGGCACGGGCGCGCCCTGTAAGAGTGACGCGCGGGAGGCGGCGGCGGGCGCGCTCTCTTGTCCGTCGCTGCCTCCTGCTTGTCCGTCGGTGGGAGCGGGGAGAGGTGAGTTTTTGGGGCTTTCTGGGGGGTTTCACCCCCGATTGGGGTGCCCCACCGAAGTGGACCAAAACCCAGGATAGTCAAAATCCTGGGTGTTGGTCCACTTTAAGGCAGACCTCTACACTATCGCTAATGATGAGTAAAAGTTTTGCAAAAGCAGTGACATTATGCGTGGGCTGAAACTTTTACACTGTAATCCTCTACATCCCTTAGATAGCTATACCAATTGGATCTGCATTGAATTTTGTCCTACTTCTTCACCAGTAAGCTACCGGAAAGAAAGAAAAAAACAGTGCCAGTTCACTAATAGCTCAAAATAAGTAAACTTGCAAAGGGGTCCAATAACCCCATTAAAGCAGAAATAATGACCCAATAATAAAATCCATATATGCTGAATGGCGAGTGGAGGGGGTCACTTATACACCCAGCATCAATAAATATCCATCCAGGTTTGTTTTTTTTAATTTTAATGGTAGAAAGTGGAAATCATGGGTGACAGGCTCTGTCACCCCTATAGACTAAACCTGTCATTCCTTAATTGTATTCCTACCAGGAGAAGAAAACCACAAGCTTGGCAGGGGTTTTATTCAGCTCAGGTGTATAAGTGACCCCTCCTCCTATCAGCCAAGGTGTTTATATGGATTTTTAATATTACACAATTACACGATAGTGCACAATTACACTATGAGGCCGATTCATCAATAGCGCCAGGTAGCGACAGATGAGCGACTGAAGTATGGCGCTATGAGCGCCGCTAGCGTCAGCCGCGGGCGTTAGCGATTCGCTATAGCAGGCCTCCTCAGTCGCTACCTGGCGTTGTTGCGAACAACGCCTACATTGCTGAATATGATGTTGGCCCTCAGCTTTGTTGGCGCTGTCAGTCAGTGTGACCACGCTATTCTACACAGCGCCTGTTAGCTTTGCTGTGTCCTGGCCATCCAGTACCTTCTGAATAAAACACATTGCCACATTTGTTTTGAAATGTAAAAATTTTTTTATTGTGTGTAAAAGGTAATTAAATTCTACCAGATCTTCGAATATAAATGGAAAATAAAACATAATTAAACACATAGCCACATTTTTTTTTATTTTTATTTGTTACCTAAAAAGGAAATACAATTAAATCACCAATGAGAAAGAAAAGGAAAATAAAAACAGAACAGAGAAAGAAAAGGAAAATAAAAACAGAACAGAGAAAGAAAAGGAAAATAAAAACAGAACAGAGAAAGAAAAGGAAAATAAAAACAGAACAGAGAAAGAAAAGGAAAATAAAAACAGAACAGAGAAAGAAAAGGAAAATAATAACAGAACAGAGAAAGAAAAGGAAAATAATAACAGAACAGAGAAAGAAAAGGAAAATAAAAACAGAACAGAGAAAGAAAAGGAAAATAATAACAGAACAGAGAAAGAAAAGGAAAATAATAACAGAACAGAGAAAGAAAAGGAAAATAAAAACAGAACAGAGAAAGAAAAGGAAAATAAAAACAGAACAGAGAAAGAAAAGGAAAATAAAAACAGAACAGAGAAAGAAAAGGAAAATAAAAACAGAACAGAGAAAGAAAAGGAAAATAAAAACAGAACAGAGAAAGAAAAGGAAAATAAAAACAGAACAGAGAAAGAAAAGGAAAATAAAAACAGAACAGAGAAAGAAAAGGAAAATAAAAACAGAACAGAGAAAGAAAAGGAAAATAAAAACAGAACAGAGAAAGAAAAGGAAAATAAAAACAGAACAGAGAAAGAAAAGGAAAATAATAACAGAACAGAGAAAGAAAAGGAAAATGAAAATAGGAATTAGAATGTAAAGGAAACTTACAACCGAATTAAACACATAGCCACATGTATATATCTACTTTTTTTTTAATTTTGTCTCTAAAATAAAAAAAATAATAAAACATAAATGAAATAGAAAAAGAAAAGTCCAGCAGAAATGCAAAAGAAAAGTAAAGTCCAGGAAAGGGTTGTAAGAGGAATGTCGAGATCATGGTGCATCTCTTTGTGCCTGAAAAATTAAGAAAAGTGCAGTTAGTATATATCTTTATAGTTATTTTGTGCTTTCTTTTAAAAAAATGCATAACTTGATAACCAACATTGGCGTCTTACACCCCCCTTAGAGTGGTTTGGGTCATCTTACACCCCCCCTTAGAGTGGTTTGGGTCATCTTAAACCCCCCTTAGAGTGGTTTGGGTCATATTACACCCCCCTTAGAGTGGTTTGGGTCATCTTAAACCCCCCCTTAGAGTGGTTTGGGTCATCTTAAACCCCCCTTAGAGTGGTTTGGGTCATCTTACACCCCCCCTTAGAGTGGTTTGGGTCATCTTAAACCCCCCTTAGAGTGGTTTGGGTCATCTTAAACCCCCCCTTAGAGTGGTTTGGGTCATCTTACACCCCCCTTAGAGTGGTTTGGGTCATATTACACCCCCCTTTGAGTGGTTTGGGTCATATTACACCCCCCTTAGAGTGGTTTGGGTCATCTTAAACCCCCCCTTAGTGTGTTTGGTTGCTCTTTTGGATGGGAGGTCAAAGACATTTAAACAGGAGTGCAGTACTTGCATTAGAGTGAAGGGTAGTTAGCTTACCGCAAAATAAGAAGTGATCAGCCTTTCCCTTAGCTCATCGCCAGTCTGGGTGTCCTCACTTCTATCTGCGGGCAGGTTGGGGATTTCTGGCACCAGTGCTGTCTCCTCGGGGGCTTGGATTCGGTGACAAATGCAAATGTTGTGTAGCACACAGCAGGCAAGGATGATCTTGGAAACCTTCTGTGGGCTGTAGAGCATCTCTCCTCCTGGCCGTGCCAAACAGAGAAAGCGTGCTTTCAGCAGGCCGATGGTTCTTTCCACAATGCTTCTGGTCTTGCGATGCGCTGCATTGTAGCGTTCATGGGCAGAGGTCCGTGGGTTCCTGACCGGAGTCATGACCCACGTTCTCTGCCCATATCCCTTGTCCGCTGTAGACAAAACACAAGGAGAGAGACAGCAATTAGTACTAGTACATGTTTTTGGGTGGTAGTTTGTTTAAAATTGCCTTACTAGGCCACATATTAGCAAAATACATAGACATGGTTAATTTATTACCCAGTAGCCAGCCAGCTGGCATTTCGTTGTTATCAAACTTCCGGCACAGGACTGTCCGCTGCAAGACGTAAGAATCGTGGCATGAGCCGGGGAACCCCGATCTCACCGCCCGCAGCTTCATCTCATGGTCACAGACCACCATGATATTAAATGAATGGAACTGCTTCCTGTTTCTGTAGGACAGCTCCTGTGCACGGGGAGGGCGGAAAGGGATATGTGTACCATCAACGCACCCTAGCACATTCGGGATCCCTCCCATCAGATAGAAAGCATGTTTTATTTTGGCAACCTCTTCCTCCTCCTCAGGAAACTTGATGTAAATTGGGATTAAATCACAAATTGCCAGAACTACCTGGATTAGGATGCGGCTCATAGTAGCCTGGCTTATCCCGCTGAGGAGGGCTGAGGTTGCCTGGAAGGTCCCTCGTGCCAACACATTAAGAGTGGCACACAGGCGTACTATGCCTGGAATGGAGTGAGTGCGTTTGGTGGATGGCTCGATTTTGGTCTTAATCTGATCATATAGGGACTGTAGTGCAGCACGATTCAGACGGAAGCGGCTCCTGATCTGCTCGTCACTTAAGTCCCATACTGAAAGGCGGATTGCAAAGGAGCGGGGTGCCCTAAGCCTCACAACACCCCGCTCCCTTTCCTCCTGCTCTTTCAGCATACACATACATCCATCCACCCAGACACCATACATCACCCTCTTATCCATCACACACACTAAAGATATATACAAAAACAAAAATAAACAACAAAAAACACTAACACACAACACACACACAAACAATCACACTACACACACACCCGCTACAATGCAGCTCACCACAAAACCAGAACTATAGTGGTCCAAACCACCAGCCTGCTGAAAACCAGCTTTCTAAGTTAAGCACAACCAAGAGGGGAGTTGCTGCACAGCCCACAAAAGGCCCCAAAATCAAGCCTCACTTGCTGTATGCTACACAATATTTGCAGATGCCACCCAAACCAAGCTCCTAAAGAAACAGCACTGATGTCAGAAATCACCCAACAAGCCACAGAGAGTGAGGACAGAAACCAGACAGAGGCTCAAATGAGCTAAGGGAAGCGAGCACAGCACCACACCACAGCCTTTGCCACAGTGTAAGAATAGCAGAACCTAGTTCATTCCTTCCTTTTATACTTCATTTTCAAAAGTGACAGGTCCGCTTTGCCGCCTTTTGCGTCGCTCTGCTATTTCCGGCCGCCAATTAGCCGACCCAGGTGTGCGTAAAACAGAGTGCGCACGCGCACGCTAGTAGCGCTACTAGCGTACTTGAGCCGTAACGTGCGTGCATTAACGGACATGGGCCAAAAATCAGGTGGGGACCAATGAAAGTGAAGCTGTTGTTTTTTTAAATAGCCGTTAGGCTAAGCACATGTCACAAGGGTTGCAGATACATCAGTCCATTGTTGGATTTGGGTGTGTGTTGTTTGTTGATTGAGGTCTGTAATGAGTTAATTGGCTAACACACATGCTTCTGTCAGTGCAGTGGAGGTGTGCCTAGAAGGAACTGGGCTGTATGTGTGAATCAATTAAGTGGGCTGCTTTTGGATTGGCTGTTAGAGCACATAAAACCTGCCCAAGCCTAAGAGATTGCGATGCCATTCTGTAGTGTGCATGCGTGCTTGTGGGGTGTTGATTTTTGTGTGTGTGCAGCTACAGGATGGAGCCAAATACAGGACATCTGCCGGCCACAGCAGGCCCGAGTAGGAGTTTGGTGGGTGCTGTGCGCAGACCTCCCTTACGGAAAAGGGCACAGCCTGAAGGTGGGGCAGCACCCCAGGCTAAGCGCCCAGGTGCCAAGAGGGAGCCTGAATTTAATTTGGCTGAGAATAATCATCTTGTGCGCCTGACACTTGCGAAATGGGAGCTGATATTTGGCTCCCAAAGCAAGTCCATAGGCAAACAAGAAAGAAGCAAACTGTGGGATGCCATTGGTGTGGAGCTTAGTAGCACAGCTCAACACCCACGTAGTGGCCCATCCTGCAGGAAACGCTTCTACACTTTGCGAGGGGCCCTTATGAAAAAGATGAATCACGATCTTGATGTGGACAGTGGGTTCATCCAGGCTCCAAAGAGTACCTACAGGCCGTATGAGGAGATGCTGAAGGCCAAAATCCCACTGGCTCGGCTGCAGGGTGTGGATCCTGGGGATGACACCACCGGTTGGGCTGAAGGTACATATTTTATGGCTTTTACTATAACCTAATGTTAATGTATGTGATTAGCATTTTTACATTCTGACCAACTAACTGTAGGACCTGTGAAGTATTACATTATAGCTAAAACATTTGAAATTTTTCTGTCTGTTGCTTTATGCATAGGTGCACATGCTGCTGTCCGGGATGTGGCTCCGGACAACCAAGCTCCTGCCCTTCCAGCAACCTCAAGGCTACCCCAGTCTGCCATTGAAGGTATTTACCCATTATTTGTTTGCTGGTTTTTTGTAAAACAAATGGGTGTGGGACCAGCTCAAGCAATAAAGGTTTGCCCTGTTGACTATTAATAATATGTGGGTGCGCCCTAATTGCACGCCCACTGTAACACTCACAGTCAGTAACTAACAAGGCCCTAACATGTGTAGATATGTAGGATGCCAGAGATGTGTAGCCATATATAGGCATATCAATGTGTGAGCCACACTTGGCTTGATTAGTCAATATTAGTGAAAGAGCTGCTCACACACCTTAATGCATGTTGTATTTTGGCACGCACATTAGCTATGGCTCAATGTTGGTTTTATTTTGCCCTAGCTCCCATGCCCTTGGCCCCAGCATCTCCTCCGGATCCCACCTACTCTTTGGATGTCGGTAAGTGCATGTGTTCACCTTGCTTGATCCACTTTGACTCAAGTGCATGTGTCTCATTTGTCTTTTTTCTTTGTAGGGCAAGTGACTGGTTCATCTTTGGACCCCACTTCCGATGTTGCCGGTCAACAGGACCCTGTTGGTGTGTAGAGCAATACATAATGTATCCTTTCTGCTGTTTAGGTTACACTGGTTCAATTTGGTTAGTCTACTAAGCTACATGTTTGCTTTGTAAACTTGAAGATGCCTCTTGGGAGTGCTGGTTGCCTCCCCAGGGTCAGTCTATTAGTTATTTTAGTGATAGCAATGGATATTTGCGGACATATTTTTAGGAAAACATTCCCTGTAGTAGTTTGCTGAATCTTTAGACACTTTTTTTTTTTTATTTAGTTGACCCGAATATCGGAAGTGGCTGTCCAGAAAGGGCCCCTCAAGTTCCAGCTGCCAGAGATGAGGGTAAGTGGTTTTGCATTGCTATAGTATGTATTTTGGCTCTAATGTTGTGCCACTTGCTTCTGGCAACTTGTGTGTCCACATCTATTTTCAAGGTCCAATCTCGAGTGAGGACCCCACTCCAGACATCTGGGATATTGCGGGTATGTTTAATTTAAGCAATGTTTATGATGAGATTTGAAGAAATTAGTGGGTCTTAGTCCTGTAACCTACATGTTAACAATCTGAGTTTAACCAAGACCTTTGGTCTACTGTGTATTTTTTAACTTTTTAGAGGTATGGCCTCGATAGCCTAACCAGGTTACATTAGAGTTTTGCCCACAGACCTACTAACCTGATTTTCCTGTTTAGCATTTGCCAACTTGCCCGACATCTCTGATGTTGATTCGCGACTCTCTGGCAGCGATACCTCGAGCCTACCTGGGCTGGAGGACACGCAGGTAACATGGCTGATGTAGACGACCTCTAAACCCATTGGCATATTCGTGGGTAGTGGAAGAAGCAACATGTAACATTTCATTTCATTGTTGTTTTGGCAGGAGGCGGAACCAGAACCCCAAGCTGGGACCTCTTCCCAAGTCCCATGTGGCCAAGCTTCAGAGGCTCAGACAAGGGTAAGTTGTCTAGTGAGTGTTTATGGTAACTTTTGGGAGGGGCATAACTGCATTTGTTCCGTTTGACTAAAATGTGGTTTACTATTTTTTTAGCCTCCAACCACAGCAAGAGGAGGTGTGGCACCAACCAGTGCCGATTTCTACACACTAGGGGTCCGGATGCTGGAGGACTACAGTCGCCAACAGCCGCGTGATGGAACTAATGAGCGCATTGCGGCGTTGGAAAATCAGGTGCTGATGTGTCAGCAACAAAATGAGGGCCTGCAGCGCCAGGTGGACCAGTTAAGGCAAAACCTACAACAGAACCAGGACCTTGGTCGCCTTGCCAATGTTATCGAGCAATCTGTACAGCGCCAGGAAGAGGCAATACAGCGCCAGGCAGAGGCAATACAGCGGCAGGACCAAACTTTGTTGTTGATACAACAGCTCATACAACAGCAGTCTATATTTTTTACTGCACTGTTGTCCCCCAACACCGCCCCTAGCAATGACTCCCAACCTCCCCGGCCACCCAGCCAAGAATATTAATTTGTATACCTTTTTCTTATGATTTATGTAAATATATTTTTGAAAACCACCTCTAATTTGTGTTTATCCATACATGTGAAAGCTAAATACACAGTCAGGGCTGATTTGCTCAATCATCTCTAATATTATGCCACCATTTATGTGCCACATTAGTTAACATTGCTTACTATGGTGTAAACATGTACTGGCTCAAAATGGCAGCCTAATTTTAGACATAATGGTTTTGGGGAATCGAAACCTATGCTGGTCAAGGAACAACACAGTTCTTGGTAAAGATAAATGTCTTTATAGAAATTGGCCCAACACGGGCAACATAGGCCAACAAAGCCAGGAAAACATGGCCAGGGCAGCCATCCCCCCCACCCTAACGTCTCCGACGCCTCTTCATGGCCAGCAGCATCCCTTTCATCTGTCGGAAGGCCCGCCACAGTCTGCGATGCTGGCGTATACAAGCTGTAGAGATGTGATAAAAAATAATATATTAGAATTTGTTTGGCAACTCAACATACACAGATGTAGCAATGTAATGTCAGTGTTTCTAACTTGCTAACACTCACATTAACATTGGTGAACAATGTGCCCCTAACATTTTAAAATAAAGTTTTAAGATTGACTTGAAAACATGTTAGGACCACATACCTTTACTCTTAAAGTGGACCAACACACACAATATAGTTTATCCTGGGTTTTGGCCCACTTTGTTGTTTCTCACAGATCTGTATTTCCCCTGATGTGTGTATACACACAGTAATCCATAGCCACTCACCTCTCCATGCTCCAACGTGCTTGGCACAAAGAAGGCACGCTAACGTCTATGCAGGGAACAGGAATGTACCCTCCTCTTCCAACCCCTCTTCACGCATGTCACTCGCTGGCTGCTCATGGGGACCCGGCGGCCATTCACAGAGGCCCAGGGGGGAAAAATGCACGTCTGGAGTGTTGCGCAGGAGCCAGCGGAATATAATTTCCCATAATTAGGGGTTTGCTTGGTGGGGTGGACCCGTGGTCCCTGCACTTATCGTATATTCTGCGGGGTGTTAGTTGTTAGTTGTTGGCAAATTAAATGTTTAATGCACATTAAACAGCCTTGGTGTTGGGCCAGGTTCACTCTTGCAAAGGTAATAATGTTTATGGGCAAGTAAGGACATTTATGTCTTTAGTCCAAGCCAAACATCAGTGCCTAAGGAAGAGGGAAGTTTGCCCTATAATGTTATTGGTAAACACCTAATCAGCCCCATTTGGTTGTCTATACGCCACAAATAGTCCGTATGTGTCCGTAACAAGAATGTGAGGCAACTATCAAGGATGGTGACTGGCATGTTGGATTATTGACCAAACACATTTAACCTAGATGTGTGTGATATTCACACATTGGTCAATTTCACATTTCTACAAATGTAAGTAGAAGAGAAATGTTGACAAAGTATTTACCCATATTAATTTGGATGTACTCACCATCGCAGCTGTGGCGGTGGGCCATGCTGCTGGCCGTCCCTGGAGCTGGTGTGGGGAGGAGGAATTCTGGCTCCGTCTGCGTAGCAACATCTGTCCATAAAAAAAAAAAAACCCAAACTACATTTAGTGGAGCTATGACACCCGAAGTTTGGACATCAATCTGGTTATTGAGTCTTAGCTCCAAAAACAAACACTTCTTTACATACATGTTAAACGATATTTGCTATATTCCTGGCCCATTAGTTAATGTGAAGTGTTTATGGTTGCCACATGTATCCATTTTGCCAATCTGGCACTAACCTTTACATTGCAATGTAAATGACTCCTTACCAATTTAATGGATAATGTTACCAGTGTGCAACATGTGTTTGCCCTAACTACTTCACGTAAATTAACTTTTGCTAGCACACATCATGGTGTGGCCAGAAACATAGGGGTGGTTTCCAGTTGGCTAGCACTGTAGTGTGGTTGGTGATGTTAATGTACATTAGCAAACCAGCTTAGACAATGGACCAGGAAACGTGTCTGTTAAAAGTGTACCAAGACACAGGATTGTGATTATTCAGTGTAGTAGTCTACTTTGGCAGAGCCACACAATTTTAGTCCGCCACCGCCCCTGCCTTCCGCACATCACTCCGCCAGTGTGTGCGCACACGCATGCCAGTAGGAAACAGAGCGCAGGCGCACACACATCTCGAGTGCCACACAGGAGGCAGGGACAATGGCTTCTGCCACCCCCAAAGAGGGAAGTAGTTTGTGGTGTTTGGTTGTGGGGGGGCCCTGGGTGAGGGATGTGATTTGGCAGGCAAGGCGCCATAATCCAAACAATATCAGCAAGGTTTGTGGGTCCACTTTAAGGAATGACATAAAGTCCAAAATGAACTAGCTTAAAACATACACTTACCACGACTATGCCCGAGGAGGATTTGACGCCAAAAATCCATGGAGGTGCCGCCTATATGATGCCCTGCAAATTACAGAGGAATTGCAAGGGCTAAGCACAAATGGTCAGATGAAACCTGGCACAGACTAACAATTAAAACATGTAAACTCACCAGGGGATGAAGCGCCACTTGAAGCCCAGGGAGGGCTCTGAGGAGGAGGCGGGGAGCCTCGGCTCCTCACACTCTGCTCAGAAGATCCACCAGGCAAAGGGCCACCCTCCTCCCTCTCACTCCCTGCTTGAGAGTGGCCCCTTGCCTGGTGAGAGTCCTCAGCCTCAGAGTGTGAGGAGCTGAGGCTTGATCCAGCCTGCCCCCCAGCAGCACACTCCTCTGGGGCGTCATCCCCTTCCTCCCCTGGGTCCTCTAAATAGGACCCGCGGGAGGGACCCTCCCCCGATGACTCCCCCGAGTCCGCCTGCCTGGTTCGGGGGAGGAATCCCTTCCCACGTTTCCCCAGGGGAGGACGCTTATCTGTGTGGAGGGGGTGAAAGCAAATAATTAATATAAAGAGCAAAAAAGGACACAGCTTAGCAGATGATTCTGCACAAAGGCCAAAAAGAACATAAGCTTTAACTTACCTGATGCGTAGGCATCATATAGGCGGTACACGCCTTCTGGGTCCCGGCGCTTAAAATCTGACCATTTCTGTTGTATCGCCCGGATGGTCAGGTCGGTCTTGAAGCGCCGGGACACAGTGGCCTTCACCTCCATGGCAAGGCGTTTTTTTGCTCCTCGGGCATAGTCGTATTCGGCCAGGCAGAAGTCCTATGAAAAAAGGAAAAAAAAAAAAACAAAAAATAATCAAAACATGACCTCAGAACAATGTCATAAACAGTTATACAGAGACAAGATCAAAGTGGAACCACACCCAGGATTTACATTAGTCTGGGTTTGTGTGCACTTTTTTGGGCCACAACTATTGTGGGTGGCCCACTGTCTGCAACCCCCTTTGAAGGGCCCAAATACACAGCTGAGGACACTCCCACGTCACTCCGCAAGCCAAACACAGCGGTCCACGCCGGTGTGGTATGCGCAACCAAGGGCCTTGGGAGGTGCATACCAGCTCAGCTGCATCTGCACGGCAAAGTACGCATGTGGCGTTTGACTCTAACAGGGAGTGCGCCTGCACACCAATTGAAAATATGTATGGCGCAGGGGTACACCATGCTAGAGGTAAGCGCAATAGGCATACGCAACTCACGCATGCACAGATGGGACGGGCCAGAGTTAATTTTTGTGGCCCTCCAGGGGGGGGGGGGGGCATCCAAGCAGGACATCCACAATGGGGATGCCCCATGTGGAGTGTACAATTTTGGACTAAAAACAAAAAAATATCAGCCCCTATCCACCCTGTGTGTTTATACATTTTTAAACTAAAAATACAAAACTAAAATACTCACTTTAACAACCTGGCCATTGACCCGGCTATCCACCCGGGTGCGCCTTTGTTTTTGGGGCACAGGAGGGGAATGGGTGGGAGGGGTGGTATTTGGGGAAGGTGAGGTAGGTGGGGGATGTGGGGGAGGGGTGGTGGGGCCGGAATCTGAGGAGGAGCTGGGGAGGCGCATTACTCGCCGTTTGGGAGCCATATTGGAAACGCTAAGGAGGAAACAGGAACCGGAAATGACGCTAGCGACATGAGACATAAAAAACAAAACAAAACAAAAATACGCACCGCGCCCCAGCAACAAGCTAATATCAGCTATGTGCAAGCTAAGTGGCGGAAAAACATTAAAATGACGCTGAAAAACAAGCGATTGGCATAAGCGCAAGACAGTTTTACCTTAAGGTGGCGTTGAAACGCAAAGGAGGATCCCGGAACCGGATATGACGCAAGCAACTGTGCTTCAAAAAAAAAAAAAAAAAAATGCGCGCAGCAGGGACAAGCTAATATCAGCTATGTGCAAGCTAAGTGGCGGAAAAACATTAAAATGACGCAGAAAAACAAGCTATTGGCATAAGCGCAAGACAGTTTTACCTTAAGGTGGCGTTGAAACGCTAAGGAGGATCCCGGAACCGGATATGACGCAAGCAACTGTGCTTCCAAAATAAAAAAAAAAAAAGGCGCGCAGCAGGGACAAGCTAATATCAGCTATGTGCAAGCTAAGTGGCGGAAAAACATTAAAATGACGCTGAAAAACAAGCTAGGGCCCACGGCGCCACAAATTATTAGCTTGATTTAGCAGGGGGTTCTACATACTGTAATGCATAGGTCCTTCTAAAGCATACACCGTTGTGCTTAAATATACAAATCTTATTCCTTCACAAAGTCATCACACAATCAAACTAGACAACTACCTGAAAATGTGGCACACATGAGAATGCATAACGGGTTGTTATGAGCTGGTACGACTGAATGTTAATCCTGCAAAATGTGGCCAGGCACGCTCACAACTACAGTGTATTCATTAACAACGACTGGGGTCGCGGGAAGTGAATTCCTTGCAAATGGCAGAAGGCCACATGTATGAACAGCACAGCGCCGCACAACGCAGCGCAGCGAGGCACAGCGACGCTGGCGCCGCCACATAGCGAATTAAAACAGCGACTGCAGAAACACTGACCAACACAGATTCATCAAGGACAAGGCTGCCGAATAGCTTGGGCGCTGACAATTTCGAAGAGCGAACGTGACCGCCCAACCTGACAGGCTACAAAATAGCTTTACAAGCCCCGTTTGTGTGGAAAACCAGCGCTTTTGAGGCCAATGAGTTTGGGTGGAGGAGATGCAATTCCCATGTCACTCACAACATTACATTGTGAAAAAAAAAAAAAAAAAAAAAAAAGATAAATAACCAGCTAGATTAATAAAACATATCAATATAAACATGTGTTGAATTTTGCGCAAAAGCAAAAAACCCCAAAACCACTAAGAACAATCATTGCAGCGTCTGCCATAGAAATGTATGGGAGAGCGGCAGGTAGCGCCAGGTAATACGTGTCGCTGTGAAGGAATTTGCAGCGGCGCTGTTCGGTCCAGCCGGCTTCATGATGAATGCCGCGCTAGCCGTCGCTCTCGCCGGCGCTAGCCTCATTTAGCTTGATAAATGCGTCATTGTGACCGCCGCCGGGCGTACTTGAGTCGGTAGGCGCCGTTAGCTGCCGCTACCTGGCGCTCGTCAGACACTACCTGGCGCTATCGCTTGATGAATAAGGGCCTATATAATTTTAAATAAAGTGAAGGGCAACTTTTTTTTCTCAACATCTTTGTTTTAATGAAGCCTTGTTGGCTACTTTATTCTTGTTTTCTCAGGTTGTTTCCACTGAGGGAACCGGGTGTTAATCCTTTTGCCATTCCCCTCACATTGAATGAGATTGAGGTACCATAATTACAAAAAAATTGTCCATGATTATGATAAAGAATCAATCATTTTATTACATCTCCATCCATTTCAGGAGATGAAAAAAGACCCAGAGGTCATGACGAGATTCCTGAAGTCCTACACACTCATGCTGGGATTTTATGGCATTATCCTGCTGAGGGAGGACACCGGAGAAGTTGGTCGGGCAAAGAACTGGAAGGACAGATTTGACAATCTAAACAAGTGAGTCATAGAATATATTTAAAAAAAGGGCATCTATTTGACATGAGCAAGCATCCCAAAGTCTCAATGGGACAACATTTTGAAAAGTTCCCCTTGAGGAATGAGTCAGTATCTCACCTTACCTTCTTTGAGAAGAGGTGTAGATTGGATCCTAGGGGGAGAGGTTTGATCTCTGAATTGTATGGAGTGTTGATTGGTGTTGATCAAGGGGTAGTCTTGCCATATAGGCAGAAATGGGAGAGAGACTTGGGTGAGGTTAGAAAGGTCAATGATTGGCGTAAGATGTGGCTGACTTCATTTGGCCCAGCGGCCTCGGTATGGGCGATTGAGGTTAATATTAAGGTGGCCATGCGATGGTATTTGGTCCCTAAGCAGCTGGGGAGGTATGGCAGGGGGACATCTAGTTTATGTTTTAGAGGCTGTAATGAGGAGGGATCGTATTATCATACCTGGTGGAGTTGTTCCAGGGTTAGGAGTTTCTGGAGGAAAGTCTTTGCGGCTCTTAATAGGGTTTTAGGCAAGCGTATTAGTTTAAGTCCCTGGATAGCGCTATTAAATGGCCCCTTGGGTTCCACCTCAAGAAATCAGAAACGCTTGGCATACCACATCCTGACAGCTGCTAAGCTGACTATTGCAGGAGCATGGAAAACCCCAGCTCTCCCTTTTAGAGAATTTAAAACTCGAGTAAATTATATAATGTCTATGGAAAAAATGTCAGCGATTCAAGATGAGGAACTGGACAGGTTTCGGGAGATGTGGTCTCTGTGAATTTATGCATCCTAGTTTTAATGATGATTTATTGATTTTGTAGTAATTTTTTTTTTTTTTTTCTATCTTCCCTCAACCCCTCTTTCCCTTCCCCCTTCCTATTGGGAAACTCCTGATGTGTACATTAATCTTAGGGGTTTCACTTAAGTAGATTTATATATAAGATAGCTGTGCCCCTTTAAAAATGTTGATAATTCGATGTTAGATTATGATGTGATCATATTTGGCCAATTATGGCGCTGTGGCCAATTAGGCCTTTTTTTTCGTATTATTTTATATACAACGTTTATGATATTAGAAGATTAAGCCATCTAGATTTAAAGATGTCATCTATGACTCATTGTACGTGATTGTCAAGGAGATGTTATGGCAAAAATAAAAATTTTTATGGCAAAAAGTTCCCCTTGATTATATGAAAGTGAGATACATATTGAACATATAAACAACATATTATTTTGTTACCATATTATTTAAAGTCACTATCCAGGTAGTAAATTACAAAACCGCTATACTCACCTTTTGTCCCCCACAGATGATCGCTTCTATGCCGGCGCTCTTAATCTTACTGCTTGGGCGTTATCGCTGGTTACATCCGCATAGGAGGGCGTGGCCTGTCATCTAGAATACAAATTATATAAACTTTAGAGATGACTTTTTCTTCTTTGTGTGTGTGTATTTTTAAATTTAACCCTTTGTGAACTGGTAAGATGTCCTTGAGACCCCTATACCAGTTCACAGAGCAGGGGAGTGCAGAAGAGCCCACGCTCTACATGGGCTATGCGGGCTGGTAGCCTTCAGGGCAGGGGACGGCCGTTCAGCCTCCGCGCCATGGTCTACATGTCCCTATATCTGGTGCCCCGGCTGGTTTTGCATGGATAGGGGGCCCCCAATGGCATTTTTTAAAAATTCATGACGTTTAACCCATCTAGCTCCTGCTGCATGGAGGAGCCTTTTATACTGGCAGGGTGAGCTGAACAAGGGAGCAGGTGAGTTTTTACTTTTTTATTTAAGGATTTTATGGAACAATTCAGTCTGCACGAATCACAAGAAAATTTGGATTCCTGCTGAATTGATTTTCCCCAAAATTTGGGGCAAATTTGGGTTTGAATGAACCAGTTCACTCATCTCCAATGAACATAATAGAAGCAAAGAAACTTTATCCATAATGATCCTATCACCTTCCTTACTGATTGCCAAGGGCAACCAGTAAGGAAGATGAAAGGCCTTTACTTGATTTTAGTTAAAGGAAAGGTGAATTAAAAAGAAGACTGGTTGGCAGTTGAACAGCCAGATTCTGACCATAATAATCGGATACACCCTACAGGGTATAGAAGAGATGTTTAGAAGTGCAAATACAACTAACGTTATGACCTATGTATCCTAAATGTTTTTTTCTTCTTTTGTCCCCATAGTAACACCCACAACAACTTGAGGATTACCCGAATTCTGAAGTGTTTGGGCGAGCTGGGATTCGACCACTTCCAGGCCCCTTTAGTTACGTTTTTCCTGGAGGAGACCCTGATTAATTGCAATCTTCCGAACGTCAAGAAAAGCGTTTTGGACTATTTCATGTTCACTGTTAAGAACAAGACTAGACGAAGAGAACTAGTTCTCTTAGCTTGGAAATATTACGAACCAAAAGATAAGTTTATTTGGGGGCCTGTGAAGAGACTTTGGGTGCTAGAACCTCCGACCGTATCAGCTGTGGCACCCAAGTTAGACTTATCTGATATAGATAAAATCAATACAGAAAAGGAAGAGGAGGGGAGTAATCTCCCCAGTCACTGGTCCATTATTCATCCCTTTTTCATTTGCCTTCAGTATTTTTGCTATCCGTTGTTTGTCTTCCTTCGCCCAGTTTTCTATAGTCTCCGTTATGTTTTTAAAAAAATATTTGGCTGTCTACAAATTGTTTTCCGCCCCATTTTCAGTGGTCTCCATTACATTTTTCGACCAGTAGGCTCAGTTTTGGGGTATTTTCCTATTTTATGTTACATTTGTGGCAGACTTAAAACAATCTTTTTGGGGTCTGAAACTAAAACTGGTAGTGAGGAAAGGGTAGAAGTTCAGCAGCCCCATCCAGGCAGAAACCTAGCAAACAGAAGTGTTGTGAAAAAATGCAGAGACGAAGATAATAAGGAAAGTCAATATCAATATTTATTAGCTGAGGACGAGGAACGACGCTTGGGTACATTAGAAGATAACGGATTAGAAAACCAGATCTTTCCAAGTAAATTGGGAGGCGCAGATTTTGGTAATTTAGTTAACAATGTGCAACAAAATCAAATTTTACCAAGGCAGCCCTATAAGGAGGATGCAGATCTTAAAACATCGGAATATTCAGAAAACCAAAACTTACAAGGAGTGCTCAGTAAAGAGTACCTTCATGTTCAGAACCTGAAAGACAGCAGGCCGGAAATAACAAACTTACTAAGTCAGTCCAGGGCGGAGAAGAGACATTTTGTGACACCAGAAGATAGCAAGCTGGAAGAACAGGGCTTACAAAGACAGTCCAGTGAGGAGGACAAAAATACTGTGATACTTGAAGATAGCAAACTAAAAGAACATGGTTTACAAAGACAGTCCAGTGATGAGGACATAAATAATGCAACACCTGAAAATAGCAAACTAGAAAGACAAAACTTACTAGGACAGCCCTGTGAGGGGGACATACATACTGCAACACCTGAAGATAGCAAACTGAAAGAACAGAACTTACTAGGACAACCCAGTGAGGAGGACATACATACTAAAACACCTGAAGATAGCAAGCAAGAAGAACAGGGCTTACAAAGACAGCCCTGCTGCAAAAACAGTAATAATACTGTGATACCTGAAGATAGCAAACTAGAAGAACAGGGCTTACAAAGACTGTCCAGTGATGAGGACATAAATACTGCAACACCTGAAGATAGAAAACTAAAAGAACAGAACTTACTAGGACAACCCAGTGAGGAAGACATAAATACTGCAACACCTGAAGATAGCAAACTAAAAGAACAGAACTTACTAGGACAACCCAGTGAGGAGGACATAAATACTGCAACACCTGAAGATAGCAAACTAAAAGAACAGAACTTACTAGGACAACCCAGTGAGGAGGACATAAATACTGCAACACCTGAAGATAGCAAACTAAAAGAACAGAACTTACTAGGACAACCCAGTGAGGAGGACATAAATACTGCAACACCTGAAGATAGCAAACTAAAAGAACAGAACTTACTAGGACAACCCAATGAGGAGAACATAAATACTGCAACACCTGAAGATAGCAAACTAAAAGAACAGAACTTACTAGGACAACCCAATGAGGAGAACATAAATACTGCAACACCTGAAGATAGCAAACTAAAAGAACAGAACTTACTAGGACAACCCAGTGAGGAGGACATAAATACTGAAACACCTGAATATAGCAAGCTAGCAGAACAGGGCTTACAAAGACAGCCCAGCGAAAAGGGCGGGGCTATTAAAACATCAGAAAATAGCGAGACAGAAGAACAAAATGTACTAAGACAGGACAGGAACACTGAGTTGCCAGAAGATAGCAAGTTAAATGAATGGACGGTACTGATGCAGCCCAGCAAGGACTGCAGAAATACGGAGACATCAGAAGACAGCAAGCTTGAAGAACAGAATTTACTGGACAAACCCAGTGAGGTGTACAGAAATATGAAGACATCAGAAGACAGCGAGCTAGAAAATCAGACGTTACTAGGACAACCCAGTGAGGATGACAGAAATACTAATAAACCAGAGGTTAGCAAGCCAGAGGAACAGGCCTTACTAGGACAGTTACATGTAGACTGGGAACATAGCTTACTAAGACATACCATCAAGGATGACAGAAATACTGAGAAGCCAGAAGATAGAAATCTAGAAGAACAGAGCTTATCAAAACAGCCCAGTAAGGAGGGCAGAAATACTGAGACATCAGAAGACAGGATTCTAAAAGAACAGCCGTTACTAACACAGTCCAGTGAGGAGTATGGAAATACAGAGACATCAGAAGATAGCAAACTAGAAGAACAGAGTTTACTAGGACCTCCCAGTGAGGAAGACAGAAATACAAATAATCCTGAAGATAATAAGCCAAAGGAACAGGCCTTACAAATACTGTTGGGTTCGGAGTACTGGGATGCAGAGATAACAGAAAAAAGGGAGCTAGAAGAGCATAGCTTACTAAAACATACCACAGAGGAGGACAAAAATACTGATAAACCAGAAGATAGAAAGCTAGAAGAACATGACTTAGCAAGACAGTCCAGTAAGGAGGGCAGAAATACTGAGACATCAGAAGACAGGATTCTAAAAGAACAGACATTACTAACACAGTCCAGTGAGGAGTACGGTAATACTGAGACATCAGAAGATAGCAGGCTAGAACAACAGAATTTACTAGGACATCCCAGTGAGGAGGACAGAAAAACCAATAAACCAGAAGTTAGCAAGCCATAGGAATAGGCCGTGCTAAGACAGCATGCCCTTCTAAAGATATAGCAGACAGCAGCCATAGCCCAAATCTAGATGCCCCGGGAGGGAGGGAATCAGGCAGCCCTGGAGTCTTATAGAATTCAAGGACACTTTTGGTCCACTTTAGAGAGAAATACCAGTTAAAATAAACTCCCCCGCCCTGCCACCCTCTCCTGGCGTTCAAATGAATGCGTGCACAGAGTCGGGGGAAGCTGAGAAACCATGCGCTACTGAGACAATCTGAGGAGAAGAAAATGTAGATACAAAATGTTAAGTGTGACAATAACTGTACTAAACTCAGGGACAATAAAGTCATGTACTAGACTGAGGAGTACTCAACCATTTCTTGTAATGGTCCATAAACAGCCATACAGTAAGAGGTGAAGGTCCGGGCGGGAGGCTGTCACAGGGGGTAGCTAATTCCACAGGCAAAACCAAAAAAGGATGCGATGGATGGGGCAATGCTGGGAAGTGCAGGAATGGATGGGGATGGGATTCATGGGGCAAAGTTGGGGGGACAAGAATGAATGGGGCAGAGATGGCAGGACAGGGATGGATGGGGCTGAGCTGGGGCAGCGGGACAGGATTGGATGGGGTAAAGAAGCCCAGAAACAGTTTGTGAGTACCGTGCAATGCCACTTCCTGCCCATGCAGTACTTCATATTGCAATGCTACGTGCCAGGGAGCCATGACACGGGCAGGAAGACTAAACACTATATCGCCGATCATGTTAAGGGGGCAATGCTGAGCACGGCAACACTGAAGCAACCAAGTGCAGGGCTGTCAAGGCAGAGGTCCAGAAATCTGGTGCCAAGGCCTGCATTCGGACCTTGATCTGGTGTACTAGAGTGAGGAGTACTTTGGACTTTCCGCCCATAAACATACTAAACTTGGTGCGTGACTTTTTCATTTACCTATTAGGCTGTCAAAGAAATTGGACTTGCTGTCTTTATTCTTAAAGTGAATCAAACCCCTGGATTTTTACAATCCTGGGTTTTGGTCTTTCCCCCTGGGGCACTTCGCTGTGTGTAACCAAGCCGTTCGCCCAGTAAACTCACCTCTCCTTGGCCCAACTGCGCATGAGCAGCCTCTTGTCCAATCAGCTGACTGGAATCCCAGCTGAACACATTGTTAGTGTGCAGCATCACTCGCAACTTCCGCTATGCATGGCCAAACACAGCCATTCAGTTGCTCTTCCCGAAATGGGATGCCCTGTTCTGCGAAACCCAGCCTGCCACCCAAAATCCCTATCTGCCCGACGAACCTACAGCACATGCACTGCCGGCGGAGGCATCACTCGCATCCTCTTTTGTCGGACAGGTAAGGATATCGGGTGACTTGGAGGGTTTCACAGAGTGGAGCATCCCAACCTGGGATGAGGGAATCAGCAGACCTTGGAGTCCAATTTAAAGATGAGGGAGTTGAGGGACCTGCTGAATTTAGAAAGCCGTAGGAATAAGTGGTGAAAAGTCTTCAAGAACAATGCAGCAGGATTTTTCACCATAAATATACTAATGCTAATCCAATATACTAATCCAATAAAAACAATTAAAGATCTAAAGCAAAAGTCATTTAATACTTTGGTTTGGAAAGTTGATGACGTATAGCTTCCCCTTAGTGTCCTCTTATTGCACCATTAATGTTTAATTGTAATACATTGTTACTTATTCATGTTCGCGTTGAAAGAGAAAATTACAATTCTGGTTAATTTTAAAATCAGTTTGATGTTAGATGAACAAACACATGCTATGTTGGTTTAATGCTAAACATATGTTCTTCTTGGTCTGTATGATGAATTGTCCAATAGAATGATGACATTTATCCATTCAGAGTGGTTATTTGAGGCCTTCTTTGTTTGTGAACTATGTATTTAAAGTGGACCTATCCCCAGGATTTTCACTATCCTGGCGATGGGTCCTTTTACCTGGGGCATCCTGATTTGGGATGCCTTGCTGTGGGTAACCTTCCAGATAGCAGACACAACCTTTTCACCATCTTCGCATATTACACGCCCCCGCCAGCATCATTTTCAGGGAGGTAGTACTGGACAGAGGTCGGGGAAAGATAAGTATTAGGCAACTTTTGAAGTGGCACAAAATCCAGCAGTGACTGGCCTGGAATCTAACAAATTCCAGGGCCGGCCGCTGGCTTTTCCCTGGGGAAACCCCCCATTCATCCATAAAAATTCACCTTCCAGAATACAACAGCGCATGCTCTCGTCCAATGAGGGTTGCCTGCTGTTTATGTTTACAATGGAGAGCTTATGCTGCCACATCCCCTGCATCCCCGGCGTCATGCTCACGCTCCTGGCCCAGCCTATCTGGTTGTCAGTGAGAGCCCTCTGCTGAATGACCTTGTCAAAGCGGACGGCTCTGATTGGAGAAGAGCCCGCACGTGCGTCGTTGGAGCCTTGGCAGGTGAGTTTTTTTCAGGATGTCCCGGGGGCACGGAACAAAATCCAGGAAAGTCAAATTTCTGGGTTTTGTTCCCCTTTAAGTGTGTTCTGTTTCTTTTGCTTTCACTACTTTCAAGGACCCCTATACCAGTTTAATAAAATGACTTGCACCACCAAAGGCCAGGATGGTGTGGATGAGCTTGGTGGCGCATAGCATGGGCCCAGTGTTGAATGCCAGACCTTCCTTCTTCCAGGGGTGCCATGGGCACCGAACCCAAACTGAAGGGCTGGTATAAACGGTAGGACCAGGGGCCGGCCGGGCGGGTGGCTTCTGAGTCCCCTATGACTGGTGTCTGGGCTACTTGGCTTTGTGGGAGGGAACGTGCACGTTTTATTGAATTAAATTTGTACAGAAAACAACAAAAAAAAACAATGCTGGCCATCATTTACATTGAGAAACAATCATTTCAATGAAATCATTTACAACTACAGGGATTCATGTAGGTAAAATGGCAAATTAAGAGAGAATTTTCAAATGTGCTTCATGCACACGTGGAATTGTGGCGCATGTGTCACTGAATTCCTGAATGCACCATGGATTGCGCACGGGCTCAGGAAATTGTGACTAGCATTCCGATTTTGATTCCCCGGGGGAGGGAATCGATCGGCCCAGGAATTTTATGGATCGTCTTGGGATAGAAACATAGAAGGTTGACGGCAGAAGGAGACCATACGGTCCATCTAGTCTGCCCTTATGTGTATACTGTATGTACTCTTTATCTTAGGATAGATGTGTGCTTATCCCAGGCATGTTTAAATTCAGTGACTGTTGATTTTTCAACTACCTCTGCTGGAAGTTTGTTCCAAGCATCTACTACTCTTTCTGTAAAATAATATTTTCTAACATTGCTCCTGATCTTCCCCCCGACTAGCTTCAGGTTGTGCCCCCTTGTTCTATCATTAAAGTGAACCAACACCCAGGATTTTGACTATCCTGGGTTTTGGTCCACTTCAGGGGGGCCCCGCTGTGTAAAACCCCCCAGAAACCCCCAAACTCACCTCACCACGCTCCCACGGACAAGCGGCGGACAAGGCAGCGCGCCCCTCTGACAGTGCGCGCGCCCGCGCCGGCCATTCACAAACGGCCGGCGCGCGCGCGCGCACGGCTAGAGGAGTGCGCGGGAGGCGGCCGCTGCCGCCGCCGATCAGGTGAGTTCTTTTGGGGTTTTGGGGGGGGTCCCTCACCGCAGGACATCCCGATCTCGGATGTCCCGCGGTGAGGGGGGTGATCGGCCCGGGAATCTTAGGTCCACTTTAAGTTTCTTCCCTCCTGAACCTTATTCAATCCTTTCACATATTTAAAGGTCTCAATCATGTCCCCCCTCTCCCTTCTTTCCTCCAGACTGTACAGATTAAGTTCTTTAAGTCTCTCCTGATAAGTTTTAAGTTTAAGTCCTTCCACCATTTTCGTTGCCCGCCTTTGGACACGTTCTATTTGAATAATGTCTTTTTGCAGGTAAGGTCTCCAGAACTCCACACAGTATTCTAGCTGTGGCCTCACCAGGGCTCTATACAGCGGCATCACAACCTCCCTCTTCCTACTGGTGATGCCTCGAGCTATGCAGCCGAGCATCCTGCTTGCTTTTCCCACTGCCTGGCTACACTGTCCACTCATCTTGCAGCTATCAGTAATCAGTATCCCTAAATCTCTCTCCTCCGAGGTCCTGGCTAACACAGTGCTGCCCATACGGTACTCAGAGCAGGGATTCCTTCTACCCAAGTGCAAAGGGATCTTTCACCTTGGGACACCACCGTTCTCGATTGGCTCTGCAGTGAATCAGGGAGAAGCTTCCACAGTGCCCCCCAGGCATCATATTCATTAGAGATGAGAAAATCGAATCTGACGAATCCAAATTCGTTACCAATTTCAGGAAAAATTAGATTCTAAACTAATTCAAATATCACCACGATTCGATCTCTCGAATTGCTTCCTTAAAACTCCATTTACTGCGGTTCAGGCCATCTAATATGGTGGATCCAAATGTCAGGACATGTCCCATGGGGCAAAGAATCCTGGGTAGGCATCACATGCTGTCCATCAGCAGCCAGGCTTCCCGATAATGTCACAGCCCTATATAAGCAGCCATCTTGCAGAGGCTCATTTCGGAGGTGTATTGCGGTGAGAACGGGTCAGGCAGAGACAGAGCAAGGGAGAGATAGATAGAGCGAGGGAGAGATAGATAGAGCGAGAGACAGACAGAACTAGGGAGAGAAGGAGAGAGGCAGTGACAGTGACAGAGACAGAATGAGACAGAGACAGTTTACAGTGTTTGCATTAGCTTTGAAGCCTATTTAGTGTTAATACAGGTCACACACACCTGCCTATTTAGCTTTTCCTTTTCCTGGTGTCACCTTTAAAAAGCGTGCTAGAATTTGTCTTTAAAGTGGACCATCACCCTCCCGTGATCGGCCCGGGAATCTATAAGATTCCCGGGCCGATCACCTCCCTCCCCGCGGGACATCCGAGATCGATGTGAAACCCCCCCAAACGCCCCAAATCCCCTTACCTTGACTTTGGTGGCGGCCGGCCACCGCCGCCTCCCTCGCGCCCCTCTAGACGTGCCCGCGCCGGCTGTCTGCGAATGGCCGGCGCGGGCGCGCGTCAAGAGTGACGCGCGGGAGGCGGTGGCGGAGGAGCCGCTTGTCCGTTGCTGTCAGATCGCTTGTCCGTCCAATCAGTGCGGCCACGTGGGAGCGAGGAGAGGTGAGTTTTCCGGGTGATCGGGGGGGGTTTCACACAGCGGGGCACCCCGATCGGGGGTGCCCCACCGAAGTGGACCAAGACCCAGGATAGTCAAATTCCTGGGTGTTGGTCCACTTTAAAGAGTTCCTGCATCTTTAGCTTTTCTATTTGTAACAAAAACCACGTTTTAAATTTTGCTGTAGTTATTCACTTTCCCCGGGGCATCCCGCGTGCTAGCATTTGTCTTTAAAGAGTACCTGCATCTTTAGCTTTTCCATTGTAACAAAAAACACGTTTTAAAGTTTGCAGTAGTTATCCACTTTTACCGGGGGCATCCCGCGTGCTAACATATGTCTTTAAAGAGTACCTACTTCTTAACTTTTCCATTTGTAACAAAAAACACATTTTAAAATTTGCATTAGTTAATCACTTTCACCGGGGGCATCCCATGCTGTTACAGCGTATTAGCATTTTTTCTTTAAAGAGTACCTGGCTACTTACCTTTTCCATTTGTAACAAAAACCACGTTTTAAAATTTTCAGTAGTTATTCACTTTCACTGGGGGCATCCCGCGTGCTAGCTTTTGTCTTTAAGGAGTACCTGCATCTTTAGCTTTTCCATTTGTAACAAAAAACACATTTTAAAGTTTGCAGTAGTTATTCACTTTCACTGGGGGCATCCCGCATGCTAGCATTTGTCTTTAAAGAGTACCTGGCTACTTACCATTTCCATTTGTAACAAAAACCACATTTTAAAATTTGCAGTAGTTATTCACTTTCACCGGGGGCATCCCATGCTGTCACCGCATACTAGCATTTGTCTTTAAAAAGTACCTGCATCTTTACCTGTTCCATTTGTAACAAAAAACATGTTTTAAAATTTGCAGTAGTTAATCACTTTCACTAGGGGCATCCCATGCTGTCACCGCGTACTAGCATTTGTCTTTAAAGAGTACCTGCATCTTTAGCTTTTCCATTTGTAACCAAAACCGCGTTTTAAAATTTGCAGCAGTTATTCACTTTCACCGGGGGTATCCCATGCTGTCACTGCGTGCTAGCATTCATCTTTAAAGAGTACCTGGCTATTTACCTTTTCCATTTGTAACAAAAGCCACATTTTTACATTTGCAGCAGTTATTCACTTTCACCGGGGGTATCCCATGCTGTCACCGCGTACTAGCATTTGTCTTTAAAGAGTACCTGCATTGTTAGCTTTCCCATTTGTAACAAAAAACACATTTTAAAGTTTGCTGTAATCATTGACTTTCACCAGGGGCATTCCATGCTGTCACCGTGTGCTAGCATTTGTCTTTAAAGAGTACCTGGCTACTTACCTTTTCCATTTGTAATAAAAACCACATTGTAAAATTTGCAGCAGTTATTCACTTACACCGGGGGCATCCCGCATGCTAGCATTTGTCTTTAAAGAGTACCTGGCTACTTACCTTTTCCATTTGTAACAAAAACCATGTTTTAAAACTGCCTGTAGTGCATTTAACTCTGACCAGGGGCATGCTGTATAAGGCCATCTGACAGTGTCTTTTTGCATTAGCTTTTAGCTACAGTGTCTGCCTATTTTGATCTAACTTCTCTACACACCTGCTGTTACAAAAATACTGTTTTAAGTAAAGTGTAGTGTATTGTTTTCCCCTCCTAAACGAAGTAAAAATGTCAGGCAGAGATGTGCACAGAGGAGAGGCCTAGATTCATCAGGCAGAGGTCGCAGCAGACTAGGGGTGAGTGGCAGCAGGAGTCGCGGTGAGAGGCCTGATCTCCCGGTATCTGCTAGCGGTCGTGTCTCGACCAGCAACGCATCTGCCATCATTGATTGGTTAACACGGTCATCCACCTCATCTCAAGTGACATCTGACACCCCCAGTCAACAGTCGGTAGGTTCCTCGGACACAACCCTGAGTTGGCATGGCCCGGGAGCAGTCCCTTTCCTTCCATTGCCTCTGTCCTACTCCCCCCCCCTCCTGCTGATGTATCTTATGCTTTGGGTTCAGCCCCACTATTCAGTGAGGACGATGTGTTAGAGGACAGCCAGCAGCTACTGCCCAGCCAAGAAATGGAGGAGACATCCGCAGCTTCTTTTGCTAGGCAGACAAACACTGAGGAGGAGAGTGTCATGGGAGTTGGTGTGGCGAGCGTTCCAGCTCCTGCAGCAGACGCTTCTTGAGGAAACCGGGGAGGACATCAGTGACGTGCAGAAACAACTCGATGATGATGATGATGCCGATCGCACTTGGGAGCCCGGTGCAGAAGGGGCTTCCTGGGAGGTAGTGGAGCAGGGGTTCCTGGAGTTGGCGGCAGTAGCAGTGAATTAGTGCGGACTGTTGGTGGGAAAATTAGCTACTCGGCAGTGTGGCAGTTTTTCATCAAGCATCCGCAGGAGGGTAACCTGGCCACATGCAAGATGTATAGACAGAAGGTGAAGCTTGGCCAGGGCCCCAATGTTGGTACCATGGCCCTGCGGCAACATATGCAGCGTTACCATAAAGCAGCCTGGGAGAACCGAGTCCAGCCTGCTGCGTCAGCCAGTGCCACACCGCTCCCAATTTCAGCCAGCCAAGGCTCCAGCACCTCAGCCGAAGGTAGCTGTGCGTCATGACCTTCCTCTGTCGCTCCAGATGCTCCTGCTCCTCCTACTACAGGTCATTCATCCCGCCAGCAATCCATCAGTGAAACCATGTCCAAGAGACAACAGTATGTGCCCACTCATCCTACGGCGCAGAAGCTAAATGTGCTCCTGTCCAAGTTGCTGGTGCTGCAGTCCCTCCCTTTTCAGGTGGTGGACTCTGCACCTTTCAGAGAACTGATGGCTTGTGCCGAGCCGAGGTGGAGAGTCCCAAGCCGTAATTTCTTTGCAAAGAAGGCAGTACCAGCCCTGCACAAATTTGTTGAGCAGAAGGTGGGCCAGTCCTTGAGCCTGTCAGTGTGTGCACCAAGGTGCACGGCAGCGCCGACATCTGGAGCTGTAACTATGGTCAGGGGCAATACATGTCTTTTACGGCCCACTGGGAGAATGTGGTTCCTGCACAGCCACAACAGAAACTTGGACAGGTTGCGCCGCTTCGGCCTCCACGTTCCCAGGCCATTGTGCCTGTGACAGTGTGCGACCCCGCCTCCTCATCCTCCGCAGTCTCCTCAAGCTCCTAATGCTGCTGCCAACTCCAGGGTGAGTCTTTTAGGCAATATATGGGCTCCTTATGCTGCTGCCAACTCCAGGGTGTGTGTTTCAGGCAATATGTGGGCTCCTTATGCTGCTGCCAACTCCAGTGTGTCTTTCAGGCAATATATGGGCTCCTTATGCTGCTGCCAACTCCAGGGTGTATTGTTCAGGCAATATATGGGCTCCTAATGCTGCTACCAACTCCAGTGTGTCTTTCAGGCAATATATGGGCTCCTTATGCTGCTGCCAACTCGAGTGTGTGTCTTTAGGCAATATATTGGCTCCTTATGCTGCTGCCAACTCCAGGGTGTGTCTTTCAGGCAATATATGGGCTCCTTATGCTGCTGCCAACTCCAGGGTGTGTGTTTCAGGCAATGTATGGGCTCCTTATGCTGCTGCCAACTCCAGTGTGTCTTTCAGGTAATGTATGGGCTCCTTATGCTGCTGCCAACTCCAGTGTGTCTTTCAGGCAATATATGGGCTCGACTGGTTCCGGGTCTAGGCTACTCCCGGTTGGTTGATATGCTTTTGACCAAGACCACACTTTATATATAGCATATAGCAAATGTTATTTCCATGAGCATTATATGAGCTTCCTTGTGCTCTTTGTGTTCAATTATTTTTTCCATACAGATTTCTTTATTGGGCAGACATGTTTCGCCTGTTTATTTGACTTTATCAATGCCCTTGTCTTAAGAAAAGGAGAGCAACAAAGTCTATATTAATTAACTGTTATCCATTATATATACTTATTTGTTCCATAAGTTCAATGAAATATATATACCTCAAAGGAAATCCATGAATATACAGTGTAATTACTATTCATATGTCAATCATCATGTTTATTATTCCCCTGAGAAACGTGGTTCGATCACCGTATAGAAATGGGGGCATCAGCTGAATGGCCCTTTAAGAAAAAGTTTCTGGTATATTATTCAATCCAAGATGATGTCATAATATTATACTGTTCAGTGACTACCGTATATGGTTCAGCATTATTATTTTTAACAGACTGTACCTTTGTTAATCTCAGTGGGGATTTCAATAAGTATCTGATGCCCAGTTAGTTTTAGGTAGTTGTCCCACGATGGACACTATAGTAACTAAGTGCAAAATTATAACAGAAGCATTATTTGCCATCCATTAAATGGTGAATTTAAATTGCATAAATGGTGTTCGTTTACCTTTAAGAGCGCGCTCCCCACGTCTTGTGCAGCTGTGGCATCAAATAATTACCCCCCCCCCGAGTAGGCGTCCGGCTTTTCATAGGGTCACTTTCCTTAGTTCTATAGTCTAGGTCTAGGGGTGATGCGACGCCACTCCGGCGGCGTCTTTATATGCGGTCCAGGGACCGGAGTGCACGGCCCCGCCGGCATCCGCCGGAAATGACGTTGTGCGCTCCGGACCCCGGAACGCAGAACAACGTCTACCCGGCTCTTGCCGGATATGACGTTAGGCGCCGCCGGATCATCTGCATTCCAGTGTGAAGATGGTATCTCAGGCTCCATTTTCTTGGGGCCTCACCTGCGCAGTTCAGCTGTGTCTCCACTCAAGGCTCCATTTTATTGTAGCCCGTCTGTTATTACTGAGCTTCGTTATGTTTTTAAAACTAATTGCTACCTGGGTTTGTGGAAAATATCCATTATTTATATTTGGTTATATATTTTCCTCCCTGTTTATATTAGTCCCTCATTGCTTTAAATTACCCCCTTTGGGCGAGAAAATATAATATATAACAGAGGGGACACTCTAAAGGGAATGGTAATAAGAGCTCTCAAATGAGAGTGTATTTTATTTGGCGTTATCAATATCGCCCAGTTCATATGGTATTGCCTGGTTGGTATTGTTAAGGACAGTCATTGGAGCGCAACTTTAGCTACATTTGTGTACCAAGGGCACTCTTTTACAGCGAGGAGACACTAGCTTATTGCAAGCTGCACTATACAGTATGTATGGCTGGAGCCTTATTGTTTTTCTATACGATGGCTATATAATGTTTCAAGTGATTATCTTTACGTGTTCGTCCTAGTTTCTCGGGGTTTACAACTTACAAATTCTTAAATAAACACTTTGCAGTAACATTTTTATAACATATTTCTATCCCAAATTGACATATATATGTCCCATGTGATTATCCTATTCTGATTAGGTTATTAACATCAGTTACAGAAGATTTATTGGAGATTAACGGTGGGTCTACAGAAATGGGGCAAAACTTAGAGTGTCATTAAGTCCCGGGAAACGGGATGCCCCAAGTTATATATGGGCTCCTTATGCTGCTGCCAACTCCAGGGTGTGTCCTTCAGGCAATATATGGGCTCCTTATGCTGCTGCTGCCAACTCCAGTGTGTCCTTCAGGCAATATATGGGCTCCTTATGCTGCTGCCAACTCCAGTGTGTCTTTCAGGCAATATATGGGCTCCTTATGCTGCTGCCAACTCCAGGGTGTGTCTTTCAGGTAATATATGGGCTCCTTATGCTGCTGCCAACCCCAGGGTGTGTTTTTCAGGCAATATATGGGATCCTTATGCTGCTGCCAACTCCAGGGTGTGTTTTTCAGGCAATATATGGGCTCCTTATGCTGCTGCCAACTGCAGTGTGTCTTTCAGGCAATATATGAGCTCCTTATGCTGCGGCCAACTCCAGGGTGTGTCTTTCAGGCAGTATATGGGCTCCTTATACTGCTGCAAACTCCAATGTGTATTTCAGGCAATATATGGGCTCCTTATGCTGCTGCCAACTAGAGTGTGTGTCTTTTAGGCAATATATTGGCTCCTAATGCTGCTGCCAACTCCAGGGTGTGTCTTTCAGGCAATATATGGGCTCCTAATGCTGCTGCCAACTCCGGGATGTGTATTTCAGGCAATATATGGGCTCCTTATGCTGCTGCCAACTCCAGCGTGTGTTTTTCAGGCAAAGTATGGGCTCCTTATGCTACTGCCAACTCCAGTGTGTCTTTCAAGCAATATATGGGCTCCTTGTGCTGCTGCCAACTCCAGGGTGTGTTTTTCAGGCAATATAATGACTCCTTATGCTGATGCCACCTCAAGGCTCTGTAATTGTGCCGCTCTGCAACAGCAATTCTAATAGCGATGCCTCTAATCTGCATGTCATTCTTCTTTACAGTATTATTTCACTAACCCAGCATGCATCCTATACATGTTACAGCAAAGCAAAATGTTCTACAACCCTATTGAGGCTCTCGGAAGGCCAGAAATAGCCGTTTTTAATAGGGATTTGCCGCAAATAAATTCGGACCGAAAAAAAAGAAGTTTTCCAGAAAATTCGGTGAATCGGCCAAACCAAATTTTTCATAAATTCGCTCATCTTTAATATTCATCAATGCTGGACAGGATACTACAGCATCACTTGTCCAGCCGCTACGCTAGGTCACAGCACCAGACACCCGCTTGCAGCGTACACTCTAAGCGTCGCTACATAGACGCTCAAATGGCAATACGTGGTGCTAGTCTTAAATTAGCCCCCATATCACTGTAACAAGGTCATAGGTGTTAACCATACCTACCAACTTTTCAGGGTGGGAAAGAGGGACATTTGTTAAATTAGGCCACGCCCCCCTCATTGAGGAAAGAATAGGGGATAGGATGTTACAGTTAAAACAAGCACTTCAAAGTGGACCAAAACCCAGGATTTTGACTATCCTGGGTTTTGGTCCTTTACCCCTATCGGGGGGTACCCCGCTGTGTGAAACCTGCGAGCTCGGAACAGCTGACGTCATGTCATCTAAGGCCAGCAGCTCCGAGCGTGCTGCGGGCCGCATCCCCCGCTTCCCTCTAACAGGGAGCGTGCCTGTGCCAGCCATTCACAAATGCCTGGTGCAGGCATGCGCCCTGCTAAAGGGATAGCGGGGATTCGGCCACAGCACGGGCATGCACAGTTGGACTGGGAAACAAGGTAAGTGTATGGGGCGGCCTGGGGGGGTTTCACACAGTGAGGCATACCGATTTTGGATGCGCCAGGGGGAGGGAATCGATCGTCCCGGGAAGCTTATAGATTCCCAGGCCGATCAATGTGGGTTTTGGTCCACTTTAAATAGACAAGTGAATCATTTATTGATGCAGATCTGCATGTTACACATCAAAGAGGGACAAATATGAACACCGAGAGACAGGGGGACATGGACTCAAAAGAGGGTCAGTCCCTCCAAATCAAGGAAACTTGGGAGGTATGAACTGTTAAAGTGGACCAACACCCAGGATTTTGACTATCCTGGGTTTTGGTCCACTTCGGCGGGGCAACCCGATCGGGGGTGCCCCGCTGTGTGAAACCCCCCAGAAACCCCAAAAAACTCACCTCTCAACGCTCCCACGTGAACGCCGCAGCCAATCCCCGCCGCCTCCCGCACGTCACTCTCGGCGGCGGATCAGGTAAGATGTTTTTGGGGTTTCTGGGGGGCTTCACCCCGCGGGACATCCCGATCTCGGATGTCCCGAGGGGTGGGAGGTGATCGGCCCGGGAATCTTATAGATTTCCGGGCCGATCACCCCTGGGTGTTGGTCCTCTTTAACCCTTCACCTCTAAATAAAAAATGTAAAAAGTGTGCAGTAATTATGTTCCAAAATTGAAGTTATGCTCATGGTGTTTCTGCCGGAACCCCCCCCCCCCCTCCCCATCTCCGTCTGGTATAAACCCCAGGCCCTTGACCAAGGCCCAGGCTTCTGACATGGTGAGCAGGAGGGAGGGGGCTGAGCACTCCCTTTCCTTACTCTACGTCAGGAAGCTTTTTGTGCTGCTTTCACTTTCACTTGATCAGGACCGGCACCATGGCCCAGGAGGAGTGGAGCTCCGATTATGATTCTACCTGGGAAGATGATGAAGCGTCAGCTCTGGGGACAAGCAAAAAATCTGGAGAGCAGCTCAAGGTACTGTTGTATGCTAAAAATGTAATTGTGGAGGAAGAAATTGTTCTAGATTATACATTGCTGACAGGCACAAATAGAGCAGGATTGTTTTAAGGGTTAGAGTAGAGTCAAGGTTAAATCATGGTACAGAAGGATCAGAGTCAGGATTAGAGCAGGGTTCGGTTTGGGGTTAGTTTGAGATTTAGATTAGGTTTAGGATAGGAGTAGCGTTGGTTTTAGGGTTAAAAAAATTAGGATTAGATTATCAGGGTTAGGATTGGAGCAGTGTTAGGCATACAGTCAGAGCAATGGCTACAGTCTTGTTAGGGAAGGTTTAGTTTAGGGATTAGAGTAGGTTTAGTGCTGGGTTTAGGGTAAAGAGAATCGGGGCCGGCGTTAGCACCTGGCAAGGTGGGGCAACTGCCAGAGGGGGTCCACTGACAGGGCCGGCCTTTGGGGTGTGTGACGGTGCTTGACCAGCGGCGGACTGGGAGGGCACCGCCACAGCTGGTTCCCACATCTCCTCGAATGGTGGGGTTCCACACAACAGGGCATCTCGATTTAGATTCCAGGGGAGGAAGTGTTGGGTTTTATTCTTCTTGTAAGTTACGCACCCCATCTTATTTCCTATCCCTGGAGCATCCAAACCTGTGAGACCCTACTTTGTGAAACTCCCTGGGATCGCTGGAAAACCTACTATGCAAGCAATTCCACCCCTGAGTTTTGGTCCGCTTTTCAGGGGTATCTCAATTTGGGATGCCCCTGTTTGTGTGGTGATCCCACAGTGCATTCACCAGTTCCAGGAAAGTAATAATTAAACGGTGGGGGTCACACTCAGGGGCATCCAAAATCAGGAGGCTCTAGATTCGTTTAGACTCCGAGGTCAGGTTTAAAGGGGTTTGGTGCGCTTCAAAGTAGACCAAAACTCTTTATATATCATAACTAGTTAAATAGCATGATCCTTAGGGGGCATCCAGATTTGGGACGTCCCTCGGTGATGTGATGCGAAAACCTGAAGCTGGCCCTGAAGAGAATCATTAAATCTAGTTAGAGGGATAAAGCAGGATTAGGATTAGGTTTAGATATGTCTCAGGGTTAATGTTAAAGCAGGGTTAGGATTGTTGTTTTGACCCAATATAGTAGTGGGTTAGCAAAGTATTTGGAGTTAGGGCAGGGCTTGTTTTGGGTTTAGGGCTGATTTAGGGTTAATGTTTCAGCAGGGTTAGTTTAGGGTTAGAGCTGAGTTCAGATTAATATTAGGAGCAAGGGTGGGTTTAAGATTAAGGCTGTTAGGGTAAATATTAGGGCATTATTAGGCTTAGGGTTTAATAATAAAGTAGGGTTAAAGCAGTTAGGCTTAGAGTTAGAAGTGAGATAGAGTTAAAGAGGAACATAAAATAGCATAAAGCCTCCCCCAAACCTCACCGAACTGCTGTCCCCACCTCCAGTTTTACCTTTGTGCAATTTTTACTCACCCCTCTAGGGCATCCATCTTCTGGGTCCCTCGGATTCCAGGCGAGCTCCCAACGGGCAGCGCCATCTTGCATCCCATCAGGCACTGCAGTCAACGCCTGATCTCGCGGCTGTGCAGTGCCCATGAATGGGATGCAACGGGGCGGGAACTTTGAATAGCACAACTAAAGCCATGCTGTCATATACAGATGGTTAAGCCAACGGGGGTGAGCATCAGGCACTAAAGCAGTTGAATGTTGGCGCAGCAGTCAGTAGCATCCAAAAGGTAAGTAGGGGCCAATGGGGGGGGGTAATCGGTCCCTTTTTTTTTTGGTCCGATGTTCCTCTTTAATAAACCAGCAGCGTTGGGTTTGCATTTACAGAAGAGTTAGAGCTAATTTAGAGTTAATATTAGAGCAGGGTTTGAGCACTGGCTTAGGGTCCAAGTTAGGATATGTTTATTATTAAAGTATGGTTAGAGTAGAGTAAGTTTAGGGTTGGAGTACAGTTAGGCTTAGTGTTATATATAAATTAGGGTTAATGTTAGTGCAGGGTTGGATTTAGGGTTGAAGAAAGGCTAGTCTGAAATAGGTTGAATATAAAAGTAGGTTAAGGTCAGTGTTAGGTTTAATCTCTAATACACAATTAGGCTTAGGATTGAGTTATATAAAAGAACGGAGTAATATAAAAGCTGGGATAGGCTTAGGGTTAGATCTGAGGTTTGGTTAATATTAGAGCGGGGTTGGGATTAGGGCTAAAGCTGTATTAGAGTAATATCAGAGCAGGATTAGGCTCAGGGTTAAAGCTGAATTAGTATTAGAGCAGGGTTGGGTTTAGGGTTTGGTGCTGTATTTGAGTAATATTACAGCAGAATTGGGTTTGATTAAGCTTAGGGTTAGATTAGGGATAGGGTCAGAGCTTAGTTAGGGTAAACTTTAGTAGGGTTAGAGTTAGAGCTGCATTATGGTAATATTAGAGCAGGATTAGTCCAGCCTGGGGTTACAGTTTAGTTGGGGTGAAAATTAGAGCAGGGTCAGGTTTAGGGTTAGGATTAGGGTCAGTGAAGGGTTAGGGTCAAAGCAGGGTTTGGTCTAGGGTTCTCATTAGAGTCAGTGCAGGGTTAGGGTTATGGTCAGTGCAGGGCTAGGTCTAGGGTTAGGATTTGGGTCAGTGCAGGATTAGGATTAGGGGCAGTGCAGGGCTAGGCCTAGGGTTAGGATTTGGGGCAGTGCAGGATTAGGATTAGGGGCAGTGCAGGGTTAGGTCTAGGGTTAGGATTTAGGTCAGTGCAGGATTAGGATTAGGGTCAGAGCAGGGCTAGGGGTAAAGACAGAGCAGGATTAGGTTTAGGGTTAGGGATGAGGTCACAGCAAGGGTTAGGGTCAAAACAAGGTTAGGATTGGAGGAGGGTTGGGTCTAAGGTTAGGGGCAGAGCAAAACTAGATCTAGGGTTAGGGTCCTAGCAGGGTTAGGGGTTGGGTCAGAGCAGGATAAGGTCTAGGGTTAGGGATCAGGTCAGAGCAGGGTTAGAACAATGTTAGGATTGGAGCAGGGTTGGCTCTAGGGTTATGAGCAGAGCAAAACTAGGTCTAGGATTAATGTTAGGGTCAGAGCAGGGGTAGGGGTTGGGTCAGAGCAGGATTAGGGCTAGGGATGAGTCAGAGCAGGGTTAGGGCCAGAACAAGGTTAGGATCGGAGGAGGATTGGGTCTAGGGTTAGGTTCGGAGCTGGGTTGGGTCTAAGGTTAGGGGCAGAGCAAAACTAGATCTAGGGTTTGGGTTAGGGTCAGAGCAGGGGTAGGAGTTGGGTCGGAGTAGGGTTAGGGATGAGGCCAGAGCAGGGTTAGGGTCAGAACAATGTTAGGATTGGAGCAGGGTTGGGTCTAGGGTTCTCATTAGAGTCAGTGCAGGGTTAGGGTTGTGGTCAGTGCAGGGCTAGGTCTAGGGTTAGGATTTGGGGCAGTGCAGGATTAGGATCAGCGCAGGGTTAGGTCTAGGGTTAGGATTTGGGTCAGTGCAGGATTAGGATTAGGGTCAGAGCAGGGCTAGGGGTAAAGACAGAGCAGGATTAGGTTTAGGGTTAGGGATGAGGTCACAGCAAGGGTTAGGGTCAAAACAAGGTTAGGATTGGAGGAGGGTTGGGTCTAAGGTTAGGGGCAGAGCAAAACTAGATCTAGGGTTAGGGTCCTAGCAGGGTTAGGGGTTGGGTCAGAGCAGGATAAGGTCTAGGGTTAGGGATGAGGTCAGAGCAGGGTTAGAACAATGTTAGGATTGGAGCAGGGTTGGCTCTAGGGTTATGGGCCGAGCAAAACTAGGTCTAGGATTAGGGTCAGAGCAGGGGTAGGGGTTGGGTCAGAGCAGGATTAGAGCTAGGGATGAGTCAGAGCAGGGTTAGGGCCAGAACAAGGTTAGGATCGGGGGAGGATTGGGTCTAGGGTTAGGATCGGAGCTGGGTTGGGTCTAAGGTTAGGGGCAGAGCAAAACTAGATCTAGGGTTTGGGTTAGGGTCAGAGCAGGGGTAGGAGTTGGGTCGGAGTAGGGTTAGGGATGAGGCCAGAGCAGGGTTAGGGTCAGAACAATGTTAGGATTGGAGCAGGGTTGGGTCTAGGGTTCTCATTAGAGTCAGTGCAGGGTTAGGGTTGTGGTCAGTGCAGGGCTAGGTCTAGGGTTAGGATTTGGGGCAGTGCAGGATTAGGATCAGCGCAGGGTTAGGTCTAGGGTTAGGATTTGGGTCAGTGCAGGATTAGGATTAGGGTCAGAGCAGGGCTAGGGGTAAAGACAGAGCAGGATTAGGTTTAGGGTTAGGGATGAGGTCACAGCAAGGGTTAGGGTCAAAACAAGGTTAGGATTGGAGGAGGGTTGGGTCTAAGGTTAGGGGCAGAGCAAAACTAGATCTAGGGTTAGGGTCCTAGCAGGGTTAGGGGTTGGGTCAGAGCAGGATAAGGTCTAGGGTTAGGGATGAGGTCAGAGCAGGGTTAGAACAATGTTAGGATTGGAGCAGGGTTGGCTCTAGGGTTATGGGCCGAGCAAAACTAGGTCTAGGATTAGGGTTAGGGTCAGAGCAGGGGTAGGGGTTGGGTCAGAGCAGGATTAGAGCTAGGGATGAGTCAGAGCAGGGTTAGGGCCAGAACAAGGTTAGGATCGGAGGAGGATTGGGTCTAGGGTTAGGATGGGAGCTGGGTTGGGTCTAAGGTTAGGGGCAGAGCAAAACTAGATCTAGGGTTTGGGTTAGGGTCAGAGCAGAGGTAGGAGTTGGGTCGGAGTAGGGTTAGGGATGAGGCCAGAGCAGAGTTAGGGTCAGAACAATGTTAGGATTGGAGCAGGGTTGGGTCTAGGGTTAGGGGAAGAGCAAAGCTAGGATAGGGGAAGCCAAAAGAATGGTGACATTGTTATACTGTTACAGTTGGGCTTTAGGTGTTATCCCGTGTTACATGGCAGAGCAGTATACGGGAAGCTCCTGTATTCCGGGAAGGGACGCGCCGCGCCTGAGATCAGACAGCTCACCACTTCCTGTTTTTAGCAGAACATGACAATGCACAGAATGCTGTTAAAGGGACACTCCAACATTCCTCCTTTCACCCGCACCTTCAGCATGATTTAATGAAAAGCCCAAACCCTTAAAAAAAACTATTCCCGAGCATCTAAAATGAATATATTTTAACGTACTTATTATTCGGCGCTCTAGCTTTCAGAGCACCTGGTATTACCTGTCGCTCTCCTATACATTTCAATGGAAGTTACTTTTCTTCTCTTTAAACAGGGTTTTATTAATTTTTTAAAAATGAAAACATTTTTTTTTGTTTTGTATCAAATCATTGTGTGACCTCTCCTGGCTTATTCAAATACATTTTTGAAAACTTTTTTGTTTTTGTATTTTTTTTATGCAGAATTGTCATTACAGGTCTGGTATTAAAGTGTTAATGTCACAATGTAATAACAATGTAATTCCATATGTTTTCGCTTTGTTACTAGTGGATATGTGTTCAAAAACAGACTTTAATCACACAGCTTCTGGCGCTCTGGGCTACAGCGACACAATTTTGAGCTCCGGCGCTGTGTTTTTTTGATGAATATGGTTTGAGTCATTCGCTCCCATATAGCTCTGTACTGGTGGTATAGCGACTCACACATCAAATTCATCAATGCCGGACAGGTTACTACAGAGACTGAGGCGCTCTGTAATAGCGACTCATGGCCGATCAGAGCGACCACTAGCGGTGGTGTACAGACGCTCATCTGCCGGTACCTGGCGTTAGTAATGAATCAGCCTGCCCATATCCAAAGTTTCAGAGGCATATTATCCCCCTTCATCAGGGAGGACTGCAAAGCTGTGCTAAAAGTAAAAGCCCAGATAAATAGAAAAATTACCTAGGTAAGTATTTATCATTTTTGCATATGTTTTTTATGTATATTTATATTGTTTACTTGTTACTAAACCACATAGGAACGTTATTACTTTCTTCACAGCCCCCTGACGTCATTATGGCTTTTACTTTTAGCACAGCTTTGCAGTCCTCCCTGAGGAAGGGGGCTTATATGGCTCCCAAACGTTGGATACTGGCAGGCTGATTCATCACTAACGCCAGGTAGCGACAGATGAGCGTCTGTAGCAGGCATTTTCAGAGCGCCCGCTAGTAGTCGCTGTGCTCGGCCGTGAGTCGCTACTTTATAGCGACTCAGTCGCTGTTCAGTAATGTTGAATACATTGTGAGGAGTCGCTATTTGACCAGTACAGTGCTGTATGGGAGCGCATGTTAGCGACTGTTCATAGCGACCGACACACCATATTCAGCAAAAAAACAGCCTCACAAATCTCTGGCGCTGAAAAATACTTGTTTGAAGCCCAGAGCGCAGGAGGCGGTGCGTTTAAAGTCTGTTTTTCAGCATCTATCCACTAGTAACAAAGCGAAAACATATGGAATTACATTGTAACAACATTGTAACATGAACACTTTAATGCCAGACCTGCAATGTCATTTCTGAAGAAATATATAAAAAATGAAAAAACAGCTTTTTCAATGCCAGAAGAGGTCACAGAATTATTTGTGAAAAAAAAAAAAAAAAAAAAGTTTAAAGAGAAGAAAAGGATCGTCCATTGAAATGTATGGGAGAGCGCCAGGTAGCGAGAGGTCATACCTGGCGCTGTGTAAGGATGAACGCTGGCGCTGTTCGCTGAGGCTGTGAAAATGATGAATCAGACGCTACATGGCGCTATTCCAGTCGCTAAACAGATTCTGCTTGATAAATGTGTAATTGCGTGCCGTGTCCGGCTTTCACCAGTCGCTACCTCTCATTAACCAGGCGCTACCTGACGCTATCCCTTCTTAAATAAGGGCCAATATGGACTGTTATACAAGAACTTCTGTCACGGTTTTCACTCATCCACTATTGGTTGCTGGAATTTGATTTAATACAATATAATCTTGTGGACTAATTTCTATACACGGAGTGCCGGTCTTTCCATGTTGCTACGAATGTGGAAAAGAGAAAACAGAGGAGGGAAAGTGGAAAAGAGAAAACAGGGGAGCATTGGTGGACTGGGGCCCAAAATCAGCCCTGGATTTTACCAGCCCCTGGCCGGGCCGAGACATCCTGGCTAAGGCCCCCCCCACCACCACCATGATGGCGGGGCTATAGAATTGGGGGATGAGGTTCCTTGGCTTGTGGGTACAGGGGGCTGAGATGGAGACTAAGAGGCCGGTTCATTAATAGCGGCAGGTAGCGACAGTTGAGCGACTGTAGCGGCATTTTCAGAGCGCCCGCTAGTAGTCGCTGTGCTTGGCCGTTGTTCGGTAGTTGATAGCGACTCAGTCGGTGTGGCATAATGTTGAATATTGGGTGAGGAGTCGCTATTTGACAGGTTCCGCGATGTATGGGAGCGCATGATAGCGACTGGCCATAGCGACCGGCTCCCACCATATTCATTAAAAAATCACGCTCCAGAAATTCTCGCGCTGTAAAATCCATGTTTAAACCCCAGAGCGCTGGCGGCGATGGGTTAAAAGTAGTTTTTTAACCCCCAAACAACCATATTTTTGGAAACCAAAAAAAACAAGTTTTTTAAGTAATTTTGTAATATGAATACATTAATATCAGACCTGTAATATCAATTCTGTACTATTTTTTTTTTTTCACCTTAAAAAAATTATCTAAAATGGCAGAAGTGGTCACAGAATTTTTCACATTAAAAAAAAAAAAAACATTAATAACAATTATTATTAATATTTAAAGATTGTTCCATTGAAATGCATTGGAGCGCGCCAGGTAGCGAGAGGTCATACCTGTCGCTGTTCAAGGTCGGACGCTGGCGCTGTGGGCTGAGGCTGGAATAATGATGAATGAGTCGCTATATGGCGCTATCTCAGTCGCTAAGCAGGATTGGCTTGATAAATGTGTGATTGTGGTGGGGAGCCGGCGTTCTCGTGGCGGGGCCCGTCATTACCGGCCGCTCACCAGTCGCTACCTGTCGCTATTCCTTCATAAATAAGGGCCTAAGGGGAGCGGGGATTGAATGTGAGTGTTAAAAGCAGCCGCCCAACTGGCCCCAAAGCAGTGCATTCCACCGGGCATTGTCCCGGGTCTCCCTAAGGCCAGTCCACACCTACAGAGGAGGGAATGTGAAAAAGAGTGAAAGATGGATGAAGAAACTGCGCAAGAGGAGGGAGGGAACATGTAAAAATGAGGAAAAGCAAATACAAAGGAAGAAAAGTGGAAGAGAAGGTGAAGAGGGAATGTGAAAAAGAAAGATGGTGGGAATGTGCGAAAGATAAATAAATAGGGAACATAGAAAGAAGATGAGAGAAAGATGGAGAGAATAGGGGAAAGAGGACAAAATGTGGAAATAAGAGAAGAATAGAAGAAATGTGAAAAATAGAGACAGGTGGGCAGAATGTGGAAAAGATAAATATGGAGGGAACCTGGAAACAAGGAAGGGGGAGGAAATGTGAAAGAGAGGTGGTGATGGAGGGAATGTGGAAACGGGAGAAAGAAGGATGAAATGTAGAAAAGCAAAAATGGAGGTGGGAATATGAAAAGAGTGAAAGATGGAAAGGATGAGAAAGACGTGCAAAAAGCGTGTGGAAACATGGAAAAATGAGGAAATGCAAATACAATGGAGGGAATGTGAAAGAGAATGTGAGGAGGAAATGGAGAAGGGAAAGTGAAAAAGAAAGATGGAGGGAATGTGAACAAGAATGTGAGGAGGAAACGGGGAAGGGAATGTGAAAAAGAAAGATGGAGGGAATGTGAAAGAGAATGTAAGGGGAAACGGAGAAGGGAATGTGAAAAAGAAAGATGGAGGGAATGTGAAAGAGAATGTAAGGGGAAACGGAGAAGGGAATGTGAAAAAGAAAGATGGAGGGAATGTGAACGAGAATGTGAGGAGGAAATGGAGAAGGGAATGTGAAAAAGAAAGATGGAGGGAATGTGAAAGAGAATGTGAGGAAGAAATGGAGAAGGGAATGTGAAAAAGAAAGATGGAGGGAATGTGAAAGAGAATGTGAGGAAGAAATGGAGAAGGGAATGTGAAAAAGAAAGATGGAGGGAATGTGAAAGAGAATGTAAGGGGAAACGGAGAAGTGAATGTGAAAAAGAAAGATGGAGGGAATGTGAAAGAGAATGTGAGGAGGAAATGGAGAAAGGAATGTAAAAAAGAAAAATGGAGGGAATGTGATAGAGAAAGTGAGGAGGAAACGGAGAAGGGAATGTGAAAAAGAAAGATGGAGGGAATGTGAAAGAGAATGTGAGGAGGAAATGGAGAAAGGAAAGTGAAAAAGAAAAATGGAGGGAATGTGCAAAAATTAAATAAGGAACAAAGAAAAGAGAGAAAGATGGAGTGAATGTGGAAACGAGGGCAATGGAAATGTGAAAATAGAGACGGGTGGGCAAAATGTGGAAAAGATTAATATAAAGGGAACCTGGAAACAAGGAAGCCAGAGGAAATGAGAGGTGGTGATTGAGGGAATGTGGAAAGGATAGAAAAAAGTGTGGAAAAGAAAGGTGGGAACTGAAAAAGAGAAAGGGAAAGGTCTGAATAAGAGTCTATCTTATATGTTTCCCACGCCCTGTACATACAGATTGCCCACATTAATCCGGACCTTCACCCTGAATAAGAGTCTATCTTATATGTTTCCCACACCCTGTACATACAGATTGCCCACATTAAAAATCATCCTACCTACTGCATGTTATGAGCATTTAAACATCCAAGATGGCGGCTCATGGGACATCAGGCAGCCAGCAAACAGGAAGTGCCTTCTGACTGTGCTGCTCTGCATTCTGGGATTGCTGACCTTTTCCTGACCCAGCTCTGCTCTGTCTGTACAAAGCACAGCTATAACCCCGTCCTCTGTACTTTATCCCACTCTCTTCTCCTCAGTAAGTGTGATGCTTCTGAGCCAAGATGGCGCGCCTGTATCCTAAAGTCCTGAACAGAGTTGCAGCCCAGTGGGGGAAAGAATAATAAGTGACTAAAAACTAAAAATATATTAACTTGAGATGCTGGGGAATCGTTTTTTAAGGGTTTGGGCTTTTCAATAAATCATGGTGAAGGTCCGGTTTAAGGCCGGCCCTGCATCTGACTTTCACGTCACTTTTTCTTGGACTTGCTTGAAAGGGTTACTTTATCTTCATGGTATAAATTATCCATAAAACTGACTGACCAGCTGATGGACCTTCTTAGTACACATATATTTATACTACAGCCATACCTTTACTTTTCAGAGTGGGAAAGAGGGACAATTGTGAAATTAGGCACGCCCCCTCAATGAGGGATGGATGAAGCCACGCCCCTCATTTAGGGATGGTTAGGCGATAGGGTGTAACAGTTACAACTAGAGATGAGCGAACTTTTGAAAAATTCGATTCGACTGATTCGCCGAATTTTCCGACAAAAATCGTTTCGACCCGAATAAATTCGCGACGAATCGCTATTAAAAACGGCTATTTCTGAGCCTCCTAGAGCCTCAATAGGGTTGTAAACCATTCAGCCTTGCTGTAACACGCACAGGATGCGTGCTGGGTTAGTTAAATAATACTTTGAAGAAATATCACATGCAGATCAGAGGCATCGCTAATAGAATCGCAGAGCGGCACAATTGCAGAGAGTTGAAGTGGCATCACTATGAGGGGCAGAAGGAGCCCAAATATACACTGGAGTTGGCCTCAGGAGCCCAAAAATTGGATGAATCACACCCTGGAGTTGGCAGAAGTTGGCAGCAGCAGCAGCAGCAGGAGCCCAAATATACACTGGAGTTGGCTTCAGGAGCCCAAAAATTGGATGAATCACACCCTGGAGTTGGCAGGAGTTGACAGTAGCAGCAGCAGGAGCCCAAATATACACTGGAGTTGGCCTCAGGAGCCCAAAAATTGGATGAATCACACCCTGGAGTTGGCAGGAGTTGACAGTAGCAGCAGCAGGAGCCCAAATATACACTGGAGTTGGCTTCAGGAGCCCAAAAATTGGATGAATCACACCCTGGAGTTGGCAGGAGTTGACAGTAGCAGCAGCAGGAGCCCAAATATACACTGGAGTTGGCCTCAGGAGCCCAAAAATTGGATGAATCACACCCTGGAGTTGGCAGGAGTTGACAGTAGCAGCAGCAGGAGCCCAAATATACACTGGAGTTGGCTTCAGGAGCCCAAAAATTGGATGAATCACACCCTGGAGTTGGCAGAAGTTGGCAGCAGCAGCAGGAGCCCAAATATACACTGGAGTTGGCCTCAGGAGCCCAAAAATTGGATGAATCACACCCTGGAGTTGGCAGGAGTTGACAGTAGCAGCAGCAGGAGCCCAAATATACACTGGAGTTGGCTTCAGGAGCCCAAAAATTGGATGAATCACACCCTGGAGTTGGCAGAAGTTGGCAGCAGCAGCAGCAGGAGCCCAAATATACACTGGAGTTGGCCTCAGGAGCCCAAAAATTGGATGAATCACACCCTGGAGTTGGCAGGAGTTGACAGTAGCAGCAGCAGGAGCCCAAATATACACTGGAGTTGGCCTCAGGAGCCCAAAAATTGGATGAATCACACCCTGGAGTTGGCAGGAGTTGACAGTAGCAGCAGCAGGAGCCCAAATATACACTGGAGTTGGCTTCAGGAGCCCAAAAATTGGATGAATCACACCCTGGAGTTGGCAGAAGTTGGCAGCAGCAGCAGCAGGAGCCCAAATATACACTGGAGTTGGCCTCAGGAGCCCAAAAATTGGATGAATCACACCCTGGAGTTGGCAGAAGTTGGCAGCAGCAGCAGCAGGAGCCCAAATATACACTGGAGTTGGCTTCAGGAGCCCAAAAATTGGATGAATCACACCCTGGAGTTGGCAGGAGTTGACAGTAGCAGCAGCAGGAGCCCAAATATACACTGGAGTTGGCTTCAGGAGCCCAAAAATTGGATGAATCACACCCTGGAGTTGGCAGGAGTTGACAGTAGCAGCAGCAGGAGCCCAAATATACACTGGAGTTGGCCTCAGGAGCCCAAAAATTGGATGAATCACACCCTGGAGTTGGCAGGAGTTGACAGTAGCAGCAGCAGGAGCCCAAATATACACTGGAGTTGGCTTCAGGAGCCCAAAAATTGGATGAATCACACCCTGGAGTTGGCAGGAGTTGACAGTAGCAGCAGCAGGAGCCCAAATATACACTGGAGTTGGCCTCAGGAGCCCAAAAATTGGATGAATCACACCCTGGAGTTGGCAGGAGTTGACAGTAGCAGCAGCAGGAGCCCAAATATACACTGGAGTTGGCTTCAGGAGCCCAAAAATTGGATGAATCACACCCTGGAGTTGGCAGAAGTTGGCAGCAGCAGCAGCAGGAGCCCAAATATACACTGGAGTTGGCCTCAGGAGCCCAAAAATTGGATGAATCACACCCTGGAGTTGGCAGGAGTTGACAGTAGCAGCAGCAGGAGCCCAAATATACACTGGAGTTGGCTTCAGGAGCCCAAAAATTGGATGAATCACACCCTGGAGTTGGCAGAAGTTGGCAGCAGCAGGAGCCCAAATATACACTGGAGTTGGCTTCAGGAGCCCAAAAATTGGATGAATCACACCCTGGAGTTGGCAGGAGTTGACAGTAGCAGCAGCAGGAGCCCAAATATACACTGGAGTTGGCTTCAGGAGCCCAAAAATTGGATGAATCACACCCTGGAGTTGGCAGAAGTTGGCAGCAGCAGCAGCAGGAGCCCAAATATACACTGGAGTTGGCCTCAGGAGCCCAAAAATTGGATGAATCACACCCTGGAGTTGGCAGAAGTTGGCAGCAGCAGCAGCAGGAGCCCAAATATACACTGGAGTTGGCCTCAGGAGCCCAAAAATTGGATGAATCACACCCTGGAGTTGGCAGGAGTTGACAGTAGCAGCAGCAGGAGCCCAAATATACACTGGAGTTGGCTTCAGGAGCCCAAAAATTGGATGAATCACACCCTGGAGTTGGCAGAAGTTGGCAGCAGCAGGAGCCCAAATATACACTGGAGTTGGCTTCAGGAGCCCAAAAATTGGATGAATCACACCCTGGAGTTGGCAGGAGTTGACAGTAGCAGCAGCAGGAGCCCAAATATACACTGGAGTTGGCTTCAGGAGCCCAAAAATTGGATGAATCACACCCTGGAGTTGGCAGAAGTTGGCAGCAGCAGCAGCAGGAGCCCAAATATACACTGGAGTTGGCCTCAGGAGCCCAAAAATTGGATGAATCACACCCTGGAGTTGGCAGAAGTTGGCAGCAGGAGCCCAAATATACACTGGAGTTGGCCTCAGGAGCCCAAAAATTGGATGAATCACACCCTGGAGTTGGCAGGAGTTGACAGTAGCAGCAGCAGGAGCCCAAATATACACTGGAGTTGGCCTCAGGAGCCCAAAAATTGGATGAATCACACCCTGGAGTTGGCAGGAGTTGACAGTAGCAGCAGCAGGAGCCCAAATATACACTGGAGTTGGCTTCAGGAGCCCAAAAATTGGATGAATCACACCCTGGAGTTGGCAGAAGTTGGCAGCAGCAGCAGCAGGAGCCCAAATATACACTGGAGTTGGCCTCAGGAGCCCAAAAATTGGATGAATCACACCCTGGAGTTGGCAGGAGTTGACAGTAGAAGCAGCAGGAGCCCAAATATACACTGGAGTTGGCTTCAGGAGCCCAAAAATTGGATGAATCACACCCTGGAGTTGGCAGGAGTTGACAGTAGCAGCAGCAGGAGCCCAAAAAATGGCCTAAAGACATAAATATGTTTTGCACCATTTGGAAAGTGTAAAACGTGGCACCATGCTGAATCTAGTCGCATGCATCAGGCATTGGTGGGTGGAAATCCTGGCTGATCCATCCCTGATTCATTTTGACAAAGGTGAGTCTCTCCACATTTTTAGTTGACAGACGAGTTCTCCTCGCCGTAACTATGGCCCCCGCCGCACTAAACACCCGCTCAGATGGCACGCTACTTGCCGGGCAGGACAGCTTTTCCAGGGCAAACTCTGCTAGTTGCGGCCACAAATCAAGTTTGGCTGCCCAGAAGTCCAGCGGATCCTCAAGGTGTGTTGGCATGGTCATGTCAAAGTATGACATGACCTGCTGGTTCAGGTCCTGCTCCAGGTCTTCCTGCTGCTCATGAGTAGCCTCACTATGCGGGTGTAGAAAGCTACTCATTAGCGACTGAAGACTGAGGCTGCTGCTGCTGATGGAGCTTCTGCTGCTGCTGCTGCCAACCCCCCCAGCGGCCATGGCAGTGGAAGGTGAGCGCAGAGGTCCCCTCGAGTCAGACCTGCGAGAGTATGGACCATGGCGCAGATAGGCATCGGCCAACTGCCTACGTAGAATGTCTTTGTAGTAGTTGAGTTTGTCCTCCCTCTCGGTGGGTTTAAAAAATGCCCCCATTTTGTGCCGGAAGCGAGGGTCCAATAAGGTGGACAGCCAGAAGTCATCCCGCCGACAGATGGAAACAATTCTGGGGTCACTACGCAAGCACGTGAGCATGCTTCGTGCCATTTGCGCAAGTGACTCGGATGGACTACCTGTCTCCATCTCCACTGCATACTGCCACGGTGTGCCCGGGTCCTCTGTCTCGCCTTCCTCAAAAACCTCTAGCTCCTCTGGCTGCTCCTGCTCCTCCTCTCCTGTCCGCTGACTAGATAAACCAGCCATTTCGCCAAGCCTAAACTGTGTTTCGCTGGGCAACTCCTCCTCCTCCTCTTCCTCCTCCTCCAGTTCAGCTCCAGCGGGGTTCATGTGGCCGTAAGATGTAAACGCCATGTCTCCAGTGCCCTGACCAGCCATGGTTTCCAACATGTGCTGTAGTACATGAAGCAGTGGAATCACGTCGTTCATCCCGTAATCCTGCCGACTGACAAATAAAGTGGCATCCTCAAAGGGCCTGAGCAAACGGCAGGTGTCACGTATGAGCTGCCACTGGTTGACATTGAAGTTACACAGGGGAGTCCCCCTATCTGCTTGGATCATCAGGAAATCCGTGATGGCTTTTCTCTGTTCATATAATCGGTCCAACATGTGAAGGGTGGAATTCCAACGGGTGGAAACATCGCAAATCAGACTATGTTGGGGGATACCATTCTGACGCTGTAGCTCAAGAAGGGTGTGTTTGGCGGTGTAGGAGTGGCTGAAGTGCATGCAAAGTTTCCTTGAAGTTGTTAGGATGTCCTGCAGATGGGGGGAACACTTCAGAAACCGCTTGACAACCAGATTGAAGACGTGAGCCATGCAGGGGGCATGGGTCAGGCTTCCTTGGCGCAGCGCAGACAAAATGTTCTTCCCATTGTCGGTAACCATGATTCCCATTTTAAGTTTTCTCGGAGTAAGCCATGTTTGGATTTCCTGATGAATACGTTTAAGCAGTTCCTCCCCTGTGTGACTCCGTTCGCCAAGACAAACCATGTGAAGCACTGCGTGACACCTCCGTGCCCTGCACACATGGTAGACTGGAGGGGCACTGAGACTTGAGCCTACAGTGGAGGGTGAGGAGATGGCGGAGGATGAGGAGGCCGAGTCGCACGGTGTCACAGGCCCAATGGGCAGAGAGCGCGGAGGCCGAAGCGGCGTGACCTGTCCAAGTTGCTGCTGCAAAGGGACCACATTCACCCAGTGGGCCGTAAACGACATGTACTGCCCCTGACCGTAGTTACAGCTCCAGATGTCGGCGCTGCCATGTATTTTGCTACACACCGACAGGCTCAAGGACTGGCCCACCTTCTGTTCAACAAAAGTGTGCAGCGCTGGTACTGCCTTCTTGGCAAAGAAATGACGGCTTGGGACTCTCCACCTCGGCTCGGCACAAGCCATCAGTTCTCTGAAAGGTGCAGATTCCACCACCTGAAAAGGGAGCGACTGCAGCACCAGCAACTTGGACAGGAGCACATTCAGCTTCTGCGCCGTAGGATGAGTGGGCGCATACTGCTGTCTCTTGGACATGGCTTCGCTGATGGATTGCTGGCGGGATGCATGACTTGGAGGAGGAGGAGGAGGAGCAGGAGCGACAGAGGATGGGTATGATGCACAGCTGCCTTCGGCTGAGGTGCTGGAGCCTTGGCTGGCAGAAATTGGGAGCTCACTTGGTGAGGAAGCAGACTGGACCACCCCTTGGGAGCCTCGGTTCTCCCAGGTCGTTTTATGGTGACGCATCATATGTTGACGCAGGGCCGTGGTGCCAACATTTGGACCCTGGCCACGCTTCACCTTTTGCCTACATATCTTGCATGTGGCCATGTTACCCTCCTGCGGATGCCTCAGGAAAAACTGCCACACTGCCGAGTAGCTACTTTTCCCACCCCCTGGCCTCACTGATTCACTGCTGCTGTTGCCAACTCCAGGAACCCCTGCTCCACTACCTCCCGATAAGGTAGACTGCCGCACAGCAGGTGCTCTACCCCGGCCCCGGCCCCGGCCGGCTCCAGCCTTTGGAATTGTGCCCCCATGCTGACTGCTACCACCTTGCTGCCTCAGCTGCTGACTCCGGGGCAACCTGCGCCCCTCTTCTCCTGATGATGACGATGAAGCCCCTTCATCACCCGGCTCCCAAGTGCGATCGGCTTCATCGTCATCATCATCATCATCACCGAGTTGTGGCTGTACGTCACTGATGTTCGTGGATTCGTCAACAGTGTCTGGCGCAGGAGCTGGAACGCTCGCAGCACCCACGACACTGTCCACATCACTATTTGTCTGCCTAGCTAAAGAAGCCACCTCCATTTCTTGGCTGGGCAGTAGCTGCTGACTGTCCTCCTGTATCTGATCGTCCTCCTCACTAAAGAGTGGAGCTGAACCCAAAGCATAGGATACGTCGCTGGGGGAGGGAACGGCGTAGGCCAGAGGCAATGGGAGGACAGGGACTGCTCTCGGGGCATGCCAACTCAGGGTTGTGTCAGAGGAACCTACCGACCCTAGACTGGGGGTCTCAGATGTAAGTTGTGATGATGTTGTTGATGAGCGCGTCAGCCAATCTACCACGGCAGATGCGTTACTGGTGGAGACCCGACCGCTAGCAGATACTGGCAGATTAGGTCTCTCAGCGTGACTCCTGCTGCTACTGGCCCCCAGTCTGATGCGAGCTCTGCCTGCGGAATCTTGGCCTCTGCCACTCCTCTTTTCACTTCCAGGCACTTGTCTGCCCGACATAGTCTAACTGGCGTGGTAGTAGGTGATATTTAAAAAAACCCCGGGCAGCGGTGGGTCTATATGAAACAGAATATAATGCACACCAAAAGTGAGCAGTAACACTCAGCCTCCAACAGGCCTGCTTAGTGTAAATAAGAGAGCTGCTTAGTGTAAATAAAGAGGGGTATGCTATGTTACAGAATGGGATGCCTCAACAGAAGTGCACCTGGCAGGCAGCAGTAAGCCTATGCCCAGCAAAAGTGTCTTATAATATAAATATAATAAGAGCAAATGCTTATATGGTCTTAAACAGAGGCTGCTTTAGTCACAGAATGGGATGCCCCCAAAAAAGATCCAGTAGTACTATGCCCAGCAAAAGTGTCTTTATCAGGCCTAATTTCAAATATGATAAGAGCAAATGCTTATAAGGTCTTAAACAGAGGCTGCTTTAGTCACAGAATGGGATGCCCCAACAGGAATGGACCTGGCAGGGTCCAGTAGTGCTTTGCCCAGCAAAAGTGTCTTTATCAGGCCTAATTTCAAATATGATAAGAGCAAATGCTTATATGGTCTTAAACAGAGGCTGCTGTAGTCACAGAATGGGATGCCCCAAATAGGAGTGCACCTGGCAGGGTCCAGTAGTGCTTTGCCCAGCAAAAGTGTCTTTATCAGGCTAATTTCAAATATAAGAGCAAATGCTTATATGGTCTTAAACAGAGGCTGCTTTAGTCACAGAATGGGATGCCCTGGGCAGGAATGGACCTGGCAGGGTCCAGTAGTGCTTTGCCCAGCAAAAGTGTCTTTATCAGGCTAATTTCAAATATAAGAGCAAATGCTTATATGGTCTTAAACAGAGGCTGCTTTAGTCACAGAATGGGATGCCCTGGGCAGGAATGGACCTGGCAGGGTCCAGTAGTGCTTTGCCCAGCAAAAGTGTCTTTATCAGGCTAATTTCAAATATGATAAGAGCAAATGCTTATATGGTCTTAAACAGAGGCTGCTGTAGTCACAGAATGGGATGCCCCAAATAGGAGTGCACCTGGCAGGGTCCAGTAGTGCTTTGCCCAGCAAAAGTGTCTTTATCAGGCTAATTTCAAATATGATAAGAGCAAATGCTTATATGGCCTTAAACAGAGGCTGCTGTAGTCACAGAATGGGATGCCCTGGGCAGGAATGGACCTGGCAGGGTCCAGTAGTGCTTTGCCCAGCAAAAGTGTCTTTATCAGGCTAATTTCAAATATGATAAGAGCAAATGCTTATATGGTCTTAAACAGAGGCTGCTGTAGTCACAGAATGGGATGCCCCAAATAGGAGTGCACCTGGCAGGGTCCAGTAGTGCTTTGCCCAGCAAAAGTGTCTTTATCAGGCTAATTTCAAATATGATAAGAGCAAATGCTTATATGGCCTTAAACAGAGGCTGCTGTAGTCACAGAATGGGATGCCCTGGGCAGGAATGGACCTGGCAGGGTCCAGTAGTGCTTTGCCCAGCAAAAGTGTCTTTATCAGGCTAATTTCAAATATGATAAGAGCAAATGCTTATATGGTCTTAAACAGAGGCTGCTGTAGTCACAGAATGGGATGCCCCAAATAGGAGTGCACCTGGCAGGGTCCAGTAGTGCTTTGCCCAGCAAAAGTGTCTTTATCAGGCTAATTTCAAATATGATAAGAGCAAATGCTTATATGGCCTTAAACAGAGGCTGCTGTAGTCACAGAATGGGATGCCCTGGGCAGGAATGGACCTGGCAGGGTCCAGTAGTGCTTTGCCCAGCAAAAGTGTCTTTATCAGGCTAATTTCAAATATAAGAGAAAATGCTTATATGGTCTTAAACAGAGGCTGCTTTAGTCACAGAATGGGATGCCCTGGGCAGGAATGGACCTGGCAGGGTCCAGTAGTGCTTTGCCCAGCAAAAGTGTCTTTATCAGGCTAATTTCAAATATAAGAGCAAATGCTTATATGGTCTTAAACAGAGGCTGCTTTAGTCACAGAATGGGATGCCCTGGGCAGGAATGGACCTGGCAGGGTCCAGTAGTGCTTTGCCCAGCAAAAGTGTCTTTATCAGGCCTAATTTCAAATATGATAAGAGCAAATGCTTATATGGTCTTAAACAGAGGCTGCTGTAGTCACAGAATGGGATGCCCCAAATAGGAGTGCACCTGGCAGGGTCCAGTAGTGCTTTGCCCAGCAAAAGTGTCTTTATCAGGCTAATTTCAAATATGATAAGAGCAAATGCTTATATGGTCTTAAACAGAGGCTGCTTTAGTCACAGAATGGGATGCCCTGGGCAGGAATGGACCTGGCAGGGTCCAGTAGTGCTTTGCCCAGCAAAAGTGTCTTTATCAGGCTAATTTCAAATATGATAAGAGCAAATGCTTATATGGCCTTAAACAGAGGCTGCTGTAGTCACAGAATGGGATGCCCCAAATAGGAGTGCACCTGGCAGGGTCCAGTAGTGCTTTGCCCAGCAAAAGTGTCTTTATCAGGCTAATTTCAAATATAAGAGCAAATGCTTATATGGTCTTAAACAGAGGCTGCTGTAGTCACAGAATGGGATGCCCTGGGCAGGAATGGACCTGGTAGGGTCCAGTAGTGCTTTGCCCAGCAAAAGTGTCTTTATCAGGCTAATTTCAAATATGATAAGAGCAAATGCTTATATGGTCTTAAACAGAGGCTGCTGTAGTCACAGAATGGGATGCCCCAAATAGGAGTGCACCTGGCAGGGTCCAGTAGTGCTTTGCCCAGCAAAAGTGTCTTTATCAGGCTAATTTCAAATATAAGAGCAAATGCTTATATGGTCTTAAACAGAGGCTGCTGTAGTCACAGAATGGGATGCCCTGGGCAGGAATGGACCTGGCAGGGTCCAGTAGTGCTTTGCCCAGCAAAAGTGTCTTTATCAGGCTAATTTCAAATATGATAAGAGCAAATGCTTATATGGTCTTAAACAGAGGCTGCTTTAGTCACAGAATGGGATGCCCTGGGCAGGAATGGACCTGGCAGGGTCCAGTAGTGCTTTGCCCAGCAAAAGTGTCTTTATCAGGCTAATTTCAAATATAAGAGCAAATGCTTATATGGTCTTAAACAGAGGCTGCTGTAGTCACAGAATGGGATGCCCTGGGCAGGAATGGACCTGGCAGGGTCCAGTAGTGCTTTGCCCAGCAAAAGTGTCTTTATCAGGCTAATTTCAAATATAAGAGCAAATGCTTATATGGTCTTAAACAGAGGCTGCTGTAGTCACAGAATGGGATGCCCCAAATAGGAGTGCACCTGGCAGGGTCCAGTAGTGCTTTGCCCATCAAAAGTGTCTTTATCAGGCTAATTTCAAATATGATAAGAGCAAATGCTTATATGGTCTTAAACAGAGGCTGCTTTAGTCACAGAATGGGATGCCCTGGGCAGGAATGGACCTGGCAGGGTCCAGTAGTGCTTTGCCCAGCAAAAGTGTCTTTATCAGGCTAATTTCAAATATGATAAGAGCAAATGCTTATATGGTCTTAAACAGAGGCTGCTTTAGTCACAGAATGGGATGCCCTGGGCAGGAATGGACCTGGCAGGGTCCAGTAGTGCTTTGCCCAGCAAAAGTGTCTTTATCAGGCTAATTTCAAATATAAGAGCAAATGCTTATATGGTCTTAAACAGAGGCTGCTGTAGTCACAGAATGGGATGCCCTGGGCAGGAATGGACCTGGCAGGGTCCAGTAGTGCTTTGCCCAGCAAAAGTGTCTTTATCAGGCTAATTTCAAATATGATAAGAGCAAATGCTTATATGGTCTTAAACAGAGGCTGCTGTAGTCACAGAATGGGATGCCCCAAATAGGAGTGCACCTGGCAGGGTCCAGTAGTGCTTTGCCCAGCAAAAGTGTCTTTATCAGGCTAATTTCAAATATGATAAGAGCAAATGCTTATATGGCCTTAAACAGAGGCTGCTGTAGTCACAGAATGGGATGCCCTGGGCAGGAATGGACCTGGCAGGGTCCAGTAGTGCTTTGCCCAGCAAAAGTGTCTTTATCAGGCTAATTTCAAATATAAGAGCAAATGCTTATATGGTCTTAAACAGAGGCTGCTGTAGTCACAGAATGGGATGCCCCAAATAGGAGTGCACCTGGCAGGGTCCAGTAGTGCTTTGCCCAGCAAAAGTGTCTTTATCAGGCTAATTTCAAATATGATAAGAGCAAATGCTTATATGGCCTTAAACAGAGGCTGCTGTAGTCACAGAATGGGATGCCCCAAATAGGAGTGCACCTGGCAGGGTCCAGTAGTGCTTTGCCCAGCAAAAGTGTCTTTATCAGGCTAATTTCAAATATGATAAGAGCAAATGCTTATATGGCCTTAAACAGAGGCTGCTGTAGTCACAGAATGGGATGCCCTGGGCAGGAATGGACCTGGCAGGGTCCAGTAGTGCTTTGCCCAGCAAAAGTGTCTTTATCAGGCTAATTTCAAATATAAGAGCAAATGCTTATATGGTCTTAAACAGAGGCTGCTGTAGTCACAGAATGGGATGCCCCAAATAGGAGTGCACCTGGCAGGGTCCAGTAGTGCTTTGCCCAGCAAAAGTGTCTTTATCAGGCTAATTTCAAATATAAGAGCAAATGCTTATATGGTCTTAAACAGAGGCTGCTTTAGTCACAGAATGGGATGCCCTGGGCAGGAATGGACCTGGCAGGGTCCAGTAGTGCTTTGCCCAGCAAAAGTGTCTTTATCAGGCTAATTTCAAATATGATAAGAGCAAATGCTTATATGGTCTTAAACAGAGGCTGCTTTAGTCACAGAATGGGATGCCCCAAATAGGAGTGCACCTGGCAGGGTCCAGTAGTGCTTTGCCCAGCAAAAGTGTCTTTATCAGGCTAATTTCAAATATGATAAGAGCAAATGCTTATATGGTCTTAAACAGAGGCTGCTGTAGTCACAGAATGGGATGCCCTGGGCAGGAATGGACCTGGCAGGGTCCAGTAGTGCTTTGCCCAGCAAAAGTGTCTTTATCAGGCTAATTTCAAATATGATAAGAGCAAATGCTTATATGGTCTTAAACAGAGGCTGCTGTAGTCACAGAATGGGATGCCCCAAATAGGAGTGCACCTGGCAGGGTCCAGTAGTGCTTTGCCCAGCAAAAGTGTCTTTATCAGGCTAATTTCAAATATGATAAGAGCAAATGCTTATATGGCCTTAAACAGAGGCTGCTGTAGTCACAGAATGGGATGCCCTGGGCAGGAATGGACCTGGCAGGGTCCAGTAGTGCTTTGCCCAGCAAAAGTGTCTTTATCAGGCTAATTTCAAATATAAGAGCAAATGCTTATATGGTCTTAAACAGAGGCTGCTTTAGTCACAGAATGGGATGCCCTGGGCAGGAATGGACCTGGCAGGGTCCAGTAGTGCTTTGCCCAGCAAAAGTGTCTTTATCAGGCTAATTTCAAATATAAGAGCAAATGCTTATATGGTCTTAAACAGAGGCTGCTGTAGTCACAGAATGGGATGCCCCAAATAGGAGTGCACCTGGCAGGGTCCAGTAGTGCTTTGCCCAGCAAAAGTGTCTTTATCAGGCTAATTTCAAATATGATAAGAGCAAATGCTTATATGGCCTTAAACAGAGGCTGCTGTAGTCACAGAATGGGATGCCCTGGGCAGGAATGGACCTGGCAGGGTCCAGTAGTGCTTTGCCCAGCAAAAGTGTCTTTATCAGGCTAATTTCAAATATGATAAGAGCAAATGCTTATATGGCTTTAAACAGAGGCTGCTGTAGTCACAGAATGGGATGCCCTGGGCAGGAATGGACCTGGCAGGGTCCAGTAGTGCTTTGCCCAGCAAAAGTGTCTTTATCAGGCTAATTTCAAATATGATAAGAGCAAATGCTTATATGGTCTTAAACAGAGGCTGCTGTAGTCACAGAATGGGATGCCCCAAATAGGAGTGCACCTGGCAGGGTCCAGTAGTGCTTTGCCCAGCAAAAGTGTCTTTATCAGGCTAATTTCAAATATGATAAGAGCAAATGCTTATATGGCCTTAAACAGAGGCTGCTGTAGTCACAGAATGGGATGCTCTGGGCAGGAATGGACCTGGCAGGGTCCAGTAGTGCTTTGCCCAGCAAAAGTGTCTTTATCAGGCTAATTTCAAATATAAGAGCAAATGCTTATATGGTCTTAAACAGAGGCTGCTTTAGTCACAGAATGGGATGCCCTGGGCAGGAATGGACCTGGCAGGGTCCAGTAGTGCTTTGCCCAGCAAAAGTGTCTTTATCAGGCTAATTTCAAATATAAGAGCAAATGCTTATATGGTCTTAAACAGAGGCTGCTTTAGTCACAGAATGGGATGCCCTGGGCAGGAATGGACCTGGCAGGGTCCAGTAGTGCTTTGCCCAGCAAAAGTGTCTTTATCAGGCCTAATTTCAAATATGATAAGAGCAAATGCTTATATGGTCTTAAACAGAGGCTGCTGTAGTCACAGAATGGGATGCCCCAAATAGGAGTGCACCTGGCAGGGTCCAGTAGTGCTTTGCCCAGCAAAAGTGTCTTTATCAGGCTAATTTCAAATATGATAAGAGCAAATGCTTATATGGTCTTAAACAGAGGCTGCTTTAGTCACAGAATGGGATGCCCTGGGCAGGAATGGACCTGGCAGGGTCCAGTAGTGCTTTGCCCAGCAAAAGTGTCTTTATCAGGCTAATTTCAAATATGATAAGAGCAAATGCTTATATGGTCTTAAACAGAGGCTGCTGTAGTCACAGAATGGGATGCCCCAAATAGGAGTGCACCTGGCAGGGTCCAGTAGTGCTTTGCCCAGCAAAAGTGTCTTTATCAGGCTAATTTCAAATATAAGAGCAAATGCTTATATGGTCTTAAACAGAGGCTGCTTTAGTCACAGAATGGGATGCCCTGGGCAGGAATGGACCTGGCAGGGTCCAGTAGTGCTTTGCCCAGCAAAAGTGTCTTTATCAGGCTAATTTCAAATATGATAAGAGCAAATGCTTATATGGTCTTAAACAGAGGCTGCTTTAGTCACAGAATGGGATGCCCTGGGCAGGAATGGACCTGGCAGGGTCCAGTAGTGCTTTGCCCAGCAAAAGTGTCTTTATCAGGCTAATTTCAAATATAAGAGCAAATGCTTATATGGTCTTAAACAGAGGCTGCTGTAGTCACAGAATGGGATGCCCTGGGCAGGAATGGACCTGGCAGGGTCCAGTAGTGCTTTGCCCAGCAAAAGTGTCTTTATCAGGCTAATTTCAAATATGATAAGAGCAAATGCTTATATGGTCTTAAACAGAGGCTGCTGTAGTCACAGAATGGGATGCCCCAAATAGGAGTGCACCTGGCAGGGTCCAGTAGTGCTTTGCCCAGCAAAAGTGTCTTTATCAGGCCTAATTTCAAATATGATAAGAGCAAATGCTTATATGGTCTTAAACAGAGGCTGCTGTAGTCACAGAATGGGATGCCCCAAATAGGAGTGCACCTGGCAGGGTCCAGTAGTGCTTTGCCCAGCAAAAGTGTCTTTATCAGGCTAATTTCAAATATGATAAGAGCAAATGCTTATATGGTCTTAAACAGAGGCTGCTTTAGTCACAGAATGGGATGCCCCAAATAGGAGTGCACCTGGCAGGGTCCAGTAGTGCTTTGCCCAGCAAAAGTGTCTTTATCAGGCTAATTTCAAATATGATAAGAGCAAATGCTTATATGGTCTTAAACAGAGGCTGCTGTAGTCACAGAATGGGATGCCCCAAATAGGAGTGCACCTGGCAGGGTCCAGTAGTGCTTTGCCCAGCAAAAGTGTCTTTATCAGGCTAATTTCAAATATGATAAGAGCAAATGCTTATATGGTCTTAAACAGAGGCTGCTTTAGTCACAGAATGGGATGCCTCACAGCAGACTTAAGATCAGTTCAGTATATATGCACAGTTAGTATAAGCAGCCTGAAAACGCTAACAAAGCCTGTCAGGCTGGATGAAAAAAAAAAAAAAAACTGACAGCCTCCGATTTTCCCTTCCTTTCCCTGTTTTTCGCTGACTTTCTGTCTGTCTCCTGCCTGTCTCCAGCCTGTCCCTGTCTGTCCCTGCCTGTCTCCAGCCTGTCCCTGTCTGTCCCTCAGCTACACAGCGTTCTGTCTCTCACGAATGCAATAGAGAAATGAGGAAAAGCAAGATGGCCGCCGTTAAATACCGCTGTGTGACGTCACCGGGCTTGCTGGCTGCTGATAGGCTGCATGTGACTGCCCCAGCTTGCACTGGCGCGGGATAGATGTCCAGACATGTCCCATCCGCCATCTTAGAATGCCTGTAAATGTAAATGAATGGATGTTAAAGGAAAACTTCGAGTGATCGAATCGCGGGGAAATTCGGATTCGATCCGAATCGAATTTTTCCTGAAATTCGGATCGAATCCGGGTTCGTCCGGATCGATTCGCTCATCCCTAGTTACAACAACAGAAACACTTTGAATAGGCAAATGAATCATTTATTGCTGCAGATCTGCATGTTACACCTCAAAAAGAGACAGTATGTAAATGAAGCCACGCCCCTCATTGAGGGATGGATGAAGCCACGCCCCCTCATTGAGGGATGGTTAGGCGATAGGGTGTAACAGTTACAACCATAGAAACACTTTGAATAGGCAAATGAATCATTTATTGCTGCAGATCTGCATGTTACACCTCAAAGAGGGACAAATGAGAACAACAAGGGACGGGGGGGACATGGAATCAAAAGAGGGGCAGTCCCTCCAAATCACAGACACTTGGGAGATGTGTTAGAACTTAGAAGCACTTTATCAAAATATAAGATGAGCCCATTAATGTTCATATTTTTTTTCATCCCAGGGTTCTGCAGCAGCAAAAGATACGCACAACTACAGGCGAGGATACCCGAACAGCCGAAAGGTAACCATACTCTCTGTAGCATTCTATTATAGAAGAACTCCGGGTAACAAAGAACGAGCTCTTCAGGCTGACTTCCCCTGGTCCTGAGGCACCTGCGTGGGCTCTGATTGGACGAGAGCCCATGTATAGGCTGTTGGACAGGGAATGGGTAAGCTGTTACTGGCAATTTGGGGGGTTTCACATAGCTGGGCAACTTCAATCAGGAAAAAAGGGAACAAAACCCAGGATAGTCAAAATCCCAGATTATGGGATTTCTGAAACCTAAACCTGTAAATGGGGGGAGGGGGGCGCACACACAGCCCAAAGATGCCAGGCACGTGACCACCGGTGTTTACATCGGCGAGGGAGCCAGGAAGAAGGTGTGTTTTGCTGCAGCCCAGGGTGGTTTCACACAGTGGGCCATACTGATTTGGAATACCCCAGGGAAAGCCAGCAGCCAGCCCTGGAATCCTTTGGCTTTAAAGTGGAACAAAAACCACCAAAGATTCCAGGGCCGGTTGCTGGCCTTCATCTAAGGCATCGTAAATCAGGATGCCTCGCTGTGTGAACCAACCCCCCCCCCCCCGGGCTGCTGCAAAACTTACCTTTTTCCTGGCTCCCTCATGATGTAAACACCAGCAGTCGCATCCTCAGCATCTTGGGGCTGCGTGTACGCTCCATTCAGACAGAGGTAGGAACACGCTTTCGATTCTAAATACTTAAAACAGAGCCATTTGCCGAGCATTAAATATACATGATAAAGCTCTCTGATTGGACGAGACCCTAATGCATAGGACCTGGGAAAGGGGAGTTTTAAAGTGGACCAACACCCAGGATTTTGACTATCCTGGGTTTTGGTCCACTTCCCCAGGGCACCCCGATCGGGGGTGCCCCGCTATGTGAAACCCCCCAGATTTCCGGATAAAACTCACCTCACCCCGCTCCTACGGCGCATGCGCGGCTGCTCATCCAATCAGTGCGCTCGGAGCCGCTGTGATATGCGCGTCAATGAGATGTTTTACAGCAGCGGCTCCGAGCACGCTGGCGGACACATCTCGCGCTTCCCTCTAACAGGGAGCGCGCCGGCGCTGGCCATTCACAAATGGGCGGTGCGGGCACGTGCCCTGCTAGACAGAAGCGCAAGATGCAGCCGCAGCCCACGCATGCGCCGTTGGACCGGGAGTAAGGTAAGGTTAGTGGGCGTCCTGGGGGGGTTTCACACAGCGGGGCATCCCAAATTTGGATGCCCCGCGGGGAGGGATCGGATCGGCCTGGGAATCTTATAGATTCCCGGGCCGATCCAGCAGGGTGTTGGTCCACTTTAAGGGCGCAAACGCACTTACACACTCAGATCCGGATGGCAGGTTGACGTAGCCTATGGCCAGCATCCATTGAAGACAAAAAACGATGGCCGCTGACCACACCCGTTCAGACTGAATGTGTGTGCGTGTGCACGTGCCCACAACTGAGGACAGAAAACAGCAGTGGCGACGACCTGGTGGGCCACTTCTCCATTGTCTCCCATTCTCTGCAGGGGCCCGCTCAGTGGCGCGGGAGTGCCAGTTATGTAAGTTTCCAAAAACCACAAAGCAAGCATTTGCTCCATAAGATGCACTAACAACCCTACACTTTTATGTGTGTCTTATGGAGCGGGAAATATGGTAAGTATAGTATTTTCCTCAAGGGATCACAGTTTTTTTCTTGCAAACCAACAGACGCTAGAAGAACCCACCTTTAACGAGGCGAGAATAGTTTTTATTTAGTCTTTATTGAACTTGTAACTTTAGGGATGAACTTAAGAAATTAGAGGATACCATTGTATACATGGCGGTGATATAGTGTGACATGTCATGTATTTATCCCACAGGTGAGCACCACCTCCTCATCCAACACGGACAACACGCCCAACCTATCCTTCTATCAGAACAAGACCCCCTACCAGCCCAATGGTTAGTCATGTCCCCTCTGTTTTCTTATTGCCTGTCTTATGCTTTTTTCTTTCTTCTTCTCTTACTTACCATATTTTTCGCCCTATAAGACGCACTCATTTTTCCCCAAAAGTGGGGGGAGGGGGGAATTCAGTGCGTCTTATTGGGCAAATGTAAAAAAAAAAAAACACACCAAAAAAAAAAAAGATATACTTACATGAGCCTAGCGCTGTGGCCACTGGGACGCCAACGATGAAACAGCGGCGGTAGGGAGAGAGCAGGGTAACTGAACCCCGTTTCCAGTGTCAGGGTGGGAGGGGGGATTCAGCCACACTGCTTATTGGGAATGGGAGAGGGGATGCCACACTGCTTATAGGGAATGGGATGGAGGAATGCCACACTGCTTATAGGGAATGGGATGGAGGAATGCCACACTGCTTATAGGGAATGGGATGGAGGAATGCCACACTGCTTATAGGGAATGGGAGGGAGGGATGCCACACTGCTTATAGGGAATGGGAGGGGGGGATGCCACACTGCTTATAGGGAATGGGATGGAGGGATGCCACACTGCTTATAGGGAATGGGATGGAGGGATGCCACACTGCTTATAGGGAATGGGATGGAGGAATGCCACACTGCTTATAGGGAATGGGATGGAGGGATGCCACACTGCTTATAGGGAATGGGATGGAGGGATGCCACACTGCTTATAGGGAATGGGATGGAGGGATGCCACACTGCTTATAGGGAATGGGATGGAGGGATGCCACACTGCTTATAGGGAATGGGATGGAGGGATGCCACACTGCTTATAGGGAATGGGATGGAGGGATGCCACACTGCTTATAGGGAATGGGATGGAGGAATGCCACACTGCTTATAGGGAATGGGATGGAGGAATGCCACACTGCTTATAGGGAATGGGATGGAGGGATGCCACACTGCTTATAGGGAATGGGAGGGGGGAATGCCACACTGCTTATAGGGAATGGGAGGGGGGGGATGCCACACTGCTTATTGGGAATGGGATGGAGGGATGCCACACTGCTTATTGGGAATGGGATGGAGGGATGCCACACTGCTTATAGGGAATGGGAGGGGGGGATGCCACACTGCTTATAGGGAATTGGATGGAGGGATGCCACACTGCTTATAGGGAATGGGTGGGGGGGATGCCACACTGCTTATAGGGAATCGGTGGGGGGGATGCCACACTGCTTATAGGGAATGGGAGGGGGGGATGCCACACTGCTTATTGGGAATTGGATGGAGGGATGCCACACTGCTTATAGGGAATGGGTGGGGAGATGCCACACTGCTTATAGGGAATGGGTGGGGAGATGCCACACTGCTTATAGGGAATGGGATGGAGGGATGCCACACTGCTTATAGGGAATGGGATGGAGGGATGCCACACTGCTTATAGGGAATGGGATGGGGGGATGCCACACTGCTTATAGGGAATGGGATGGGGGGATGCCACACTGCTTATAGGGAATGGGTGGGGGGATGCCACACTGCTTATAGGGAATGGGTGGGGGGATGCCACACTGCTTATAGGGAATGGGAGGGGGGAATGCCACACTGCTTAAAGGGAATGGGAGGGGGGGATGCCACACTGCTGATAGGGAATGGGAGGGGGGAATGCCACACTGCTGATAGGGAATGGGAGGGGGGAATGCCACACTGCTTATTGGGAATGGGGGGGAATGCCACACTGCTTATAGGGAATGGGAGGGGGGAATGCCACACTGCTTATTGGGAATGGGGGGGGATGCCACACTGCTTATTGGGAATGGGATGGAGGGATGCCACACTGCTTATAGGGAATGGGATGGAGGGATGCCACACTGCTTATAGGGAATGGGAGGGGGGAATGCCACACTGCTTATAGGGAATGGGAGGGGGGGATGCCACACTGCTTATAGGGAATGGGATGGAGGAATGCCACACTGCTTATAGGGAATGGGATGGAGGAATGCCACACTGCTTATAGGGAATGGGATGGAGGGATGCCACACTGCTTATAGGGAATGGGATGGGGGGAATGCCACACTGCTTATAGGGAATGGGAGGGGGGAATGCCACACTGCTTATAGGGAATGGGATGGGGGGATGCCACACTGCTTATAGGGAATGGGAGGGGGGAATGCCACACTGCTTATAGGGAATGGGATGGGGGGATGCCACACTGCTTATAGGGAATGGGAGGGGGGAATGCCACACTGCTTATAGGGAATGGGATGGAGGGATGCCACACTGTTTGTAATGGGGTGTTTTAGCACAAAATTTGGTTTAGAATATTTTTTTCTTATTTTCCTCCTCCAAATCCTAGGTGCGTCTTATGGACAGGTGCATCTTATATGGCGAATAATATGGTAAGGTTTGTGTTTCCAACTTTTTCTTCCCTTCCATCTAATTTCTTCATCCGATGCTTTCTTCTTCTTCTTTGACTTCCCGTCCTTTCACATAGCCTTTCCTATATTTTCCTGTACTCGCTCAGTCTATAGGGTGGACTCCTCCTAGGATGAAGCTTCAACTTCCACACAGTGGAGCATCCCCAACTGGGGACAGGAACCAAGACTCGGGCAGGTCCTAATCCCAGGTTTCGGTCCACTTTAATAAATCACCCTATGAATGTGGATGCAGGTGCAAGTGGAGGGCTATGAATGTATTCTAAGTATGTCACACACCCCGCTTCAAGATATCCATAACCTGTGGGTAATACTGACCTGTAGAGGGCGAACTGCAGAGATGATAGGAAAAAAGAAGCCCCTCCCGGTCCACAAATACCTGGGACCTCCCACTCATTACCCAGTCTTCATCTCTGCAGTCGGCGAGCAAGTCAGAAGATGATGTCTCCTCCTTGCACAGGGGGATTTCAGGTAGCCGGGATAACTCCCGGCCCGTTTTTTATCTATTTCCGCCGGATTCCTTTATATTTCCCACATACACATGCCTCCCAGCCTTAGGCTGCGTTCCGGGTGAAGGTAGAAAAGCACCTTAGGTGCTTAGGAGCAAAGCTCCACCGCAAGACCCTATACAAGAGGGTAGGCGGCTATCCGGGTTGGTGACCCCGGTTTGGGATGCCCTGTCCCTTGGCCATTTCACCCTAGCTGGTGTTAAAAACCCCTCTCCGGATACCCTTCTCCTTAGAGGGGGGGGGGGCCTGGGGTCCTTTCCTCTGTGTACAGGCTTTTCTTTCTTCTTTATTATAACTGTGTGTATAACTTGTGTTTGTCACGTTAAATTGTGCAGCCGCTAGAGATCATTCAGCAGTTTTTCTGCCTTTTTTACCTCATGACAGGCTGAGGGGAGCTTCTCTCCTCAGTCACTGGCAGCGGGGGGACCTGGGGTCCTTTCCTCTGTGTACAGGCTTTTCTTTCTTCTTTATTATAACCGTGTGTATAACTTGTGTTTGTCACGTTAAATTGTGCAGCCGCTAGAGATCATTCAGCAGTTTTTCTGCATTTTTTACCTCATGACAGGCTGAGGGGAGGTTCTCTCCTCAGTCACTGGCAGCGGGGGGCGGGGGGGGGGGACCTGGGGTCCTTTCCTCTGTGTACAGGCTTTTCTTTCTTCTTTATTATAACCGTGTGTATAACTTGTGTTTGTCACGTTAAATTGTGCAGCTGTTAGAGATCATTCAGCAGTTTTTCTGCCTTTTTTACCTCATGACAGGCTGAGGGGAGCTTCTCTCCTCAGTCACTGGCAGCGGGGGGCGGGGCCTGGCGCTGGCTTTATTTTATATTTACTGGACGCTGGCGCTGGCCTTTTTGTTGTCAGCTGTGTATGGCGGAGGGGAGCTTCTCCCCTCACGCGCTGTAGTGGGGGGCGGGGCCGGGCTTTCGGCGAGGACGCCACAGCCCGCCCCCGTTCAGAAGGGTCTGCTGCGGAGCCTGGGCTTCTTTTCAATCATTTGGCTGGGCTGTGAAGGGGGGGCGGAGCAGGGATATCGCGCTCCGCTCTGGCCACGCCCCCCTCTTCTCCTCTCTTTCCTCCTGCTGCTGCTGCTGCCTCGCTCGTGGCGTGAGGACGCCATTAACCTCCTCCTGACTGGAAGGCACAGTGAGTGGCCCTCTGGGCCCCCTTCATAACTCTACTATTCTATTGATTTTTCATATGCTTATTTAGTGTCTTTATTATGTCTTCCAGGTAGACCTACATAGGGGTTTAGGGGGTCTCTCCCGGTCCTAGGGTCCCTGGGTTTTCAATATACTTATACAAATCCTCCCACTTGGGACTTTAAAAGGGCATCCCGGGTTGCTTATAAGCGTAATTCCCTCGGTCATTGCGACTACCCAAAAGTTCACCTTATGGAGGCATCCCCGGATATCGGGCTCCCCTCGGGGCAATCCCGGAAGTGTATGGGTTGTGGGGTATCCCTAACAGGGGATGATGTATTTCTATATATTCCTTGTGCGCAGCAGACTATTACACGGCAGTCCGGACCCCAGGCATCTGGGTCAGCACCGCCGTCTTCATCCCCTCCCCCCTCCCGTCTTGACCCGTGCCCCGTGTGTGACGTTGTCATGAGTGGGGAGTCGCAGTCTGATGTGTGTACCAGATTGGCCAATCTTGAAAAATTTGTCACCGGTCACTCCGGCATTTGAATATGATGAAGTAGATTATCTGGATTGGTCAGATTACTCTCCTCAAGAGGAAGGAGAGTTGTTTGAGGAATCTGATACTTCAGATGATCAGCAATTTGTTGGTGCTGATTCTGAGAAGGGGTCAGGGAGTTCCATGGATACTCCTAACGCCCTGGCTCAGATGTTTGAGGTTCTGGCTATCTCCCCTCCTGAGGAGGCTCCTCAACAACAAGGGGAGTTTGTCAAGGAATCCAAGCCGCGCTTGGAATTTCCTAATCAAATGCATTTTGATAAAATTATTTCTAAGGAATGGGAGAGGCCTGCTAGGCTCCCAGGCATTCCTCAGAGTTAGGATAAAAGGTATCCTTCCCTTTGGATACAGTTAAGCGTTGGGCGTCCCCTCCCGTAGTGGACGCACCAATTCTGGGACTGTCCAACTCAGCTGTTTTGAATAACCCTGATTGTTCCACACTTCAAGATGGTGAGGATAAGCGTATTGACCAGATGGCTTGCCATGGTTTTGCTAGCGTTGGGTCAGCCATGTGGTCTGTTTGTGCCTCAGCGCTGCTGGTGGTGGCTACCAGGTCGGTGGTCAGGGATCTGTTAACCTCCTCCGGTTTGGATCCGGTCAGTGGAGAATTTCTTGGACTTAAACGATGTTAGATGTTTTTGTCTTTCGTACTAGCCGCTTTGGATGATTCTTTGATGATGTGTAGCAGAACTTCTGTTCTGCTGGTGACTATTAGACGTTCTATTTGGTTGCGCCAGTGGGCAACGAAAGAGGCGACGACGTCCTTTTCGGGGAGCGCCTTCCTTCACTCCTTCCTTTCGGGGTTCCAGAGCGGGAAGAGGATTTGCCTTCCCATCCACAAGAGGAGATTCCTGGAACAGGGGCAGAGGACGTGCCCGTTCAGGATACATTTGGGGCTCTAAGCCTAAACCTGCGGCCAAACCTGCTCAGCAATGAGGGGACGCCCTCACCCGTGCGGGTGGGGGGACGGCTGCGACAGTTCTCTCAGATCTGGATTCGAGAGGTTTCGGACAAATGGATCCAGGAAGTGGTGTCTTCCGGCCACAAGCTGGAGTTCGAGTCCCGCCCCCCGCGTTTCTTCAGGTCTCTGGTGCCCCCGGACGCACTGGCCGCGCAGGGGCTCCGGGCGGCGGTATCAAGTCTTCTGGATATAGCGGTCATTTGTCCAGTGCCTCCTTCAGACCGGGGTCGAGGCTTTTATTCAAATCTGTTCACGGTTCCCAAAAAGGATGGTTCTATTCGGCCCATACTGGATCTGAAGATTCTCAACAGATTTGTCAGATTGCGAAAATTCCGCATGGAAACACTGCGTTCAGCTATCTGCTCTCTTCATCAGGGCGACTTTATGACGTCCAGAGATATCAAGGACGCATACCTCCATGTTCCGATTTTTCCCACGCACCAGAGATTTCTCAGGTTCGTGGTGGAGGATCGGCATTTTCAGTTTGTGGCTCTCGCTTTTGGTCTCACTTCAGCTCCAAGGGTGTTCACAAAGGTGCTTGCAGGGGTCATGGCTCTCCTCAGAGCACAGGGAATTCGCATAGTGCCATATCTGGACGATCCTCTCATCATGGCATCGTCTTTCAGCCAAGCGGAATTGGACACAAGGACGGTGATATCCACTCTGGAGAGGTTCGGTTGGGTGATCAACTACCCCAAGTCCTCCCTTTCCCCGTCCAGGATCGTGTCTTTTCTGGAAATGTCTTTGGATACGACTCAGGCCAGGGTGTTCCTTCATCAGTTCAAGGTTCTTTTGATTCAGGAGTTGATTCAGTTGTTCATATCCACTCCTCGTCCGACCATCCGGCTAGGGATGAGACTGGTGGGGCTGATGGTAGCCTCCTTCGAAGCAGTCCCTTTTGCTCAGTTTCACACAAGGATGTTACAGCTCCATCTATTGACGGCCTGGGACAGGTCTCCTCTGTCGTTGGATCAATCCTTTCTGATGACTCCTCGGATTCGCCAGTCACTACGGTGGTGGCTGAATTCTGTGAATCTGTTGAAGGGCAGATCCTTTCTGATGCCTCTGTGGGAGATGGTCACCACGGATGCCAGCCTATCAGGATGGGGAGGCTTCTGGAAGGATCTTCAGTTTCAGGGCTTGTGGGGACCTCTGGAAGCCCACGAGCCCATCAATGTTCTGGAATTGAGAGCCATCAGGATGGTTTGACTCATCACCTACAGGGACTGCCGGTTCAGGTCCGGTCGGACAATCGGACGGCGGTTGCCTACATCAATCACCAGGGAGGGACCCGCAGCAGGAGTGCCCTCAAGGAAGTATCTCTGATTCTGGACTGGGCGGAGAGCCATGTCCCGTGCATCTCGGCAGTTTACATTCCGGGAGTGGAGAACACGGAGGTGGACTCTCTGAGCAGGTTGTCTGTCTGCAAGGGGGAATGGTCTCTCTGTCCCAGGGGTTTTTCCCTCGATTTGTCTCAGGTGGGGGTCACCGGTGGTGGACCTCTTTGCCTCCCGTCACAATCACAATCTTCCGGTATTTGTGTCTCTTTCGAAGGATCCACTGGCTCTAGCATTGGATGCCATGTCCCTGAACTGGAGGGATCTGGGGTTTCTGTACCTGTTCCCTCCATTTCCAATGGTAGCCAGTGTGGTGCGCAAGCTGGTCCTGGAGGGAGCTTCAGCAATTCTGGTGGCTCCAAGGTGGCCAAGACGGGTTTGGTTCGCAGACGTGGTAAGGTTAGTAGAAGATCAGTTCGTTCTACCCCTGCTGCCGGATCTGCTCACACAGGGTCAACTACGTTACCCCAGTTTACCAACGCTGGCTTTGACGGCGTGGCTGCTGAAACCTCCATCTTGAAGGAGGAAGGCCTTTCGGATGCTGTTATTCAGACTCTTATTAGCGCAAGGAAGAGGTCTTCTTCTTCCGTCTACTATAGGACTTGGAGATCGTATATTGATTGGTGTGAAACTAGGGCCTTCCCTTGTAGGGAATTCTCTATTTCTAGAGTTCTGGAGTTCCTCCAACACGGCTTGGATCTGGGGCTCCATCTCAGTACGTTGAGGGAAAAGGTTTCTGCCCTGGCGGTGTTTTTCCAAAGATTTTTTGCTCTTCATCCGTTGGTTAAGACTTTTTTTTTTCCAAGGGGTTACGCATGTGCGGCCTCCTAGGAAGCCTATAATTCTGGTTTAGGATTTGAATTTGGTTCTTTCCGCTCTTCAGGGCTCCCTTTGAGCCCTTGCATGATATTGCTTTGTCTTCCCTTACACAGAAGGTGGCCTTTTTTGGTAGCCATCACTTCAGTTCGCCGCGTCTCTGAGTTGGCGGCCCTGTCTATTCAAGCTCCGTATTTTGAAAGACATCAGGACAAGGTGGTTTTCCGTTTCAAGCCGGATTTCCTTCCTGGGGTGGTTTCTGCTTTTCACCTAAATCAGGATATTGTTCTGCCCTCTCTGTGTCCTAATCCCAACAACGATTGGGAGAGGGCCCTGCATTCCTCGGATGTGGTTCGTGCTGTGAAGTACTATTTGGTAGTAACTTCTTCTTTTCGCAAGACTGATGCCTTCTTTGTGGTTCCCTCCGGGCCCAAGAAAGGTTTGGCGCCCGCCAAGTCTTCCATCAGTAAATGGATTCGTCAGGCCATTGTTGGGGCCTATTCTGCTAAGGGGAGGAATCCCCCTTTTCGTGTTCCTGCTCATTCTACTCGTGCGGTTGGGGCTTCCTGGGCTTTCCAGCACCAGGCCTCTGTTGAGCAAGTTTGTAAGACTGCTACTTGGTCTTCTGTTCACACTTTTTCAAAGTTTTACAAGGTTGATGTTAGGGCCTCAGCGGATGCTGTTTTTGGCCGCAAAGTTCTGCAGGCTACAGTGGTTTAAGTTGTGCGTTATGCCTTGTTTTGGATCCCCGCCCTTTATGGACACTGCTATTTGATGTCCCACAGGTTATGAATATCTTGAAGCGGGGTGTGTGACATACTTAGAATAATACCATTTTGTGAATACTCACCTTGTAAAATGGGTATTATAAGTATGTCACACACCCCGCTTCACCCCGCCCTTTTTGTATTCTGGATCCTTCATATTGTGAACTTTGCGTTGTTATGACTTATATTTGGCTCTTCCTGGTCCCTTACCTTACTGCTTTCTTTATACTGGGTAATGAGTGGGAGGTCCCAGGTATTTGTGGACCGGGAGGGGCTTCTTTTTTCCTATCATCTCTGCAGTTCGCCCTCTACAGGTCAGTATTACCCACAGGTTATGAATATCTTGAAGCGGGGTGTGTGACATACTTATAATACCCATTTTACAAGGTGAGTATTCACAAAATGGTATTGTTACCAATATGACTTCATTAGACAGCTAAATAGTTTTAGGTGCTCCGTGCATGGACAATGGTGTTTGTTAGACTCAATATTTCTTTATTGCCATCCTCAGGGCTGAACATAGATCTGCTGCTTGATGAATTAGAGAAGAGCTATGGCAAGTTAGAGATTCATTACAACTGTATGCAGTGGTGAGTATTGGCCATTCCCAGGCGGGTTACTGTTTCAGCCTACCCATCCCCGGACTAACCTCTGTCGCTACTGTTATAAAACATCTGGGTTACCTTTCTGAAGCAGCAGCACAAGAAGGCCACAAGATGGGTGACCAAAGGCCTGTATGTTGGGGTCTACATCCAGCTCAGCAGCCCCCAAATCAGTTCAGGGCCGGCTCCAGGTTTATGGGGGCCCTTGGGCAATAGAGTCTTAAACCAGACCTTCACCCTGAATAAGGGTCTATCTTATATGTTTCTGCACCCTGTACATACAGATTGCCCACATTAAAAGTCATCCTAGCTAGATCTTTTTTTTCTGAGCCTTTAAACATCCAAGATGGCGGCTCATGGAGTTTCAGGCTACCTGCAGGAGGTGTCTTTTGACTATGCCGCTCTGCATTCTGGGATTGCTGTCCTTTTCCTGACACCAGCCCTGTGCTGCCTGTGCAAAGCACAGCTAAAACTCTGCCCCCCCTGCACTTTTGACCCCTCTCCTCAGTATGTGATACTACTGAGCCAAGATGGCGGCGCCCATATCCTAGAGTACTGAACAGAGTTGCAGGCCAGTGGGAAAAGAATAAAAAGTAACCAAAAAATGTTACATTTATAAATTTTAGATTTAGATGGGAATAGTTGGTTAAGGGTTTGGGCTTTTCATTAAATGATTCTTAAGGTCCGCTTTAATGGGCCAATTGCAGTGGGATATGATACTCTATACATAGTGATAAAGTTGCATGTATAGTGAACGCTGCCCAAAAAAATAGAGGGAATGACAAAGTTTAGAAGGAATGACATAAAGAAAGAAAAATCAACAATAATAAAAAAGAAGAAAGAAAGGAGGCTTTGATTCATCAAGAGTTAAAAAAAATGCTCATGGTAGTAAAAAAATTCACTTCATGAGAAAAAAGCCCTTTGCAGTGTATCACACTCTATACAAAGTTGCATGTATGGTAAACACTGCCAAAGAAAAAAAAATAGAAGGAATGACAAAAAGAAAGAGAAAAAAAGAATGAAAGAATAGCAGAAATGACTAAATCTAGAAGGAATGACAGAAAGAAAGAGAAGTAAAGCATTCAGAGGCTGATTTAAAGTGGACCATCACCCTCGGGTGATCGGCCCGGGAATCTATAAGATTCACCTCCCTCCCCGCGGGACATCCGAGATCGGGATGTCCCGCGGGGTGAAACCCCCCCAAAACCCCCAAACCCCCTTACCAGCGCCGACGGACAAGCGATTTGACAGCCGCTTGTCCGTGGCTCCTCCGCCGCCGCCTCCCTCGCGCCCCTCTAGGCGTGCGCGCCCCCGCGCCGGCCATCTGTGTATGGCCGGTGCGGGGGCGCGCGCGTCAAGAGGCGGCGGCGGCGGAGGAGCCACGGACAAGCGGCTGTCAAATCGCTTGTCCGTCGGCGCTGGAAGCGGGGAGAGGTGAGTTTTTAGGTTGATCGGGGGGGTTTCACACAGCGGGGCACCCCGATCAGGGGTGCCCCACCGAAGTGGACCAAGACCCAAGATAGTCAAAATCCTGGGTGTTGGTCCACTTTAAGACAGAAAGAAAGAGAAGTAAAGCATTCAGAGGCTGATTTAAGACTAGCACCACGTATTGCCATTTGAGAATCTATGTAGCGGAGCTTAGAGCAACCGCTAATGGATGCTGCAAGCGGGTGTCTTGCGCTATAACCTAGCGTAACGGCTTGACAAGCGACGCTGTACTATCCTGTCCAGCAGTGATAAATGTGATGCCTGGAGGGCGCTGTAGAAACGCTCTCCCTCAATCAATGCATATGTAGCGCCCCGAGGAAAAGCCACCCAGAGCTACGCTACATATAACAGGACAACGCTGCAGTAAGCAATAGGTAGCACCAACTGGTGGATACTTTTGTTGGTGATAAGCGCTGGAGATGGTAGGAAAACTGCTGCCACTTATAGGGGGTCACTTCCTCTATTGGAGATATAGGTATTGGAACAAGTGCAATTCCTCACCGAAGTGAGGGAAAAGACTATTGTGGCGCGCTGGGTAGAGTTCTGCTTTAAGGAAGTTGTGAATTTTAGGTTTAAGTGCAATTCCTCAGGGGACATCTTTAAACCTAAAATTCACAACTTCCTTAAAGCAGAATTCTACCCAGCGCGCCACAATAGTCTTTTCCCTCACTTCGGTGAGGAATTGCACTTGTTCCAATAGGTAGCACCAGTTAAGTGCGTCCGACACTCCGCACTGAAGCCCATATTTAAGAAAATCAAACACAAAACCAGCATCGGCTTTCTAAAACTGAGCGCTCTAGAGTAGAGCGTCGGACGCTATATGAAAAAAGTCTGTTTCTCAACACATATCCACCAGCACCAGAGCGAAAACATATGGAATGACATTGTTTCTACACTGTGACAATGACACTGCAATGGCCGACCTGCACATACAATTCTGCATAAAAAAAAAAAAAATCAGAATATAACAATATAAGTGTTTGGTTGCAGGAGAGGGCACACAATGATTATATCCTAAAATTGAGAAAAATAATAAATTGAAACGCTATTTATACACAAGCAAAAAACACCACTGAAATGTATAGGATAACGCTGCTGAGCGATAGGTACTACATGGCGCTGCTGAACATACAGCGCAGGCGCTTTACACTGAGCCACCGCTAGTGATACATGTGACGCTACATGACACTATTAGAGGCGCTCACTAGACTGACTTTCATATATATAGTTTTCACATACTGCGCCCGGTGTTCACTTAACGCTACGTGGCACTATGTGACATTAGTGTTTCTCAAATAACCCCCTTACTTCATGAGAAAAAAGCCTGAGAATATCATTGTTGATGAATCACCAGATAGGAAGACAATGAAAGTTAATGGCACTTTTTATCTCCTGAGAAAAGTATTGCCATTGACTTTCATTGTCTTCCTATCTGGTGATTCATCAACAGTGAAATTCTCAGGATTTTTTCACATGAAATGACTTTTTACTAACATGAGAATGTTTTAAACTCTTGATGAATTAAGGCCTATATTAGAAAGACTAGATAGAAAGAAAAAAAGAAAATTCTGTGAGAACTCACCTGCAGAATTCACTTCTCTTCCATTATTACTTCAGGACATCAGAAGAATTCAGAGACGAATGGGTTAACCTTTCCCGAAGGGTGTGGTCTGCAAGAACAAAGGTGTGTCTCCACCTCCCGGGCCTATATCCACCTGGCTGACTTGATGCATTTGACTATCCTGGGTATTGGTCCACTTCCGCGGGGCACCCCGATCGTGGGTGCCCCGCTGTGTGAAACCCCCCAGAAAGCCCCGGAAACTCACCTGACCCCGCTCCCACGTGACTCACACGTCCAATCGCCGACGACGGACAAGGAGAGGCAGCGACGGCCAAGTTGAGCGCGGGCTGGTGCCACCCCCCCGCGCGTCCCTCTTACAGGGAGCGCGCCCACGCCAGCCATTCACAAATGGCCGGCGCGGGTGCGCGCCCTACTAGAGGGACACGCGGGAGGCAGCGGCCCGCGCATGCGCCGCTGGAACGAGGATCAGGTAGGATTTTCGGGGACCTGGGGGGGTTTCACACAGCGGGGCACCCCTGATAGTATATAGATTCCCGGGCTGATCAGGGGAGGGTGTTGGTCCACTTTAAAAAGCAGTAGAACCAGCCGCCCGGGAGACATACCTATCCTGTTGGAAACAAAAGGCTGGAGACAAAATACAAGACTCCTCTCTTCGTTTAATTTTTTTTTTTTTGTAATGCTGATCATTATTTACAGCAACTATTTACATATTTACCACTCCACTAAAACTAGGCATCCAAGACATGGACATAGTAACCTAGCAGACAGGGAGGGTCTGATGTCCTGAAGAAATAATGGAAGAGATATGAATTCTACAGGTGAGTACTCACAGAATTGTATTTTCTCTTCCATTTTACTTCAGGCCATCAGAAGAATTCAGAAACGAATAGGACCTCCAAAAGCAGTACCATAATTCGGGTGGGATCCCCAAACCTTATTCCTTTCAGGAATAAGACATTCCAAAACCATCTAATTACCGCTGTATGTAATTCCTTCCTACCGAAGGCTCTACCTTATAGAATTTGGTAAATCCCTCTAAAGGTTTAGAACCACTTGAGGGCTGCCAGAGTTTAAAGATTCAGAAGGAGGCTATGGCAGCCACAATATCCTTTTTAAAACTCAGAGGAATTTTTTTTTTTCAAAACCTTCTTAGTAGCCGATAAGACTTACTAAAGGTTTTAGGTCCACTTGAAGGCTGCCGGGGGGGGGGGGGGTTAAGCTCCGAGGGCACCGGCAACAAGGGTCAGAACCCTTGCAGGGAGGAGACAATTGTCTTCCATATCCACTACTACCGTAGCATAACCCTGCACACCGTGCTATCCTCGTCCAGTGTCTGTTTGCATACTGGACATGGGGTGACTCTATCTGCTAAAGGACCAGATCCGATTACCCCAGATGCCTCCGTCATGGTGATTAATACTAGATTACCTCCCAGGGGGTCTAAAACCTAGTATATGAACAGTTCCCAATAGTCGCAAGACTATTCTGAGAGCTCAGAGGGTGAACCACATCAATATATTGCCAGTCTTATCCCACAATCATATATATATATATATATATATATATTATATATAAAAAACAAGAACAAATTTAAAGAAACATTAATATTTATATATGAATAAAATATCATATTAATACACATAATCATTAAAAAATGACCTACCTAAAGATTTAGGTCAGCTTGAGGGTGGCCGTGCTGCGGCTCAAAAACAGCCCTTTTTGCTGGCCAACAACCCCAGTATCAAGCGCTGCCGGAGAAGAACCGTGAAGTCGGCGGTACTTTTGTGCTTCCCCCAGCCGAAAATCTTCCTGTGAAGGCGGCTGGAGAAAAAACGCAATCTCAGAGGTACTCGGCCCTTCGCCCGGCCGAGAATCTTCCATTGAAGGCGGCTGGAGAAGAACCGCGATGTTAGCGGTGAGAGCGGGGTAAAAGAGCCGCACGCCATTGCTCGTTGCTATGCTAAGCCAAAAATGTTTCCATAGCGGCAGGTAGATTCAATGCTTTGAGTCCCGCTTAGCTCCACCCCCTTAAAAAGAGCGCAAATTTTGCATTTTTCAACCAGTAAAAACACATGGAAAGAGCAATAAAGAGGAAATTAATTCCCCTGGTTCCCCTCAATCAGGCTCACCAGACAAAAGCCTCAGCCAGGAGTGTCACTCTTTTTTAAAAAACAAAAAGGTGACACCACACAGCGCCCCAAGACCCTGGCGCTTACCTTACCATCCTGATCCGAATGCAGCTTATCTATGGAGGCAAAGTGGGTCCATTCAGATCAGAGGAGTATAAGGGCCAAGGAACAGTCAGGTTTCCATTACCCCGGCTTCCAAGGCATAATTCCTTTTAAATGGCAGAGGAGTTCAGATACATCCTTGCAGTTCCACTGCAAGAAAGAAACTGAAGTGGATCAAGTCAGCCAGGTGGATATAGGCCCGGGAGGTGGCCACACCTTTGTTCTTGCAGACCACACCCTTTGGGAAAGGTTAACCCATTCGTCTCTCTGAATTCTTCTGATGGCCTGAAGTAAAATGGAAGAGAAAATAAATAGAAAGAAACAAAGAAATAACAAAAGCACAGAATAAATGCCAGAAACAAAGGAAGAATTAAAGGAAAGACAGAAAAAAAACGGGAAGATAGAGAGAAGAAATGGGAGAAAAAAAAGAGGACACGGAAAGAAAGAAAAAGAGAAAGAGAAGGAATGACAGAAACAAGCAGGGAAGATAGAGAGAAGGAATGGGAGAAAGAAAGAAGACATTGAAGGAAAGAAGGAAGAAATGGGACTGACAGAAAAAAAGAAATAGGAATGACAGAATAGAAGGTGTGACAGAAAGAAGAAAGAAAAGGAGTTGCAGAATAGATGAAAGAAAAAAAAAAACAAAGAACAGATGGATGTAAAGAAAAAAAAAATTGAAGGAAAGAAACAAAAAATTGAAGAACTTTTATGAATAATAGAAGGAAACAAGAAGGAAAGAAAAGGAATGGCAGAAAGAACAATGAATTGAAGAAACAAAGAATATATGGAAAGAAGGAAGAAACAAAAGAATAGAAGGAAAGAAAGAAACAAAAGAATAGAAGGACCGACAGGAAGAAAGTCTCTCCCAATGGCCAAGCTGCCCCTGGCTGTCAGTATGGGCAGGCTGACTCATTACTAGCACCAGGTAACAGCAGATGTCGCTATTACAGAGCTCCTCAGTGGCTATAGTAACATGGCCACCACTGATGAATATGATGGTTGTCAGTCGCTATAAAGGCACTGTACATTCCCTCACCCAACTCTAATGGTGTCTGGGCGTTCCTATGCTGCTCTAACACTAAACATTTTTTTTTAATTATATTGGCAATGATCAAATTGGCAATATAAGTTTAAAATTATTATAATTTTTTTTTTTAATTTATTCTGATGTTGTTTTTGTGTGTTGAGTGATACCTAATTTATGTAAATAAAAACAAGACACAAATGTATATTCAAAACTAGAAACTGTTTTTATTATTTTAAAAAAAGCCTAACTCCCCCCACCCTGTGGCTGATTCTTCTTCCCCAGCAGCATTTTCCTTGTCCTTTGGACATACTGCCACAGTCTGCGATGCTCCCGTGTGCAAGCTGTTTGAAAGAAAAGACAAAATTAAGTACAGCAGCTCAAAATAGACAGTATATACCTATAATAGTAAGTGTAAAGATTATTGATTTACACTATTATAACCCTTAAACAACAGGTTTGGAGAAATAATAGATGCTACCTAAACTAACCAAATAAGGCCTACTTGACCAGCGGAAGAATGTACTTTATGTCTTGGTCAATTACTCCTGAGCCAATATGATATCAAATCATTCACCTATAAAAGTTAGTTAATGATTATATATAATAATTAGTGAATGGGGAGTTACTATAGTAGCAGGGATAAAAAGCCACCACATAAACAACTGCTGCCTTTATCATGTAGGGTCAAGTAACATTAGCAGGGCCACCAAACTAGCATGCTTACATTCAATTATGAATGATGATTGCAAAAAGAGGGTCGCCATGTCTGATAGTAAACAGTAGACTGTCATGGACACATGTACATGGTCATGGACACAGACATATGCCTGTTTACAATGTTATAATAAGAAATCACAGTACTCACCATCGCAGCTGTGGCTTGGGCCCATGCTGCTGGAGGGTCCCGGAGCTGGGGTGGGGAGAATTAGTACAGGGTCCGTCTGTGTGGAAACATCTGTTAGGAGCAAAAACACAACAGAAGCAATCATAAGAACATTGCATTTGAAAATATGCCTCACAATGTATTTGTTAGAATGATAACATATAAATACTTGTGGGTATACACTTGGCCATGTGTTAGCTAAAACAAAACTACTTTGGCTAACACATGCTCAAGCCACATTATATTTTGAAGTAGGGAATACTGCAGTACAGCAGAGAGCCTACTGTGAAATAGGCCACATGGCCACTTCACAACCATATAAGGTTTAATGTCCTTAAAAAATGCTATAGACATAAATCAATATTTGAATATACTTTAATAATAAAACTAAAGGAACTCTTAACTTGGCTATGCCCGAGTGCCTCATCTGCAGCATAGGTGGAGGAGGTGCCGGCTCTATGATGCCCTGAAAAACATGTATACAAGGAAAGAAAAATACTAATAACAACAAGGTACCAATGGAAATAATAAGCCAAACTAAGAAATCCACTCACCAGGGGATGAGCTGCTGCTGGTATCCCAGGGAGGGCTATGAGGTGGAGGCGTGGAGCCTCCGCTCCTCACATTGGGCCCAGCAGATCCCAAACCCGATGGGCCACCCTCCTCCCTCTCACTCCCTGATCCTTCAGGGAGTGTGGTGGAGTCCCTCGCCTCCTCCCCACTGGGACTCCCCACCTGAGAGTGGCCACAGGGGGTTTGGGACTCAGCTGAGTCAGATTGTGAAGGGCTGAGGCTCCATACTGCCCTCACCCCAGCAGCACTCTCCACTGGGGCGGCATCCCCTTCCTCCCCTGGGTCCTCAATATGGGATCTACGAGAGGGACCCTCCCCCGCAGACTTATCTGAACCCACAACACGTGTGCGGGGGGGGGGGGGGGGACCCTTCCTGTGTTTACCCAGGGGAGCACGCTTGGAGAGGAAACAAAAATTGGTTAGACATCAGCAGATTCATGTGCACATATGTCAATTTTGTGTATGTGTATGTGTGTTGGACTTACTAGATGAGTAGGCATCATAGAGCGGTAAACGCCCTCATTGTCCCAGCGCTTAAACTCCGACCACTTCTGCATGATGGATCGTGTTGTAAGCTTCGCGTTGAAGCGTCGGGACGCGGTGGCCCTCACCTCCTCCACTATGCTGCACTTAGCACTCAGGGCATAGTCGTACTTCTGAATACAGAAATCCTAGAAAAAAAAAATATTACATTAACATATTAAAGTTACAAAGATATTCATTAGTGTACAGATTAAATGATAACATTTTGATAATTAACCTGGCATAAAGGGCTTGTGAAATTCACAATATATATGCACAAAAAAGTGCTTATATGTTCCAATATATAACTATTGGAATGTCTGTGGATATTGTTTAAAATAAAAGTTATTAACAATGAAAAAAAAAATAAAATACAAAAAATTAAACACCCAAAATTTTTTTTTTAAATAATAAAAATATTATTAAAAAAATTACATATTATTTATCACATTACTTTTATTACAATAAAAATTTAAAAAACCATTATCAATATATGATTATGGATGAAAATACAATAAATCGTTAAACATTTAAAGATGCATGAAAATCAAACACATTTCAATAATGACACTACAGAGTACATCATTAACACACATTTGCTATGAACACTTACTTTGTCCACTTGGCCATTTACCCTAGTATCCACCCGCTGCCTCTTCTTTTTTGGGGGCAGGGGGCAAGGGGGGGGGACATCAGAGGATGAGCTGGGGAGGCGGCGGGCTGGTCTTTGGGGGCGCATGGCTGGATCCTCAGAGGTGGTAAACCCGAAGTGCATAAAGCGAAAGCAAAACCTTTGACTCCCCTCGCAAGCTAACAACGCAATGAAACGCCCAATATTAAGCTATAAAACACAACATTGAAACAGCGTGCCCAAGGCAGTGTTCTGCGCTATAGCGACACACGCCTAGTGGTAATGCGTTCTGCAGACGGCCTTCACTTGCTGCTACCTGCCGCTTACAAGGCTTTACTTGGCACTATCCCATGAATAAAGCCCTTGGTTTTGGTTACTGCACAGCCCTGTGTTTAGGGGCTGCCCAGAGTAGAGGGAATCAGGTGGGCCCTCCCAAGGTACAGAGGCCTTGCCCTGGCAGCCCATCAGGAATTCTCTGTATTCTCTATGGCAATTCCGCCCCTGGCAGCCAGCAGGGCAGTACAGGCATAATTCCAGTATGGGGCCTGGACAATTTTCTATTAATGGGACCCAGATGACGCCAATGATGTTGCCTAATGCCACTCACCATATAGTCAATATTTTATTTAGGTTAATTTTATGAAACTTAATTTGTATGTATGGTTGCAGCGTTGTAAAAAGAGGCCTTTTATATTATAGGTGGCCCTTCGCAGTAGAGTTGTGGGTTAATGGGTCCCTATAATAGTATAGGGACAGCAGGGTCAAAATCTTTGTTTCTAACTGATAGTCAATGGTGCAATTTGTTTCTCAGGCTTTTTCCACTTCAGGAGAAGGGGATGAACTCCTACGTAACACTGCTGACAGTGCAGGAAATTCAGGTAGGGGGATACTCGTGTGTAAAATACAAGTGTTAGTTCACCAGTTCATAAATAACCTCAACCTCATACCTCTTCTAGATGATGACATCAGACAGAGAAGTAATGCGGAGGTTCCTGAGAGCGTACAAACTGCTCCTGAGATATTACGGCATTAAACTTGAGAATGACCAGACTGGAGAAGTGTCTCGTGCGGATAACTGGCAGGAGAGGTTTGAAAACCTGAACAGGTGAGGACCACGTAGGAACAGGCTGCGGCAGATGCACACCTCCCAACTTTCATGGTGTGAAAAAGGGGAGATTCCAGAGAAGCCCTGCCTCTTATAAAACAAAACGCTCCCTGGTGGCTCATCATGGAGCCCCCGGCAGGAGCCCCCGGGATGGGCAAAAGGGAACCTGTGTTCCCCTCTTTTCTAAATGCGGCAAATCGCACTTAGATGCCCCGCTGGCATAAATTTAAAGGAGCCTGTCTGGAGAAGGTATAAACATTTTTTACAATCTGGTGAGTGGTCGATTTTCAGTTTTTGGTATAGGTGGATGATGGGCAGAAAAACTGAGGTGAGTGGCTGATGTCCAGCCATTAGGGTAAAGTAGTTGATTTCCAACCATTAAGGATGATTGCACATTAGGATAAAGTGGCTGATTTTCACCAAGGATGTTTGCACAGGTAATAGGGCCTTAGGCCTTTAGTTTCCCTTAAAAGAGGGCCAAAACACTCTATTAAGGAGGTGTGGTCAATGTCCAACCAGTAGGAATAAATAGTTGATGTTCAGCTATTAGGAATGGGTGGCTGATGCCCAGTCATTAGAGAGAAGAGATTGATGCCCAACTATTAAGCATAAGTCCAGCTTTTAGGGGTGGGTGGTCAATCTCCAGTCTTTAGACATGAGTGGTTAATGTCCAGCTACTAGGAAGGAGTTGAGCTGTTAGTGATGAGTGGTAAATTCCAGCTATTAGGAATGAGTGGTCAATGGATAGCTATTAGGAATGAGTGTCTGATGTCTGATTTTGGGATATGTGGCAGATGCTCTCTAATAGGAATGAGTGGTCAATTTCCAGCAATTAGGAATAAGTGATATATGTCTAGACATTAGTCATTGGATATCTCATAAAACCCAGCCATGAGTGACTGCGGCCCAGCCATTAGGGATGAGTGACTGATGCCCAGCCATTAGGATGAGTGTCTGATGCCCAGCTATCAGGGATGCATGTCTGCTGTCCAGCCATTAGGGATGAGTGACTAATGCCCAGCCATTAGGAATGAGTGACTGATGCCCAGCCATTAGGGATGAGTGACTAATGCCTAGCCATTAGGAATGAGTGACTGATGCCCAGCCATTAGGGATGAGTCACTGATGCCCAGCCATTAGGGATGAGTGTCTGCTGCCCAGCCATTAGGGATGAGTGTCTGCTGCCCAGCCATTAGGGATGAGTGACTGCTGCCCAGCCATTAGGGATGAGTGTCTGATGCCCAGCCATTAGGGATGAGTGACTGATGCCCAGCCATTAGGGATGAGTGTCTGCTGCCCAGCCATTAGGGATGAGTGTCTGATGCCCAGCCATTAGGGATGAGTGTCTGATGCCCAGCCATTAGGGATGAGTGACTGCTGCCCAGCCATTAGGGATGAGTGTCTGCTGCCCAGCCATTAGGGATGAGTGTCTGATGCCCAGCCATTAGGGATGAGTGTCTGATGCCCAGCCATTAGGGATGAGTGACTGCTGCCCAGCCATTAGGGATGAGTGTCTGCTGCCCAGCCATTAGGGATGAGTGTCTGCTGCCCAGCCATTAGGGATGAGTGTCTGCTGCCCAGCCATTAGGGATGAGTGTCTGCTGCCCAGCCATTAGGGATGAGTGACTGCTGCCCAGCCATTAGGGATGAGTGTCTGCTGCCCAGCCATTAGGGATGAGTGTCTGCTGCCCAGCCATTAGGGATGAGTGTCTGCTGCCCAGCCATTAGGGATGAGTGTCTGATGCCCAGCCATTAGGGATGAGTGTCTGCTGCCCAGCCATTAGGGATGAGTGACTGCTGCCCAGCCATTAGGGATGAGTGTCTGCTGCCCAGCCATTAGGGATGAGTGACTGCTGCCCAGCCATTAGGGATGAGTGTCTGATGCCCAGCCATTAGGGATGAGTGTCTGATGCCCAGCCATTAGGGATGAGTGTCTGCTGCCCAGCCATTAGGGATGAGTGACTGCTGCCCAGCCATTAGGGATGAGTGTCTGATGCCCAGCCATTAGGGATGAGTGTCTGATGCCCAGCCATTAGGGATGAGTCACTGATGCCCAGCCATTATGGATGAGTGTCTGCTGCCCAGCCATTAGGGATGAGTGTCTGATGCCCAGCCATTAGGGATGAGTGTCTGCTGCCCAGCCATTAGGGATGAGTGTCTGATGCCCAGCCATTAGGGATGAGTCACTGATGCCCAGCCATTAGGGATGAGTGTCTGATGCCCAGCCATTAGGGATGAGTCACTGATGCCCAGCCATTAGGGATGAGTGTCTGATGCCCAGCCATTAGGGATGAGTCACTGATGCCCAGCCATTATGGATGAGTGTCTGCTGCCCAGCCATTAGGGATGAGTGTCTGATGCCCAGCCATTAGGGATGAGTCACTGATGCCCAGCCATTAGGGATGAGTCACTGATGCCAAGCCATTATGGATGAGTGTCTGCTGCCCAGCCATTAGGGATGAGTGTCTGCTGCCCAGCCATTAGGGATGAGTCACTGATGCCCAGCCATTAGGGATGAGTGTCTGATGCCCAGCCATTAGGGATGAGTCACTGATGCCCAGCCATTAGGGATGAGTCACTGATGCCCAGCCATTATGGATGAGTGTCTGCTGCCCAGCCATTAGGGATGAGTGTCTGCTGCCCAGCCATTAGGGATGAGTGTCTGCTGCCCAGCCATTAGGGATGAGTGTCTGCTGCCCAGCCATTAGGGATGAGTGTCTGCTGCCCAGCCATTAGGGATGAGTCACTGATGCCCAGCCATTAGGGATGAGTGTCTGATGCCCAGCCATTAGGGATGAGTCACTGATGCCCAGCCATTAGGGATGAGTCACTGATGCCCAGCCATTAGGGATGAGTGTCTGCTGCCCAGCCATTAGGGATGAGTGTCTGCTGCCCAGCCATTAGGGATGAGTGTCTGCTGCCCAGCCATTAGGGATGAGTGACTGCTGCCCAGCCATTAGGGATGAGTGTCTGATGCCCAGCCATTAGGGATGAGTCACTGATGCCCAGCTATTTGGGATGAGTGTCTGATGCCCAGCTATTAGGGATGAGTGGTCTGAACATACCTTGATGCTCAATCTACTGTGAGAACATAAACTCTTTAATCTAGGCATCATTTTTTTTCCACAGTCAGAGCCACAATTATCTGCGAATTTCGAGAATTCTGAAATGTTTGGGGGAGCTGAACCACAAACATTTCCAGGCCCCTTTGGTCAGGTTTTTCCTGGAGGAGACCTTGTGTCACGACAAATTACCTAATATAAAAAGAAGCGCATTGGATTACTTCATGTTCACTGTGAAAGACAAGGGCGAGAGGCGGAAGCTGGTGCATTTTGCTTGGAGCCACTACAGGCCTCAAGAGAAGTTCACCTGGGGACCTGTAGAGAAGCTCAGAAACTTCCAAGAAGATGGAGGTGCTGAAGGAATTACAACTGGCATGGCGAATGTTAGGTGCACAAACCAGGAGGAAGACGACATGAAGGAACCCGGCAGGGACGACAGTGACGACGACATGAAGGAACCCGGCAGGGAGGACAGTGACGACGACATGAAGGAACCCGGCAGGGAGGACAGTGAAGAGGAATCTGATGAAAATAGTGAAGAGCAAAATGAACCTGGTGGTAATAATAATGAAGAGCAAAATGAACCTGGTGGGGGAAATGAAGCTAATACGCCTGGAGTCAAGGGAGGGGGGGATAATGAAGAGCACCGTTAAGAGATAATAAAAAGACCAGGAAGCGGGCGTCAGCACTGGGCATACCCGGGCAGGTGCTGGGGCTCCTGCACCTTGGGAGGAGCCACTTTATTCCCTCTACCGTGGACAACCCCTATATAGGGCTGTGCAATAAACAGGATTAAAGCGGTCCTTCACCCTGAATAAGAGTCTATCTTATAAGTTCCCCACACCCTGTACATACAGATTGCCCACATTAAAAATCATCCTACCTGCATCTACTGCATGTTATGAGCCTTTAAACATCCAAGATGGCGGATTATGGAAGCCGCCACCTTATCAGGCAGCCTGCAAACAGGAAGTGCCTCCTGACTGTGCTGCTCTGCATTCTGGGACTGCTGACCTTTACCTGACCCCAGCTCTGCTCTGTCTGAGCAAAGCACAGCTATAACCCGCCCCCTGTACCTTACCCCACTCTCCTCTCCTCAGTAAGTGTGATGCTTCTGAGTCAAGATGGCGGCGCCCGTATCCTAAATTCCTGAACAAAGTTGCAGCCCAGTGGGGGAAAGATTAATACGTTAATGACTAAAACCATAAAATATATTAATTTTAGATGCTGGGGAACCGTTTTTTAAGAGTTTGGGCTTTTCATTAAATCACGCTGAAGGTCCAGTTTAAGGACCGTCATCCAGGGGCAGATTGGTTATTGGGAGAGCCTTTCTTGCTTTCTTTCTGTCAGTCCTAATATTCTTTGTTTCTTTCCTTCTAGCTTTGTTTCTCTTTCTTTCTTTCCATGTACTTTTTGTGTCTATTTCATCTGTTCTTTCTGCCACTCCTTTTCTTTTTCTTCTCATATACCTGTCAGTCCTTCTATTCTTTATTTCTATTTATTTAGTTTTTTTTCATCTGTTCATTCTGGCATTCCTATTCTTTCTTTTTTTCCTTCTATTATTTTTCTGTCATTCCGTTTTAATCTTTTTTGTTTCTGTGATTCATTCATTTCTTCTCTTTTGTCTTTTTTCTGTCATTCATCCAATGCTTTTTTTCTTTTTTTCTTTCGATTTTTCTCGTATTTTTCTCCCGTCCTTTCTTTCTTCTCTTGTCATTCATTTTCTCTTTCTTTCTTTCTTGCTTTCATTGTTTGCTATTCCTTTATAATATTGTTCTTTATTTCTCTTTCTTTCTGTCATTCCTTCTGTTATTTTTTTCTTTCTATTCTTTGGCAGTATTGACCATATGTTCAAGTTTATCAGCATGTATGAAGTGTCCCAGTGAGCCCCAATTGCCCAGTGTAGCACTGGTGGTATGTAAGATCCTATCACGTGGTGCTTGGCCACCTGCTGCCATCTATACATTAGATTAGAAGTCTAATCTGCTTCTTGCCACTGGCCGGGCTGCAGTACAGCCCCTCGGATCCCCGAAGCATATGCCGCACACACAACATGTGATAAAATTGATGAAACATTTATTAAGCTGATAGAGAATAATCACAAAATATTAATAGAAAGACAATATGAAAAAACATATATAAACAAGGACAAGGGCTTACAATTTTGGGGCTCTAATAAATAAGTAAAAAATATGTAAATAAATATGGACGGTACATAGATTAATCCATAGCTGAATAAACATATATAACCACGGAAAGTCCATCTGACCAGTACACAGAGTGTTAAAGCAGACCAACAGTCAAAAATGACCTAAACCAGGCCAACACAACAAACAGTGCTCATATGCCCCCTCCCCGGGGGAAATTAGATTGCAGCACTTAAAAATTAATTTACCATTTTCTAACTCCTGCTGTAGTGAATTTTAGAAACAAAATGGCGGCTCAAGCATCTGCAGGCCACCTGCAAACAGGAAGTGCTGCTGGGCTTCCCGTTACTGTGCATTGTCAGTTATGTCAGGTGAATCCAGGCAGCAGCATGGCTGAGATGCTGGGAGAGGAAGCTCCAAAATGGCCGCTACCTTTCTTTTCCAACTGTGCCAGGCTGTTGTTCCAGTTTAAATAAATAAATAAATAAAGTGCAAGTGCTAATGTTCAACGGAGAGCAAGATAAGTAAGTGTGACAGATTACCAGGGTAAATATCGCTTTATATTGAGAGATAATAAGTGGCAATACTAAGAGGCCGATTCATTAATAGTGGCAGGTAGCGACAGTTGAGCGACTGTAGCAGTATTTTCACAGCGCCCGCTAGTAGTCGCTGTGCTTGGCCGTTGTTCGGTTGTTGACAGCGACTCAGTCGGTGTGCAGTAATGTTGAATATTGGGTGAGGAGTCGCTATTTGACAGGTTCCGTGATGTATGGGTGCCCATGATAGCGACTGGTCAGAGCGACCGGCTCCCACCATATTCATCAAAAAATCACGTTCAAAAAATTCTCGCGCTGTGAAATGCATGTTTAAACCCCAGAGCGCTGGCGGCGATGGGTTAAAAGTAGTTTTTTAACCCCCAAACAACCATATTTTTGGAAACCAAAAGAAACAAGTTTTTTTTTCCCTTAAAAAAAAATATCTAACATGGCAGAAGTGGTCACAGAATTTTTCACACATAAAAAAAAAAAAAAAAAATTAATAACAATTAATTATGAATATTTAAAGATTGTTCCATTGAAATGCATTGGAGAGCGCCAGGTAGCGAGAGGTCATACCTGTCGCTGTTCAAGGTCGGACGCTGGCGCTGTGGGCTGAGGCTGGAATAATGATGAATGAGTGGCTATATGGCGCTATCTCAGTCGCTAAGCAGGATTGGCTTGATAAATGTGTGATTGTGGTGGGGAGCCGGCGTTCTCGTGGCGGGGCCCGTCATTACCGGTCGCTCACCAGTCGCTACCTGTCGCTATTCCTTCATAAATAAGGGCCAAAGCAACACATCAGTGAATGATACATGAAAGAAAGGGTTACATCACCAATTGTAGAGACCCAGAGTACGCCGAGGCCATCAAAATACTAACGCGTTGCGTGGAGCTTTTTGCACTTCGGCAGGGTAAGTGTAATGCCCAGGCAGCGTCTGGTGAACGCCAGGCGCTGTACACAAAACCACATTTAAGAAAGTGAATCTGGTGAGCACCTCTAACAGTGCCATGTAGCACCACATGTATTATCACAGGCGGCTCAGCGTATAGCGCCGGCGCTCTAGACACAGTAGCGTCATGTAGTACCTGTCGCTCTGTAGCTCTCTCCCATACATTTCAATGGGGCTTCATTAGTTGTGTATAAATAGCGTGTTTGCCTTTTTTTTTTGCTCAAATCATTGTGTGACACCTCCTGGCTGCAAACAAACACTTCCATTTTTATTTTCATTTTTTATTTTTATGCAGAATTCTATTTACAGCTCTGGCACTAAAGTGTTATTGTCCCAGTGTTAAAACAATGTCTTTGCTTTGTTACCGGTGGATATGTGTTCAAAAACAGACAGCGTCTGGCGCTCTATGCTACAGCGCCCAGCTTTAGAGCGCCGACTCTGTGTGTGTCTAGTGTTTTGTTAAAGTGGACCAACACCCTGAGGTGATCGGCCCGGGAATCTATAGGATTCCCGGGCCGATCACCTCACACACTCCCGATCTCGGATGTCCCGCGGGGTGAACCCCCCCTGAACACCCCAAATCCACCTACCTGGTCTTCGGCGGCGGCCGGCGCCGCCTCCCTCGTGCCCCTCTAGGCGGCCGGCGCGGGCGCGCACACGTCAAGAGTGACGCGCGGGAGGCGCCGACGGGCAAGCTGCTTGTACGTTGCTGTCAATCAGCTTGTCCGTCGGCGCCGATTGGACGGCGCGGCCACGTGGGAGCGGGGAGAGGTGAGTTTTGGGGGCTTTCTGGGGGGTTTCACACAGCGGGGCACCCCCGATTGGGGTGCCCCGGGGAAGTGGACCAATACCCAGGATAGTCAAAATCCTGGGTGTTGGTCCACTTTAAATATGGTGTGGAGCGCCGAGTGCCGGTTGCACTGAGCTGGCGCTACCTCTCACTCCCTGCAGCGTTATACTATTGTTAGAGCGCCCAACACACATCATATTCATCAATGCCGGCCAGGTTACTACAGCGACCGCTATGCTAGGTTACAGCACCCAATACCCGCTTACAGCGTCTACTAAGCGACGAATGTGACGCTCACATGCCGATACATGGCACTAGTAGTGAATCAGCCTCAATGACACTTTAGTGCCAGACCTGTAAATACAATTCTGCATAAAAATCTAAAAAGTAAAAAAAAATGTATAAAAGTGTTTGTTTGAAGCCAGAAGACGTCACACAATGATTTGAACAAAAAGAATGCCAAACACACTATTTTAAGACAACCAAATGAAACCTCATTGAAATGTATAGGAGAGCGACACTGAGCGAAAGGTAATATGTGGCGCTGCTGAGCCTAGAACGCCGGCGCTATACACTGAGCCGCCTCTAGTAATACATGTGACGCTACATGGCGCTGTTAGAGGCGCTCACCAGATTCACTTTCTAAATTGTGGTATTGCATACAGCTTCCGGTGTTCACCAGACGCTGCCTGCCGCTACGAAGCACTACCTGGCGCTATCCCTTCTTAAATAACCCCCTTAGTCTTTGTATTAATGTGTTGTGGTTATTCTCTATCAGCTTAATAAATGTTTCAGCAATTTTAACACATGCTGTGTGTGCGCCATATGCTCCGGGGATCTGAGGGGCTGCACTGGAGCCCTGCCAGTTGATTGCCATTGTGTATCCCCTTGTGCCAGCACCTCCTCTGATTTTTTGGCTGTGCGTACCCCAATCGCGTTTCCTAAGATGCTTCTTGCAACTGCTCAAAAATTGATTAAAACTATAACCCTTCTATGGAATAAAGAGCAACTGGATGTGGCTGGCCTTCCTTGTTTAGGTTGTACTTAAAGTGGACCAACACCCAGGATTTTCACTATCCTGGGTTTTGGTCCACTTCCGCGGGGCACCCCGATCTGCGTGAAACCCCCCAGAATGGCAGAAAAAAAGTCCTACGGCGCATGCGGGGGCCTTGTCCAATCAGCGCGCTCAGAGCCGCTGTGGTATGCACGTACAAGGGACGGACAACCACAGCGGCTCCGAGCACACTGGTGGCCGCATCTTGCGCTTCCCTCTAACAGGGAGCGCGCCCGCGCCGGCCATTCACAAACGGGCGCGCGCCCTGCTAGAAAGAAGCGCGAGATGCTGCCGCGGCCCGCGCATGCGCCGTTGGAACGGGGGTAAAGTAAGGCGAATGGGGCGTCCTGGGGGGTTTCACACAGCGGGGCATCCCGATTTCGGATGCCCCGCAGGGGGGGATCTGATCGGCCCGGGAATCTTATAGATTCACGGGCCGATCAGCCTGGGTGTTGGTCCACTTTAAAGCTGGAGAAGGCCCAACCGTGTCCCCCTTTTTGTGAATCTGCTTTGCTTGTGTGGCTGTAGCTTGAAATGTTTTTATCAGTATAATAGCTTTCTGTATTTTATTTGTTGATGCAGAAGGCTTTCTGGCTGTAATAAAAGTATAGTATCTATGGCCTGTTCACCTTCTCTCAGGGGCAAGGCTGATTAATTACTAACGCCAGTTGAGCGTCTGTAGAGCGGATTTCAGAGAGACCGCTAGTAGTTGCTGTGCTCGGCCATGGATCATTGTTTTAGAGCGCCTCAGTCGCTGGCCGGCATTGATGAATATCATGTGTGAGTCGCAGTACTACGCTGTATGGGACCAAATGGGGGCGCCAGCTCAGAGCAACTGACTCACATCACATTCATCAAAAAATCAGCCTCAAACATCACCGGCACTCAAAATCATGTAGTTGTAGCCCATAGCGCCAGAGGCTGTGTGATTAAAGGCTGTTTTTGAACATATATACACTAATAACAAAGCGAAAACATGGAATTACATTGTTATTACATTGTAACTTGACCACTTTAATACCAGACATGTAAGGACAATTCTGCATAAAAATATTATTAATCAAAGAAGTTTTCTAAAATGTCATTTTCTTGCCCAGGATACATGTCAGAAAGTTTGAGAATTTTTTTAAGGGAAAAAAAATAAATTGGAATCAGGAAAGGTATTTAAAGATCGTCCATAGAAATGTATGGAAGAGCGCCAGGTAACGGCAGGTTAGACGTGGCGCTCTGCAAGGATGAACGCCGGCGCTGTACGCTAAGCCTGGGATAACGCTACTTGGTGTTGTTCTAGTCGCTCACCAGATTCGGCTTCATAAATGTGTAATTGTGTGCCGTCTCTGGCGTTCACCTGCCGCTACCTAGCACTGCCTGCCGCTGTACAGGCACTACCTGGCGCTATCCCTTCATGAATAAGGCCCTAAGCATGCCTTCCAACTTTTCAGGGACAATTGTTGAATTAAGCCACGCCCCCTCATTGAGGGATGGATAGGAGGTAGGTTGTAACAGTTACAACAGAGTAAACATTTGGAATAGACCAATTATTGGTCAAGATCTGCATGTTACACCTCAAAGAGGAACAAATGAGTATAAGGGACAGGGGGACAGTCCCTCCAAATGAGTAACAGTTGGGAGGTATTACGTGGATTGTATTAAGGAGTATTAAGGAGTGCATTCAAGTGGACCAATCACCAGGATTTTGACTATCCTGGTGATTGGTCCCTGCCCCGGAGGCATCCTGATGTAGGATGCCCCCCCGTGTGAAACCCCCCAGACTGCCCACTTTCTGCAGTCCATTGCGGGGTCAGATTTCACCTGGCCACCAGAGTGCTGGGGCCAATCACAGGGTCAGATTTCACCTGATGAGCAGAGTGCTGGGGCCAATCGCAGGGTTGGAATTCAGTTATCATGGCTTTTATAGGCACAGGCACAACCTAGGATTAGAGGCGGTACTGTGCTGCGGATTTCACCTGGTGAGCACAGAGCTGGGGCCAATCGTGGGGTTGAATTTCACCTGGCGAGCACGGTGCTGGGGGCAATCACAGGGTTGAATTTCACCGGTGAACGCAGTGCTGGGGCCAATCGTGGGGTCAGATTTCACCTGGCAAACAGAGTGCTGGGGCCAGTGGCGGGGTCAGATTTCACCTGACGAGCACAGTGCTCCGGCCAATCATGGGGTCAGATTTCACCTGACGAGCACAGTGCTGGGGCCAAACGCAGGGTAGGATTTCACCTGGCGAGCACAGTTCCGGGGGCCAATCGCAGGGTCGGATTTCACCTGGCAAGCACAATGCTGGGGTTAGATTTCACCTGGCGAGTACAGACTGGGGCCAATCGCGGGGTTGGAAATCACCTGGCGAGCACCGTGCTGTGGCCAATCGCCGGGGTTGGATTTCACCTGGAGAGCACATTGCTGGGGCCAATCACAGAGTCGGATTTCAACTGGCGAGCACAGTGCTGGGGCCAATCGTGGGGTCGGATTTCACCTGGCGAGCACAGTGCTGGGGCCAATCGTGGGGTCGGATTTCACCTGGCGAGTACAGTGCTGGAGCCAATCCCGGGGTTGGATTTCACCTGGAGAGCACAGTGCTCGGGCTAATCGCAGAGTTGGATTTCAACTGGCGAGCACAGTGCTTGGGCCAATCGTGGGGTCGAATTTCACCTGGCGTGTACATTGCTGGGGCCAATTGCGGGGTCGGATTTCACCTGGCGAGTAGAGTGCAGGGACTAATCGCAGGGTTGGATTTCACCTGGAGAGCACAGTGCTGGTGCCAATCGCAGAGTCGAATTTCAACTGGCGAGCACAGTGCTGGGGCCAATCGTGGGTCAGATTTCAACTGGGGAGCACAGTGCTGGGGCCAATCGCGGGGTCGGATTTCACCTGGCGGGTACAGTGCTGGGGCCAATCGCAGGGTTGGATTTCACCTGGCGAGCACAGCGCTGGGGCCAATCGCGGGGTGGGATTTCACCTGGCGAGTAAAGTGCTGGGACCAATCGCAGGGTTGGATTTCACCGGTGAACGCAGTGCTGGGGCCAATCGTGGGGTCAGATTTCACCTGGCAAACAGAGTGCTGGGGCCAGTGGCGGGGTCAGATTTCACCTGACGAGCACAGTGCTCCGGCCAATCATGGGGTCAGAGTTCACCTGGCGAGCACAGTGCTGGGGCCAAACGCAGGGTAGGATTTCACCTGGCGAGCACAGTCCTGGGGCCAATCGCAGGGTCGGATTTCACCTGGCAAGCACAATGCTGGGGCCAATCGCGGGGTCAGATTTCACCTGGCGAGTACAGACTGGGGCCAATCGCGGGGTTGGAAATCACCTGGCGAGCACCGTGCTGTGGCCAATCGCCGCGGTTGGTTTTCACCTGGAGAGCACATTGCTGGGGCCAATCACAGTCGGATTTCAACTGGCGAGCACAGTGCTGGGGCCAATCGTGGGGTCGGATTTCAACTGGGGAGCACAGTGCTGGGGCCAATCGTGGGGTCAGATTTCACCTGGCGAGTACAGTGCTGGGGCCAATCGCAGGGTTGGATTTCACCTGGCGAGCACAGCGCTGGGGCCAATCGCGGGGTGGGATTTCACCTGGCGAATAAAGTGCTGGGACCACTCGCAGGGTTGGATTTTGGCTGGCGAGCACAGTGCTTGGGCCAATCGTGGCGTCGGAATTCACCTAACAAGTACAATGCTGAGCCAATCGCAGAGTTGGATTTCATCTGGCGAGTACACGCTGGGGCCAATTGCGGGGTCAGATTTCACCTGGCAAGCACAGTGCTGGGGCCAATCGTGGTGTCGGATTTCACCTGACTAGTACAGTGCTGGGGCCAATCGCGGGGTTAGATTTCAGCTGGCGAGCACAGTGCTGGGGCCAATTGTGGGGTCGGATTTCACCTGGCGAGTACAGTGCTGGGGCCAATCGCGGGGTCGGATTTCACCTGGCGAGCACAGTGCTGGGGCCAATCGCGGGGTCAGATTTCACCTGGCTAAGTACACTGTTGGGGCCAATCGCGGGGTCGGATTTCAACTGGCGAGCACAGTGCTGGGGCCAATCGTGGGGTCAGATTTCAACTGGCGAGCACAGTGCTGGGGCCAATCGTGGGGTCGAAATTCAACTGGCGAGCACAATGCTGGGGCCAATCGCGGGGTCAGATTTCACCTGGCAAGTACATTGCTGGGGCCAATTGCGGGGTCGGATTTCACCTGGCGAGTAGGGTGTTGGGACAAATCGCAGGGTTGGATTTCACCTGGAGAGCACAGTGCTGGGGCCAATCACAGAGTCGGATTTTAACTGGTGAGCACAGTGCTGGGGCCAATCGTGGGGTCAGATTTTAACTGGCGAGTACAGTGCTGGGGCCAATCGTGAGTCGGATTTCAACTGACGAGTACAATGCTGGGGCCAATCGTGGGGTCGGATTTCACATGGCGAGCACAGTGCTGGGGCCAATCGCGGAGTTGGATTTCACCTGGCGAGCACAGTGCTGGGGCCAATCGTGGGGTCGGATTTCACATGGCGAGCACAGTGCTGGGGCCAATCGCGGAGTTGGATTTCACCTGGCGAGCACAGTGCTGGGGCCAATCGCAGGGTCAGATTTCACCTGGCGAGTACAGTGCTGGGGCCAATCGTGGGGTTGGATTTCACCTGGTGAGCACAGTGCTGGGGCCAATCGCGGGGTCGGATTTCACCTGGCAACCACAGTGCTGGGGCCAATCGTGGGGTCGGATTTCAACTGGCGAGTACAGTGCTGGGGCCAATAGAGAGGTTGGATTTCACCTTGCGAGTACAGTGCTGGGGCCAATCGTGGGGTTGGTTTTCACCTGGCGAGCACAGTGCTGGGGCCAATCGTGGGGTTGGATTTCACCTGGCGAGCACGGAGCTGGGGCCAATGGCGGGGTCGGATTTCACCTGGCTGAGTATAGTGTTGGGGCTAATCGCGGGGTCGGATTTCAACTGGCGAGCACAGTGCTGGGGCCAATCGCGGGGTTGGATTTCAACTGGCGAGTACAGTGCCGGGCCAATCGTGGGGTTGGATTTCACCTGGTGAGCACAGTGCTGGGGCCAATCGTGGGGTCTGATTTCACCTGGCGAGTAGCGTGCTGGGGCCAATCGCGGGGTCAGATTTCACCTGGCGAGTACAGTGCTGGGGCCAATCGTGGGGTTGGATTTCACCTGGTGAGCACAGTGCTGGGGCCAATCGTGGGGTCGGATTTCAACTGGCGAGTAAGTGCTGGGGCCAATAGAGGGGTTGGATTTCACCTTGCGAGTACAGTGCTGGGGCCAATCGTGGGGTTGGTTTTCACCTGGCGAGGACAGTGCTGGGGTCAATCACGGGGTCAGATTTTACCTGGCTGAGTACAGTGTTGGGGCCAATCGCGGGGTCGGATTTCACCTGGCGAGCACAGTGCTGGGGCCAATCGTGGGGCTGGATTTCACCTGGCGAGCACGGAGCTGGGGCCAATGGCGGGGTCGGATTTCACCTGGCTGAGTATAGTGTTGGGGCTAATCGCGGGGTCGGATTTCAACTGGCGAGCACAGTGCTGGGGCCAATCGCGGGGTTGGATTTCAACTGGCGAGTACAGTGCCGGGCCAATCGTGGAGTTGGATTTCACCTGGTGAGCACAGTGCTGGGGCCAATCGTGGGGTCTGATTTCACCTGGCGAGTAGCGTGCTGGGGCCAATCGCGGGGTCGGATTTCACCTGGCGAGTACAGTGCTGGGGCCAATCGTGGGGTCGGATTTCATCTGGTGAGCACAGTGTTGGGCCCAATCACGGGGTCGGATTTCACCTGGCGAGTATAGTGCTGGGGCCAATCGTGGGGTTGGATTTCACCTGGCGAGTACAGTGCTGGGGCCAATCGTGGGGTCTGATTTCACCTGGCGAGTAGCGTGCTGGGGCCAATCGCGGGGTCAGATTTCACCTGGCGAGTACAGTGCTGGGGCCAATCGTGGGGTTGGATTTCACCTGGTGAGCACAGTGCTGGGGCCAATCGTGGGGTCGGATTTCAACTGGCGAGTAAGTGCTGGGGCCAATAGAGGGGTTGGATTTCACCTTGCGAGTACAGTGCTGGGGCCAATCGTGGGGTTGGTTTTCACCTGGCGAGGACAGTGCTGGGGTCAATCACGGGGTCAGATTTTACCTGGCTGAGTACAGTGTTGGGGCCAATCGCGGGGTCGGATTTCACCTGGCGAGCACAGTGCTGGGGCCAATCGTGGGGCTGGATTTCACCTGGCGAGCACGGAGCTGGGGCCAATGGCGGGGTCGGATTTCACCTGGCTGAGTATAGTGTTGGGGCTAATCGCGGGGTCGGATTTCAACTGGCGAGCACAGTGCTGGGGCCAATCGTGGGGTTGGTTTTCACCTGGCGAGGACAGTGCTGGGGTCAATCACGGGGTCAGATTTTACCTGGCTGAGTACAGTGTTGGGGCCAATTGCGGGGTCGGATTTCACCTGGCGAGCACAGTGCTGGGGCCAATCGTGGGGCTGGATTTCACCTGGCGAGCACGGAGCTGGGGCCAATGGCGGGGTCGGATTTCACCTGGCTGAGTATAGTGTTGGGGCTAATCGCGGGGTCGGATTTCAACTGGCGAGCACAGTGCTGGGGCCAATCGCGGGGTTGGATTTCAACTGGCGAGTACAGTGCCGGGCCAATCGTGGGGTTGGATTTCACCTGGTGAGCACAGTGCTGGGGCCAATCGTGGGGTCTGATTTCACCTGGCGAGTAGCGTGCTGGGGCCAATCGCGGGGTCGGATTTCACCTGGCGAGTACAGTGCTGGGGCCAATCGTGGGGTCGGATTTCATCTGGTGAGCACAGTGTTGGGCCCAATCACGGGGTCGGATTTCACCTGGCGAGTATAGTGCTGGGGCCAATCGTGGGGTTGGATTTCACCTGGCGAGTACAGTGCTGGGGCCAATCGTGGGGTTGGATTTCACCTGGCGAGCACAGTGCTGGGGCCTATCGTGGGGTCAGATTTCACCTGGCGAGGACAGTGCTGGGGCCAATCGCGGGGTCGGATTTCAGCTGGCAAACACAGTGCTGGGGCCAATCGCGGGGTCGGATTTCACCTGGCGAGCACAGTGCTGGGGCCAATCGCGGGGTCAGATTTCACCAGGCGAGTACAGTGCTGGGGCCAATCGCGGGGTCAGATTTCACCTGGCGAGCACAGTGCTGGAGCCAATCGCAGGGTCAGATTTCACCAGGTGAGCACAGTGCTGGGGCCAATCATGGGGTTGGATTTCACCTGGCGAGCACAGTGCTGGGGCCAATCATGGGGTCAAATTTCACGTGGCGAGTACAGTGCTGGGGCCAATCGCGGGGCAGATTTCACCTGGCGAGCACTGTGCAGGGGCCAATCGCGGGGCAGATTTCACCTGGCGAGCACTGTACAGGGGCCAATCACAGGGTCAGATTTCACCTGGCGAGTACAGTGCTGGGGCCAATCGTAGGGTCGGATTTCACCTGCAAAGTACAGTGCTGGGGCCAATCGTAGGGTCGGATTTCACCTGCAAAGTACAGTGCTGGGGCAATCATGGGGTCAGATTTCAGCTGGCGAGCACAGTGCTGGGGCCAATCATGGGGTCAGATTTCACCTGGCAAGTACAGTGCTGGGGCCAATCATGGGGTCGGATTTCACCTGGCGAGCACAGTGCTGGGGCCAATCACGGTGTCAGATTTTACCTGGTGAACGCAATGCTGGGGCCAATCGCGGGGTCAGATTTTACCTGGTGAACGCAATGCTGGGGCCAATCGCGGGGTCAGATTTCACCTGGCGAGCACAGTGCTGGGGCCAATCGTGGGGTCAGTTTTCATCTGGTTAGACCCTATAAATATAGGTCAATAAACATGTAATGTAAAGCATATACATATTTACAATGCCTCATAATTATATATCGTCCTTATTATCTTATATCAATAGTTCGGGTGTGTCACGTGGTAATAACAGCAGTATCAGGCTGTGACTGGCGCATGCGCGCTGGATACTGCGCAGTGTATGTGTAAATAATATCAGGGTATAATAAGCTTTATCGCTACCGCCATTGACCCCGTTCACGGTTGCCTTGGTTACCTTGACGCCATTTTGTCGGAGTCCAGAAGTACATACTATTGACCAAATAGACAGCTTTCAGGATCTGGCGACGACTTCCGGTGCGCGGTACGTTACTACCGGGCGCCCGGGTTCGCTTTTTCGGTTATTTTCAAGTGACAGAACAAGCGGAGGCTCCATCTCTGGCCTCCAGACCGACCAACCCGGCACCGTGCTCCCCTGCCTGGTGGTGCCCGGGCCCTGGCTCCGCGGCCCCGCTTCCAGCATGTCCCGGGACCCCGACGATGAGTGGAGCCCCGACTATGACTCCACCTGGGATGAGGAGGACGAGGCAGAGGAGGCTGAAGAAATGGCCCAGGGGAGCAGGGAGCCGGGCAGCCGCGGCCAGGTGCTGACATGGAGGGGTCATAGATCAAGAGGGGCTGGAGGATGCCATAGCGATAAGTGGGTGGGGGGGATGCCATAGCTATAAGTGGGGGTAGAGGATGCCATAGAGATAATAGGATGGTGGTGGAGGATGCCATAGCGATAATGGGGGGGGGGGATGCCATAGCGATAAGTGGGGGGGGGGGGGATGCCATAGCGATAAGTGGATGGTGGTGGAGGATGCCATAGCGATAATGGGGGGGGGGGGGGATGCCATAGCGTTAAGTGGGGGGGGGGGATGCCATAGCGTTAAGTGGGGGGGGGGATGCCATAGCGATAAGTGGGGGGGCTGGAGGATGCCATAGCGATAAGTGGGGGGGGGGGGGAGGATGCCATAGCGATAAGTGGAGGGGTGTGGAGGATGCCATAGCGATAAGTGGAGGGGTGTGGAGGATGCCATAGCGATAAGTGGAGGGGTGTGGAGGATGCCATAGCGATAAGTGGAGGGGTGTGGAGGATGCCATAGCGATAAGTGGAGGGGTGTGGAGGATGCCATAGCGATGAGTTGGGGGGGGTGATGCCGTAGAGATAATGGGGGGATGCCATAGAGATAATGGGCGGGGGGGTGCCATAGCGATAAGTGGGGGTAGAGGATGCCATAGCGATAATGGGGGGGGGGGGTGGAGGATGCCATAGAGATAAAGGGGGAGGGGGCGGAGGATGCCATAGAGATAAAGGGGGAGGGGGCGGAGGATGCCATAGAGATAAAGGGGGAGGGGGCGGAGGATGCCATAGAGATAAAGGGGGCAGGGGGATGCCATAGAGATAAAGGGGGCAGGGGATGCCATAGAGATAAAGGGGGCAGGGGATGCCATAGAGATAAAGGGGGCAGGGGATGCCATAGAGATAAAGGGGGCAGGGGATGCCATAGAGATAAAGGGGGCAGGGGATGCCATAGAGATAAAGGGGGCAGGGGATGCCATAGAGATAAAGGGGGCGGAGGATGCCATAGAGATAGAGGGGGAGGGGGCGGAGGATGCCATAGAGATAAAGGGGGCAGGGGGATGCCATAGAGATAAAGGGGGCAGGGGATGCCATAGAGATAAAGGGGGCAGGGGATGCCATAGAGATAAAGGGGGCAGGGGATGCCATAGAGATAAAGGGGGCAGGGGATGCCATAGAGATAAAGGGGGCAGGGGATGCCATAGAGATAAAGGGGGCAGGGGGATGCCATAGAGATAAAGGGGGCAGGGGGATGCCATAGAGATAAAGGGGGCAGGGGGATGCCATAGAGATAAAGGGGGCAGGGGGATGCCATAGAGATAAAGGGGGCAGGGGGATGCCATAGAGATAAAGGGGGCAGGGGGATGCCATAGAGATAAAGGGGGCAGGGGGATGCCATAGAGATAAAGGGGGCAGGGGGATGCCATAGAGATAAAGGGGGCAGGGGGATGCCATAGAGATAAAGGGGGCAGGGGGATGCCATAGAGATAAAGGGGGCAGGGGGATGCCATAGAGATAAAGGGGGCAGGGGGATGCCATAGAGATAAAGGGGGCAGGGGGATGCCATAGAGATAAAGGGGGCAGGGGGATGCCATAGAGATAAAGGGGGCAGGGGGATGCCATAGAGATAAAGGGGGCAGGGGGATGCCATAGAGATAAAGGGGGCAGGGGGATGCCATAGAGATAAAGGGGGCAGGGGGATGCCATAGAGATAAAGGGGGCAGGGGGATGCCATAGAGATAAAGGGGGCAGGGGGATGCCATAGAGATAAAGGGGGCAGGGGGATGCCATAGAGATAAAGGGGGCAGGGGGATGCCATAGAGATAAAGGGGGCAGGGGGATGCCATAGAGATAAAGGGGGCAGGGGGATGCCATAGAGATAAAGGGGGCAGGGGGATGCCATAGAGATAAAGGGGGCAGGGGGATGCCATAGAGATAATGGGGGCAGGGGGATGCCATAGAGATAATGGGGGCAGGGGGATGCCATAGAGATAATGGGGGCAGGGGGATGCCATAGAGATAATGGGGGCAGGGGGATGCCATAGAGAGGAGGGGGGCAGGGGGATGCCATAGAGAGGAGGGGGGCAGGGGGATGCCATAGAGAGGAGGGGGGCAGGGGGATGCCATAGAGAGGAGGGGGGCAGGGGGATGCCATAGAGATGGAGGGGGGTGGAGGACGCCATAGCGATAAAGTGGAGGGGGGGGGAGGATGCCATAGAGATAAAGTGGGGAGGGGGCGGAGGATGCCATAGAGATAAAGGGGGAGGGGGGCGGAGGATGCCATAGAGATAAAGGGGGAGGGGGGGGCGGAAGTTGCCATAGAGATAAGTGGGGGGGGGGGGGATGCCATAGAAATAAGTGTGTGGGGGGGGGATGCCATAGAGATAAGGGGGGTGGGTGATGCTATAGAGATGGAGGGGGATGGAGGATGCCATAGCGATAAGGGGGGGGGGTAGGATGCCATAGCGATAAGTGGGGGGGGGTAGGATGCCATAGAGATAAGTGGGGGGGAGGATGCCATAGAGATAAGTGGGGGGGGGGGGGATGCCATAGAAATAAGTGTGTGGGGGGGGGGATGCCATAGAGATAAGGGGGGTGGGTGATGCTATAGAGATGGAGGGGGCAGGGGGATGCCATAGAGATAAGGGGGGTGGGTGATGCTATAGAGATGGAGGGGGGTGGGTGATGCTATAGAGATGGAGGGGGGTGGAGGATGCCATAACGATAAGTGGAGGGGTGTGGAGGATGCCATAGCGATGAGTGTAGGGGAAATGCTATAGTGATAAGTGGGGGTTGAGGATGCCATAGCGATAATGGGGGGGGAAGATGCCATAGAGATAAAGGGGGAGGGTGTGAAGGATGCCATAGAGATAAAGGGGGAGGGGGCGGAGGATGCCATAGAGATAAAAGGGGAGGGGGCGGAGGATGCCATAGAGATAAAGGGGGAGGGGGCGGAGGATGCCATAGAGATAAAGGGGGAGGGGGCGGAGGATGCCATAGAGATAAAGGGGGAGGGGGCGGAGGATGCCATAGAGATAAAGGGGGAGGGGGCGGAGGATGCCATAGAGATAAAGGGGGAGGGGGCGGAGGATGCCATAGAGATAAAGGGGGAGGGGGCGGAGGATGCCATAGAGATAAAGGGGGAGGGGGCGGAGGATGCCATAGAGATAAAGGGGGAGGGGGCGGAGGATGCCATAGAGATAAAGGGGGAGGGGGCGGAGGATGCCATAGAGATAAAGGGGGAGGGGGCGGAGGATGCCATAGAGATAAAGGGGGAGGGGGCGGAGGATGCCATAGAGATAAAGGGCGAGGGGGCGGAGGATGCCATAGAGATAAAGGGCGAGGGGGCGGAGGATGCCATAGAGATAAAGGGCGAGGGGGCGGAGGATGCCATAGAGATAAAGGGCGAGGGGGCAGGGGATGCCATAGAGATAAAGGGGGCAGGGGATGCCATAGAGATAAAGGGGGCAGGGGGATGCCATAGAGATAAAGGGGGCAGGGGATGCCATAGAGATAAAGGGGGCGGGGGATGCCATAGAGATAAAGGGGGAGGGAGCAAGGTTGCCATAGAGATAAAGGGGGTGGAGGATTGTGGGAGGATAGGAGCTGGATGCTCCCTGAGAAATATAGGGACTGGAAGTAGGAAGAGATGAGCTCAGGGTTTCTGGAAGTTCTGTACTTTGCTGAAGCTCTCCGATTGTTACACCTGTGTGTCTGTGTGGAGAGCTGCAACACATGGCATGTTGGGAATACTTGAGGGCAGGATTGAGAAACATTGAGCTAGAGGATTCTGGGAAAGACGCAGTTAAATAGATCCAGAAAGGAGAAATGGGAGGCAGACGGTAGAGGTGAGTATTGTCAGGTGGGGATGGGGTTGATGAAGGAGCATTTCGAACAGAACCCCGGAATTTGACTAGAATTGGGATGTGAAACCCCTGAATAGAGCCTGTAATCATTCGGCAAACGGCTCTTATTGACTTCAAGAGGAGGAGCACAAGCTGACGCACCCCCTCCTGGACAGGAGCGTGTGCACAACCCGAGGATACAGGGGATGCAGCAGCTTGCACTCCCCATTAAAGTGGGCCAACACCCAGGGGTGATCGGCCCGGGAATCTATAAGATTCCCGGGCCGATCACCTCACACACCGCGGGACATCCGAGATCGGGATGTCCCGCCGGGTGTAACCCCCCCAAAACCCCGAAAAATCCTTACCTCTCCAGCCGCTGCTTCCGCCGCCGCCGCCTCTCTCGCGCTCCTCTAGACGTGCGCGCGCCCGCGCCGGCCGTCTCTGAATGGCCGGCGCGGGCGCGCACACGTCAAGAGTGACGCGCGGGAGGCGGCGGGCGCGATCCCTTGTCCGTCGACGGACGTCACTTGTCCGTCGGCGGGCATTGGACAGCGCACTCACGTGGGAGCGTGGAGAGGTGAGTTTTCGGGGTGTTTGGGGGGGTTTCAGGCAGCGGGGTGCCCCGGGGAAGTGGACCAATACCCAGGATAGTCAAAATCCTGGGTGTTGGTCCACTTTAATAATAATGTCTGTTGCCGAATGACAGTCACAGCCAATTGGACGAGAGCCCGTGAATGCGCCGTTGGACTGGGGAAAGGTGAGCGATTACTGGCACCATGCACATACAGCGGGGCATTCCGATTCTGAATGGAAAGCCAGTGACCGATCTTTTATATTCCAGGGCATCTGCGGGTGGGGTTAGTTCCCCTTTCAGCTTGTGCGGGGTATTTATCCTTTGCCATCCTGCCCTCACTGATCCTTGTTTCCTTTCAGCCTGTTTATCGGAAGTCATGGAACAGAGCGGCCAGGGACCTGCAGAACTACAGACACGGCTACCGAGAGGACAAGAACTATCAGGCGTACTCGGTGAGTATTTTGTGTTGGTCCCATAGCACATTTGTTTTCAGTTCTGCTCTTAAATCTCATGGTGGGGGGGGGGGGGGGATAACTGTCCAGGAGGCCATCCAGGTAGTTCTGGTCATTTGCATAGGGTCAGATCTGAGTGGTGCATCAAAACCCATGAATATGGCTTTTCAGGAGTTTGTTTTGTGCCCCGAATCAGGATGCCCTGCTGTGACCCCCCCTCCGTTTGGCTATAAAAACTCACCTTTATAGGCCCAGCGGTGCATGTGCAGGCTCTCATCCAATGAGAGCGATCTGCTGTGACTACGTTATTCGCTGTGGCATCCCAGGCTGTGGGCGCACTCACGCCACCAGCCTATGTGAATGGCTGGGGTGGGAGCGTGTGCTCCCCATTGTAGTCAAAGCAGGCAGCTCTCATTGGACGAGAGTCTGATCATGTGTCGCTGGAGCATGAAAAGGTGAGTTTTTATCAGCGAACGGGGGGGGGGGGGGTCACAAAGCAGGCCATCCCGATTTGGAAGGCCTGGGGAAAATCCAGCGACCTGCCCTTTTCCAGGATTTCAGACCAGCCGCTGCTGGGTTTTGTTCCGCTTGAATGGTGGTGTTGCCCTTTTTTTTACCTTTATTTATCTCCTCATTTTAGGTTCAGAATGCGCATCTCAAACCCAACCTGGAGTTCTACCAAAACAAGAAGCGATTTGAGCCTGGTGGTGAGTACACGGCACATGTAAGGAAATGTGCTGCTGCTTCATAGCAAATCACTATCACCAATAGATGCCTGAAGAAGGAATATATGATTTAAATAATTATTTGCTGCACAATAATCTCCAATATTTCTACTCGAGATTAATATTATAAATATTGCAGATACTAATAATCATATCAGCCCAGCAGCCACTAATCTGATACAAACCAATGGTCGCTGGGGCTGTCCTCACACATCCAGTGAAGTGTCCCAAGAAGAAATGTCTTCCTCAGATACTTTGCACATATAATCTATTGTGTAAGAAATTATCCACCACACACAGTATGATGTATAAATGAAAACGGGTTTAATTACCAGCACAGTAAATCACTAACCCAATATGTTCATGAAGTTTCCCCAGATAACCTTAGATATTACAGGCAGTTGTTACATGTTAAAGTAAGTTTACAGTACAGTAAATGTTATAAAGGAGAGAGAGAGATAATGGGGCAATACTTGGCCGTTATGGTTGCATTCAGGTAGCGGCTCGTCCATCCATTGACTCCTTAGCCCTCCATGCAACCTCACTAATCTAATAACACTAGGGGGTGTGTCCAGCATTCCCTGCCTCCTGGGTGTGTTGTTTCCCTGACTGAGATAAGATACATATTCTCTAAAGGGTATAACTCCCACATATGCATTTTATCATATTGTAACTAAGAAATTCATGATCCCCATAAATCTTAGTTAAGTGAACATAAGCATCAAATACATATCATACATATAATAACACATATATATAATAACACATACAGAGTATGATACTATGCAGATGATCAGTCTCTGGCCAATACATATATGCATGCCACGTTTGATATCATTTGAAAGGTCTTATAATCCTGAACAAGACTCTCTCATTAATATAGTCATAACTGACATATTTCAGGGGTTACACCGATCTTCCACAAATAATATACAATGACCGTGTCTAATGTGTATTTGAAAGTCTGAGTTGGAGCCCCCCTTTTCAAGGGGAAATAAGCTGTAGCTCAAGAAACACCCCAGCTATTGAGGTAGTTGGAAGCTAAGTGTGCTAGGTGTCAGTATAGTCTATTGTATTCATGGGGCATAGACAGATGGCAGAAACACAGACTTGCATACTATTTGAGTGTTAATCTGGGGCACATCTGTAATCATATCATTTAACAATGCCCAAACTCCCATCCTGACCACATCGCTGGAGACTCTGACCCTTTGACTCTGACGCTATTATAAACCTTTGCACAACTTGTGGAGATGCTGGCCAGGTCTTTAGTCCGTGAGACCAGCTGCTACCCCATGGGGGCAACCACTGCCGCTATGTGGACCTCACGGATATACCCAGTTGTTAAGAGAAACTGCAACCAGTTGGAGATGGCCATAATGTCTTTCCATTACCTACACAGAAACCTTTATTTACCAAATGAGGAGTGCTGATTGGCCGGTGGAATCCTGTGGTCTTCTTTTAGCTGTATTTAGCTCCCTCCTCCATCATGAGAATGTCAGGCTAGCTTCTGCATCCATAAAGAACCAAGCTAATTGGCCAAACCCAAGTCCGATATCCTGTAGCCATCTTTGTAGGCTTTCCAAAGATTTGTATTCTAAGTATGTCACACACCCCGCTTCAAACATTAATATTTACACTTGGGTTACTCCACCAGCTGGTGGCGACGTTGCAGAGAAGTCTTGAAAAACGAGCCCCTCCTGATCTATAATACCTGGGACCTCCCACTTATCTCCCAGTGTTCTTCTCTGCAAGATGGCGACAAGACAGAAGAAAGAAGTCTCCTGCTTGCAAGTAGCCAGGGTAACACCCCGGCCCCCCTTCTGGTCTATTTCTGCTCGGCTCTTGTTGATATGCCCCTTGTGAAGCCTCCCAGCCTAGGCTGCTGGGCCGGGCAGGAGCTTAGCTCCTCCGCTAGACCCCATACCATGGGGCAACGCGGATGTCCGGTCTGGTGATCCGGATTTGGGATGCCCCATCCCGCTGTCACCTTATTGGTGCTGTCCCCGTCCCCCGCTTGGATCCGTTTCTCCCTGCACTAGAAAGAGGGGGGCGCCTTGTGTGAGTGAGCTTCTTGTGAGTGTTTTTGGCTTACTGGTGTATGTTTTCGACTGGGAGTGAGCTTCTCCTCCTCAGGCGGTGGCTTATATTGGCGCCGTGCCTGGATGTTGGCGGCGATGGGAGTGTGTGGAATGCCTGTTTGTGGTTTTGATACTGGACGGGCGGCGTGCGCGGCGCCGTCCCGCCGCTTCCGTTGCTGCGCTGGTTGGCTGGAGGTCTGGAGCCTCCTCTGCCCGGGGCAGTTGCGGGACCGGGCGCCATTTGAGTCCGGAGCTCGTGTTCCAGTGTGCGGCGGGGCCGCTTCTGGCGCGGCCCGCACTGTACCGTGTGGTGGAAGGGGGGCGGGGCCGCAGCGCTTCGCGCGTCTGGAACGGACCGTCCTTCTTCTCCTTCCTCCTCGCTCCGTACTGTAGTGCCGCTGATGATGATGCTTCTGTGATCGGCGCTGCCATTTTGTGAGTAGCTGCTTGTGTTCTATATGTTGCTGGGCACTTCTGGATGTTCTCCCTCAATGTATGGGTGCATATGGGTGTGCTGTATTTCGGGCTGTGTATGTTTTTGATTTATTATACTGTACAGCAGGAAGAGCATTTAGCTATGGTGCTTAGGGTCCAAGGTTGTCCTGAGTGACACGGGACCAGTTAACACAATCGTCCTATGTCACGTGTTTTTTCGAGCCCAGCTCAGAATTGTTTTTCTGCATGACTGATATATATATAATATATATATTACCTTGGTTATGGAGTGACTGTTGCCCCTTTTTTCATTGCAGTTCCTGGGATCCCATGCTGCAGGGGTCTCCAGGTCTTAGATAACTGGCTAGTGGGGTCCTGACCTTCCATAAATTTTCCATTAATTTTTTAATACAAAATCCTCCCACTCGGGACACATCCCGGGTCGCTTATTGCATAAATCCCTGGGTAATTGCGAATACCACAATTTCACCATATGGAGACTTCCAGTGATACCGGAACGGCCTTTCGGGGCAATCTAGGCTGTGTGGGGGTTGTGGGGTTCCGCTTCCAGGGGATGATGTCATAATATGATTTCCATGTGCACAGCGGAACATTGCGCGCCAGGCCGGTACTACGGTCTCTGGCTCTTCGCCGCCCGTGTCATCCCCTACACCTCCCCGCCTGTTCCGGACCCCGTGTGACGTTGTCATGGGTGGGGATTCGCAATCCGAGGTATGCGCCCGGTTGGCCAACCTCGAGAAAATATTTTCCGCTGTGGTTGCTCAGAAGGCTCCGGCTAAGTGGAAACACTTGTCCCCGCCTCCGCCGGACTCAGACGTGCATGTTATTGAGGCATTGGATTGGTCAGATTGCCCCCCGCCTGAGAGGGGGAGATTCTAGAGGAACTGGACGTCCCTGAGGCCCAGCAGTTGTTTGGTGCTGAGGGTGACCAGGCGGCGGGGACGGTATTTGACACCCCTTCCATATTGACTCAAATGTTTGAAGTTTAGGATTTAGACCCTCCCGAGGCGGTTCCTCTGCCTAAGGGTGAGTTGTTTGATGTGGCCAAGCCGCGTTTGGAGTTTCCCAGTTAACGACATTTTGAGAATGTCGTCCTTAAGGAATGGAAACGGCCTACGCGTCTCGTTGGTGTTCCGCCTAGTTGGGATAAGAAGTATCCTTTTCCAGCGGACTTGGTGAAGCGTTGGCTTTTCCTCCCGAGGTTGATGCTCCGGTTTTGGGGCTATCTAACATGGCGGTGTTGCATTCTCCTGACACGACTACCCTTAAGGATTGGGAAGATCGCCGGATTGACCAGCTGGCTCGCCATGGTTTTACCTGTGCGGGTTCGGCTTTGAGGCCTGTTTGTGCTTCGGCACTTTTTGTTGTTGGCGGTTAGGTCCATTGTCAGGGATTTATGTGCGGACCTTGATCCTACTTGTGATGGGTTCCTTGCCCTCAAACGTTGTGAGTCCTTTATTTCGTTTGTCCTTGCCGCTCAGGATGACGCCATGGTGATGTGTGGCAGGACCACGGCTTTGTTGGTGGCTATCCGACGGTCGGTGTGGTTGCGGCAATGGACTGCCGACTTTAATTCTAAGAAGTCGCTTACGGCTCTTCCCTTTTTGGGTTTGCGCCTGTTTGGTGAGAAATTGGATTCGGTTGCCAAGGGAGGTAAGTTACCTCAGCGCAAGAAATTTTGTCGTTCCTTTTGGGGGGCGGCCTCTTTTAATCCCTCCTTTCGGGGTGCCAGAGCTGGCAGAGGCGCGGGCTTTACAGCCCCCAGGGGTGCATGCTGGAACAGGGGTTGAGCCGTGCCCGTCCCGTTCACTCCTGGGGTGCCAAACCCAAACCAGCTGCCAAGCCCGCTCAACAATGAGGGGGCGCCCCCAGCCTTGCGGGTGGGGGGACGGTTGCGACTCTTCTCCCGGGTGTGGGACCATTCGGTCTCGGACAGGGTCCTGAGTGGCACAGGACCAGTGTATGAAATCGCCCCCATGCCACGCGTTTTAATGGATCCTGGAGGTGGTATCCGGTTACAAGATGGAGTTCGAGTCCCGACCTCCTCTAAGCTTTTTCAGGTCTCGTGTGCCCTCAGATCCTTTGGCCGCGCAGGGGCTTCTGGCGGCGGTGAGGAATCTTCTGGAAATGGCAGTCATCTGCCCGGTCCCTCCTTCGGAGGTGGGCCGCGGGTATTATTCCAATCTCTTCACAGTGCCCAAGTAGGCTCAATGTGTTTATTCGTCCCCGGAAGTTTCGCATGGAAACTCTGCGTTCTGCCATCAATTCGCTGCGGCAGGGGATTTCATGACGTCCATAGACATCAAGGATGCCTATCTTCATATTCCTATATTTCCGGCTCACCAAAGGTTTCTTCGCTTCGTGGTGGAAGATCGGGATTTTCAATTTGTGGATCTTCCGTTCGGCCTTACCTCGGCTCCAAGAGTGTTCACCAGGGTGTTGGCGGGCGTGATGGCCCTTCTCAGAGCTCAGGGGATTCGCATTGTGCCCTATCTGGACGATCTTCTCATCATGGCTTCTTCCTTCAGTCAAGCGGAGGTGGACACCAGGACGGTGGTATCCACTCTGGAGAGGCTTGGCTGGGTGATCAACTACCCCAAGTCCTCTCTCGTTCCGGCCAGGGTGGTGCCCTTTCTGGGGATGTCCTTGGATTCTTGCCAACACAGAGTTGTTCTGCCTCAGGCCAAAGTTCTCTTGATTCAGTGATTGGCGCAGCTTCTTCTTTCCAATCCTTGCCCGTCCATCCGGCTAGGGATGAGACTGGTGGGGTTGATGGTAGCTTTCTTCGAGGCAGTTCCCTTTGCTCAGTTTCACTCGAGGACGCTTCAGCTTCATCTGTTGGCGTCTTGGGACCGGCTGCGGTCGTTGGATTGGTCTTTCCGGATGTCCTCCCGGGTTCGGCAGTCTCTACAGTGGTGGATGGTTTCGGTCAATCTCTTGAGGGGCAGGTCCTTTCTGATGCCTCTTTGGGAAACTGTCACCACGGACGCCAGTTTGTCGGGATGGGGAGGTTTTCTGGAAGGACCTTCGTTTCCAGGTGCGGTGGAGTCCTCTGGAGGCCCACTTGCCCATCAACGTTCTGGAGTTGAGAGCCATCAGGCTGGTTCTGTCTCACTTGACACAGCATTTACGGGGCTTGTCAGTTCAGGTTCGGTCGGACAATTGGACGGCGGTTGCTTACGTCAATCGCCAGGGAGGGACTCGCAGTCTGAGTGCCCTCAGAGAGGTTTCTCTGCTTCTAGCCTGGGCGGAGACTCATGTCCCTTGCATCTCGGCAGTGTACATTCCAGGAATGGAAAACACAGTGGCGGACATCCTGAGCAGGTGCTCTTCCCGCCGGGGGGAATGGTCTCTCCACCCCCAGGTGTTTCAGTCGCTTTGTCTCCGGTGGGGGATGCTGGAGGTGGATCTGTTTGCCTCTCGTCACAATTACAAGCTTCCGACATTCGTGTCGCTCTCTCAGGATCCTCTGGCTCTGACGGTGGATGCCATGTCTCTGAGCTGGGGGGCCCTGGGGTTCCTTTATCTGTTCCTCCGACCCCCCATGTTAGGCAAGGTGTTGCGAAAGCTGGCCCTGGACGGGGTTCCCGCCATTCTCGTGGCTCCAAGGTGGCCAAGGAGGGTGTGGTTTGCAGACTTCATTTGGCTGGCGGTGGATCAGTTCGATTTGCCTCTTCGGCCGGATCTTCTCACACAGGGTCAACTGCGTTACCCCAATTTACCAATGCTGGCTTTGCCGGCCTGGCTGTTGAAACCTCCATCTTAAGGGAGGAAGGTCTTTCAGATTCTGTTATTCTGACTCTTATTAGCGCCAGGAAGAGGTCTTCTTCTACCATCTACTATAGGACTTGGAGATCTTATATTGATTGGTGTGAGGCTAGATCTTTGCCCTGACGGGTCTTTTCTGTTTCCAGAATTTTGGATTTTCTTCAATTGGGGCTGGACTCTGGTCTCCAGCTGAGTACTTTGAAGGGGCAGGTTTCTGACTTGTCTGTCCTTTTTCAAAAGGCTTTTGCGCTTCATCCTTTGGTCAAGACCTTTTTCCAGGGGGTTTCGCATGTGCGGCCTCCTAGGAAGCCTTTGCTCCCTGTTTGGGTTTTGAATTGTGTTCTTTCTGCTCTTTAGGCTCCTCTGTTTGAGCCTTTGCAGGATATTGCTCTTTCTACTTTGACTCTGAAGGTTGCCTTTTTGGTGGCCATCACTTCTGTTCGGCGTGTTTCGGTGTTGGCGACCTTGTTGATTCAGGCTCCTTACTTTGGGAGGCATCGGGACAAGGTGGTTTTCCGCTTCAATCCGGACTTTCTTTCTAAGGTGGTCTCTGCTTTTCATTTTGACCAGGACATTGTTCTTCCTTCCTTGTGTCCTAAGCCTAGGAATGACAAGGAGAGGGTTTTGCATTGTTTGGACGTGGTACACTGTGTGAAGTACTATTTGCTTACTACATCTCCTTTTCGTAAGACTGATGCCTTTTTCGTGGTGCCCTGTGGGCCTAGGAAGGGTTTGGCTCCGGCTAAGTCTTCCATTAGCAAATGGATTCGTCAGGCTGTTGTTGGGGCCTATTCTGCCAAGGGGAAGGTTTCCCCTTTTCGTACCACTGCTCATTCTACTCGTGCTGTTGGAGCGTCTTGGGCTTTTCAGCACCAGGCTTCTGTTGAACAAGTTTGTAAGGCTGCTACTTGGTCTTCTGTTCACACTTTTTCCAGGTTTTATAAGGTTGACGTGCGGGCTTCAGCGGATGCTGTGTTTGGCCACAAGGTTCTGCAGGCTGCAGTGGTTTGAGTTTTGCATTATTGCCTTGTTGGATACCCGCCCTTTCTGGACACTGCTTTTGGATGTCCCAAGTGTAAATATTAATGTTTGAAGCGGGGTGTGTGACATACTTAGAATAATACCATTTTGTGAATACTCACCTGTAAAATGGGTATTATAAGTATGTCACACACCCCGCTTCACCCGTCCTTTTTGGTATCCTGGATTCTTTATAGGGTGAAGCTTCATTTACAGTTTGAGGGTTACCAATGTTTTTTTTCCTGGTACCTTGTCTTTACTGCTGTTTGAAAACTGGGAGATAAGTGGGAGGTCCCAGGTATTATAGATCAGGAGGGGCTCGTTTTTCAAGACTTCTCTGCAACGTCGCTACCTGCTGGTGGAGTAACCCAAGTGTAAATATTAATGTTTGAAGCGGGGTGTGTGACATACTTATAATACCCATTTTACAGGTGAGTATTCACAAAATGGTATTTTTCCTCTGCAGAAGCCTTTTTAGAACTGTCAGAGTCCACTCATCTTTAGATTAATAGTATTGGCCAATGGGAGAATTTGAAATGATTTCTGGATTCAGCTGGAAAGTTTCATCTGTTCTTTGTCCCACACAGGGCTCTACGTAGATGAGCTGCTTGAGGAGTGGAAGGAGGATTACATCACACTGGAGCGCAACCATTCCTACATCCAATGGTAAGTGTAGGAGGCCATTGCGACCGTTAAAGCTTTCCAAGCCACCATTCAGTCTTAAAATCTTTTTGATCCCACCACAATTAAAAAGAAACTTCGCAGGCCCTGGAGTGTAAAATTCGTTTGAGTTCCACTCGGGATGCCCTGCTATAGTCTGCTCCAGACCCAGTTATTCCTTTACATTGAGCCCGCAGTCGCCAGGCACCTGCTGCACTCCTCATGCAATGGCTGTCCGGCTGCTTCTGGTAACATGGACAAGTCATCCTCACATTCTGTGTGTTAATGATTTGCCGCCCCAACATTGCTGTGGAGCTTCTGTAATTCAGTGTCGCTCTGCTTAAAGTGGACCAACACCCAGGATTTTCACTATCCTGGGTGTTGGTCCACTTCAGCGTGGCATCCGAGATCAGGATGCCCCGCTGTGTGAAACCCCCCCAAAAGCCCCCAAAAACGTACCTTTTCGGCGACGGACAAGCCGCCGTCTCCCGCGCGTCCCTCTTACAGGGCCCGCGCACACTGCTAGAGGGGCGCGCGGGAGGCGGAGGCGGCTGATCCGTCGCCGATAAGGTAAGGTTTTTGGGGGGGGGGTTTCACCCCGCGGGACATCCCGATCTCGGATGCCCCGCGGTGAGGGAGGTGATCGGCCTGGGAATCTTATAGATTCCCGGGCCGATCACCCCTGGGTGTTGGTCCACTTTAACAGCGCAATGTGACTGCTGGGTGTCGCCGGTACGATGACAAGCCAGGATGAAGAGTAAGTGGGGAGGAAGGGAGAGACGACCGTGAGAGGGTTTATGACTGGAAAGCTGCAAGAGGAAGCAGGGGAGGGGAAGGGAGAAGATGGGAATAGGAGGGATGGGAGAGAACACAGGGTATGGCTCTACGTGTATCTCTGCACTGGTTGCCTAACTGATGCTCATTTCAATCAGAGCACTTTGCCGAAGGACGTCAAGGCAAAGGGCTCTGACTGCACGAGGGCCTGCTCATGTACCGTTGGACCGAGGAAAATACCATATTCTAAGTATGTCACACACCCCACTTCAAACATTAATAATTACAATAGGGTTAACTCACCGCTAGGTGGCAGCATTGCAGAGAATCTCCAAAAATTCAACAGGCCCCTCCCGGTCTATACATACCTGGTACCTCCCAACAATCACCCAGTGTTGTTCTCTGCAAGGTGGCGACAAGACAGAAGAAAGAAGTCTCCTGCTTGCAGGTAGCCGGGGTATCCCCCCGGCCCCCCCCCCCCCCCCCCGTGGTCTATTTCTGCCCGGCTCTTGTTTTGTAGCATACTTGTTAACTGGCAGCCTCCCAGCTTCGGCTGTAGGCCGGGCAAAAGGTAGCCGGCACCTTTGGTGCCTAGGAGATTAGCTCCTCCGCTCGACCCTTCATTGCGGGGCATAGCGGGATTCCCGGAGTGGTGATCCAGATGTGGGATGCCCCCATTTAATTAGTGGAAGTTAGCGGTTCAGGATGTGTCTAGCCCTGGGACAGTAGTTATCCCTCACTCCGGGGTGTGTGGCGCGCTTTGGGACCGGTGACATGGTTGTGTGAGTGTGGCTGCTGAGCTGGCTGGTTTTGTGAGGGCTCCTGCGCTGTTTACTGTGGCGGTTTTTTGTCTGGATCTGCCTTGTGTGTGTGTCTTTTACTTCAGCTGCTGCTTGTGTGAGTTGGCGTTTCTCCCCTCAGGAGCCGGGGGGGCGGGGCCTCGCGGCACGCTGCGCCGCGGTCCCGCCTGTGGCTGAGCGCCGTGCTCGGCGCTTGCAGCCTGGCGTGTCCGGCCTGCACAGGGGTGAGAGAGGGAGATGAGCGTGTGTGTGTGTGTTGCGCACTTGGGACCGACAGGTTGCTCCGCCGGTCCCGTCTTGGAGGCTGAGCGCGGTTCGCTGGTCTGGCTTGCGATGACGCCGCAGGGGGGCGCGCTGATTGGCCGTTTTGGAGGGGCGGGGCTTTCTCGGCTCCCGCGCTCCCGGGGCTCGTCTTCCCCTCCCTCACTGTCACCGAGCGGTGTTCGGGCCCCCATCTTTCTGCGGGTGCCTCTCTGCGCTTGTGCTCTCTCAGGTAGGCGTTTCTGGCAGTAACTTGCGGGGGTTGTTTTTGGTCACATAAAGGACTGGTGGCCTGGCCCCCCGCCTTGCGTCCCCTCCTTCTCCCTCCTCCTCGCTCCCGCACGTCTTTTTAAGGTGCTGGCTGTATATATTAACCATCTCCTTTTGTCTATGGTTAATGAGGGGGGGGGGGGTGGTATGATGGTATGATATTCTTGTATGTTTTTATAGGTATTATTGTGCCTGGATTGACTGTTGTCCCTGTTCTTTTGTGTCTTTCATATCCGGGGATCCCCTCTGGCAGGGCTCTCCCGGTCTTATATACCTGGCTTGTGGGGGGTTGTTTTATAAAAATATATATAAGTTTTTTTTATGCTATTCCCCTGGGTCAGGATTTTTAGACTATTTTTAGATAATTAGGGGGCATCCCGGGTCGCGTACTGCATAAATCCCTGGGTTCTGCGAATGCCATAAATTTCACCACATGGAGGCTGCCACAGATACCGGGAATGGTTCTTCGGGACAATCCAAGGTGTGCGGGGGTTGTGGGACTCCGCTCCAGGGAGATGATGTCATTTTGTGTATCCCATGTGCACAGCAGAACATTGCACGGCAGTCCAGTACTCCGGTGCCTAGCACTTCGTCGGCCGCGCCATCTCCCTCTCCCCCTCGCTTATTCCGGACCCCGTGTGACGTTGTCCTGGGCGGGGATTCGCAGTCTGAGGTATGTGCCCGTTTGACCAGCCTTGAGAAAAGGTTTTCCGCAATGGCCGCTCAGAAGGCTCCGGCTAAGCGGAAACATCTGTCTCCGCCTTCGCCGGATTCAGATGAGGAAGTTGTTGGAGATCTGGATTGGTCGGATCGTCCCCTTGAAGATGGTGAGCTCATTGAGGAAGAAGATTCTGATGTTCAGCAGTTGCTGGGTGCTGAGGGGGATCAGGCTGAGGGCCTTCCTCTCGATTCCTCTGCCATTCTGACCCAGATGTTTGAGGTTTTGGATTTGGATCCTCCGGTGGTTGCTCCTAGGCCTAAGGGTCAGCTTTTTGGGGTGTCCAAGCAGCGCTTGGAGTTTCCCAGCCAACAGCATTTTGAAGAGATTGTTTTCAAGCAATGGGAGCAACCTACGCGTCTCGTCGGTGTGCCGTCTAGCTGGGATAGGAAGTATCCCTTTCCGGCGGACTTGATGAAGCGTTGGTCTGTCCCCCCCTGAGGTAGATACTCCGGTTTTGGGACTGTCCAACACGGCGGTCGTGCATTCCCCTGACACGACTTCGCTCAGGGACGGCGAGGATCGCTGGATTGATCAGCTAGCCCGTCATGGTTTTGTATGTGCGGGTTCGGTGTTAAGGCCTGTCTGTGCTTCGGCTCTCTTGACTTTTGCGGTCAGGTCTATTGTCAGGGACTTGGGTGTGGATCTCGAGCCTACCTGTGATGAGTCTCTTGCGCTTAAGTGCTGTGATTCCTTCTTGTCCTTTATCCTGGCCGCTCAGGAGGATGCCATGTTGATGTGTGGCAGGGCTACTGCCTTGCTGGTGGCTATCCGGCGCTGTGTGTGGTTGAGACAGTGGACGGCTGATTTTAATTCTAAAAGATCGCTCACGGCTCTTCCCTTTTTGGGTTTGAGGCTTTTTGGTGAGAGGCTGGATTCTGTTGCCAAGGGAGGTAAGTTACCTCAGCGCAAGAAGTTTCGCCGTTCCTTTCGGGGGACGGTCTCCTTCAATCCGTCCTTTCGGGGAGCCGGAGCCGGCAGGGGTGCGGGCTCCTCGGCCTCCAGGGGCGCCAGTTGGAATAGGGGTAGAGGCCGTGGCCGTCCCGCTCGCGTCTGGGGTGCCAAGCCCAAGCCAGTTGCCAAGCCCGCCCAGCAATGAGGGGGCGCCCTCACCCGTTCGGGTGGGGGGACGGTTGCAACTTTTCTCCCGGGTGTGGGACCAGGAGGTCTCGGACAGATGGATCCGGGAGGTGGTTTCGGCCGGTTACAAGTTGGAGTTCGAGTCCCGTCGTCCTCCAAGGTTCTTCAGGTCTCGGGTGTCTTTGGATCCTTTGGCCGCGCAGGGGCTCCTGGCGGCGGTAAGGAATCTTCTAGACTTAGCTGTCGTTTGCCCGGTTCCTTCTTCAGAGGTAGGGCGCGGGTTTTACTCAAATCTCTTCACTGTCCCCAAAAAGGACGGGTCCTTCCGTCCTATTCTGGATTTGAAGTTTCTCAACAGGTTTATTCGTCCCCGGATGTTCCGCATGGAAACCCTGCGGTCTGCGATCGGTTCGCTTCGGCAGGGGGACTTTATGACGTCCATAGACATCAAGGATGCGTACCTGCACATTCCGATTTTTCCAGCTCATCAGCGGTTCCTTCGTTTCGTGGTGGAGGATCGGCACTTTGTTTGTGGCTCTTCCATTCGGCCTCACCTCTGCTCCGAGAGTGTTCACCAAGGTGTTGGCGGGGGTGATGGCCCTGCTCAGAGCTCAGGGGATTCGCATTGTGCCTTACCTGGACGATCTTCTCATCATGGCGCCTTCCTTCAGTCAAGCAGAGGGGGACACCAGCACGGTGGTGTCTATGTTGGAGAGGTTCGGCTGGGTGATCAATTACCCCAAGTCCTCGCTGGTTCCGGCCAGGGTGGTGACCTTTTTGGGGATGTCGTTGGACTCCTGCCAGCACAGAGTGTTTCTCCCTCAGGCCAAGGTTCTGCTGATTCAGGAATTGGTCCAGTTGCTTCTCTCCCATCCTCATCCGCCCATTCGTCTGGGGATGAGACTGGTGGGGTTGATGGTGGCCTCGTTCGAGGCAGTTCCCTTTGCTCAGTTTCATACGAGGACTCTTCAACTTCATCTTTTGGCGTCTTGGGACCGGCGTCCGGGGTCGTTGGATCGATCCTTCCGGTTGTCCCCTCGGGTTCGGCAGTCCCTTCTGTGGTGGTTGGTCTCGGACAACCTTCTGAAGGGCAGGTCGTTTCTGACCCCGCTTTGGGAAACTGTCACCACGGATGCCAGTTTGTCAGGCTGGGGAGGTTTTTGGAAGGATCTTCGGTTTCAGGGGCAGTGGGACCCTCAGGAGGCCCACTTGCCCATCAATGTTCTGGAATTGCGAGCCATCAGGTTGGTTCTGTCTCGCTTGACGCATCATTTACAAGGTCTGCCGGTTCAGGTTCGATCAGACAATCAGACGGCGGTTGCTTACATCAATCACCAAGGAGGGACTCGCAGTCTGGGTGCCCACAGGGAGGTGTCTCTGATTTTAGTCTGGGCGGAGACTCATGTCCCTTGCATCTCGGCAGTTTACATTCCGGGAGTGGAAAACACAGAGGCGGATTTTCTGAGCCGGTGTGCGTCCCGTCGGGGGGAGTGGTCTCTTCATCCCCAGGTGTTCCGGTCGCTTTGTCTCCGGTGGGGGACGCCGGAGGTGGATCTGTTTGCCTCTCGTCACAATCACAAGCTTCCGTCCTTTGTGTCCCTGTCCCGGGACCCTCTGGCTCTGGCGGTGGATGCCATGGCTCTCAGCTGGAGGGACCTGGGGTTTCTTTATCTGTTTCCTCCGATTCCCATGCTAGGCAGGGTTCTGCGAAAGTTGGTTCTGGAGGGAGTTCCCGCCATTCTCGTGGCTCCAAGGTGGCCAAGGCGGGTGTGGTTCGCAGACATCGTTCGTCTGGCCGTAGATCAATTCGATCTGCCTCTTCGGCCGGATCTTCTCACACAGGGTCAACTTTGTTACCCCAGTTTACAAACGCTGGCTTTGACGGCTTGGCTGCTGAAACCTCCATCTTAAAGGAGGAGGGTCTTTCGGATGCGGTCATTCGGACTCTTATTAGTGCCAGGAAGAGATCTTCTTCTTCCATCTATTACAGGTATTGGAGATCTTATATTGATTGGTGTGAGGCTAGGTCTTTGCCTTGCCGGGTCTTTTCTGTGTCTAGGATTTTGGAGTTTCTTCAGTCGGGGCTGGACTCTGGTCTTCAGCTGAGTACCTTGAAGGGGCAGGTTTCTGCTTTGTCAATTTTTTTCCAGAAGTCTTTTGCTAGCCATTCCTTGGTCAAGACCTTTTTCCAGGGGGTTACGCATGTGCGGCCTCCTAGGAAGCCTTTGCTCCCAGTGTGGGATTTGAATTTGGTTCTTTCTGCTCTTAAGGCTCCTCCCTTTGAGCCTTTGCGGGATATTGCTCTGTCCACTCTTACTCAGAAGGTTGCCTTTCTGGTGGCCATCACTTCGGTTCGGCGTGTTTCAGAGTTGGCAGCTTTGTCTATTCAGGCTCCTTATTTCGAGGATCATCAGGACAAAGTGGTTTTTCGTTTCAAGTCAGACTTTCTCCCTAAAGTGGTCTCAGCTTTTCATCTTAACCAGGACATTGTGCTTCCTTCCTTGTGTCCTAAGCCTAAGAATGTCAAGGAGAGTGCTCTGCACTGCTTGGATGTGGTACGTTGTGTTAGGTACTATCTGCGTGCTACGTCTTCTTTTCGTAAGACTGATGCCTTTTTCGTTGTGCCCTGTGGGCCTAGGAAGGGTTTGGCTCCGGCTAAGTCTTCCATTAGTAAATGGATTCGTCAGGCCATTGTTGGAGCTTATTCGGCTAAGGGGAAGGATCCTCCTTTCGCGTTACTGCTCATTCTACTCGTGCGGTTGGTGCGTCCTGGGCTTTTCAGCACCAGGCTTCAGTTGAACAAGTGTGTAAGGCTGCAACTTGGTCTTCTGTTCATACTTTTTCTAAGTTCTATAAGGTTGATGTGCGGGCCTCAGCGGAGGCTGTGTTTGGCCGCAAGGTTTTGCAGGCTGCAGTGGTTTGAGTTTTTTCTGCGTTATTGCCTGTTCGGATACCCACCCTTTTCTGGACACTGCTGTTGGATGTCCCTATTGTAATTATTAATGTTTGAAGTAGGGTGTGTGACATACTTAGAATAATACCATTTTGTGAATACTCACCTGTAAAATGGGTATTATAAGTATGTCACACACCCCACTTCACCCGCCCTTTTTGGTATCCTGGCTCTTTATATGGTGAAGTTTAGTTCGTTACGTTGAGGGTTACATTTTTTGTTCCTGGTACCTTGTCTTACTGCTTTTCTAATACTGGGTGATTGTTGGGAGGTACCAGGTATGTATAGACCGGGAGGGGCCTGTTGAATTTTTGGAGATTCTCTGCAATGCTGCCACCTAGCGGTGAGTTAACCCTATTGTAATTATTAATGTTTGAAGTGGGGTGTGTGACATACTTATAATACCCATTTTACAGGTGAGTATTCACAAAATGGTATTTTTGTGAATACTCACCTTGTAAAATGGGTATTATAAGTATGTCACACACACCTGCTTCAAGATATTCATTACCTGTGGGTAGTATGGTCCTGTAGAGGGCTTCTGCAGAGATGATTGGAGGAAAGAAAGCCCCTCCCAGTCCATAAGTACCTGGGACCTCCCACTCATTACCCAGTATAAAGAAAGCAGTAAGGTAAAGGACCAGGAAGAGCCAAATATCAGTCATAACAACGCAAAGTTCACCATATGAAGGATGCAGAATCCAAAGGGCGGGTTGAAGCGGGGTGTGTGACATACTTATAATACCCATTTTACAAGGTGAGTATTCACAAAATGGTGGTATTCTAAGTATGTCACACACCCCGCTTCAAGATATTCATTACCTGTGGGACATCCAATAGCAGTGTCCATAAAGGGTGGGGATCCAAAAACAAGGTATAAAGCACAACTCAAACTACTGCAGCCTGCAGAACTTTGCGGCCAAAAACAGCATCCGCTGAGGCCCGCACATCAACCTTGTAAAACTTTGAAAAAGTGTGAACAGAAGACCAGGTAGCGGCCTTGCAAACTTGCTCAACAGAGGCCTGGTGCTGAAAAGCCCAGGAGGCCCCAACCGCACGAGTAGAATGAGCTGTAACACGAAAGGGAGGATCTCTCCCCTTAGCAGAATAGGAACCTACAATGGCCTGACGGATCCATCTGCTGATGGTAGACTTTGTGGGTGCTAGACCCTTCTTGGGCCCAAAAGGCACCACGAAGAATGCATCAGTCTTGCGAAAGGCAGACGTTACCACCAAATAATACTTCACAACACGAACCACATCCAAAGAATGCAGGACCCTCTCCTTGTCATTGCTGGGGTTAGGACAGAGAGAGGGCAGAACAATATCCTGATTTAAATGAAAGGACGAAACCACCTTAGGAAGAAAGTCCGTCTTAAAACGGAAAACCACTTTATCCTGATGTCTTTCAAAATATGGAGCTTGAATAGACAGAGCCGCCAACTCAGAAACACGTCTAACTGAAGTGATAGCTACCAAAAATGCCACCTTCTGCGTACGGGAAGACAAAGGAATATCATGCAAGGACTCAAAGGGGGGACCCTGTAGCACAGAGAGAACCAAATTCAAATCCCAAACCGGAATCAAAGGCTTCCTAGGAGGCCGCACATGCGTAACCCCCTGGAAAAAGGTCTTAACCAAAGGATGTAGTGCAAAAGACTTTTGGAAAAATACCGCCAGGGCAGACACCTGCCCCTTCAGAGTACTGAGTTTGAGCCCTAAGTCCAGACCATGTTGCAAGAACTCCAAAATTCTAGAAACAGAGAATTCCCTACAAGGGAAGGCCCTAGACTCACACCAATCAATATAAGACCTCCAAGTCCTATAGTACACGGATGAAGAAGACTTCTTTCTAGCACGAATGAGAGTCTGAATAACAGCGTCAGAAAGACCTTCCTCCTTCAAGATGGAGGTTTCAGCAGCCACGCCGTCAAAGCCAGCGTTGGTAAATTGGGGTAACGAAGATGACCCTGTGTGAGCAGATCTGGCAGCAGGGGCAGAACGAACTGATCTTCTGCCAACCTTACCACGTCTGCGAACCAGACCTGTCTTGGCCACCTTGGAGCTACCAGAATTGCTGTTGCTCTCTCCAGAGCAAGCTTGCGCACTACTCTGGCCACCATGGGAAACGGAAGGAACAGGTACAGAAACCCCAAATCCCTCCAGTCTGTCTGTCGCGAGAGCCAGTGGGTCCTTCGCCAGAGACACAAAAGCCGGAAGTTTGCGATTGTGACGGGAGGCAAATAGGTCCACCGCCGGTGACCCCCACCTGAGACAAATTGAGTGAAAGACCCTGGGATTGAGAGACCATTCCCCCTTGCGGGCTGACATCCTGCTCAGAGAGTCCGTCTCCGTGTTCTCCACACCTGGGATGTAAACTGCTGACATACACGGGACATGTCTCTCTGCCCAGTCCAGGATCAGAGACACTTCCTTGAGGGCATTCCTGCTGCGGGTTCCTCCCTGGTGATTGATGTAGGCCACCGCCGTCCGATTGTCCGACCTGACCTGGACCGGCAAGTCTCGCAGTTGATGAGTCAAATGACAAAGAACCAACCTGATGGCCCTCAATTCCAGAACATTGATAGACTCGTGAGCTTCCAGGGGACTCCACAAACCCTGAACTTGCAGATCCTTCCAAAAGCCCCCCCATCCTGAGAGGCTGGCATCCGTAGTGACTATCTCCCACTGAGGAGTCCGAAAGGATCTGCCCCTCAGTAGGTTGGTTGAGTTCAGCCACCACCGAAGCGAGCGGCGAACCCGGGGAGACATCTGAAAAAGATGATCCAGCGACTGAGGAGACCTGTTCCAGACCGATAACAGATGGAGCTGTAGTGTCCTTGTGTGAAACTGAGCAAAGGGAACCGCCTCGAATGAGGCCACCATCAAACCCACCAGTCTCATCCCTAGACGGATGGACGGTCGAGGCATGGACATGAGCGACCGAACCAACTCCTGAATCAGAAGAACCTTGGACTGAGGAAGGAAAACTCTGGCCAGATCTGTATCCAGAGACATTCCCAGAAAGGATACTGTCCTGGACGGGTGTAGGGAGGACTTGGGGTAGTTGATCACCCAGCCGAACCTCTCCAGAGTGGATATTACCGTCCTGGTGTCCAATTCTGCCTGTCTGAATGACGGTGCCATGATGAGGAGATCGTCCAGATATGGCACAATGCGAATCCCCTGCGCTCTGAGGAGAGCCATCACCCCAGCAAGCACCTTGGTGAAAACTCTTGGAGCTGTGGTGAGACCGAAGGGAAGAGCTACAAACTGAAAGTGCCGATCCTCCACCGCGAACCTCAGAAACCTCTGGTGTGCGGGAAAAATGGGAACATGGAGGTAAGCGTCCTGAATGTCTATGGACGTCATGAAGTCCCCCTGACGAAGAGAATGAATAGCCGAGCGCAACGTTTCCATGCGAAACCTTCGCAGTCTGACGAACTTGTTGAGAATCTTTAGGTCCAGTATGGGCCGGACGGAGCCATCCTTTTTGGGGACCGTGAACAGATTTGAGTAAAAACCCCGACCCCGGTCTAATGAGGGAACTGGGCAAATGACTGCCATTTCCAGAAGACTCGATACTGCCGCCCGGAGCTGCTGCGCAGCCAGTGCCTCCGGGGACACCCGAGACCTGAGGAAACGCGGGGGAGGGTAGGACTCGAACTCCAGCTTGTAGCCGGAAGACACCACTTCCCGGATCCACCTGTCCGAGACCTCTCGGTTCCAGACCTGGGAGAAGTGCTGTAGCCGTCCCCCCACCCGCACGGGTGAGGGCGCCCCCTCATTGTTGAGCGGGCTTGACCACGGGTTTGGGTTTTGAGCCCCAATTGTATCCTGAATGGGCACGTCCTCTGCCCCTATTCCAGGAATTTCCCATTGTAGAAAGGAAGGCGAAACCTCTTCCTGCTCTAGATCCCCGAAAGGAAGGAGTGAAGGAAGACGCTCCTCGAAAGGGGCGACGTTGCTTCTTGCGTTGAGGTAGTTTGCCCCCCTTGGCCACGGCATCCAGCTTGTCTCCAAAGAGCCGTAACCCAGCGAAGGGAAGAGCTGTTAGTGACTTTTTTGACCCAAAGTCAGCCGCCCACTGGCGTAACCAAAGTGAACGCCTGATAGTAACCATTAGAGCAGAGGCTCTACTACTCATCATCAAGGAATCATCCAAAGCGGCAACCATGAAGGACAAAAACCTCACATTGTTTTAGTTCACAAAATTCCTCACTGTCCGGATTCAAACCGGAGGAGGATAACAAGTGCCTGACCACCTTTCTAGTAGCCACCGCCAACAGCGATGAGGCACAAACAGGCCTTATTGCTGCCCCAATACTGGCAAAACCATGACAAGCCATCTGGTCAATGCGTTTATCCTCACCATCCTTAAGAGAGGAACAATCAGGGTTGTTCAATACGGCTGAGTTGGATAACCCCAAAATAGGGGCGTCCACCTCGGGGGGAGACGCCCAGCGCTTAACCGTATCCACTGGAAAAGGATACCTCTTATCCCAACTTTGGGGAATGCCTGGGAGCCGGGCAGGCCTTTCCCATTCCTTAGAAATAATATTATCAAAATGCTTTTGATTAGGGAATTCCAACCGCGGCTTGGATTCGTCATAAAACTCCCCTTGCTGTTGAGGAACCTCCGCCGGAGGCGAGATAGCAAGCACCTCAAACATCTGAGTCAGAACATTAGGAGTATCCAAGGAAGTCCCTGAGCTCCGATCGGAATCAGCACCAACAAATTGCTGATCATCAGAAATATCTGAATCCTCAAATAATTCCCCTTCTTCTAGAGGGGAATAATCTGACCAATCCAGGCCGTCCTCGTCATCATCATATTCAAAATGATTAACCGGTGATAAATGCTTCCTCTTAGCCATTGCTTTCTTGGCAACCGTGGAGGAAATGAATTTTTCAATACTGGCCAACCTGGCACACACATCAGATTGCGACTGCCCCCCCCGTGGCAATCTCACACGGGTCAAAGTGGGAGGGGGAGAGGATGAAGCCGGCTGCGCTGACCCAGATGCCTGGGGACCGGACTGCCGTGTAATAGTCTGCTGTGCACATGATATACATAGGAAAAAATCATCCCCTGTTAGGGATACCCCACAACCCATACACTTCCGGGATTGTCCCGAGGGGAGCCCGGAATCTTGGGATGCCTCCATAAGGTGAACTTGAATAGTCGCTATGAGTGAGGGAATTACGCTATTAAGCAACCCGGGATGCCCTTATATTGTCCAAGTGGGAGGTTTTGTAATAAATAGCAAAAGTACCCAGGTACTCTAGGACCAGGAGAAACCTAAAAAAATTCCTGGCAGTTCATCCTGAAAAACATAGAAAAAGACAGTAAGAGGTTCTCCCTATATAAACCTATATCTATTATACCTATATATATATACATATATATATGCAAATATGTACAGATAAGCAACGGCCGCAGGGCCACTCACTGAGTCTTTGGGCGCCAATACACTGTGTCCTCTGCCTGAGGTAACACAGATCAGAGCGGGAGACGCAGCAGGGGGGCGTGGCCAGCGTGAATCGCGCGCTGCAAGGCTCAGCCCAGCAGCTCCAAACTCCTAAAGGGCGCGGGCTGCGGCCTCATACCGAAGGCCCACTGAAGAGCGTGAGGGGAGAAATCCTCCCCTCAGCTCTGAGGTAAAAATCCAGCACCTGTCTCAGCTCTGAGGTAAAAACCCAGCACAGTGTCTGTCAGACGTGAGGGGAAGCTCCCCTCCATTAACACTCGCGCACCGGTGCCGCGGCACCGGGCGCATAATAGAGCTGGTAGCAGCCCGCATAACAAGCGGAGCTGCTCCCCGCTCGGTCACGCTACCAGCTCCAAACTCCTAAAGGGCACGGGCTGCGGCCTCATACCGAAGGCCCGGCCCCGCCCCCTCACTGAAGAGTGTGAGGGGAGAAATCCTCCCCTCAGCTCTGAGGTAAAAATCCAGCACCGCGGCGGCAATAGCCGCCGCGGTGTCTGTCAGCAAAAAAGATTGCAACAAGTTTACATTATAACTATTCATACCAGAAAAGTAAACATTTTAAACAAACATTTCAAATAAATCTATTTTCCAGGCGCCCCCATAGAAAAACACCAGAAGCTGAATAAGAGGCCTCCACACAACTAAAAAAGGGGAATAGGCCATTTAAGGGGAAAATTAAACTCTTGGACAGGGCATCCCAAACCGGAGTCACCAACCCGGTATAACCGCCTACCCTCTTTATAGGGTCTCGCGGTGGAGCATAGCTCCTGAGCACCTGAGGTGCTGTTATACCCTCGCTCGGACAGCAGTCAAGACTGGGAGGCATTTAAATAGCTATATATTAATAAAGGGAATAAAGAGTCCGAACGGAAATAAAAATATATATAGGCCGGGAGTAGACCCGGCTACCTTAAAGTCCCCCTGTGCAAGGAGGAGATATCATCTGCTGCTTGCTCGCCGTCTGCAGAGATGAAGACTGGGTAATGAGTGGGAGGTCCCAGGTACTTATGGACTGGGAGGGGCTTTCTTTCCTCCAATCATCTCTGCAGAAGCCCTCTACAGGACCATACTACCCACAGGTAATGAATATCTTGAAGCGGGGTGTGTGACATACTTAGAATAGGTGAGTTTTACGTCATGGGAGCCGACAGGAAGATGAGTGTATGGGCCGACCTGGGGGGGGGGGGGGGACACAGCGGGGCATACCAATTCGGGATGTCGCCGCATAGAGGAACACCACCCCACAAGATCAGTTTGGTGGTGTGTTCCTCTTTTAAAGGAAACATCCTTGTTGGGGAGCAAGGCTCCCCGGTATGCAAAGCTGTGCTTCCAGGTTTCTGGCCAGTGGGTGGATGTGGCCTGTGTATCACTAGTGTACTAGCTCGAAGGAGGAGAAATGGGGGAAGATGGTAGAGGTGAGTGAGGGCAGGGAGGCCAGAGGAGTGGGAAGCCTCTATACCAGTGGTCCTCAACCCTGTCCTCAAGGCCCACCAATATGTCATGATTTTTGGATCTCCAAATAGCCAGCTCTATTGCTCTGCAGCTGCTCTAATTGCCCCACCTGTGCATCTTTGTGGAGATCTGCAAAACCTGGCCTGTTGGTGGGCCTTGAGGACAGGGTTGGGGACCACTGCTCTATACGGCACCCCCAGTCTGAGGTCTGGCCCACCAAAGTGTCTTTTTCTTCAGAGGCCCGCCAATCAAAGTTGACAGACGGTCTCCTCACTAGAATCCCATGGCACTTGAGGTGTGCCATGGCTCATCACTGCCACATAACCCACCCACCCCCCCCCCCCCCGTGCCAAGGCCTGAAGCTGGTACTCACCTCTACTAAGTTTCTAGCCACCCACGTGACGGCATCAAGCCAATCCGCTTTGCTCTGCAGATGTACACTTTACTGTCAGCAAATCGGACTAGCTGTTGGCCATAACATGGATGGCTGCAGTGCAACACCGCACAGAAGGGGGTGAGTATCAGGTTGCAGGGAGCCGGGCTGTGGGGGGATGAGCGGCTATTATAGTGAGGGGGATTTCCACTCTGGTCCGATTGGAGTTCCTATTTAAGACCTTTTAGTGTTACCATTTCTTTACCTTTATCTCAGGCTGTTTCCTCTTCGGGAATATGGGATGAACTCTTGTGCCAAACCACTAACGAAGGCCGAAATTGAGGTAAGGAAAATTAAAGGTGGTACCTTGGGATTCCAACGTGGCTGGTGGGGGAACATGCACCGCCTAATCAGGTAGAGTAACAGAAGTTCTGTTTTTTTACCTCTATTGCCTCTACCTCTAAGGAGAGGGGGGGAATTAAATAAGCACCAGGGGACAATGGTGTACATACCATAGAGGCAGGGCAGTGTCAGATGGGGACCCAGCGTTTGCAGGTTCCCCAGCCTCTATGGTATGGACCCCCACAGCTTTCCCACACTGAGCTCACTGTGGTCTGTCTCCACTTGTTATAGGCAATGAGGAAGGAACCAGGTGTTAGGCGGAGGTTCCTCGCTGCCTACAAACTCATGCTGGATTTTTATGGCATCACACTGGACGAGAAGACCGGAAAAGTTTCCCGAGCAGAAAACTGGGAGGAAAGATTTAAAAACCTGAACTAGTAAGTGTCATGGCTGCTGGTATGCACCCTCTGGTCACAGGGCTTTGTGGGTCACCCTAGTAGGCAAGGAGATTGTCCATTGCTGACACTGAAGGCGTTGCAGCATGTGCTTGGAAACGGAATGGCGGGATTCTTGTCTGACTCTCATCCTGGTCCAAGTTTTTGCTGAATCTTTTACTTGTAAGTCCATCATCTTGCTCCATATATCTGCTGTATCTGCCTTTTGCCTGCCCCTCATCTTGCTCGAAGTATCTGCCATACCTGCTCCTTGCCTCCCCTCATCCTGCTCCAAATATCTGCCATACCTGCTCCTTGCCTGTCCCAAATATCTGCCATACCTGCTCCTTGCCTGCCCCTCAACCTCCTCCAAATATCTGCCATACCTGCTCCTTGCCTGCCCCTCAACCTCCTCCAAATATCTGCCATACCTGCTCCTTACCTGTCCCTCATCCTGCTCCAAATATCTGCCATACCTGCTCCTTACCTGTCCCTCATCCTGCTCCAAATATCTGCCATACCTGCTCCTTGCCTGCCCCTCAACCTCCTCCAAATATCTGCCATACCTGCTCCTTGCCTGCCCCTCATCCTGCTCCAAATATCTGCCATACCTGCTCCTTACCTGTCCCTCATCCTGCTCCAAATATCTGCCATACCTGCTCCTTACCTGTCCCTCATCCTGCTCCAAATATCTGCCATACCTGCTCCTTACCTGTCCCTCATCCTGCTCCAAATATCTGCCATACCTGCTCCTTGCCTGCCCCTCAACCTCCTCCAAATATCTGCCATACCTGCTCCTTACCTGTCCCTCATCCTGCTCCAAATATCTGCCATACCTGCTCCTTACCTGTCCCTCATCCTGCTCCAAATATCTGCCATACCTGCTCCTTACCTGTCCCTCATCCTGCTCCAAATATCTGCCATACCTGCTCCTTGCCTGCCCCTCAACCTCCTCCAAATATCTGCCATACCTGCTCCTTACCTGTCCCTCATCCTGCTCCAAATATCTGCCATACCTGCTCCTTACCTGTCCCTCATCCTGCTCCAAATATCTGCCATACCTGCTCCTTGCCTGCCCCTCATCCTGCTCCAAATATCTGCCATACCTGCTCCTTGCCTGCCCCTCAACCTCCTCCAAATATCTGCCCTACCTGCTCCTTGCCTGCCCCTCATCCTGCTCCAAATATCTGCCATACCTGCTCCTTGCCTGCCCCTCAACCTCCTCCAAATATCTGCCCTACCTGCTCCTTACCTGTCCCTCATCCTGCTCCAAATATCTGCCATACCTGCTCCTTACCTGTCCCTCATCCTGCTCCAAATATCTGCCATACCTGCTCCTTGTCTGCCCCTCATCCTGCTCCAAATATCTGCCCTACCTGCTCCTTGTCTGCCGCTCATCCCTGCTCCAAATATTTCCCATACCTGATCCCTGCCTACCCCTTATCCTATTCTAAATATCTGCCATACCTGCTCCTTGCCTGTCCCCTCATCTTGCTCCAAATATCTGCCATACCTGCTCCTTGCCTGCCCCTCATCTTGCTCCAAATATCTGCCATACCTGTTCCTTGCCTGCCCCTCATCCAACTCCAAATATTTGCCATACCTGATCCCTGCCTACCCCTTATCCTATTCTAAATATCTGCCATACCTTATGCTTGTCTGCCCCTCATCGTGCTCCAAATATCTGCCATACCTGCTCCTTGCCTGCCCCTCATCCTGCTCCAAATATCTGCCATACCTGCTCCTTGCCTGCCCCTCATCCAACTCCAAATATCTGCCCTACCTGCCCCTCAACCTCCTCCAAATATCTGCCCTACCTGCTCCTTGCCTGCCATTCATCCTGCTCCAAATATCTGCCCTACCTGCTCCTTGCCTGCCATTCATCCTGCTCCAAATATCTGCCCTACCTGCTCCTTGCCTGCCATTCATCCTGCTCCAAATATCTGCCCTACCTGCTCCTTGCCTGCCATTCATCCTGCTCCAAATATCTGCCCTACCTGCTCCTTGCCTGCCATTCATCCTGCTCCAAATATCTGCCCTACCTGCTCCTTGCCTGCCATTCATCCTGCTCCAAATATCTGCCCTACCTGCTCCTTGCCTGCCCCTCATCCTGCTCCAAATATCTGCCCTACCTGCTCCTTGCCTGCCATTCATCCTGCTCCAAATATCTGCCCTACCTGCTCCTTGCCTGCCATTCATCCTGCTCCAAATATCTGCCCTACCTGCTCCTTGCCTGCCATTCATCCTGCTCCAAATATCTGCCCTACCTGCTCCTTGCCTGCCATTCATCCTGCTCCAAATATCTGCCCTACCTGCTCCTTGCCTGCCATTCATCCTGCTCCAAATATCTGCCCTACCTGCTCCTTGCCTGCCCCTCATCCTGCTCCAAATATCTGCCCTACCTGCTCCTTGCCTGCCATTCATCCTGCTCCAAATATCTGCCCTACCTGCTCCTTGCCTGCCATTCATCCTGCTCCAAATATCTGCCCTACCTGCTCCTTGCCTGCCATTCATCCTGCTCCAAATATCTGCCCTACCTGCTCCTTGCCTGCCATTCATCCTGCTCCAAGTGTCTGCCCTACCTGATCTTTGTCTGCCCCTCATCCCTGCTCCAAATATCTGCCCTACCTGCTCCTTGCCTGTCCCTCATCCTGCTCCACATATATTCTAAGTGTGCCATACACTCCACTTCGGTCTTCATGACATCTGGGTAATCTCCAGTAGAGGGCGAACTTCTGCAGAGATGAATATGCAAAAAAAGAAAGCCCCTCCCGGTCCATATATACCTGGGACCTCCCCAGTTCCTTCTCTGCAGGGAAGGCGACAAGACAGAAGATGAGGACTTCTTTACTTACAGGTAAGCCGGGCTCGCGACCGGCCTTCTATTATCCCTATTACTGCCAGGACCCTTTCTAAATTGCCCTATATTGTGCCTCCCAGCTTAGGCTGCGGGTCCTGGTGCAGCAGGAGCACTGCTCCACCGTGAGACCTCACTATGGGGTAGGCGGTTATCCAGGTTTTTGGGTGATCCTGGTGTGGGATGCCCCGTCCCGTTAGGCTTATGGCCGGCTCCTGGCAGGATTCCCCCCTTCCGGGTCCCTTATTCCCCTCCGGGGGGGGGGTTGCCTGGCCTTGCCGATATTTTTTGTTTTTCCCAGCCTGTGTCCCTGTGTGTTGAGTGTTTTACTGTATGTGTGTGTGAGTGTTTGCTGCCATACTGACATTCCAGGGACTAATTACAGCCTGGGGGAGCTTCTCCCCCTCAGGCTGCGTTCGGGATGGGGCGGGGCCGGGCTCTTGCCGCGGTAGCCCTGCTCCCTTATTTGGCGCGATTGCTGTGCTCATTTTCTAGGGGTCTGCGTTGCTGGGAGGGGGCGTGGCCTCGGCAAACGCGCTGGCCCGCCCCCCCTGCTCTCCCTCCTCAGGCACGAGGCTGCGTGGGGGCCATCTTCGCTAGCAGGCCGCATAGAAATCGGTGTGGTAAGGGCCCGAGGCCACCTCCTTAGCTTGTGTGTGTGTGGGGGCCCCTATTTAGCGGGGGTCCCCACTGGTCTGAAACTTTTGTGTGTGTGTGCCTTAATTGCACTGTCTGGCTGGGATGTGGTATATAAATATATATATACCTGTATATTTACATATTGTGTGGCTGCAAGATCAAATGCTGTGGTTTTTTACATGTAAGGTTATGGCCATTTTTACACAGCTCTGCACTTATGTTGCTTGTTTTTGTGTGTTACAGGTTGCCCTGTATATGTGCATATTAAGGGGTCCCTAGTGAAAAATTGTCCATCTAAAATCCTCCCACCGGGACTTTTAAGGGGCATCCCGGGTCGCTTATGCGTAATTCCCTGCGGTCTTGCGACTGACCACAAAAATTCACCATATGAAGGTTCCGCAGAATATGGGGGGCTCGGGATCCCTTTGGGACAATCCGGGCCATGTGTGGGGTGCGGGGTATCCCTTACGGGGGAGAATGTGCTGATCTGTATACTATGCGCACAAAAGGCCATAACGCGGCAGTCTGGTACCCAGCCTTCTGTGTCGGCTCCTCCCGCTTCCATCGCCTTCCCCTCCCCACCTTATCCGTACCCCAAGTGACATTGGTACCAGTGGGGAGTCGCTTTCACATGTTTGGGCTCGGTTGGCCAGCATCGAGAAAATTATTGCTAGCACGGTGGGCAAGAAGGCCCAGCCATTGTGGGATATTGACGACAAGTCCGCTGATTTGTCAGATTATTCCCCGTTAGAGGAGGGGGAATTGTATCAGGAATCAGAGGCTGACTATGTTCAGTCTGGGAATTTCAATGTCGGGCAGGCGCTGGGGGATGCCGTAGATACGGCCACTGTGTTGTCACATTTATTGGAGGTGTTTGATATTGAACCGCCTGCGGCAACCCCTCTTATGAAGGGGGAATTGTTTGGGGCCTGCAAGCCCCATCTGGAATTCCTTACCCAGGGTCATTTTGATGCGCTGATCCTTAGAGAATGGGAGAGGCCCAGTCGGCTTCCTGGTGTTCCTCAGGGATGGGATAAGAAATATCCTTTTCCGGTGGAGGCGGTTAAGCGCTGGTCTTCTCCTCCCGAGGTCAACGCGCCTGTTTTAGGTTTGACCAACTCTTCTGTGCTGAACACCCCCGACGCCACCTCCCTTAAGGATGGCGTGCCACGCATTTGCCAACGTGGGCTCGGCCCTGTGACCTGTTAGTGCATCTGCCCTGGTGTCGCTTGCTACCAGGTCTCTTATCAGGGACTGGCTGAATAACTGTTTGATCCAGCTGGCGCTGAGTTCGCTATCCTTAAGAAATGCAAATTGTTCATGGATTTTGTCATGGCTGCGATGGAAGATTCTATTGTCGTTTGTAGTAGGACGTCGGCCTTACTGGTGGCTATGCGCAGATTGGTCTGGCTCCGCCAGTGGACAGCGGACGTTGGAGCCAAGAAGTCGCTCACAGCTCTTCCCTTCTTGGGTTCGCGGCTGTTTGGAGATAAATTGGATGCTGTTGCCAAAGGAGATAAGTTACCTCAGCGGAGGAAACAGCGCCGCCCCTTTCGGGGGGCTGGCTCGTTCACTCCTTCCTTTCGAGGGGCCAGAGTGGCTAGGGGCTTGGCCTTCTCAGGTGTCAGGGGCTCGTCCTGGAACAGAGGCAGAGTTCGGGCACGTCCCGCGGCTGCCTGGGGTTCCAAGCCCAAGCCTGCCGTTAAACCGCCTCAGCAATGAAGGGGCGTCCTCACCCGCAAGGGTGGGGGGACGGCTGCGGCTCTTTTTCCAGTTCTGGATCTTGGAAGTGGTCTCCTCCGGGTACAAACTGGAGTTCGAGTTCTGGCTGCCCCCAAGATTCTTAAGGTCTCGGGTGCCCTCGACCCTCAGGCTGCACAGGGGCTCCTGTTAGCAGTAAAAAAACCTTCTGGACATGGGGGTTATATGCCCGGTGCCTCTGTCGGAGAGAGGCAGGGGTTCCTACTCTTTTTCGCGGTTCCCAAAAAGGAGGGTTCGGTGAGACCCATTCTAGATCTCAAGGTTCTCAACAGATTTCTCAGAGCCAAAAAGTTCCGCTCTATCAATTCCCTTCGCCAATGGGATTTTATGACATCCATAGACATCAAGGATGCGTATCTAAATGTTCCGATTTTTCAGGCACATCAGAGATTCCTCCGATTTGCGGTGGAGGATCAACATTATCAGTTTGTAGCTATTCCCTTCGGTCTGACCTCTGCACCGAGGGTCTTCACGAAGGTTTTGGCGGGCATAATGGCTCTGCTCAGATCTCGGGGCATTCGCATTGTGCCTTATCTGGACGATCTGTTGATCTCAGCTTCTTCCCTCCGTCAGGCGGAGCTGGACACCCACCAGGTGGTGTCGACCCTGGAGAGGTTCGGGTGGGTGATCAACCGCACCAAGTCTTCTCTCGCCCCGTCGCGTGTGATTTCATTTCTGGGCATGAATCTGGATACCATTCAGGCCAGAGTGTTTCTGCCCCAGACCAAGGTGCAGGGGATTCGGGGCCTGATCCGTCTTCTACTGGCCAGTCCTTGTCCCTCTATCCGACAGGGGATGAAACTGGTGGGTTTGATGGTATCCTCCTTCGAGGCGGTGCCGTTTGCACAGTTTCACATGAGATCTCTTCAACTTTCACCTATTGACGTATTGGGACAGGTGCCCACAGTCATTGGATCAATCTTTCAGGATGTCTCCCAGGGTTCGGCAGTCCTTTTGGTGGTGGCTGGACTCGAGCAATCTGGTGAAGGGCAGATCCTTTCTGGTCCCTTGTTGGGAGACGGTTACCATGGATGCCAGCCTGTCGGGCTGGGGAGGTTATTGGAAGAGTCATCAGTTCAGCGGGGTGTGGGGGCCCCCTGGAGGCTCACACCCCCATCAATGTATTGGAGCTCAGAGCCATTCGACTGGTTCTGGCTCGGCTGACCCCACATTTACGGGGTCTTCCGGTTCAGGTTCGTTTGGACAACCGAACGGCAGTGGCTTACATAAATCACCAAGGAGGGACTCGCAGCAGGAGTGCCCTCAGGGAAGTCTCTCTGATCCTGCACTGGGCGGAGAGCAATGTTCCTTGCCTTTCGGCAGTCTACATTCCGGGAGTGGAGAACACAGAGGCGGATTCCCTGAGCAGGGGATCCTCTCGCCACGGAGAGTGGTCTCTCAACCCCGAGGTTTTTCTGGATCTTTGCCGCAAGTGGGGGACTCCGGAGGTGGATCTCTTTGCCTCAAGGCACAATCACAAACTTCCGGCCTTTGTGTCTCTTTCTCAGGATCCTCTGTCTCTGCCAGTGGATGCCTTGTCCCTTGCTTGGAAGGATCTGGGTTTTATGTACCTGTTTCCACCTGTCTCCATGCTGGGCAAGGTAGTTCGCAAACTGGTTCTAGAAGGGGCACCAGCTATTCTGGTGGCTCCAAGGTGGCCAAGAAGGGTTTGGTACGCAGACGTCGTAAGGATGGCCGTAGACCAGTACCGGCTTCCCTTGTTGCCGGATCTGCTATCTCAGGGTCATCTAGTTTACCCCAATTTACAAACGCTGGCTTTGACGGCTTGGCTGCTGAAACCTTCATCTTGAAAGAGGAAGGTTTGTCTGAGGCTGTTGTTCAGACCCTGATTAGGGCTAGGAAACGGTCCTCTTCTGGCATTTACTATAGGACTTGGAGGTCCTATATTGATTGGTGTGAGGCTAGGGCCTTGCCTTGCAGGGTTTTTTCTATACCCAGGATTTTGGAGTTTCTTCACCATAATCTGGATCTTGGGTTTCAGCTTAGTACTTTGAAAGGACAGGTTTCTGCTCTGTCGGTTTTCTTCCAGAGGTCTTTTGCTTTACACCCGCTGGTTAAGACCTTTTTCCAAGGGGTGGCGCATGTGTGGCCCCCTCGGAAGGCTGTAGTTCCTGTTTGGGATTTGAATTTGGTTCTTTCGGCTCTGCAGGGTTCTCCTTTTGAGCCGTTACAGGATATTGCTCTTTCGGTTCTCACTCAGGTTGCTTTCTTGGTGGCTATTACCTCTGTTTGGCGTGTCTCTGAGTTGGCGGCTCTGTCGATTCAGGCCCCTTACTTTGAGAGACACCAGGATAAGGTGGTTTTTCGTTTTAAGCCGGATTTCCTTCCTAAAGTGGTGTCTGCTTTCCACCTCAATCAGGACCTTGTTCTCCCTTCCTTGTGTCCTAAGCCTAACAATGACAAGGAGAGGGTTCTGCACAATTTGGATGTTGTTCGCTGTGTGAAGTACTATTTGGTGTCTACTTCTTCCTTCCGCAAGACGGATGCTTTTTTCGTGGTGCCCTGTGGGCCCAGGAAAGGTTTGGCGGCTGCCAAGTCTGCTATTAGCAAATGGATTCGTCAGGCCATTGTTGGGGCCTATTCTGCTAAGGGGAGAACTCCCCCTTTTAGGGTCACTGCGCATTCTACTCGTGCTGTTGGAGCGTCCTGGGCTTTTCAGCACCAGGCTTCTGTTGAACAAGTTTGTAAGGCTGCTACTTGGTCTTCCGTTCATACTTTTTCCAAGTTTTACAAGGTTGATGTGCAGGCTTCAGCGGATGCTGTTTTTGGCCGCAAGGTTCTGCAAGCTGCAATGGTTTGAGTTGGTACATTCTTTACTGTTTCTGGTTCCCATCCATGACGGACACTGCTATTGGATGTCCCACATGTCATGAAGACCGAAGTGGAGTGTATGGCACACTTAGAATAATACCGTTTTGTGAGTACTCCCCTTTAAAACGGGTATTATGAGTGTGCCATACACTCCACTTCGCCCCACCCCTTTTTTCCGGTATTCTGGGGCTTTTATATGGTGAACCATTGGTTTTGATTGTTAAGGTTATAATTGGTTCTTCCTGGTCCCTTTTACTACTTTTATACACTGGGGAATTGGTGGGAGGTCCCAGGTATATATGGACCGGGAGGGTTTTTTTTTTTTTGCATATTCATCTCTGCAGAAGTTCGCCCTCTACTGGAGATTACCCAGATGTCATGAAGACCGAAGTGGAGTGTATGGCACACTCATAATACCCGTTTTAAAGGTGAGTACTCACAAAATGGTATTTTTCTATACCTATTCCTTGCCTTCTCGCATCCGGCTCCAAAAATCTGCTGAAGCAGAATGAGAGACCTATAAAAAACAGGGACTTGGAGCAGGTTGATAGGCAGGTAAGAAACAGGTACAATTGATAATAGACTTTCCCTACAGACCTCAGATCAGGGCTGCCAGAGGAGCTCAAGGCTTATCTTCACCTGATCAACTGTCCCACAGACCTGGTGTCTGAATACAGGTGCGTCTCTTCTGACTGCAGGCTGGCCGATGGTATACATCCACGTCTGAAGCTCAGCCCAGGCACTCATAGAGATTAATAGGTGCTTCCTTCTGGCTTTGTACACTGCACATCCCCCCCCCCCCCACCAGGTGGAACTGGCTTCAGATACAGTGCCTGTGAGATAATGATCCTCACTGTTGGACCATGTGAAGGGTGTCACCTCTTTCCACCCTGGCTGCCCAGTACTGAAGTCTAAAGGAGAAGTCCACTTTCGTGGACTTTTCCTTATACCTCAGATCTGAGGCGACACGAGGCAACTTGCGTACCTCACTGCCGCTCCCATACCCCGGTTTGTGCTTCCGGGTCTTGCCCACTGGAGGTTGTGGTCTGAGTATGGTCGGGGTCAATGGCCTCCTCCGTCTACCGGAAACTTACATGTATGGAGGGGCCCATTGTTCTCAGTTGGAGCCAGCCATATATAGACCATGCCAATCCGGCTATAAAAACTAGGTCTTCAGGAGTGGCAATGAGGTAAGCGGGTGTGAGGAAACCCGTTTACCTTGGTCCTGGCCACCAAAATCATGCAATACATTTAGGTAATACAGGTCAGACAATCTCCACCCCTCCCCCCCCCCCCCACCTCCTTGGGAGGCATTTCAGTCTAATATGCGGTATAACTTTTAGATGGAAGGTTCTAGGAAGGTTCTAGGAAGCTGGGCACCAACAAACCTAGTTATTGGATATGGTTCCTAACACGAGTTCTGCACTGGAGCGCCAAAGAATCGCACAAGATACCGCTGTGCACCTTATGGCTTCCCAGTTGTGGATATGTATTTAGCTTATTAATGTTTATGACAACCTCAAGACTCTTTAAACAGCACTGGCATTGGGATATAGCCTATTAAAGTCCCCCGTGAGTATAGGCACACCGTAGGCTTCTGTCAGCCATGGCTTTGGCCAACAGGCTAGCAAAAGGTGTGCACTGAATTACCAGGGGGTCTTTGAAATGAAGATCCCCCTGTCATGCAGTGTGTTTTAGCGATTTCCCATGGGCATGTGACAGTCCCCCCCCCCCCCCCCCCCCCCCAATCCAAATATGGACCTTCCAGTTTCCATAAAAGCTATTGTTAGTGAGGTCTTTCGACAGGGAACCTGGACATGAGAATATAATAATTTTCATCATATTCCACACAGTGCGTTCCCTATATAAGAGTCCTGATTAGGGGTGTTAGAAAAAATCATCTCTTTCAAGTATCGCAATATTTCATTAGGCGATATCGATTCTGACTCCCCTCCCTGCTACAGTGAAAGAAAAGTAAAAACAAACCACTCACCTGACTCCTCGTTCGATCCGGCTGTCTCTCCTCCGATTTTCCCCCTCTTTAGACTTTAGGAGAGAGCCCGACCCTGCCTTCCTGATGTGTGCCACCATCTTTACAACTATGTGAACTGGTAAGGGATCTATGAGACCCCTATTCCAGTTCACAAGGCTCTGGGTCTGGCATTAACCCCAAGCCCCCCCATTACTGGCCTCCCCAAAGCGGTGGGGGGCAGAAGATCCCTTGGCCGTTAGGCTATGCCGGCTTGTAGCTTGCAGGACCAGGGGCCGCTAAAGCTGGGCCCTGCACCCAGTTCTACAAGCCCCATAGCTAATGCCCGGGCTGGTTATGCTGGGTAAGGGGGACCTTGCACCATTTTTTGGGGGGGATAAGGTGTTTTTAACCCTTAAAATTCCTCCAAAAAAATGGGGTCCCCCCGGGAAGGTCTTTGAGACAGAATCGAGATATATCGTATCACCATACGTGTATCGTGATACTTATCATATCGCCAGATTCTTGCCAATTCACACCCCTAGTCCTGATTTGAAGTCTTAGGAAAAGTTTAAGGTATAATTGCCAGGTTTATGATTGCTGGTGATTGATGGTTATAATTATGAGGTGGTAGGGATGTGGGAGGTTCTTATTGCCTTGTGCCTAACCAGCCTCTTCTCTCTTGTCCAGTCACAGCCACAACAACCTCCGCATCACGCGCATCTTGAAGTGCTTAGGGGAACTGGGATTTGACCACTTCCAGGCACCACTGGTCAAGTTTTTCCTGGAAGAGACATTGTGTAACGGCAAACTCCAGAGCGTCAAGAGAAGTGTGCTGGACTATTTCTTGTTCACCATCAAGAACAAGACGGAGCGCCGAAAACTGGTGCACTTCGCTTGGGAGAATTACAAACCAAAAGACAACTTCGTGTGGGGACCCGTAGAAAAGCTTCGAACCTACCGACCTCCAGCCGAGAGCGGACTCAGAACCGGCATTGGTACGGATGAGACCGAAGGAAACGGATATGTACAGAGTTGCGATGATGGGGAAGACGATATCTCAGATGGCGAAACTCTAGTGCAGAACGTCTCCTTTCAACTATGTAAACCTCCTCAAGTGTCTATACCTCTTACAGGAAGAAGAACGGACCAAGGCAAGGAAAACAGGAAGGGTGCCAGTTCCTCGACTCAGGACAGTGACCCGGTCTCCGAAAATTTAAGTCATGACATGTGCGGCATGCAGCTGCATGCCGAAAACAGGGACAAAAACAACGGAGAGATAATCAATCAGGTCTCCCCCCAAGGGTCTTCAGAGCAGGACAGTGAGGTGCCTTCAACAGAAGGAAGGGACGAGGACCTGGCTATAGAAGGGACTATCAATGATGTGATCGTAACGGTCTCCAAAGATCCAAACGAGCCATGTACATTTAGGAAAAGGAAGATGACAAATAGTCCTAGCAATGACCTACCGGACTGTGCCGTCCAATCCAAAGCTGACTCTGAGCCGTGCCCAGAAGAAGAAAAAGGCCAAATAGAAAGCGACTCGGCCAACAAGAAACAAAAATTGCACGAGGAGCCATATTCCAAGAGCAGTCCAACAGATGACCAGCAGCTTCCCTTGTCTGAGGAGCAAGAGGTTCTACCTAACAGTGGTTGCCCGGAGTTGGATGAGGGTCACTCTTCTAACACAGAGTAATGAGGAGGTTAAGATCAAGTTCTCGAAAAAAATACTTTTTTTTTTTTTCCTAAAGACTGCATCAGGGATCAAACAGCTGTTCTGACACCAGCAAGGTTCCAAGTGGTAGCTCAGATCTCCATAGAGGGACCATCAACGTTCCAAGTCATATCTCAGATCTTCTGTGGCCGTCTACAGAAGAACTGAGCCACAACTTGGAAAATTGCTGGTCTCTCTACAGAAGAGCAGCGTTCCAAGAAGAGCAACTTGGTGGCTCAGATCTTCTGTAGAGAAACCAGCAGAGTTCCAAGTGTTGGCTCAGATCTTCTTCTATAGAGGGACCAGAAATGTTCAAAGTCATGGCTCAGATCTTCTGTAGCCATCTACAGAATATCTGAGCCACCACTTGAAATGTAGCCATCTACAGAATATCTGAGCCACCACTTGAAATGTTGCTGGTCTCTATACAGAAGAGCAACAAGACCAGCAACATTCCAAGCAGTGGCTCAGATCTTCTGTAGAAAGACCAGCAAGGTTCAAAGTGGTGGCTCAGATCTTTTTTTTTCAGAGAGACCAGCAACATTGTCATAGCTTAGATCTTCTCTAGCGATCTCCAGAAGATCTGAGCCACCACTTGGAATGTTGCTGGTCTCTCAACAGAACAGCAACGTTCCAATTGGTGGCTCAGATCTTCAAGACCAGCAATGTTACAAGCAGTGGCTCCGATCTTCTGTAGAAAGACCAGCAAGGTTCCAAGTGGTGGCTCAGATCTTTTTTTAGAGAGACCAGCAACATTGTCATTGCTTAGATCTTCTCTAGCAATCTCCAGACGATCTGAGCCACCACTTGGAATGTTGCTGGTCTCTCTACACAAGAGCAACGTTCCAAGAAGCGCAACTTTCCAAGTGGCGGCCCAGATCTTCTATAGAGAGACCAGCAACATTCAAGCAGTGGCTCAGATCATTTGTAGAAAGAACAGCAAGGTTCCAAGTGGTGGCTCCGATCTTTTGAAGAGCGGCCAGAAACATTCCAAGGGTGGCTCAAATCATCTTCTCTAGAGCCACCAGAACCGTTCTAAGCCGTGGCTCAAATCTTGTATTTCCCACCATTCTCTACTGTTGTGAACCCGACCATGGGATGGACCATCTAAGCCCATGTCTGACGGTTCTTGCAGCCTTACCTCCACCTCCCAGCTGGTAACTCCCTGATGGGCTTTGAATGTAACCAATGGTTTCTGCCCAATAAGGAAAAGGACTTTCATGTGGCCCAGCCAATTTTTCAAGTTTCTGAGAGCGAGGAGAAATTTTAGGTAAACCTGAATTAAAAAGGGACGGTCCAGACAATTAAACAAACCCGACACCTTTCATGGTGCACATCTTTGTAGCGGTGCTGAAACAAGAGAGCTGCAGCCCACGAGGGATCAGGTCTGCTGGCTTTGCTTTTGCCTGGATGGGGGATGCCCCTGTTTGTAGCAGGTAAGCTGGAACTTGTCCCTGGAGTCTGACCCTAGGGTTTTGGTCTGCTTTTAATAGCCAGATTCGCGCTCGGAGCAGCTGACATCACGTTGTCTAAGCCTTCGTCTAAGGCCAGCGGCTCCAAGCGCTCTGATGGCCGCATCCCACGCTACCCTTTAACACGGAGCGTGACCACGCCGGCCATTCACGAATGGCTGGTGCGGGCTCCCTCCCTGCTAGAGGGATAGCGGGGATGTCGCTGCGGCTCGCGCGCCCGCCGTTGGCCTGGGAAGCGAGTTAAGTGTATGGGGCGACCTGGTGGACATCCCTATTTTGGATGCCCCAGGGGGCGTGAATCGATCCGCCCACAAATCTTATAGATTCCCAGGGCGATCGCAGTGGGTTTTGGTCCACTTTATATAGGCCTATCTAAAAGGCTGGGACAGAGCCATTTTTCAAATGACAGTCACGGGAGGTGGCTCTGATTGGGCAAGAGCCCGTGCATGTGCCGTGGGCAAGGAAAGAGGTTAGTTCTACAGGATGTTCTTGGGGGGGGTTCACACAGCGGGGCATCTTTGTGAGGCTCCCCAGGGCAAGGAACAAAAACTAGGATAGTCAAAATCCCGGGTTTTGTTCTGCTTTAACCAAAGAAAGTCCACTAGGGACAGTGTCACCATAACAGTTTATAGGGGAGGGGTTGCACAAGGTTTTTGCCTAAAGTTAAAGTAGACCAAAACCCATGCTGATCAGCCCGAGAATCTATAAGATTCCTGGACCCATCGATTCCTTTCCCCCGTGGCATCCAAAATCGGGATGCCCCGTTTTGTGAAACCCCCCAGGTCACCCCATACACTTACCTTGTCTCCCTGTCCAACGGCACATGGGCAGGTCGTGGCCACATCCCTGCTATCCCTCTAGCAGGGCTCGTGACCGCGCCAGGAATTTGTGTATGGCCGTCGCGGGCACGCTCCCTGTTAGAGGGAAGTGCGGGATGCGTGCTGACTGGATGAGCGGCCGTGCATGCGCCGTAGGACCGGGAAGAGGTGCGTTGGCGATCTGGGGGATGTCACACAGCGGGGCACCCGATTGGGGTACCCCAGGGCAAAGGACCAAAACCCATGATAGTCAAAATTCTGGGTTTTGGTCCCCTTTAAGGAGGGGTCCATCCTTCTTCCAGGGGTAGAGCTTCTTGTCCATAATCAGGGTTGGAGCTCCATGGGCCCATTGTATAATACGGCCCTGGTCAGTACTGTCTATGTGCTGGGTGTCCCGAGGAAGGCGATGTGGAGGTGACTAGCAACAAATATGGCTCTTGCCTACAGGTGCTTTTTAAAGTGGCTCTAACCCCTCCCCGCAGCTCTATCTAGAACTAGAAAAGGTTTTGGCTGGTTGAGGTTTCCACGTGCCATGATTTTTCCCTTTCCGCTGGTGCTAGGGGCATCCCAAGACTTCCCCGTGTTCTTCATGAACTGGACTCATTTATTCTTATTATTCTAATTATTTTATTTTCTAACTCTGGAGATGCGCGCTGTGGCCCCATTGCTGGCTTACAAATGGCACGCTGGTTGTTTCGGCTATTTTGGACTTCTCAGCTTGCACGCAGCTGTGCGGGCTCAGAGTCCTTTTTTAAGGCTCTTAAAGAGTAACCCTAGCCAACAAGTATCATAGCAGACATAGGTGTCGCCGCTTAACCTGAAACACCATTGTTCTTTTTGGATTTACTAGGGTACCCCAGGGTTATGAGGAGATCCCTGGGGACACACCATTGAAGTATTCTCTCTGAAGAGGGGTAGAGGGTTTACACACATGTGCTACAAGATTACGATGAGGAAATGCCTCCAGCCACATTGTATCTGCTGAAGTCTACTCCTGGAAGGGAGTGGAGGGTTTGGACACACTTTGTGTTTCAGGGTTATGGTGAGGAGGACACTGCAGACACACCATTGAAGTTTGCTCCCAGGAGAGGGGGGGTGGGAGGTTTGGGCACATGTTGTGTCCCAGGGTTATGATGATGAGGAGATCCCTGCGGATATATCATTGAAGTCTGCTCCTGGTAGGGGCTTGGAGGGTTTGGTCTCCCTTTGTGCCCCAGGGTTATGATGAGGAGATTCCTGCAGACACTCCATTGAAGTATTCTCTCTGGAGGGGGGTAGAGGGTTTGCATACATGTTGTGCTACAAGATTCTGATAAGGAAATGCCTCCAGCCACACCATATATGCTGAAGTAGGCTCCTGGAATGGGGTGGAGGGTTTGGGCACACTTTTTGTCCCGGGTTAATGATGAGGAGGTCCCTGCAGACACATTATTGAAGTTTGCTCCCAGGAGAGGGGGCTGGGGGGTTTAGACACATGTTGTTTTCCAGGGGTTATGATGAAGAGATTCTTCCAGCCACGCAATTGAAATATGCTCCTGGGGGGGGGGGGGTTCCAGGGTTTTGAATCAAGTTGTATTCTCCCAGGGGAGGGTTATACACATGTTTTGTTCCAGTACTACGATAGAGATCCCTGCAGACACACCATTTAAGTATACTCCCATGAGGGTGGTGAAGCCTTTGGATACATGTTGTGTTCCAGGGTTATAATGAGATCCCTGCAGACACACCATTGATGTATGCTCCCAGGAGGGGGTTGTACACATGTTTTGTTCCAGAATTACATAAAGAAGATCCCTGCATATCCCTCCTATGAGTGGGGGGGGGGGAGAGTTTGGACACACTTATGATATGCAGGGATTTGGTAAGGAGATCCCTGCAGGCACACCATTGCAGTCAGCTCTCAGGAGGGGGGTTGGAGGGTTTGAATACACATGTTCCAGGGTTATGATAAGGAGATCTCTGCAGACACATTGTTGAAGTATACTCCAGGGAGGGGGGTGGAGAGTTTGGACACACTTATGATATGCAGGGTTTGATAAGGAGATCCCTGCAAACACACCATTGACGTATGTTCTCAAGAGGAAGGATGGAGAGTTTGGACACACTTACCGTATGTGATCCCGGCATACACACCATTGCAGTCAGCTCCCGGGGGTTGGAGGGTTTGGACACACATGTTCCAGGGATATGATGAGGAGATCTCTGCTTCTCGGGCACAGAAGAAGGATGCATGTCTCCTTCCCACAAAAGGTGTTGGGAATATATTTTTACCTTAAAATAAGGGCTTGACAGTATTAAATGGGTTCTAACGCCTCCCTGCACTGGCCAGGGCTGAAGGGGGGGGGGGGGGCAGGTCCTTCGCTGGTTGTTGCTAATTAGTGTGTGGTTAAAACCGTGTAAGTCCACCTTGGGCTCCCTGTAGCTGGGCAGGGACTCTGTGTCTTGTATTAAGGCAACACACCGACTAAGATTAGAAAATCATGTATTCTTAAAGGGGCGGTCAGACGCCATGCCTGCACCCACCTGCAGGGGCCGATTCGGATTTGGTCGTGGCCCTTTGAAAAAAGACATGTCCATCAAGTTCAACCAAGGGTTATTTTCCTGGTATCCTGCACGGGTCCCTTTATCTTCATTCTTCACTATTGGGGTATCCGGTGGCACAGTCGACTGCAAGAAGGCTTGTGGCTCCTCCCGGCCCATAAAAGGGCAGCAAATTTCCCATAACTCCCAGTGTTTCCTTGCAGTCTAGGCTGCGAAGACAGAAGATATCTCTCTGGATTATCGCAGGTGAGCGGGGCATCCCAAGCCCGTCGGCCCTGCAGGCCAATTCCCATCCATGCCTCCCAGCCCTGGCTGCGGCTCAGGTGATGGTAGGGGAACACCTGGGGTCGGGTGTTCACAGAGCTAGGCTCTGGGCCGCAGACCCTATACCCGAAGGGTAGCCGGCCATAGGCTATGGTGAGCCTATTGGGGGGGGGGGGGGGGGGAGAACCACTGGGATCCCCTAATGCCTGCCCGTGTTGTTTTTCCCCACAAGCTTTATTCTGTGTGTGTATGTTTGTGCTACTCATGCGTGTGACTTATTATGCCTTTATACTCACCTCGTTCCCTCTCTTCTCACTGGCGCGCTGTCGTCGGGGGGGGGGGGGGGGGGGTCTGCTGCTGGCTGCGTTCTGCCATCCGCCTCCTTACTTACCTCCCTCGCTCCTGCTCTCTCCCGGGCGCTGCGTCGTCAGGGGGGCACCGTCTCTGCTATGGAGGGCGGCTGTCCCCCGGCGCGCTGTTCGCCTGCGGCGGGCGCCGTACGCGCTCCGCGCCAGGGGTGGGGGGAAAGGGGGGCCCATCTCTTCTCCCTGCTCCGGGCGCCATTACGGCTGACAGGAGCCGGGAGTTTGGCCGCTGCGGGACCGCGCGATGGCGTGTATTGCGCCTGCGTTTAGCCCCCAGCGAGGGGGATCCCAGCAGAGAGTCTCATTCAGACCTGGCGTTGCGCGTGGCCAGCCTTGAACGTCAATTGTCCCGTCCGGCCGCTGGCAAGGCCTCCAGTAAGAAACGGCACTGGAAACGGGGCTGGTCTGCGCCCGTCTTGGTGGTAGGGCTTCGGCTCTGCTGGTTGCTCTCCGTCGGTCTGTTTGGCTGCGGCAGTGGGCGGCCGACGCTGTCGCCAAGAAATCCCTCACCGGGATTCCCTTCATGGGCCTTCATCTTTTTGGGGAGCATCTTGATCTCTTGGCCAAGGATGGCCAGCTCCCTCGGCACCGGAAGCAAGCTCGGGCCTTTTGGGGCTCTTCCTTTCGCCCCTTTTCGCTTCCTTCCCTGGTAGCCGCAGGGACTCCTGGGGACGAGGTAGATCCTGCGGCCGTCCCGGTCTCTCTTGGGGGTCCAAGCCCAAGCCCCCCACCAAGGCCCCTCAGGCATGAGGAGGCGCCCTTACCCTGCTGGGTGGGGGGACGGCTTCTGCTCTTTGCTCACGTCTGGAGACAGCACGTCTCGGACCGGTGGATTCAGGAGGTGGTGTCCTCCGGCTACAAGATAGAGCTGGCAACTTGGCTGCCCCCAAGATTTTTGGACCTGGATTTCCCAGAACCCCTTGACGGCGCAGGGCCTGAGGTTGGCTGTCCAACGGCTCCTGTCGTCCGGAGTGATTTGTCCTGTGCCTCTTCAGGAACGGGGTCCTATTCCAATCTTTTCACGGTGCCCAAGAAGGGTCTCAACAGATTTGTCAGGTTCAAACACTTCTGCATGGAGACCTTTTTTTTCATGACCACGGTGGACATCACGTATGCCTATCTGCACATTCCTATTTTCCGGGGACATCAGAAGTTCCTGAGGTTCGCCTTGGAGGATCAACACTACCAGTTTGTGGCATTGCCGTTATCTCTTCGGCCCCTCGAGTGTTCACCAAGGTGTTGGCGGGTGTCATGGCTCTCTTGAGGAGCCAGGGCATTCGCATTCTTCCTTACCTGGACGACTTGTTGATTGCTGCTCTCTTCAACAGGCCGAGAGCGACACTCGGAAGGTATTGTCCACGCTCGAAGCCTTCGGTTGGGTGGTCAACTATCCCAAGTCTTCGACCACTCCGTCCTTGGTGAGATTCTTCCTGGGCATGACTTTAGACACCTCTCAGGTCAAGGTGTTCCTCCTCAGCAGAAGGTGGAGGGTCTTCAGACGCAGGCACGGACCGTGATGTCATGCCCCCAACCATCTATCCATCTGGGGATGCAGTTGGTGGGTCTCATGGTGTCTTACTTCGAGGCTGTACCCTTCGCCCAGTTCCACATGAGACCTCTGCAGTTGAATCTCTTGTCCGTTTGGGATCGGACTCAGGAGTCCCTGGAGCAGGAGTTTGCTCTGTCCCCTCTGGCCAGACAGTCCCTCTCATGGTGGTTGGACTCAATCTTCTAGTGAGCAGGTCTTTCCTGTCTCTGTACTGGAAGATTGTCACCACGGACGCCAGTCTGACCGGTTGGGGAGGGTTTTGGCAATCACTGCAGTTCCAGGGCCAGTGGGGTCCTCGGGAGGCCCATGCACCTATCAATCTCCTGGAGCTGAGAGCAATCGGGTTGGTTCTCTCCCAGTTGACTCCCCACCTACGGGGTCATGCGGTCCAGGTCCGCTCGGACAATCAGACGGCTGTCGCCTACATCAATCACCAGGGCGGGACTCGGAGCAAACGAGCCCTCAAGGAAGTGTCCCTGATCTTGTCTTGGGCAGAGGCGAATGTTCCCTGCATCTCGGCGGTTTACATCCCAGGGGTGGAGAACCAGGAGGCGGACTCGTCTGGGGGAATGGTCTCTCGGCAACAAGATCTTTCACGCCCTGGGGTCAGCCAGATGTGAACCTGTTTGCGTCCCGTCACAAGCTTCCAAGATTCGTCTCTCTGGCAAAAGATCCTCTGGCCTTCGCCACGGACGCTCTGGCAATTCCTTGGACGGAATTCCTCCCTTTCCTCTGCTGGGTTGTGTGTTGCGCAAGATAGCTCAGGAAGGGGGTACCAACCATCCTGGTGGCCCCCCACTGGCCGAGAAGATTCTAGTTTGCGGACATAGTTCAGATGTCAGTGGATCACTTCATCATGACCGACGATCCAGGGCTTCTCACTCAGGGACTGCTACGCCATCCCAATTTACAAATGCTGGTTTTGACGGCTTGGCTGCTGAACCCTCCATCCTGATGGATAAGGGGCTGCCGGTCTCGGTCGTCAGTACCATGATTCAGGCTCGGAAGAAATCCCCTTCCACGATTTATTACAGGGTCTGGCACACTTACATTGCCTGGTATGAGTCTAAGTCTTTTGCTTGTCGCATTTTTTCCCTTTCCAAGATTTTGGAATTTCTACAACATGGTCTAGAGTCGGGTCTACAACTGAGTACCCTCAAAGGACAGGTTTCAGCCTTGGCAATTTTTTTTCCAAAGATCCTTCGCCAATCAAAGGCTTATCAAGACTTTTTTCCAAGGAATTACCCATGTGCGTCCGCCGCGTAAGCCCTTGTTACCGGTGTGGGATTTGAACTTGGTGCTTTCTTCTCTCCAGGGTTCTCCCTTTGAGCCCTTGTGCGATGCTGCTCTGTCCATTCTGACTCTGAAGGTGGTCTTTTCTTTATTGCATGGCACGCTTTGGTATTCATAACAGTTGGGTTATTCCGCCACGAGGTGGTGCAGTGGTACTGCAGAAAGCTGTGGCATCTCCCGGCTCCCTATAAAAATGGGATTAACCATAGAGTTCCCCAGTGTTTCCTCAAGGAAACTTCTGGGGGGGGGGGGGGGGGGCAGGTCCTTCCTGCCCCCGTGCCGGGAAACGGTCACCACGGATGTCAGTCTGACCGGCTGGGGAGGCTCCTGGAAGTCCCTGAGGTTCCAGGGTCGGTGGGGCCCACAAGAGGCCCATGCTTCCATCAACATCCTGGAACTGAGGGCGATCAGGTTGGTTCTTTCTCGCCTATCCACTTACCTTTCGGGGTCAGGCTGTTCAGATCCGCTCCGACAACCAGACGGTGGCCTACCTCAATCATCAGGGAGGGACTCAGAGCAAGCGAGCCTTCAAGGAAGTGTCCCTGATTCGGTCTTGGGCGGAACAGCATGTTCCCTGCATCTCAGCGGTCTACATCCCAGGGGTGGAGAACCAGGTGGCGCACTCCCTGAGCAGGGGGACGTCTCATCTGGGGGAGTGGTCTCTTAACAACCGGGTGTTTCTCTCCCTCTGTCACTGCTGGGGTCAGCCGGATGTGGACCTGTTTGCGTCCCGTCACAATCACAAACTTCCCAGATTTGTCTCTGTCTCAGGATCCTCTGGCCTTCGCCACGGATGCCCTGGCAATACCTTGGACGGAGTTGCAGCTTCTCTATATGTTCCCTCCGTTTCCTCTCCTGGGCAGGGTCATGCGCAAGATAGCCCAGGAGCGGGTACCAGCCATACTAGTGGCCCCTTGTTGGCCAAGAAGAGTTTGGTTCGCAGACGTCGTGCAGTTGGCAGTAGACCGGCACGTCTTGCCCAAGGATCCAGATCTTCTCACTCAGGGGCAGCTACGCCATCCCAATTTACTCTAGCTTTAACGGCTTGGCTGCTCAAACCTCCATATTGATGGAAAAGGGTTGCCTGCCTCTTTTGTTGATACCATGATTCGGGCTAGGAAGAAGTCCTCGTCCTTTATCTATTACATAGCCTGGCATGCTTACATTGCCTGGTGTGAGTCCAAGTCTCTTCCCTGTCGGGTGTTTTCTATTCCCAGGATTCTGGAATTCTTACAACATGGTTTGGATCTGGGCCTTCAACTTAGTACCCTAAAAGGCCATGTTTCAGCTCTGGCAATTTTTTTCCAAAGATCTTTTTCCAATTACCGGTTGGTTAAAACCTTTTTCCAGGGTGGCTTTTCAGCACCAAGCTTCTGTTGAACAAGTTTGCAAGGCCGCTACTTGGTCTTCTGTTCATACTTTTACCAAGTTTTACAAGGTTGATGTTAAGGTCTCAGTGGATGCTGCTTTTGGCCGCAAGGTGCTTCAGGCGGTAGTGACTTGAACTACTGGCCGTTACTCTTTGGGGATCCCACCCTACTTTGGACACTGCTTTTGGATGTCCCAACTGTTATGAATACCGAAGCGGGCCATGCCATGTAATAAAGAAAAAAGCAATTCTGTGAGTACTCACCTGTAGAATTGTTTTTGTTCTTGCATGGCACGGCCCCGCTTCGCCCCACCCTTGTTATCGTTATTCTTGGTTGCCTCTTTATGGTGATTGTTCCAAGTTAATTGGGGTTTTTTACCTTTTTCACATTTTTTACTTTATTCTCTCCGGCTTCTTGTCTCACTGCTTGTCTACGCTGGGGAACTCTATGGTTAATCCCATTTTTATAGGGAGCCGGGAGAGTGTTTTTTGGTGGGGCTGTGTGAAGTAACCTGGTCTCTGCCTCCCGGCTTCTCTGTATTACTGCTTTTCAACACTGGGAGTTATGGGAAATTTGCTGCCCTTTTATGGGCAAGAGGAAGCCACAAGTCTTCTTGCAGTAGACTGCGCCACCTTGTGGCGGATACCCCAATAGTGAAGAATGAAGATGAAGCGACCAGTGCAGGATACCAATAAAATCATTTCTACATGTGAGTAATCACAGAATTGTATTTTCCTAATGCATGGCACGGCCTGCTTCACAAAGTCATAACATCTGGGATTCTGCCACAAGGTGGCGCAGTGGCACTGCAGAAGAGTTGTGGCTCCACCCGGTACCATATAAAAACGGAATCACCATAGACTTATCCAGTTGTTCTCTGCAGTGCTTACTGCGAAGATAGAAGATGGCTCTCTATGTGCAGGTGTGCGGGGCAACCATGCCTGCGGCCCTGCATATCCATTTCCACCCGTTCCCGGACCCTCTGTGCCTCCCAGCCTCGGCTGTCTGATCGGGTGAAGGTTGCGGAGCACTGGGGTTAAGTGCTCAAGGAGCGCTGCTCCAAGCCGCAGACCCTGTACCACAAAGGGTAGCCGGCCATAGGCTTTATGGTGAGCCTACTAGGGATGCGGAGTTCCTGTCCTAGCTTCTGAGGGGGTGAGTGTTTTTTGACATGTTTTCTATGTTCGGGGTTCCCCCCCCCCCCACTGGCCTGGGCTTCTTCGCTGCCTGCTCGCTCTCCTCCCTCCCCTTCTCTCCCCGACGGGTGTTCGGGGGGGGTGGGTGGTGGCGTGTGTTTTTAGCCTGTTTGTATGCTTTTGCCGCCACCGCCGCTTTGTACTGCGCTCCGCGGCGGGCGGCGCTATATTTGTGAGGCATTTTTTTCACTGTGGTGATGACGTTGGCAAGGTCACGTGAGCGCCGTTCTTTGCGCTCTTCGGGGGGGCGGGGCCGGCGGATTACGCGTATCGCGTCGTTCTCCCGCGGCCCACCCCTCAAGGTTCCTCTGTCGGCGCCATCTTGCTTCTGCTGCGTGTCTGGGGCCCTCTTCAATCCCTGGGCTGCAGCGATTTCTGCCTGTGGTGGTTTGGCGATCCTTGTCCTGCTTGGTCCGTGAGTCCCCTCTGGGGTTTTTGGTTATCCTTGGGGCATGGGCTGCGGGATACTTATGTATGTTTGCTTGATGTCTTTCAGGCGGGACACCCGTGGGTTGTGGTTTCTCCTGGTCCTGCTCCTTACTCCCCCCTCTTCATCTCCCCTTACTGATTCTGGGGGCATCCCGGGTGGCTTTTATTAGCTTTTACCCTGTGCTGGCATTTTGCACCTGTATTAATCACCATATGGAGGCTTCTGGTGATAACGTGCTTGGGGGTCATTTGGAACAATCCCGGGTGTGTTCCATGTGTGGGGGTATCCCCCTATCAGTAATGACGTCACGGTGTGTGGGCCGTGCGCCCAGGCTGTCCTTTTGATTCAGTCTGGACTGCCTGCTTCTTTGCCAAGCTCTGCGCCCCCTTCGGCATCGCCTACCCCGCCGCGCCTGCACTTAGCCCCCAGTGAGGGGGTCACAATCTGATTTGGCACTTAGTGTGGCCAGCATTGAAAGACAGCTTGCCAGGCCTGTTCAGTGTAAGGCCTTTAGCAAGAAGCGGCACCTGACTTCCTCGCCTGCACTGTTTACTGAGGAGCAGGAGGAAATTTATCTTTTTGATGAACGTTATTCCCTGGAGGAGGGGGAGCTTTTCTCGGGTTCTGACTCCTCTGGGGACCAGGTGGGCTGCGACAGTGACCCTGGGTCTGAGGATTCCTGGTTTCCTGAGGACACCGCTAATCTGTTTCACATTTTTGAGGTTTTACACATAGCCACCTCAGGGGGGACAAAGAGGAAGCAGGGTGAGCTTTTTCGTACCATTAAGCAGCGTCTGGAGTTCCCTGAGCAGAGTCATTTCACTAATATGGTGCTCAAGGAGTGGGAATGTCCTAGTAGATTGCCCGCGGTGCCTAAAGGTTTGGATAAGAAGTATCCCTTTCCTGCTGATTTAGTTAAGCGGTGGTCGGGTCCCCCCCCGAGGTAGACGCGCCCGTTCTTGGATTGTCCAACACTTCTGTTATGCCTTCCCCTGACACTACTACACTGCGGGACAGCGAGGACCGGCGAATGGATCAGCTGGCCTGCCATGCCTTTGCCGGGGCTGGTTTGTGTCCATCCTGTGCTGCTGCCATAACTGCTATTGCTTTTAAGCGACTGATCAATCTTCTCCTTGCTGGCGCTACAGCTGGAAGGGATGAGTATAGGACCCTTCTGCTGTGCTCTGATTTTGTTGCCTTTATTCTTACTGCCATGGATGATGTAGTACGGCTGAGTGGTAGGGCCTCTGCCCTTTTGGTGGCTATGTGCCGCTCTGTTTGGTTGCGTCAGTGGGCAGCTAACACTGCTGCTAAGAAGGCTCTCACTGGACTCCCCTTTGTGGGGCTGCGGCTCTTTGGTGAACGCCTGGATGTTTTAGCCAAGGATGGCTCAGCGTAGGAGGCAGCCTCGGCCTTTTCGGGGGCCATCTTGCTTCAGTCTCCTCCTTTCGTACCCCCAGAGGAGGTCGAGGGTCCCTCTTTTCAGGTGCCCGCAGGGGTTCTTGGGGCCATGGCAGATCCCGTGGTCGTCCTGGTCTCTCATGGGACCCCAAGCCCAAACCTTCTCCCAAGCCCCCTCAGGCATGAGGAGGCGACCTCGCCCATCCGGGTGGGGGGACGGCTTCGGCTCTTTGCTCACGTCTGGAGGCTCCGCGTTTCAGACCGGTGGATTCAGGAGGTGGTGTCCTCCGGTTACAAGATAGTTTGCAGCCTGGCAGCCCCCCAGATTCCTCAGATCCCGGATGCCTCACAACCCTCTGTCAGCTCAGGGGTTGCGCCTTGCGGTTCAACGTCTGCTGGACTCAGGAGTCATTTGCCCGGTGCCTTCCCAGGAATGGGGTCAGGGTTTCTACTCCAATTTGTTCACGGTCCCCAAAAAGGACAGGTCCCTGAGGCCAATCCTGGACTTGAAGGGTCTCAACAGGTTTGTCAGGTTCAAGCACTTTCGCATGGAGACTCTTCGTTCGGCTGTCAGTTCCCTTCGCACAGGCGACTTCATGACCTCCGTGGACATCAAGGATGCTTATCATGTGCCAGTCTTCCTGGGTCATCAGAGATTTCTCAGGTTTGCTCTAGAGGATCAGTATTACCAATTCGTGGCCTTACCCTTCGGTATCACCTCGGCGCCTCGGGTTTTCACCAAGGTGCTGGCGGGCGTGATGGCTCTGCTGTGGCATCAGGGCATTCGCATCCTTACCTGGATGACTTTCTGATTGCGGCTCAGTCTCTTCGGCAGGCAGAGAGGGATACTCAGGTGGTGACCTCCACTCTCGAGTCCTTTGGCTGGGTGATCAACTATCCCAAGTCTTCACTGTCTCCGTCTTTGGTGAGGTCCTTTCTGGGCATGACTCTGGATACCTCTCAGGTCAAGGTTTTCCTGCCCCAGCTGAAAGTGGAGGGCCTTCAGAAGCAGGCTCGGGCTCTGCTCTTCTGTCCCCATCCCTCCATCTGGCAGGGGATGCAGTTAGTGGGTCTGATGTTGTCCTGCTTTGAGGCGGCCCCCTTTGCTCAGTTTCACATGAGGCCTCTTCAGTTGCACCTCTTGTCAGTGTGGGATCGGGACCCTGTGTCAGGAATTTGCTCTGTCCCCCCTGGCCAGACAGTCCTTCTTGTGGTGGCTGGACTCAAGGAACCTTCTAGTGGGCAGGACTTTTCTGCCCCAGCGTTGGGAGACTGTCACCACAGATGCCAGTCTGACAGGTTGGGGGGGCTTTTGAAGTCTCTACAGTTCCAGGGTCAATGGGGCCCCCAGGAGGCCCATGCTCCCATCAATGTTCTGGAACTGAGGGCGATCAGGTTGGTTCTTGCTCAGCTGACCCTGCACCTTCGGGGTTGGGCTGTTCAGATCCGCTCGGACAACCAGACGGCAGTTGCCTACATCAATCATCAGGGAGGGACTCTGAGCAAGCGAGCCCTCAAGGAAGTGTCCCTGATATGGTCTTGGGCGGAAGAGAATGTGCCTTGCATCTCGGCGATTTACATTCCGGGGGTGGAGAACCTGGAGGCAGACTCCCTAAGCAGGGGGATGTCTTGGTTGGGGGAATGGTCTCTCAGCAACAAGGTATTTTACTGCTTGTGTCACCGGTGGGGTCTTCCGGATGTGGACCTGTTTGCGTCCTGCCACAATCACAAGCTTCCCAGGTTTGTCTCCCTGTCACAGGACCCTCTGGCCGTCGCCATGGATGCGCTAGCAATGCCTTGGACGGAGTTTCGGCTCCTCTATGTGCTCCCTCCCCTTCCTCTGCTGGGCAGGGTGCTGCGCAAGATAGCCCAGGAAGGGGTACCAGCCATTCTGGTGGGCCCCTGTTGGCCAAGGAGGGTGTGGTTTGCAGACGTCGTGCAGTTGGCAGTGGATCAGTATGTCCTGCCCAAGGATCCAGATCTGCTCACTCAGGGACAACTGTGCCATCCCAATTTACAAACGCTGCCTTTAACGGCTTGGCTGCTGAAACCTCCATCTTGATGAATAAAGGTTTGCCGGCCTCTGTTGTTGATACCATGATTAGGGCTAGGAAGAAGTCCTTGTCCTTCATCTACTATAGGATTTGGCATGCTTACATTGCCTGGTGTGAGTCTAGGTCTCTGCCTTGTAGGGTGTTTTCTATTCCCAGGATTCTGGATTTTCTGCAACATGGCCTGGATTCGAGCCTTCAACTTAGTAACCTCAAGGCACAGGTGTCAGCCCTGGCAATTTTCTTCCAAAGGTCTTTTGCCAATCACCTGTCGGTCAAGACTTTCTTTCAGGGAGTTACTCATGTGCGTCCACTACGTAAACCTATGCTACCGGTTTGGGATCTAAATTTGGTGTTGTCTGCTCTGCAGGGTCATCCTTTTGAGTTTTCAGTGGGGCTGCCTTGCCCATTATGACTCTTTAAAAGTGGCCTTCCTGGTGGCCATTACCTCGGTTTGGCGAGTCTCTGAGATGGCTGCTCTTTCCGTCGAACCTCCTTATTTTGAGCGGCATCAGGATAAGGTGGTGTTTTGGCTTAAGCCGGATTTCTTGCCTAAGGTTGTGTCTGTATTTCATCTCAATCAAGACATTGTTTTGCCTTCTCTGTGTCCTGATCCTGCTAATTCCAAGGAGCGGACGCTTCATTCTCTGGATGTTGTCAGGGCCCTGAAGTTTTATTTGGTTGCTACTGAGTCTTTCAGGAAATCTGACACTTTTTTTGTTCTTCCTGCTGGACCTAGAAAGGGTCTGCCTCCGGCTAAATCCACTATCAGCAAGTGGATCTGTCAGACGGTGGAGCAGGCCTATTCTGCTAAGGGGAAGGTTCCCCCTTTTAGGGTTACTGCTCATTCTACTCGTGTTATCGATTGGGCTTTTCAGCACCAAGCTTCTGTTGAACAAGTTTGTAAGGCCGCAACTTGGTCTTCTGTTCATACTTTTTCCAAGTTTTACAAAGTTGATGTTAAGGCCTCAGCTGATGCTGCTTTTGGCCGCAAGGTACTCCAGGTGGTGGTCTAAACTGTCTGTTACTTTCTTTTTGGGGATCCCACCCTACTTTATGGACACTGCTTTTGGATGTCCCAGATGTTATGACTTTGTGAAGCAGGCCGTGCCATGCACTAGGAAAAAGACAATTCTATGTGTACTCACCTGTAGAATTGCTTTTACTATGCATGGCACGGCCTGCTTCACCCCACCCTTGTTACGTTGTTCTTGGTTGCCTCTTTATGGTGATTTATCCAATTTAGTTGGGGTTATCTTCCCGGTTCTTGTATCGCTGCTTGTCAACTACTGGATAAGTCTATGGTGATTCTGTTTTTATATGGTACCGGCGGAGCCACAACTCTTCTGCAGTGCCACTGCGCCACCTTGTGGCGGAATCCCAGATGTTATGACCTTGTGAAGCAGGCCGTGCCATGCATAGTAAAAGCAATTCTACAGGTGAGTACTCACAGAATTGTCTATTTTTTTTTTTTTTAGTAACTGTTAATGTCAGTTTCTTCTAAATAAGCATCTAATCCCCTTTCGAATTGGTTGATGCTTTAACAAGCTTCTGCGGGAGGTTATTCATTTTATTTTTTTATTATTATTTATTTGAAAGGACTTTATCCGGTGTCCCCGCTATGATTTTGTATTTTTCAAATCCTCTGGAACATCAGGGTTTCTCATAGCAGTACCTACCTTCCTCAAGGAAAAGGGGACGGGGGTTTCGTCCTTTTTATATATTAACTAAAAAAAAAAAACACAAACTTCTCTCTCCACTCGCTGCAGATATTTGTATAACTTTGACCTGTTGAAGTTACATTTTTTTGCTTTTGTTTGTAAAATAAAATGTTCTTTAATCTTCCGAAGTCCTCGCTCTCTTCATTGGCCGCTTGTTGTGGTGTGTGTGTGTTTATATTCTAAGTATACAGTACGTCCTGCTCCAGATATAATACTTACACTTGGGTATCCTCCGCCAGATGGCGCTGTGCACTGCATGCAAAAACAGGCTCCTCCCGGCCCTTCATATACCCGGGGACCTCCCACAAATCCTCGGATTTCTCTGCATTGCTGACTGCGAAGACATGAAGTATCACTCTATCGCAGGTGAGCGGGGCTATTACAGCCTGCGGCCCTGTTGGACTACTCCCACCCGTCCTACTTGTGATGTGCCTCCCAGCCTGGGCTGCATTGGTCGGGTGAAGGTAGGCAGCACCATGCGTGCTTATAGAGCTTTGCTCCACCGCAGTCCCCCACCAAAGGGTAGGCGGTTTAGGCTGATGGTGAGCCTTTAGGGGATGCCCCTCCCGCATCTTGCCCCACGCCCCGTGTAGCAGTGGACCCCGTGTAGCGGGTTGCCATCCTCCCTCGTTCCCCCCTTAGTCTGGGGGGGAGGGGTTTGTGAGTATGGCGGCCTCAGTATACCCTATTACACGCTTATGGCCTTTGTATCGCGTTTGACTGGGAATGGGTGTCAGAGCCGCGCTGTTTACTTTTATCTTGTACTGGTCGCCGCCGCGTCTTTCCTATATGGTTGTACTGCATGGCGGCGGCTTTGCAGACGCTGCGGCGTCTTTATTCTAAGTATGTCACACACCCCGCTTCAAGATATCCATAACATGTGGGTAATACCGACCTGAAGAGGGTGTTCCTGCAGAGATGATAGCAAAAAGAAAGCCCCTCCCTGATCCATAAATACCTGGGACCTCCCACTCATCACCCAGTTTTCCATCTCTGCAGACGGCGAGCAAGTCAGAAGATGATGGCTCCTCCTTGCACAGGGGGATTTAAGGTAGCCGGGATGATTCCCGGCCCGCTACTTATTTATTTCCGTTTGGACCCCTTTTTTTCCTAGAATCCATATGCCTCCCAGCTCTGGCTGTGGGTCCAGGCGAGGGTATTTCAGCACCTTAAGTGCTCAGGAGCAACGCTCCACCGTGAGACCCTATACAAGAGGGTAGGCGGTTACACCGGGTTGGTGACCCCGGTTTGGGATGCCCTGTCCCTTAGTTTAACGGCCCTCACAGGATCCCTTTCAGCTGTGGGGATGGGGGGTGTGGGTCCCTTCTTATCTATTCTCAGGTACTTTTTTTAACCCTTTCTGTCCTTTACTGATTTGTGTGTGTGTGTTTCACTTTAATTGTCTTTATTTCACCGCCGCGGCCGCTCTTGAGCAGTCCTCTGTGTGGTGCCTGACCTGTCTCCCTTGACTCTTAAAATGGCGGAGGTATTTACCTCACGCTCTGTGTAGCTGACTATTAGTTGGGGGGGGGCGGGGCCGGACCGTCGGCGCGGGGCCGGGGCCCGTCCCGTCTGTGTATGTCTGCTATGTGTGGTGCTTGGTGCATACTTGTTCCACCGGCCGGGCGCCGCGGCCGCACATAATGCTGCGGCGCCGGCCGGTTTTTGGCGCTTTTTTCCCTGAGGAGACATTCTCCTCACGATGTCCTGGGGGCGGGGCCGGTGTTGCGGCGCGTCACCGCTGCCCGCCCCCATCTATCCCTGGCGCTGCTGAGGAGCTCTTGCCTGGCGTAGGAGGGGGGGGCGGTGCTTGACGTCACGCGTGTCCCGCGCTGACCACGCCCCCTTCTTCTTTTTTCCTGTCAGGAGGGTCTCTTCATCGCGGTCGCCATTTCAAGCTCCCGCGGTTCCGTGAGTGGCCTGTGGCCCCCTCCTTTTCCACTTCCTCTGTTGTGTATTGTGTCCTTTTGTTTCCCATCGCCTTATATCCCGTTTTCTGTGTCTTTCAGGCGGAGGTTTTTCAGGAGGTTCTCCATAGCATTAGGGGGTCTCTCCCGATCCTTGATCTCTGGGTTCAATTATTGCACATAAATCCTCCCACTCGGGACATTAAAGGGGCATCCCGGGTTGTCTAAGTGGCGTAATTCCCTGGGTCATAGCGACTATTTTAAAAAGTTCACCTTATGGAGGCATCCCCGGATACTGGGCTCGGGGCCCCTTCGGGGCATCCCCGGAAGTGCATGTTGTGTGGGGTATCCATTACTGGGGACGATGTACTTTTGTGTATACCATGTGCACAGCAAACTATTACGCGGCAGTCCGAACCCCAAGCGTCTGGGTCAGCACCGCCGGTCGCTTCATCTCCCCCCTCCCACCTTGACGCGCACCCCGTGTGACATTGTCATGGGCAGGGAGCTGCAATCTGAGATGTGCGCCAGATTAGCTAACCTTGAAAAAAATTATCTCCAGCTCGGTCGCCCGTAAGGCTCCGACTAAGAGGAAGCATTTGTCGCCGGCTCTGCTGGCGGAGGACCATGAGGATGTTAATAATCTGGATTGGTCTGATTATTCCCCGCTAGAGGAAGGGGAGGTTTATGAGGATTCTGATATTTCAGACGATGAGCAGTCCTTTGGTGCTGATGCCGAGCTTGGTGACTTGGGGAGATCCTCGGATACTCCTCACGCTCTGGCTCTGATGTTGGAGGTTCTGAATATTTCCCCTCCCGAGGAGGTGTCACAGCAGAAGGGTGAATTGTTTGAGGAATCCAGGCCGCGCTTGGAATTTCCTACACAGAGGCATTTTGACAAAATTATTGCTAAGGAATGGGACAGGCCGGCTCGGCTCCCTGGCATCCCCCAGGGGTGGGATAAGAAATATCCCTTCCCTTCGGAGGCGGTTAAGCGCTGGGCATCTCCCCCCGAGGTGGATGCACCTGTTTTGGGGTTGTCCAACTCCTCGGTTTTAAATAGACCTGATTGTTCCACCCTCAAGGATGGAGAGGATAAACGTATTGACCAGATGGCTTGTCATGGTTTTGCTAGCGTTGGGTCAACCATGCGGCCTGTTTGTGCTTCGGCGCTAATGGTGTTGGCTGCCAGGTCCGTGGTCAGGGACCTGCTGACTTCTTCCGGGCTTCGTCCTGGTAGTGCCGAGTTCCTTAGCCTTAAACGGTGTGAGTTGTTCTTATCCTTTGTGTTAACAGCCTTGGATGACACTTTGATGATGTGTGGTAGGACATCGGCGCTGCTGGTGACTATTCGGCGGTCGGTGTGGCTGCGCCAGTGGGCGGCCGATTTTATGTCCAAGAAGTCACTGACGGCCCTACCTTTTGTTGGATTACGGCTCTTTGGAGAGACATTGGATTCTGTCACCAAGGGTGGTAGGTTACCTCAACTCAAGAAACAACGCCATCCCTTTCGGGGGGCGCCTTCTTTTACCCCCTCCTTTCGTGGGGCCAGATCTGGCAGGGGATTTGCATTCCCCTCTTCCAGAGGAGATTCTGGGAACAGGGGCAGAGGACGTACCCGTCCAGGATACAGTTGGGGCTCTAAGCCCAAGCCGGCTCAACAATGAGGGGGCGCCCTCACCCATGCGGGTGGGGGGGACGGCTGCGACACTTCTCCCAGGTCTGGGATCAAGAGGTCTCGGACAGATGGATCCGGGAAGTGGTGTCTTCCGGTTACAAGCTGGAGTTCGAGCTCCGCCCCCCTTCCAGATTCTTCAGGTCTCGGATGCCTTCGGAACCTCTGGCTGCGCAGGGGCTCCTGTTGGCAGTAGAGAATCTTCTGGACATGGCTGTCATTTGCCCTGTGCCCCCTTCGGATCAGGGCAGGGGTTTTTATTCCAATCTGTTCACGGTACCCAAGAAGGACGGATCGGTCCGACCCATCTTGGATCTGAAGTTTCTCAACAGGTTCATCCGGCCACGGAAATTCCGCATGGAAACGCTGCGTTCGGCCATTCACTCTCTTCGTCAGGGAGACTTTCTGACGTCCATAGACATCAAGGATGCTTATCTACACGTTCCAATTTTTCCAGCACACCAGAGGTTTCTCAGGTTCGTGGTGGAGGATCGGCATTTTCAGTTTGTGGCACTCCCTTTCGGTCTCACCTCGGCTCCTCGGGTGTTCACCAAGGTGCGAGCGGGGGTGATGGCTCTGCTAAGGGTTCAGGGTATCCGCATTGTGCCCTATTTGGACGATCTTCTGATCATGGCCTCTTCTTTCAACCAAGCGGAGTTGGACACCAGAGTGGTGGTGTCCACTCTGGAGAGGTTCGGTTGGGTGGTCAACCACCCCAAGTCTTCTCTTTCTCCGTCCAGAGTAGTGACCTTTCTGGGAATGTCTCTGGACACTTCGCAGGCCAGGGTGTTTCTACCCCAGGTCAAGATTCTTTTGATTCAGGAGTTAGTTCGGCTTCTCTTGTCGGCCCCTCGTCCAGCCATCCGTCTAGGGATGAGGCTGGTGGGGTTAATGGTGGCCTCATTCGAGGCGGTTCCCTTTGCGCAGTTTCATACAAGGACACTTCAGCTTCATCTGTTGAAGGTTTGGGACAAGTCTCCTCTATCGTTGGATCAGTCCTTCCTGATGACTCCCCGAGTTCGTCGATCCCTGCAATGGTGGCTGGGGTCAGTCAATCTGTTGAGGGGCAGATCTTTTCTGGCTCCGCGTTGGGAAACAGTCACCACGGATGCCAGTCTGTCAGGTTGGGGGGGGGTGTTTGGAAGGACCTCCAGTTTCAGGGTCTGTGGGGCCCGCAGGAGGCTCACGAGCCCATCAATGTTCTGGAGTTGAGAGCCATCAGGTTCGTTCTGTTTCGTTTGACTCATCAGTTGCGGGGCCTGCCTGTTCAGGTCCTGTCGGACAACCGGACGGCGGTTGCTTACATCAATCACCAGGGGGGGACTCGCAGCAGGAGTGCCCTCAGGGAAGTGTCTTTGATTCTGGACTGGGCGGAGAGCCACGTCCCGTGTATCTCAGCAGTCTACATTCCGGGAGTGGAGAACACGGAGGCGGACTTTCTGAGCAGGGCCTCCTCTCGTCAGGGGGAGTGATCTCTCAGTCCCACGGTGTTTCGTTCGATCTGTCTCAGGTGGGGGTTCCCAGCGGTGGACCTCTTTGCCTCTCGTCACAATCACAAGCTTCCGGTCTTTGTGTCTCTCTCTCAGGATCCTCTGGCTCTGGCGGTGGATGCCATGTCTCTGAACTGGAGGGATCTGGGGTTTCTTTACCTGTTCCCTCCGTTTCCAATGGTAGCCAGAGTGGTGCGCAAGCTGGCCCTGGAGGGCGCGTCGGCGATTCTGGTGGCACCAAGGTGGCCAAGGCAGGTTTGGTTCGCAGACCTGGTAAGACTGGCAGAGGATCAGTTCGTTCTGCCTCTACTGCCGGACCTGCTCACCCAGGGTCGGCTGCGCTATCCCAATTTACCTTCGCTGGCTTTGACGGCGTGGCTGCTGAAACCGCAATCTTGAAGGAGGAAGGTCTTTCTGACGCGGTGGTTCAGACTCTCATTAGCGCCAGGAAGCGCTCTTCCTCTACTATTTACTATAGGACTTGGAGGTCCTATATTGACTGGTGTGAAAGTAGGTCTCTCTCTTGTCGGGAGTTCTCCATTTCCAGAATCCTGGAGTTTCTTCAACATGGTCTGGATCTGGGGCTTCAACTTAGTACCTTGAAGGGGCAGGTTTCTGCCCTGGCGGTGTTCTTTCAAAGGTCCTTTGCACTTCATCCCTTAGTCAAGACCTTTTTCCAAGGAGTTACGCATGTACGGCCTCCTAGGAAGCCCTTTGTTCCAGTTTGGGATTTGAACCTGGTTATTTCTGCTCTTCAGGGTCCTCCGTTTGAGCCCTTGAATGAGGTTGCTTTGTCTTCTCTTACTCAAAAGGTGGCCTTTTTGGTGGCTATCACTTCGGTTAGGCGTGTTTCTGAGTTGGCAGCTTTTTCCATTAAAGCTCCGTACTTTGAAAGGCATCAGGACAAGGTTGTCTTTCGTTTCAAGCCGGATTTTCTTCCTAAGGTGGTCTCTGCCTTTCATCTGAATCAGGACATTGTTCTGCCTTCTTCCTAATCCCAGCAATGACAAGGAAAGGGCGCTGCATTCCTTGGATGTAGTTCATGTTGTGAAATATTATCTGGTGGTTACGTCTTCCTTTCGTAAGACTGATGCTTTTTTTGTGGTGCCCTTTGGGCCTAGGAAAGGTTTGGCTCCTGCCAAATCTTCCATTAGTAAATGGATTCGTCAGGCCATCATTGGGGCCTATTCTGCCAAGGGGAGGAGTCCCCCTTTTCGTGTTACTGCTCATTCTGCTCGTGCGGTTGGAGCGTCCTGGGCTTTTCAGCACCAGGCCTCTGTTGAGCAAGTTTGTAAGGCCGCTACTTGGTCCTCTGTTCACACTTTTTCCAAGTTTTACAAGGTTGATGTTCGGGCCTCAGCGGATGCTGTTTTTGGCCGCAAAGTTCTGCAAGCTGTTGTGGTTTAAGTTGTGCATTTTTGCCTTGTTTTGGATCCCCGCCCTTTTTATGGACACTGCTATTGGATGTTCCACATGTTATGGATATCTTGAAGCGGGGTGTGTGACATACTTAGAATAATACCATTTTGTGAAATACTCACCTGTAAAATGGGTATTATAAGTATGTCACACACCCCGCTTCACCCGCCCTTCTTGTATTCTGGATCCTTTATTTTGTGAACTTTGCGTTGTTATGACTTATGTCCCTTACCTTACTGCTTCTATTTACTGGGTGATGAGTGGGAGGTCCCAGGTATTTATGGATCAGGGAGGGGCTTTCTTTTTGCTATCATCTCTGCAGGAACGCCCTCTTCAGGTCGGTATTACCCACATGTTATGGATATCTTGAAGCGGGGTGTGTGACATACTTATAATACCCATTTTACAGGTGAGTATTTCACAAAATGGTATTTTTAGCTTTGTAGTGGCTCTTCTGAGGCAATCCACTCGATCAATTCCCTTCAGGGGGGGGGGGCGGGATCCTGGCTTGGCGCGCTCCGCGTCATGGTCAGCCCTGGCCCGCCCTTCGAGGTTCGCTTGGCGCCATTTTTACTTGCGCGTGCGTGGTGAAGACCGTCCTCCCCCCTCTGTCTGTAAGAGCCCTCGCGGCGACTTTATTTTACTTTTTATGACTCCCTTGCGCATGGCTCTGACATTCTCGTTCCCTTTATGTCTTTCAGACCGTGTATTCCGGTGGCTTCTCCCGGCCCGGTGTAGCTCCCGGTTGAGACTATTAAATTTACTCCCACTTCCCTGCGGGTTATTGGGGCATCCAGGGTAGCTTACAACGTCAATCCCTACTGGCCTATTGTGCCGATTAAATCACCATATGGGGCATCCCAGGATATTGTGAACGGGGTTCTTTCGGGACAAGCCCGGCTGTGTGTAGCTTGTGGGGTCTTACCTAGCCTCGCCTCACTTCATCTACTCCCCCAAGCCTGAGTCTAACCCCCAATCTCATCCTGATGTGGCTACTAGACTGGCTAGTGTTGAAAGATTGCTTGCTAGCTCATTAGCGCGTAAGGCCACCGCAAAGAGGCGGCATGCCATGCCTTTGCATTTGGGGGAGCGACTGAAGGGGCGCACTCGCCCGTCAGGGTGGGGGGACGTCTGCAGCACTTCAAGCATGTCTGGAGGCGCCACGTCTCAGACCGGTGGATTCAGGAGGTAGTGTCCTCCGGCTACAAGATAGAATTTGCTGTATAGCCCCCCACCAGATTCATTGGGTCCCGGATTCCACAGGACCCTGCCTCAGCTCAGGTCTTGTTGCTGGCCGTGCAGGGTCTCCTGGATCTAGGGGTCATTTGCAAGGTCCCCTTAGGAGACAGGGGCATGGGGTTCTATTCCAACCTTTTCACAGTACCCAAGAAGGATGGGTCAGTCAGGCCCATTCTGGATTTAAAAATCCTCAACAAATTTGTCAAGAACAGGCACTTTTGCATGGAAACTCTGCGCTCGGCCATCGGCTCTCTGCGCCCAGGGGACTTTATGACGTCCATAGACATCAAGGATGCTTACCTTCACGTCCCGGTGTTTCCAGGACACCAAAGGTTTCTCAGATTTGCACTGAAAGATCAGCATTACCAATTTGCGGCCTTGCCATTCGGCCTCACGTCGGCTCCCAGGGTGTTCACCAAGGTGCTGGCAGGGGTGATGTCCCTGATAAGGCTAAGGGGCATACGCGTGCTGCCCTACCTGGACGATATATTCATCACCTCTCGGTCTCTGCGGCAGGCAGAGTTGGACACTCAGCTGGTAGTGTCCACCCTGGAGTCCTTCGGCTGGGTGATTAATTACCCCAAGTCCTCTCTGTCCCCCTCCGCGGTGACTCCGTTCCTGGGAATGATTCTGGATACGGTTCAGTCAAGGATATTCCTTCCTCAACAGAAGGTGGAAGCTGTGACTGCGCAGGCGAGGTTCCTGCTCTCGTGCCCACAGCCCTCCATCAGGCAGGGAATGCAGCTGGTGGGCCTGATGGTGGCGAGCTTCGAGGCGGTGCCCTTTGCCCAGTTCCATTTGAGCTGGACGTCCAGCGTCCTTGGACGGGGTCTGTGTGCTTCCCCCCTCGGTCAGACAGTCCCTTGCGTGGTGGCTGGACCACGAGAACTTGATAGGGGGCAGGTCTTTTCTGGCCCCCTCCTGGGAGACTGTCACAACGGATGCCAGTCTGTCAGGTTGGGGGGGATTCTGGAAGTCCCTGCGTTTCCAGGGGAGGTGGGGTCCTCAGGAGGCCCATTTACCCATCAACATTCTGGAATTGCGGGCAGTCAGGTTGGTACTGGAGCGGTTGACCCAAGACCTGAGGGGTCTGTCGGTCCAGGTACGCTCAGACAACAGGACGGCGGTTGCCTACATCAACCATCAGGGAGGGACCCGGAGCAAGGGTGCCCTCCAGGAGGGGGTCTCAGATTCTGACATGGGCGGAGGCCAATGTACAATGCATTTCGGCTGTTTACATTCTGGGGGAGGAGAATCTGTTAGCAGACGCTCTGAGCCGGGGGACGTCCCGTCAGGGGGAGTGGTCCCTCTGCAACAGGGTATTCCAGTTCCTGTGTCACCATTGGGGTCTACCGGATGTGGACCTGTTTGCATCCCGTCACAACCACAAGCTCCCGGCCTTCATATCCCTGTCTCAGGATCCTCTGGCCTTGGCCACGGATGCCCTGTCCATGTCATGGAAGGAGTTTTGGCTCCTGTATGTATTTCCACCATTCCCACTTCTGGGCAGGGTTGTGCGCAAGATTGCTCTGGAAGGGGTACCTGTGATTCTAGTGGCCCCCAGGTGGCCAAGAAGAGTGTGGTTCGCAGACGTGGTTCAAATGGCAGTAGACCAGTACGATCTGACAGGGGTGCCAGATCTGCTACCTCAGAGCTCCTTACGCCATCCCAATTTACAACGCTGGCTTTGACGGCCTGGCTGCTGAAACCTCTATCTTGATGGAGAAGGGTTTGTCTGCCTCTGTGGTAGGTACTATGGTGCAGGCTAGGAAGAAGACTTCTTCTGCTATCTATTATAGAGTATGGCGTACCTACATTGACTGGTGTGAGTCTAGGTCTCTTCCCTGTAGGGAGTTCTCTGTCCCTAGGGTTATGGAGTTCTTACAGCATGGTTTGGAGTTAGGTCTAAAACTCAGTACTCTGAAGGGTCAGGTTTCTGCCCTGTCCGTCTTCTTTTCAGAAGTCCTTTGCTCAGCATCATTTGGTTAAGACCTTCTTTCAGGGGGTCACTCATGCGCGTCCCAGTTTGGGATTGAAACTTGGTTTTATCTGCCTTGCAGGGTGCTCCCTTTGAGCCTATTCACGATGCTGCTCTGGCTGTTCTTACCCTCAAGGTTGTCTTTTTGGTGGCCATAACTTCGGTTAGGCGTGTGTCTGAGCTGGCTGCTCTATCCATTCAGTCTCCGTACTATGAGAGGCACCAGGACAAGGTGGTGGTCCGCTTCAAGCCGGATTTTCTGCCTATGGTTGTGTCTGCTTTTCACTTGAATCAGGACATTGTTCTTCCTTCATTGTGTCCCAATCCTAGCAACGACGAGGAAAGGGTTCTGCATTCCTTGGACGTGGTCAGGTGTTTGAAGTATTACCTGGTAGTCACTGCGGCTTTCAGGAAGACTGATGCTCTCTTCGTTGTGCCTTCTGGGCCTAGGAAGGGTTTGGTTCCTGCCAAGTCTACTATCAGCAAATGGATCAGTCAGGCTGTGATTCAGGCCTATTCTGCTAAGGGGAAGAGTCCTCCTTTCCGTCTTACTGCTCATTCTACTCGTGCTATTGGGGCCTCCTGGGCCTTCCAGCACCAGGCTTCTGTTGAACAAGTTTGCAAAGCCGCTACTTGGTCTTCTGTTCATACCTTTTCAAAGTTTTACAAGGTTGATGTTAGGGCCTCAGCTGATGCTGTGTTTGGCCGCAAGGTTTTGCTGCCGGCAGTAGTTTAAGCTGCCTGCTGTTGCCTTTTGTTGGGGATCCCACCCTACTTCTGTGGACACTGCTATTGGATGTCCCAAGTGTAAGTATTATATCTGGAGCAGGACGTACTGTATACTTAGAATAATACAGTTCTGTGAAATACTCACCTGTAGAATTGGTTTTATACGTATACAGTACGTCCAGCTCCACCCCACCCTGTTTTTTTGCATTATTCTGGATCCCCTGTATGAAGATTGTTACCGTTGTTGTTGTTACCAGTTTCGGTGGTTAAATTCTCCCGGCTCCTTGTTCACTGCTTTTCAATGCTGGGGATTTGTGGGAGGTCCCCGGGTATATGAAGGGCCGGGAGGAGCCTGTTTTTGCATGTCTGCAGTGCACAGCGCCATCTGGCGGAGGATTACCCAAGTGTAAGTATTATATCTGGAGCAGGACGTACTGTATACGTATAATACCAATTCTACAGGTGAGTATTTCACAGAACTGTATTTTTTTTTAGCCTAACTTTTCTGAAAGTCAGGCTGGTCTTCTACTAGCAGATGCAATCTGCTCCCCCTATTGGGCAGGGCATGCACTGCGGCCATATCCATTATTAAATAACAGCGGGGCCCCTTCGAATTTTTACATGCAATGCATAAAATATGGGTTGGATGGGGGAATACTCACCTTGATGTTGCAATACTCTGAACTCCACAGCAGCCAGGCAGTGTCATGCAGGAATAGGAAGAGGGCTCCGGCAAGGTGGGTGGCTTTAGTATTCTAAGTGTGCCATACACTCCACTTCGATCTTCATGACATGTGGGTAATCTCCAGTAGAGGGCGAACTTCTGCAGAGATGAATATGCAAAAAAGAAAGCCCCTCCCGGTCCATATATACCTGGGACCTCCCACCAATTTCCCAGTTCCTTCTTTGCAGAGAAGGCGACAAGACAGAAGATGAAGACTTCTTTACTTACAGGTAAGCCGGGCCCGCGCCCGGCCGTTTATTGTCCCTATTGCTGCCAGGACCCTTTCTAAATTGCCCCTATTTGAGCCTCCCAGCTTAGGCTGCGGGTCCTGGTGAAAGTAGGCAGCACCCTATGGGTGCGAAAGGAGCACTGCTCCACCGTGAGACCTCACTATGGGGTAGGCGGTTATCCAGGATTAGGTGATCCTGGTGTGGGATGCCCCATCCCTCTATGCTTATGGCCGGATTCTGGCAGGGTCCCCCCCCCTTCTGGGTCCCTTGCTCCCCTCCAGGGGGGGGTTGCCTGGCCGTTAATTCGGTTCGTTCTCCTATGCCCCTGTGTGTGTGTGACTGACAGGATGTTTTTCACTTCTGGGACCATATCTGGTGCTGTGATTTAGCCTGGGGGAGCTCACCTCACCTCAGGCTGTGTTCAGGGAGGGGGCGGGCCGGGCTCGGGGTGGCCGCGGTAGCCCCGCCCCCTTTGGCGCGATTCTGTGGCTCACTCCTAGGGGATCTGCGTTGCTGGGAGGGGGGCGTGGCCTGTCGAGCGTGCGTTCTGCGCTGGCCCGTCCTCCCCCTTCTCTTCCTGTCTTTCTACATGAGGCACTTCTCGGGGGCCATTTTGGAAGCTGTTGCTGAGCTTCCAAAATAAGTGCCGGATGGCCACTTCCTTAGCTTATGTGGAGGCCCCTCTCTAGCGGGGGGCCCCCACTGATTGCGGGTGTGTGTGTGTATATTTGTTTTGGTTACGCATGTCTGGAGCTGGGATATAGATATATATTTATATACATATACAATTAGGTATGTGTTATTGCCTTATATATGTAGGATTGCACTTATGTTGCCTGTTTGTGTGTTACAGATTGCATTGTATTTGTGCATATTAAGGGGTTCCTCCTGGTCCTGGGGTCCCTAGTGTAAATTTGATCACCTCAAATCCTCTTTTAGACTTTTAAAGGGCATCCCGGGTTGCTTAGGTGTAAATTCCCTGCGGTCTTGCGACAGACAACAAAAATCACCATATGGAGGCTCCGCAGGATACTGGGCTTGGGCTCCCTCTGGGACAATCCGGACCGGATGTGTGGGGTATCCCTTACGGGGGAGAATGTGCTGATCTTTATACCATGCGCACAACAGGCCATAACGTGGCAGTCTGGTACCCAGCCTTCTGGGTCGGCTCCTCTCGCTTCATCGCCTTCCCCTCCCTGCCTTATCCGTACCCCAAGTGACATTGGTGCCAGCGGGGAGTCGCACTCTGATGTTTGGGCTAGGTTGGCCAGCATCGAGAAAATTATTGCTAGCACGGTGGGCAAGAAGGCCCAGGCTAAAAAGAGACATTTATCGTCGGCCCAGTCCTTGTGGGATGTTGACGACGATTCCGTTGATTTGTCAGATTATTCCCCGTTAGAGGAGGGGGAATTGTATCAGGAAACAGAGGCCGACTATGTTCCGTCTGGGGATGCCGATGTCGGGCAGGCGCTGGGGGATGCCGTAGATACAGCCACCGTTTTGTCACATCTATTGGAGGTGTTGGATATTGAACCGCCTGAGGCGCCCCCTCTCAAGAAGGTGGAATTTTTTGAGGTCCGCAAGCCCCGTCTGGAATTCCCTACCCAGGGTCACTTTGATGCGCTGATCCTTAGAGAATGGGAGAGGCCCAGTCGGCTTCCTGGTGTTCCTCAGGGATGGGATAAGAAGTATCCTTTTCCGGTGGAGGCGGTTAAGCGCTGGTCTTCTCCTCCCGAGGTCGACGTGCCAGTTTTAGGTTTGACCAACTCTTCTGTGCTGAACACCCCTGACGCCACTTCCCTTAAGGATGGCGAGGATAAGCGCCTTGATCAGATGGCGTGCCACGCATTTGCCAGAGTGGGCTCGGCCCTGCGGCCTGTTTGTGCATCTGCCCTGGTGTCGCTTGCTACCAGGTCTCTTATCAGGGACTGGCTGAATAACACTCAGTTTGATCCAGCTTGTGCTGAGTTTGCTATCCTTAAGAGATGCGAATTGTTCATGGATTTTGTCATGGCTGCTATGGAAGATTCTATTGTCGTGTGTAGTAGGACTTCAGCCTTATTGGTGGCTATGCACAGATTGGTCTGGCTCTGCCAGTGGACGGCGGACGTTGGGGCCAAGAAGTCGCTCACAGCTCTTCCCTTGTTGGGTACGCGGCTGTTTGGAGATAAATTGGATGCTGTTGCTAAAGGAGGTAAGTTACCTCAGCGGAAGAAACAGCACCGCCCATTTCGGGGGGCTGGCTCGTTCACTCCTTCCTTTCGAGGGGCCAGAGTGGCTATGGGTTTGGCCTTCTCGGGTGTCAGGGGCTCGTCCTGGAACAGGGGCAGAGGTCGGGCACTTCCCGCTGCTGCCTGGGGTTCCAAGCCCAAGCCTGCCGTTAAACCGGCTCAGCAATGAAGGGGCGCCCTCACCCGGCTGGGTGGGGGGACGGCTGCGGCTCTTCTTCCAGGTCTGGGCCCGGGGGGTCACAGACAATTGGATCTTGGAAGTGGTCTCCTCCGGGTACAAACTGGAGTTCGAGTACTGGCCGCCCCCAAGATTCTTAAGGTCTCGGGTGCCCTCGGACCCTCAGGCTGCACAGGGGCTCCTGTTAGCAGTGAAAAACCTTCTGGACATGGGGGTTATATGCCCGGTGCCTCCGCCGGAGAGAGGCAGGGGTTACTACTCCAACCTTTTCACGGTTCCCAAAAAGGAGGGTTCGGTGAGACCCATTCTAGATTTCAAGGTTCTCAACAGGTTTATCAGAGCCAAAAAGTTCCTCATAGAGACTCTGCGCTCGGCTATCAATTCCCTTCGCCAAGGGGATTTTATGACATCCATAGACATCAAGGATGCGTATCTGCATGTTCTGATTTTTCAGGCACATCAGAGATTCCTCCGGTTTGCGGTGGAGGATCAACATTTTCAGTTTGTAACTCTTCCCTTCGGTCTGACCTCGCCGCCGCGGGTCTTCACCAAGGTCTTGGCAGGAATAATGGCTCTGCTCAGAGCTCAGGGCATTCGCATTGTGCCTTATCTGGACGACCTGTTGATCTCAGCTTCTTCCCTCCGTCAGGCGGAGCTGGACACCTGGTGGGTGATCAACCGCCCCAAGTCTTCTCTCTCCCCGTCTCGTGTGATTTCATTTCTAGGCATGAATCTGGATACCATTCTGGCCAGAGTGTTTCTGCCCCAGACCAATGTGCAGGGGATTCAGGGCCTGATCCGCCTTCTTCTGGCCAATCCTTGTCCCTCTATCCGACAGGGGATGAAACTGGTGGGCTTGATCACAAATCACAAACTTCCGGCCTTTGTGTCTCTTTCTCAGGATCCTCTAGCTCTGGCAGTGGATGCCTTGTCCCTGGCTTGGAAGGAGCTGGGTTTTCTGTACCTGTTTCCGCCCGTCTCCATGCTGAGCAAGGTAGTTCGCAAACTGGTTCTAGAAGGGGCACTAGCGATTCTGGTGGCTCCAAGGTGGCCAAGAAGGGTTTGGTACACAGACGTGGTAAGGATGGCCGTAGATCAGTACCGGCTTCCCTTGTTGCCGGATCTGCTATCTCAGGGTCTACTACTTTACCCCAATTTACTTTATTTAATGGTATCCTCCTTCGAGGCGGTACCGTTTGCACAGTTTCACATGAGATCTCTTCAACTTCACCTATTGACGCATTGGGACAGATGTCCGCAGTCATTGGATCAACCTTTCAGGATGTCTCCCAGGGTTCGGCAGTCCCTTCGGTGGTGGCTGGAATCGAGCAACCTGTTGCAGAGCAGATCCTTTCTGGTCCCTTGTTGGGAGACGGTTGCCACGGATGCCAGCCTGTCGGGCTTGGGAAGTTATTGGAAAAGTCATCAGTTCAGCGGGGTGTGGGGTCCTCAGGAGTGTCTTGCTTGGGCGTAATTTATCTAAAATTTACAAAATATATTTGCAGCCCTCAAATATATAAGGGAACTTAAGAGCTCAAATACATGTATATCTCCAAAAATTACGCCTTGTTTGTCTAATAAGTTCATTTGCCAGTAATCTCCAAGGAAGATGATGCACTTTAAAGTTATTTTATATACCTTGTGTCACGATCACGCTCTATCCATACGCCAGACAGAGTGTGATGGTACCAGGGTTAACACGCCAATAGACCCCCAGACAGGGACTACTAGTCCCAGCAAGTCATCAATTAACCCTAATAAACGTGTATCACCAGAGCTTCCCTCAGGAAGGTGAGCTCATCTATTTAGAGGTCAAAGACTAGAGCTGATTAATTAAACATTTAATCTGATAAAAGGTGTCACAGTGCTGGATGTAATTTATAACAATAAAATGACATACAAAAAATACAGAGAGTATACAGCAAATAACAGTTCAAAAATAGAGTCCTTACGCAGTCCTTTTTGTTGGAGTTTTCTGTGGTTGCTCGTTGCTTGGGATGATGTTATGTTCCCAGGTCCTTAGCTTGTAATGCACACCAACATGTCAGCTCTCCTAGCTTTTTGTTAGCCAGAATTTGGAGGGAAAAATGGCTTAACAGGACACCTTCCATTTCCATGGAATTCCTAAGGGTGGGGTGGAGATTCTATTTCCCAGGTCCCCTTATCTGATTGCCGGTTTATGGCCAGAGCAAAGACAACAGCCTGGCACTTCAAAGAGGAAGTATCACAGAGTCTTAATTAAGTTGGAATGTACACGCTGCATGGCCCTGTTTTTATATAGGAGGGTGTTTTATGGCACACGGGTGGAGGGGAAAGCTGCTGGTCCATATTCAAATATACACACACATATATACACTCATAATACGTATGTTCTATAATCATGCCCTGGGCATGACACCTCCCCCTTAAGATGAGGCAGAGAGATCCAGCCTATCCAGGCTGATAAATCTGCGCCCACTAACAGTCTATTTCCCCCTGACGCGATAGTCCATCTGCATTTTGATGCAGGCTTCCTTTCCTGTGTTGGACCGTGAAATTATATTGTTGGAGGATAAGACTCCAGCGAAGCAGTTTGCCATTGTTACCCGACACCCTGTCTAACCAATGTAGAGGATTGTGATCCGTTATGACAGTGAAATCCCTTCCGTACAGGTAGGGTTGTAATTTTTGCAAAGCCCAGACCATAGCTAGACATTCTTTCTCTATGACAGCATAGGCCACTTCTCTAGGCAATAGCTTCCTACTAAGGTATAGTATAGGGTGTTCTTCTCCATGGGAGTTCACTTGGCTAAGAACAGCCCCCAGCCCAAAATTGGAAGCATCCGTTTGTACCACGAACCTCCTGCTGAAATCAGGGGCCTGGAGGACCGGAGAGTTGGACAATGCTGTCTTGAGGGCGACAAAGGCCTTATTACAGTCCTCAGTCCAGGTAATTTGCTTGGACACTTTCTTTTTAGTCAAATCGGTGAGGGGTTTGGCTATCTTGCTATAGTCTGGGACAAATCTACGATAATAACCTGCTGTTCCCAGGAAAGACATGACCTGTTTTTTGGTCTTGGGAATTGGCCAGGCCATAATAGACTCCACCTTACTGGGCTCGGGGCGTAGGGTCCCTCCTCCTACCCGATGTCCCAGATACTGCACTTCTGTCATGCCAACTTGACACTTCTCTGGTTTGATGGTAAGCCCTGCCTCAGCTATTTGTTTTACCACCTTGTGCAGGTGAATCAGGTGCTCCTCCCAGGTCTTGCTAAATATGGCAATATCATCCAAGTAAGCTACTGCATATTCCTTGTGGCCCTCTAGCAGCTGATCGACTAGTCGCTGAAAAGTGGCTGGGGCATTTTTCATCCCAAAGGGCATGACACAGCACTCAAACAACCCAAAGGGAGTAATAAAGGCTGACCGTTCCTGGGCCTCTGGAGTCATGGGGATCTGCCAGTACCCTCGGCTCAAATCCATAATAGTGACGTATTGAGAACCTGCTAGCTGATCAAGCAGTTCATCTATTCTGGGCATTGGGTAGGCATCAAATGTGGTCACGGCATTTAACCTTTGGTAATCCACACAGAACCTGGTGGATTTATCCTTTTTGGGCACTAGAACTACTGGGGAGGCCCAGGGGCTTTTAGACTTCTTAATTACCCCTAGTTTTAGCATGTCCTCGATCTCCTTCTGTATGTGGGCCTTTATTTCTGGGGATACCCGGTAGGCTACCTGTCTAAGCGGTGGCTGGGCCCCCGTATCCACATGGTGGGTAGCTACGGTAGTTCGCCCTGGCTTCCCAGTAAAGTTGGCACTGAAGGGGCCTAACACCTGATGTAGCTGCCTCTTCCTTTCATCTGGGAGCTGTGGATTGACCTGCACATCCTGAAGGGATCCCTGGCTCTTAGCTTCCTCCACAAGATCTAGTAAGGGATCACTACCCCCCTCTTCCTCTGGTGCACTGCACACACTGAGTACCACATCCTCCGGGTCATAGTAGGCCTTTAACATATTAATGTGGTACTGTCTCTGTCTCTGACTTTTCTTATCAAGGGCTACTACATACGTGGTTGGTTCTGGGCGCTGTAAAATGGTGAAAGGACCCTCCCAGGCAGCCTGTAACTTATTCTGCCTAATCGGGTTTAGAACCATTACCTTCTGTCCCACCTCATAGACCCGGTCCCTTGCATTGCGGTCATACCAGCGTTTCTGCCTGGACTGTGCTGCTCTGAGGTTATCGTGTACTAGCCCAGTCAACACCTGCATTCTGTCCCTAAACTTTAGGACATACTCCACCACCGAAGTTTCAGGAGTATGTTGCCCCCCTTCCCACTCCCCTCTAACTAAATCTAGGGGCCCCCGCACTTTGCGACCATACAATAATTCAAAAGGTGAGAAACCTGTAGATTCTTGGGGTACCTCCCTGTAAGCAAATAACAAATAGGGTAAGTACTTTTCCCAGTCCCTGCCTTCTGACTCTACAAAGGTTTTTAACATTTGTTTCAGGGTCCCATTGAACCTCTCGCAGAGACCATTTGTTTGGGGGTGGTATGGGCTTGCTACCAGGTGCTGTACGTTTACCTTCTTACAGAGACTTTGCATTAGATTGGACATGAACTGGGTGCCCTGATCAGTGAGCATTTCTCTAGGGAACCCAACCCTGCAGAATATACTGATCAGCGCATCTGCCACCTTATCTGCCCGGACAGAAGATAAGGCAACAGCCTCAGGGTACCTGGTTGCATAGTCCACCACAGTAAGAATAAACTGTTTCCCTGTGCTGCTGGGTATAGCTAGAGGCCCCACAATATCCACTGCCACTCGCTCAAAGGGTACAGATATGATGGGTAGGGGCACTAGGGGAACACGAGTTACATCCCCGGACTTACCCACCCTCTGGCAAACGTGACAGGACCTACAGTTCATGTCTGCGCTGGGCCTCTCTTTCTGCCGCCTCTCTCTCTCTTTCTGCAGCTCGTGCCTGGGCCTCTCTCTCAGCAGCTCGTGCCTGGGCCTCTCTTTCTGCTGTTTGGTACTGAAGAAGCAACTGGAGTTTAATATTAGCATCCACATCTCCAAGGTGTTGTAAAGCAGTCCGCATATAACAGTCCAAGGCTTCATGTGGAGTACTGTCCTGATGGGGAGTAATGTGGTGTCCCTCAGTCCCCGCTGTAGGACTTAGCCTCAAATCACTCAGCTCTGCTGCACGGGCATCATTTTCCACAAGATCGGCAATAAGCTGGTCCTTGGTCTTTCCCGCTGTAGGGATCTCCTTTTCTTGGCACATTAACTCCAGTGCGGGCTTGGACTGCTTGCGATATGCCTCCATATTTCCGATATGAAGCAGAGGGAGTAAAACAACAGATGGGAAGGACAGAACTGTCTTGCACTCTTTTTGGTATGTCTTTAGATCAGCACTGAGCTCTGTCTTTGGGAATTTACACACAATAAGATGTATGCAAATTTCTTTTAGTGCTTAAGATTTTCGGGTAAAATCCAGCAAGCACTAAAAATCTCTAAATATATCCCGACGCTGCCACCAGTTGTCACGATCACGCTCTATCCATACGCCAGACAGAGTGTGATGGTACCAGGGTTAACACGCCAATAGACCCCCAGACAGGGACTACTAGTCCCAGCAAGTCATCAATTAACCCTAATAAATGTGTATCACCAGAGCTTCCCTCAGGAAGGTGAGCTCATCTATTTAGAGGTCAAAGACTAGAGCTGATTAATTAAACATTTAATCTGATAAAAGGTATCACAGTGCTGGATGTAATTTATAACAATAAAATGACATACAAAAAATACAGAAAGAGTATACAGCAAATAACAGTTCAAAAATAGAGTCCTTACGCAGTCCTTTTTGTTGGAGTTTTCTGTGGTTGCTCGTTGCTTGGGATGATGTTATGTTCCCAGGTCCTTAGCTTGTAATGCACACCAACATGTCAGCTCTCCTAGCTTTTTGTTAGCCAGAATTTGGAGGGAAAAATGGCTTAACAGGACACCTTCCATTTCCATGGAATTCCTAAGGGTGGGGTGGAGATTCTATTTCCCAGGTCCCCTTATCTGATTGCCGGTTTATGGCCAGAGCAAAGACAACAGCCTGGCACTTCAAAGAGGAAGTATCACAGAGTCTTAATTAAGTTGGAATGTACACGCTGCATGGCCCTGTTTTTATATAGGAGGGTGTTTTATGGCACACGGGTGGAGGGGAAAGCTGCTGGTCCATATTCAAATATACACACACACATATATACACTCATAATACGTATGTTCTATAATCATGCCCTGGGCATGACACCTTGCAAAATGTACAAATCAAAAATACTACAATCTGTGTTACAACATAGAAAGCCTAACAGGGCAAAAGCATATATTAAAAAGGATTACTCATCTGTTTTAATTGCTCCACGCAGAAAATCAGCAGACCACGTCCAAACAAGATGGCTGCTGTACTTGGCTTCACAATGCAGGTCCATCTACCCAAGGCAAAGTCCCATCATCGTCCGTCTGGTCAGGCACACCAGCACATGTTTTCTCCAGCTGCCCTCCAAAAGAAATCTCTCTTCTCTCTCCAGCCTACTGTTTTTATCAGGTGGACCCTTTGTTCCATTTTGAAATCTGCAGGTCGTCTGTGATTGGCCCAGGCAAAAACTCACAAAGTGATACTCTGGCCCATCCCTATCTCTATCAGAGGTGGCCAGCTTAATTTGCATGCAAATACACACCTGAAACTGGAGCTACAGACAACCAGTCTCCAAAGAACAAAGGGGGTTACCCACCCTGCTGCTTCAAACAAAAGGGATTATCCTATGTACAGTGATTGTATAATATTTTTTGCAATTTCTATGGGAACAAAACATATAAAAAATATCATAGCTTCACAAGGAGGCTCACACCCCCATCAATGTCTTGGAGCTCAGAGCCATCCGACTGGTTCTGGCTCGGCTGACCTCACATTTACAGGGTCTACCGGTTCAGGTTCGTTTGGACAACCGAACGGCGGTAGCTTACATCAATCACCAAGGAGGGACTCGCAGCAGGAGTGCCCTCAGGAAGTCTCTCTGATCCTGCACTGGGCGGAGAGCAATGTACCTTGCATTTCGGCAGTCTACATTCCGGGAGTGGAGAACACTGAAGCGGATTCCCTGACCAGGGGATCCTCTCGCCAAGTAGAGTGGTCTCAACCCCGAGGTTTTTCTGAGTCTTTGCCGCAAGTGTGGGACTCCGGAGGTGGATCTCTTTGCCTCGAGGCACAATCACAAACTTCCGGCCTTTGTGTCTCTTTCTCAGGATCCTCTAGCTCTGGCAGTGGATGCCTTGTCCCTGGCTTGGAAGGAGCTGGGTTTTCTGTACCTGTTTCCGCCCGTCTCCATGCTGGGCAAGGTAGTTCGCAAACTGGTTCTAGAAGGGGCACTAGCGATTCTGGTGGCTCCAAGGTGGCCAAGAAGGGTTTGGTACCCAGACGTGGTAAGGATGGCCTTAGATCAGTACCGGCTTCCCTTGTTGCCGGATCTGCTATCTCAGGGTCTACTACTTTACCCCAATTTACAAATGCTGGCTTTGACGGCTTGGCTGCTGAAACCTTCATTTTGAAAGAGGAAGGTTTGTCTGAGGCCGTTGTTCAGACCTTGATTAGGGCTAGGAAGCGGTCCTCTTCTGGCATTTACTATAGGACTTGGAGGTCCTACATTGATTGGTATGAGGCCAGGGCCTTGCCTTGCAGGGTGTTTTCGATACCCAGGATTTTGGAGTTTCTTCAGCATAATCTGGATCTTGGGTTCCAGCTTAGTACTTTGAAAGGACAGGTTTCTGCTCTGTCGGTTTTCTTCCAGAGGTCTTTTGCCTTACACCCGCTGGTTAAGACTTTTTTCCAAGGGGTGGCGCATGTGCGGCCCCCTCGGAAGGCTGTGGTTCCTGTTTGGGATTTGAATTTGGTTCTTTCGGCTCTGCGGGGTCCTCCTTTTGAGCCGCTACAGGATATTGCTCTTTCGGTTCTCACTCAGAAGGTTGCTTTCTTGGTGGCTATTACCTCTGTTCAGCGTGTCTGAGTTGGCGGCTCTGTCGATTCAGGCCCCTTATTTTGAGAGACACCAGGATAAGGTGGTTTTTCATTTTAAACCGGATTTCCTTCCTAAGGTGGTGTCTGCTTTCCACCTCAATCAGGATATTGTTCTCCCTTCCTTGTGTCCTAAGCCTAACAATGACAAGGAGAGGGTTCTGCACAATTTGGATGTTGTTCGCTGTGTGAAGTACTATTTGGTGACTACTTCTTCCTTCCGCAAGACTGACGCTTTTTTCGTGGTGCCCTGCGGGCCCAGGAAAGGTTTGGCGCCTGCTAAGTCAACGATTAGCAAATGGATTCGTCAGGCCATTGTTGGGGCCTATTCTGATAAGGGGAGGACTCCTCCTTTTAGGGTCACCGCGCACTCTACTCGTGCGGTTGGTGCGTCCTGGGCTTTTCAGCACCAGTCTTCTGTTGAACAAGTTTGTAAGGCTGCTACTTGGTCTTCCGTTCATACTTTTTCCAAGTTTTACAAGGTTGATGTGCGGGCTTCAGTGGATGCTGTTTTTGGCTGCAAGGTTCTGCAGGCTGCAGTGGTTTGAGTTGGTACATTCTTTACCGTTTCTGGTTCCCACCCATGACGGACACTGCTATTGGATGTCCCACATGTCATTAAGACCGAAGTGGAGTGTATGGCACACTTAGAATAATACTGTTTTGTGAGTACTCGCCTTTAAAACGGGTATTATGAGTGTGCCATACACTCCACTTCGCCCCACCCCCTTTTTTTTCAGGTATTCTGGGGCTTTTATATGGTGAACCATTGGTTTTGATTGTTAAGGTTATAATTGGTTTTTCCTGGTCCCCTTACTGCTTTTTTACACTGGGAAATTGGTGGGAGGTCCCAGGTATATATGGACCGGGAGGGGCTTTCTTTTTTGCATATTCATCTCTGCAGAAGTTCGCCCTCTACTGGAGATTACCCACATGTCATGAAGATCGAAGTGGAGTGTATGGCACACTCATAATACCCGTTTTAAAGGTGAGTACTCACAAAACGGTATTTTCCACCCCAGGACATGTCATTTTCAGCTGCCCTAGACTTGACTTAGGGCCCCTTTAAAGTGGACCAACACCCACGGGTGATCGGCTCGGGAATCTATAAGATTCCCGGGCCGATCACCCCCCACCCCGCGGGACATCCGAGATCGGGATGTCCCGCGGGGTGAAACCCCCCCAAACACCCCAACTCACCTACCTTATCTTCGGCGGCGGCCGGCCGCCGCCGCCTCCCTCGCGCCCCTGTAGGCGTGCGCGCCTCCGCGCCGGCCGTCTGCGAATGGCCGGCGCGGGGGCGCGCGCGTCAAAAGTGACGCGAGGGAGGCGGCGGCGGCCGCCGCTTAGACGTTCCAGTTCTCCCCTTGTACGTCGGCGCTGGGAGCGGGGAGAGGTGAGTTTTTCGGGGGGTTCGGGGGGGTTTCACACAGCGGGGCACCCCGATCGGGGGTGCCCCACCGAAGTGGACCAAGACCCAGGATAGTCAAAATCCTGGGTGTTGGTCCACTTTAAAGTGATTTTCTGAAAGTCAGGCTGGTCTCCTACTAGTGGATGCAGCCTGATCATTGCTGCACTGCTCCCTCTATTGGGCAGAGCATGCACTGCGGCCAGTATCCATCAGATAATAGCGGGGCCCCACAAAATGTGGGAATACTCACCTTGACATTGCAATACTCCTCTGAACTCCACAGCAGCCAGGCAGTGTCATGGTAAAATTGAGACCACCCATGACCGCTGAGTCAGCCAATCACAGCTGCTGCAGAAGCACTGCAGGAATTGGAGGTGGGCTCCGGCAAGGTGAGCGGCTGCTGCAGTGAGGTTAGGGTGGCTCTAGTTACCACCCCCGGTTACGTCATTTTCAGCTGCCCTAGACTAGACTTAGCGCCACTTTAAAGTGCTTTTCTGAAAGTCAGGCTGGTCTCATACTAGTGGATGCAGCCTGATCATTGCACTGCTTCCCCTATTGGGCAGGGCATGCACTGTGGCGAGTATCCATCATTCGATAACAGCGGGCCCCTCAGAATTTTTACATGCAATGCACTATATGTGGGTTGGATGGGGGAATACTCACCTTGAAGTGGCGATACTCCTCTGAACTCCACAACAGCCAGGCAGTGTCATGGTAAAATATGGACCGCCCATGACGCAGAGTCAGCCAATCACAGCTGCTGCAGGAATTGGAGGAGGGCTCTGGCAAGGTGAGTGGCTGCTAGAGTTGGGGGTAGGGTGGCTCTAGTTCCCACCTCGGGGCATGTCATCTTCAGCTGCAGCAAAACATGCTACCATCTTGGGGCATGCCCTAGACTAGACTAGTGATAGAACAGGCCAGCCTCAGCATCTCTACGTTGTGGCACGCTCCTGCGCCCAGTCAGATGGTCAGGGGATGCAGCCAGTTTAGCTTACAATTGCCAAGCGTTTATATGCATGACAAATGGCTCTGATTGGACGAGAGCCAGTGCATGCACCGTAGGACCAGGGAAAGGTACGTTTGTACTGAGGGGTCGTCCCAAATCGAGATGCCCCGGGGCAAGAAACAAAACCCGATTGCATCTCGCCGGTTTTGTTTCGCTTTATAGTGGCAAAACTTGTCGGCCGGCCCTGGATTGTAAAAGACCCCTGGGCTTGCCAATGAAAGCCCAAATCGGGATGCCCCACTGTGTGAGCAAAAGCCCCCCGCCCAGATTACCACGCTTCCAAGTCACGCTCTTCAGCTGCATACCCCACGACTCCGAAACTGAGACAAGCTGCCGCGCCCAGCCATTCAGGCGGGCATTGGACAGGAGTGCGCCACACACACCGCAGGGAAACCGGAGATGCGGGCGCTTTCTTATTCTGAGGCTCTGTATCTAAACACTGCTTTTATTCTGATCATTAGTATGTGCGGCATCAAGTGTGGAATGGACGAGAGCCTGCACACGCGGTGTGGGACCAAGGTAGGGGCGTTCTTGGGGGAACTGGAGGGCTTCACACAGCGGGGCATCCCAAATCAAGATGCCCCATGGGGCAGGGACCAAACCCAGAATAGTGAAAATCATGGATTTTGGTCCATTTCAATAGAAGCATCCCGATTTGGGATGTCCCCATGTGTTTACGGTAAAAGTCTCTGCTTCGGTGTTCCCACAGATGCAGATGTACAGGCAATCGGCGTGCCTGGCTTGATTCAGATTCTCTCCTCATCGCACTGCCAAAACAGAATGGAGTGAGCGCGCCTCTGGTCACTTCCCCGCTCGCCTCTAGCTGGGGGCGTGCCCGTGCAGTCCCTATTTACATATGCCTGGGGCGGGTACACGCCTATCTAAACGTATAGCATGGGCAGCACATGCATCGGCTAGGTGAATTAATGCAGAGATTATGGTGGTTTCACAAAGCTGGGCATTCAATGACAATCAGTTGGCCCTGGATTCTTTAAAGCGGAACCAATCCTGGGATTTTCACTTTCCTGACTTCTGATCCTTGCCCTGGGGGTATCACAATTTTGGATGTAAGAAACCCGTGCCCTGGAAAGCTCACCTTTCCCCAGCCCTATAGTACATGCGCAGGCTCTCGTCCTGCCAGTGCCGTATGACATGCATTTTAATGATCGGCATATGGCTCCGTTTAGTTGCAGAGCTCAGCAATAGTGAGCAGGGGCGGCCACATCTGGCACGCTCCTGCCCCCCCCTATCTGAATGGCTGGGGCGGGAGCGTGCCTCAGCCCAGTGGTGCAGGGGACGCAGCCAACGATTTTTACATGGAAGCCGGGGCAAAGGTGCATTTTGTGATTACAGCTGAGGGTTTTGTGCCACTTTACATGTGTTTTTGGGGGGGAACAATCACCAGGACTTTTACTTTGCTGATTTTAGGAACTCCGATCATTTTTTTTTTTTACCTCTTCCGCGATCCCACAGCGCATGTGCAGGCTCTCCTGTAATAGGTGGTTGGTTGCTTCATTTTGCTTTACTGAGCCAGTAGCAGAAGGCAGCTGAATGGAGAGCAAGCCGCTTGCTGCTCCCTTTAAAGTGGTCCAAAACCCAGGACTTTGACTATACTGGGTTTTGGTCCTTTCCCCCCCCGGTGCACCCCGATTGGGGGTGCCTCGCTGTGTGAAACCTCCAAGGTCGCCTGAACTCATCTATTTCCGGTCCTACGGCTCATGCACAGCTGCTCGTCCAATCAGTGCGCTAGGAGCCGCTGATGTCACAACGTCTAAGCCCCTGCTATGTGAATCCCTGGGGGTCGCCGGTATACTATATATTACTGGCAGCTCCCGCAACCTCATCCCCGGTTCCCCTGCAGCTGTGCACGTGCTGACACTCAGCCTATCTGATTGGCTGGACGCAGTAGCAGGCACGCCCAGCGTAAAAGCCAGGGATGCGGCCAGCCGACGTTTTACTTCACATGGCCACTTTGCACGTCACTGGGCACCTTAACCAATCGGCGATCTCAAAAGGTGCCAGGTAGTCGTGGCCTAGGCAGTGGAAAACCCTGAGAGAACGGCATGGTCGCAGGTACTCGGGCACGAGGAGGGCAATGGGAGCCTCAAAATCGGTTTTGACACAAGGAGGTTCACGTTTGAATCTGATTGGCTTAGCCATAGTAGCAGGAGTGGGGCTGTTTAGGGGGTTGTTTACATTTGAATCTGGTTGCTGGGGCTTGTAGTCCACCAACACATCTACAATGTGAAATGCTGGGGCTTGTAGTCCACCACCATAACTACAATGTGAAATGCTGGGGCTTGTAGTCCACCAACATATCTACAATGTGAAATGCTGGGGCTTGTAGTCCACCAACATATCTACAATGTGAAATGCTGGGGCTTGTAGTCCACCAACATATCTACAATGAAATGCTGGGGCTTGTAGTCCACCAACATATCTACAATGTGAAATGCTGAGGCTTGTAGTCCACCAACATATCTACAATGTGAAATGCTGGAGATTGTAGTCCACCAACACATCCTCAATGTGAAATGCTGGGGCTTGTAGTCCACCAACACATCCTCAATGTGAAATGCTGGGGCTTGTAGTCCACCAACACATCCTCAATGTGAAATGCTGAGGGTTGTAGTCCACCAACACATCCTCAATGTGAAATGCTGGGGCTTGTAGTCCACCAACACATCCTCAATGTGAAATGCTGGGGCTTGTAGTCCACCAACACATCCTCAATGTGAAATGCTGAGGCTTGTAACATAGTATGTGCGGCTGAATAAAGACTTTAGTCCATCCAGTTCAGCCTGTTTAACTCCTTCCAGTGGTCTAGTAGCCATAGCTGGAAATGTTATTACATGCCAGGAAGGCATCAAGGCCACTTTTGAATGTTTTTACTGTATCCATCATTACTACCTCCTCTGGCAGCGAGTTCCATAGTCTCACTGCTCTTACAGAGAAGAATCCCCTCCTATGTCGGTGGAGAAAGCACCTTTCCTCTAACCTTAGTGGATGCCCCCGGGTTATGGTTACACTCCGGGGTATAAATAGATTGTGGGACAGATCTTTGTATTGACCCCGAATATATTTATACATAGTTATTAGATCACCCCTCAATCGTCTTTTTTTCTAGACTAAATAAACCTAGTTTGGACAATCTTTCCGGGTACTCTAGCCCCCGCACTCCTTTTATTAACTTTGTTGCCCTTCTTTGAACGCGCTCCAGTTCTGATATGTCCTTCTTAAGCACAGGTGCCCAGAACTGTACACAGTATTCCATATGGGGTCTGACCAGTGACTTGTACAGGGGTAAAATGATGCTCTGGTCATGAGCACCTATGCCCCTCCTGATGCACCCCATGATCCTATTTGCTTTGGCAGCAGCTGCCTGGCATTGATTACTACAGTTGAGCTTATTGTCAACTAAAACCCCTAGGTCCTTTTCCATTGTTGTTTTACCAAGTGTTTCTTTATTTAGTGTGTAATCATGACACAGATTTCTCCTTCCCATGTGCATAACCTTACATTTATCTGTGTTAAACTTCATTTGCCATTTAACTACCCATGCTTCCAATTTATCTAAATCTGTTTGTAGCTGCCTGCTGTCCTTTTTTGTTTTAATTACTTTACACAGCTTAGTATCATCTGCAAAGATTGAGACTTTACTGTTTAATCCATACCCAAAGTCATTTATATATATTGAAGAGAATTGGTCCCAGAACTGACCCTTGTGGTACTCCACTAGTAACAGTGACCCAATCTGAGTGTGTACCATTGATAACCACCCTCTGCTTCCGATCATTAAGCCAATTTCCCACCCATCTGCACACGTTTTCCCCTAGTCCAAGCATTCTCATCTTTTGTACCAGCCTTTTATGTGGCACAGTATCAAATGCTTTAGAAAAGTCAAGATATATGATATCCAATGACTCCCCCTGATCCAATCTTGAACTTACCTCCTCATAAAAGCTGATTAGGTTTGTCTGGCAGGAGCGATTCCTCATAAATCCATGCTGATATGGAGTAATAAGGTCATTTTCCCCAAGGTGCTCCAGGATAGTATCCCTTAAGAAACCTTCAAACAGCTTGCCCACCACAGATGTTAAGCTTACCGGTCTGTAGTTCCCAGGTTCCCCCCTAGATCCCTTTTTGAATATTGGCACCACATTTGCCAAGCACCAATCCCTCGGAACAGACCCTGTAGTTATGGAATCCACAAATATTAGAAATAACGGCTTGTCTATTACTGTACATAACTCCCTTAAAGTGGACCCACACCCAGGATTTTGACTATCCTGGGTTTTGGGCCACTTCGGGGGCACCCCGATTGGGGGTGCCCCGCTGTGTGAAACCCCCCAGAAAGCCCCAAAAACTCACCTCACCACGCTCCCACGTGACCGCGCCGTCCAATCCCCGCTGACGGACAAGACAGCGCGTCCGCCGCCTCCCGCACGTCACTCTTACAGGGCGCCGATCACCCCTGGGTGTTGGTCCACTTTAAAACACGAGGATGTATGTCATCTGGTCCCGGTGATTTATCGATTTTTATCTGCTTGAGACGGTGCTGGACTTCTTCCTTGGTTAGACCAGTGACATTTAATGGAGGGTTTCGGTTATTCCCCTGCATTTCACTCGGCATGTCAAATTCTTTTGTGAATATAGAAGCAAAGAAGTTGTTAAGCAAATTTGCTTTCTCCTCATTTCCCTCTATAGGGGTCCCCTCCTTGCTTTTCAGGGGGCCCACACCCTCAGGTTTGTACCTTATGTATCTAAAGGTTTATGTAGCTAAAGAATAATTTGGGGTTAGTTTTACTCTCTTTCGCGACCAGTCTTTCTGTCTCCAGCTTAGCTGCCCTTATCTATTGTTTACATTGTTTATTTTCTTCTTTGTAGTTTTTTAACGCTTCCGCTGTCCCTTCCTGCTTTTTTTAGTTGTTTATTGCCCCCTTAACCTTTTTATTTAGCCACATCGGTTTACATGTGTGTCTAATAGTTTTATTCCTGTAAGGTATATATCTGTCACAATGAAAATTAAGTATTCCTTTGAAAGTATCCCATTTAGCGTCCATGCTTTTGTTTTTAAGGACATTTTCCCAGTCAATGCAGTGTAGGGCATCTCTAAGTTGGTCAAACTTTGCCTTTTTGAAGTCCCGCGTTTTTGTGGCTCCTTGATAAGACACCCTAGTGACTGCTAATTGGAAATTAATGATATTATGATCACTGCTTCCAAGGTGTCCCCCAACCTGTACCTTTATTACTTTGTCTGGTACATTGGTTAGTATTAGGTCCAATATGGCTTTCCCCCTTGTTGGAGCTTGTACTTGTTGGGAAAGGTAGCCATCTTGTGTTTTAGATAAACTATTACTTTTATGCGAAACACATGTTTCAGCATCCCAGTCTATATCTGGGTAGTTAAAGTCCCCCATAGTCACTACCTCATTTAGTTTAGCGGCTATATCTATTTGCCTTAGCTTCATATTTTCTATAGATTCGGATATATCTGGAAGTTTATAGCAAACCCCCATCAGTATTTTATTTTTGTTTCTCCCTCCATGTATTTCTACCCATACAGACTCCACATGGTCATTCCCCTCACATATATCCTCCCGCAGAGCAGGCTGTAGAGATGATTTTACAATTAAGCAGACTCCACCCCCTTTGCGTTTGTTACGGTCCCTCCTAAACACACAGTAGCCCTGTAAATTTACTGCCCAGTCATAGCTTTCATCCAGCCAGGTCTCTGTTACCCCCACTATATCATATTGTTCTTCTGTTATTATCATTTCTAGTTCATCCATTTTATTAGTCAAGCTTCTAGCATTTGTAAGCATGCATTTCAAATGCTTATGACAATTTTGATAATTTTGTATATTGCTCATGTTCCTGCTAGATGTGCTAACCCCTCCCCCCTCTCCACCCCCAGTTTCATGTCTACACCCACTGTCACTTTCTTTCCTAACTTCCCCTTTGTTACTGCGTTTACCCTTGTATTCCACCAACACATCCTCAATGTGAAATGCTGAGGGTTGTAGTCCACCAACACATCCTCAATGTGAAATGCTGGGGCTTGTAGTCCACCAACACATCCTCAATGTGAAATGCTGGGGCTTGTAGTCCACCAACACATCCTCAATGTGAAATGCTGGGGCTTGTAGTCCACAACACATCCTCAATGTGAAATGCTGAGGGTTGTAGTCCACCAACACATCCTCAATGTGGAATGCTGGGGCTTGTAGTCCACCAACACATCCTCAATGTGGAATGCTGGGGCTTGTAGTCCACCAACACATCCTCAATGTGAAATGCTGAGGGTTGTAGTCCACCAACACATCCTCAATGTGAAATGCTGGGGATTGTAGTCCACCAACACATTCTCAATGTGAAATGCTGAGGCTTGTAGTCCACCAACACATCCTCAATGTGAAATGCTGGGGATTGTAGTCCACCAACACATCCTCAATGTGAAATGCTGAGGCTTGTAGTCCACCAACACATCCTCAATGTGAAATGCTGAGGCTTGTAGTCCACCAACACATCCTCAATGTGAAATGCTGAGGCTTGTAGTCCAACACATCCTCAATGTGAAATGCTGAGGCTTGTAGTTCACCAACACATCCTCAATGTGAAATGCTGAGGCTTGTAGTCCACCAACACATCCTCAATGTGAAATGCTGAGGCTTGTAGTCCACCAACACATCCTCAATGTGAAATGCTGAGGCTTGTAGTCAACCAACACATCCTCAATGTGAAATGCTGAGGCTTGTAGTCCACCAACACATCCTCAATGTGAAATGCTGAGGCTTGTAGTCCACCAACACATCCTCAATGTGAAATGCTGAGGCTTGTAGTCCACCAACACATCTGCAGCGAGACACACATTATTTTAGGTGCTGACAAGGCAGTAATGGCAGCTCCCCCCATTCCTCACACACTTCTGTGACAGGTTTCCATGGGAATTGCTCTCCCGGCCGTAGGCAATACATGACAACACAAACATACTGCCGCCAGCTGCAAGGGCCCTTCCTGACAATAACACGGCCACTTACCGGCATTTTTGCCCCTCACGCGTCTTACCGGGTTTAATCTGTACGAGCTCCTGCAGCGACCATTCTTCCCCAGCCAGAAAGCATATACCAGAGAGGCGCTCTGCCGCCATCCGGTGGCCATTATGTTTATTGCGATTGGTCACTACATTTGGAAGCCGAATGTTTACAAGAGGTGGATGGGCGTGGCTGAGATGCAGGGCGTGACGCCATTTTGGGCGGAGTTTCGGCAATGGCGGGAAATTGGATTCTTGTGTGTGAGGAGAAGCCGCCATAACCAGGGCTGTGCTGGATTCTCCGGTGCTCCCATGCGGTGTTGGAGCCCATTCCTCGGCAGCGGGCCTCCAAATAGCTGCAGAGTGGGGCCATATCATCGGTAACGGGCGTGCAGCAACTCACCTGACCCTGCGCTCCAGCACCTGCTTTTATTGCGGGAGCAGAGATCATTCCGTACTAATAGCGGGTCACCTCTTGCTTCTTTCCCCGGCCGTCACATGATGAGCATCTCGTATTTTAAAGTGGACCATAACCCAGGATTCTGACTGTCCTGGATTATGGTCTTTTCCTCCGGGGTGCACTGATGTGGGATGCCCCCCAGGTCTCCAACCCACCTTTCCCTGGTCCTACAGAGCATGTGACGCAAACTCGAGCACAAATTCCTGGTGGGGGTGTGCGCCTTGCTGAAGGGATAGTGGGGAGTTGTTATGCATGTACCAATGGACTGGGGGGAAGGTGAGTATACTGGGGGGAGGTTACACAGCAGGGCATCCTGAATTTGGATGCCCCAGGGAGGGAATAAAAATTAAATTTCAGCCATAAAAAAACACCCACACTGCTCACCTTAAATCTGACCTCCATGATTTATTGAAAAGCCCAAACCCTTAAATACCAATTCCCCAGCATCTAAAATTAAAGTGGACCAACACCCACCCCTGATCAGCTCCCTCCCCGCGGTGCATCTGATTTCGGGATGCCCTGTGTGAAAGCCCCTAAAAACTTACCTTATTGGCGATGGATAAGCTGCCGCGTCCCTCTAGCAGGACGTGCACCCGTGCCGGCCGTTTGTGAATGGGCGGCGCTTGTCCGTCGCTGATAAGGTAAGTTTTAAGGGCTTTTTGGGGGGGTTTCACACAGCGGGGCACCCCGATCGGGTTGCCCCGTGGAAGTGGACCAACACCCAGGATAGTGAAAATCCTGGGTGTTGGTCCACTTTTAATATATTTTAAAGTGGACCAACACCCAGGGGGGATCGGCCCGGAAATCTATAAGATTCCCGGACCGATCAGATCCCTCCCCGCGGGGCATCCGAAATCGGGATGTCCCGCGGGGAGGAACCCCCCAGGAGGCCCACAATCCTCACCTTACCTGCGATCCAACGGTGCATGCGCGAGACGCGGCCGCGTCTCTCGCTTCCCTCTAGCAGGGCGCGCTCCCGCGCCGGCCGTTTTGTGAATGGCCGGCGCAGGAGCGCTCCCTGTTAGAGGGAAGCGAGAGACGCAGCCAATGACAGCGCTCTGGTATGCGCGTCCAAGCAGCTTTGGACGCGCATACCAGAGCTGCTCTGAGCGCTGTCATTGGCCGGACGAGGTCACGTGGGAGCGGGGAGAGGTGAGTTTTTGCGGCGATCGGGGGGGTTTCAGACAGCGGGGCACCCCCGATCGGGGTGCCCCACCTAAGTGGACCAACACCCAGGATAGTCAAAATCCTGGGTGTTGGTCCACTTTAAGTTTTTAGTCACTTATTCTTTCCCCCACTGAGCTGCAATTCTGTTAAGGACTTTAGGATACAGGCGCCGCCATCTTGAATCAGAAGCATCACACTTACTGAGGAGAGTGGGATAAAATACAGGGGGGTGGGTTATAGCTGTGCTTTGCTCAGACAGAGCAGAGCTGGGGTCAGGAAAAGGTCAGCAATCCCAGAATGCAGAGCGACACAGTCAGAAGGCACTTCCTGTTTGCAGGCTGCCTGATGTTCCATGAGCCGCCATCTTGGATGTTTAAAGGCTCATAACATGCAGTAGATGCAGGTAGGATGATTTTTAATGTGAGCAATGTGTATGTACAGGGTGTGGGAAACATATAAGAGAGACTCTTATTCAGAGTGATGGTCCGCTTTAAAGCAGACCTTCAGCATGATTTAATGAAAAGCCAAAACGTTAAACTATTCCCCAGCATCTAAAGTTAATATATTTTAAGTTTTTAGTCACTTATTGTTCTTTCCCCCACTGGGCTGCAACTCTGTTCAGCACTCTAGGATATGGGTGCGGTCAGCTTGCCTCAGAAGCATCACATACTGAGGAGAGGGGGATAAAGTGCAGGGGCGGGGTTATAGCTATGCTTTGCACAGACAGAGCAGGGCTGAGGTCAGGTAAAGGACAGCAATCCCAGAATACTGAGTTGAACAGTCAGAAGACACTTCCTGTTTGCAGGCTGCCTGATGTTCGATGGGCCGCCATCTTGGATGTTTAAAGGCTCATAACATGCAGTAGATGCAGGTAGGATGATTTTTAATGTGAGCAATCTGTATGTACAGGGTGTGGGAAATATATAAGATAGACCTTATTCAGGGTGAAGGTCCGCTTTAAGTCCCACGTAGCCCATAGCTGTTAGTCCGGTGCTACAGGGCTTACCTCATTGTTACATCCAGCGCCGCCCGGCCCATCACCACCTTCGTCTAAGGCAAGCAGGTCCGAGTGCGCTGGCCCACACCAACCATTACCAAATACACTTGGGGGTGTTTCACACAGCAGGGCATCCCGATTCTGGATGCCCGAGCGGAGGGAATCTTAACAGCTCTGGAATCATAGATTTCAGGGGTGTGGGTTTTGGTCTTCTTTAAACCGGAATAACACCCTAAAATGAAGATTTCAGCATTAGGGTAGCGTGCCCCCCGCACTATTCACATTGCTGCCAAAAATAATGATCTCACCTCAAATCCACATCATAGAGGATAATGGCTGCCAAACCGTAAGCCTCCTCGGCCAGCAAAGAGGAAGCGCTGCGACGCTCCCGAGTGGCACACCCCCACTGCCTCCGTAAGCGCTAGCCCATTGGATTGGACCGTGCCTTCCCTTCAGGCCATGCGCAGACCATACTTTCAGAGGTAGCGAGGGTGCCCCGCTTGGGAGTGTAGCAGCTCTTCTGCTATGGCTGAGGAGGCTTCCAGTTTTGTGGCCAGGAGCCACCATTACCTATAATGTGGATTTGTGGCCAGTAATAAGGTGATAGAATTGTTTTTGGCAGCAATGTGAATAGTGCAGGGGCATGCTACCCTGATGCTCAATCCTTTATTCTAAGGTGTTATTCCGATAAAGGCCGTTTAAAGTGGACCAACACCCAGGGGGGATCTATAAGATTCCCGGGCCGATCAGATCCCTCCCCGCGGGGCATCCGAAATAGGGATGTCCCGCGGGGTGAAACCCCCCAGGAAGCCCACAATCCTACCTTTTCCACGTTCCAGCGGCGCATGCGCGTCCCTCTAGCAGCCGTTTGTGAATGGCGGGCGCGCTCCCTGAAAGAGGGACGCGCGGGAGGCGGCGGCGGCGGACGCGCTCTGCTTGTCCGGCGCTGCCTCTCGCTTGTCCGTCTGCGGGGATTGGCTGCAGCGGTCACGTGGGAGCGGGGTGAGGTGAGTTTTCAGGGCTTTCTGGGGGGTTTCACACAGCGGGGCACCCCCGATCGGGGTGCCCCACTGAAGTGGACCAAAACCCAGGATAGTCAAAATCCTGGGTGGTGTTCCACTTTTTTTTTTTATTTCTCTGGAAATAGTTTTTAAGTGGCCTTGGAATCTTAGATTCCAGGGCCTTCTGCTGCATCGTCTAGACTTGACTGCAGCCAAGTCTTAGATGAGTGGCCGGGAGCGGATCTGAGCGCTGATTGGACAAGAGGCCGCGCATCCACCGTAGGACCGGGGAAGCATGAGTTGGAGTGGGTGACCTGGGGTGGCTTTACACAGTGGGTCATCCCGCATCGGGGTGCCCTGGGAGCAAGGACCAGAACCCGGGATAGTTAAAATCCTGGGTTTTGGTCCACTTTACCAGGTCAGCTCATCAGCAGCTTTGGTTAAACCAAGCAACAGCAATGACCTCCCCAGGGGAGAACACTCCACTTCCAAAGGTTGGTATTGGATATATTGGGGGAGCCTCTCCACCTCAGCAGATTGGTATTGGATATATTGGGGGAGCCTCTCCACCTCAGCAGATTGGTAGTGAGTATGTTGGGGGAGGCTCTCCACCTCAGCAGATTGCTAGTGAGTATGTTGGGGGAGCCTCTCCACCTCAGTAGATTGGTAGTGAGTATGTTGGGGGAGCCTCTCCACCTCAGCAGATTGGTAGTGAGTATGTTGGGGGAGCCTCTCCACCTCAGCAGATTGGTAGTGAGTATGTTGGGGGAGCCTCTCCACCTCAGTAGATTGGTAGTGAGTATGTTGGGGGAGCCTCTCCACCTCAGTAGTGGGCAGCTGCGGTGGAGCACATGTATGATGTTGGGGCACCCTGTGCGGGTGCTAGTGCCGACAGTCTGGGGGCAGGGGCATCATGATTTGGGATGCCCTACTACATGAAACCCCCCAGATTGCCCATAAAACATACCTTTTCCCAGTCCTGAGGTGCATGTGCGGGTTCTTGTCCAATCAGAGCCGCTTGCTGTGTTTACCTCATTTACCAAACGGTTCTGATAGTTTGCAATGCAGCCGCATCCCCAGCATCTTCAGGGCTGGGACAGGAGCACGCTGCTGGGGCTGCAGCCGCTTGTGCTCCCCCATTGAAGACTATCAGAACCGTTTGGCAAATGACATAAGCACGGCAAGAGGCTCTGATTGGAAGAGAGCCGGCACATGTGCCGTATGACCTGGGAAAGGTGAGCTGTTACTGCCAATCTGGGGGGTTTCGCACAGCAGGGCATCCCAAGTCTGCACAGGAGGAGATCTATAGTGGCCGGGATGCCCCCCTTCCATGTAATAACATTACCAGTTATGGCTACTAGACCACTGGAGGGAGATCTATAGTGGCCGGGATGCCCCCCTTCCATGTAATAACATTACCAGTTATGGCTACTAGACCACTGGAGCGAGATCTATAGTGGCCGGGATGCCCCCCTTCCATGTAATAACATTACCAGTTATGGCTACTAGACCACTGGAGGGAGATCTATAGTGGCCGGGATGCCCTCCTTCCATGTAATAACATTACCAGTTATGGCTACTAGACCACTGGAAGGAGATCTATAGTGGCCGGGATGCCCTCCTTCCATGTAATAACATTACCAGTTATGGCTACTAGACCACTGGAGGGAGATCTATAGTGGCCGGGATGCCCTCCTTCCATGTAATAACATTACCAGATATGGCTACTAGACCACTGGAGGGAGATCTATAGTGGCCGGGATGCCCTCCTTCCATGTAATAACATTACCAGTTATGGCTACTAGACCACTGGAGGGAGATCTATAGTGGCCGGGATGCCCTCCTTCCATGTAATAACATTACCAGATATGGCTACTAAACCACTAGAAGGAGATCTATAGTGGCCGGGATGCCTTCCTTGCATGTAATAACATTACCAACTATGGCTACTAGACCACTGGAAGGAGATCTATAGTGGCCGGGATGCCTTCCTTGCATGTAATAACATTACCAACTATGGCTACTAGACCACTGGAAGAAAATCTATAGTGGCCGGGATGCCCTCCTTGCATGTAATAACATTACCAGATATGGCTACTAGACCACTGGAAGGAGGTCTATAGTGGCCGGGATGCCCTCCTTGCATGTAATAATACCAGCTATGGCTACTAGACCACTGGAGGGAGATCTATAGTGGCCGGGATGCCCTCCTTGCATGTAATAACATTACCAGCTATGGCTACTAGACCACTGGAGGGAGATCTATAGTGGCCGGGATGCCCTCCTTGCATGTAATAACATTACCAGCTTTGGCTACTAGACCACTAGAAGGAGATCTATAGTGGCCGGGATGCCCTCTGTGCATGTAATAACATTGCCAGCTATGGCTACTAGACCACTGGAAGGAGATCTATAGTGGCCGGGATGCCCTCCTTGCATGTAATAATACCAGCTATGGCTACTAGACCACTGGAAGGAGATCTATAATGGCCGGGATGCCTTCCTTGCATGTAATAATACCAGCTATGGCTACTAGAACACTGGAAGGAGATCTATAGTGGCCGGGATGCCTTCCTTGCATGTAAAAAATTACCAGCTATGGCTACTAGACCACTGGAAGGAGATCTATAGTGACCGGGTTGCCCTCCGTGCATGTAATAACATTTCCTGCTATGGCTATTAAGACCACTGGAAGGAGATCTATAGTGGCTGGGATGCCCTCCTTCCATGTAATAACATTACCAGCTATGGCTACTAGACCACTGGAAGGAGATCTATAGTGGCCGGGATGTCCTCCTTGCATGTAATAACATTACCAGCTATGGCTACTAGACCACTGGAGGGAGATCTATAGTGGCCGGGATGCCCTCCTTGCATGTAATAACATTACCAGCTATGGCTTCTAGACCACTGGAAGAAAATCTATAGTGGCCGGGATGCCCTCCTTGCATGTAATAATACCAGCTATGGCTACTAGACCACTGGAAGGAGATCTATAGTGGCCGGGATGCCCTCCTTGCATGTAATAATACCAGCTATGGCTACTAGACCACTGAAGGGAGATCTATAGTGGCCGGGATGCCCTCCTTGCATGTAATAACATTACCAGCTTTGGCTACTAGACCACTGGGAGGAGATCTATAGTGGCCGGGATGCCCTCTGTGCATGTAATAACATTGCCAGCTATGGCTACTAGACCACTGGAAGAAAATCTATAGTGGCCGGGATGCCCTCCTTGCATGTAATAATACCAGCTATGGCTACTAGACCACTGGAAGGAGATCTATAGTGGCCGGGATGCCCTCCTTGCATGTAATAATACCAGCTATGGCTACTAGACCACTGGAAGGAGATCTATAGTGGCCGGGATGCCCTCCTTGCATGTAATAACATTACCAGCTTTGGCTACTAGACCACTAGAAGGAGATCTATAGTGGCCGGGATGCCCTCTGTGCATGTAACAACATTGCCAGCTATGGCTACTAGACCACTGGAAGAAAATCTATAGTGGCCGGGATGCCCTCCTTGCATGTAATAATACCAGCTATGGCTACTAGACCACTGGAAGGAGATCTATAGTGGCCGGGATGCCCTCCTTGCATGTAATAATACCAGCTATGGCTACTAGACCACTGGAGGGAGATCTATAGTTGCCGGGATGCCCTCCTTGCATGTAATAACATTACCAGCTATGGCTACTAGACCACTGGAGGGAGATCTATAGTGGCCGGGATGCCCTCCTTGCATGTAATAACATTACCAGCTTTGGCTACTAGACCACTAGAAGGAGATCTATAGTGGCCGGGATGCCCTCTGTGCATGTAATAACATTGCCAGCTATGGCTACTAGACCACTGGAAGAAAATCTATAGTGGCCGGGATGCCCTCCTTGCATGTAATAATACCAGCTATGGCTACTAGACCACTGGAGGGAGATCTATAGTGGCCGGGATGCCCTCCTTGCATGTAATAACATTACCAGCTATGGCTACTAGACCACTGGAGGGAGATCTATAGTGGCCGGGATGCCCTCCTTGCATGTAATAACATTACCAGCTTTGGCTACTAGACCACTAGAAGGAGATCTATAGTGGCCGGGATGCCCTCTGTGCATGTAATAACATTGCCAGCTATGGCTACTAGACCACTGGAAGGAGATCTATAGTGGCCGGGATGCCCTCCTTGCATGTAATAATACCAGCTATGGCTACTAGACCACTGGAAGGAGATCTATAATGGCCGGGATGCCTTCCTTGCATGTAATAATACCAGCTATGGCTACTAGAACACTGGAAGGAGATCTATAGTGGCCGGGATGCCTTCCTTGCATGTAAAAAATTACCAGCTATGGCTACTAGACCACTGGAAGGAGATCTATAGTGACCGGGTTGCCCTCCGTGCATGTAATAACATTTCCTGCTATGGCTATTAAGACCACTGGAAGGAGATCTATAGTGGCCGGGATGCCCTCCTTCCATGTAATAACATTACCAGCTATGGCTACTAGACCACTGGAAGGAGATCTATAGTGGCCGGGATGGCCTCCTTGCATGTAATAACATTACCAGCTATGGCTACTAGACCACTGGAAGGAGATCTATAGTGGCCGGGATGTCCTCCTTGCATGTAATAACATTACCAGCTATGGCTACTAGACCACTGGAGGGAGATCTATAGTGGCCGGGATGCCCTCCTTGCATGTAATAACATTACCAGCTATGGCTACTAGACCACTGGAAGAAAATCTATAGTGGCCGGGATGCCCTCCTTGCATGTAATAATACCAGCTATGGCTACTAGACCACTGGAAGGAGATCTATAGTGGCCGGGATGCCCTCCTTGCATGTAATAATACCAGCTATGGCTACTAGACCACTGAAGGGAGATCTATAGTGGCCGGGATGCCCTCCTTGCATGTAATAACATTACCAGCTTTGGCTACTAGACCACTAGAAGGAGATCTATAGTGGCCGGGATGCCCTCTGTGCATGTAATAACATTGCCAGCTATGGCTACTAGACCACTGGAAGAAAATCTATAGTGGCCGGGATGCCCTCCTTGCATGTAATAATACCAGCTATGGCTACTAGACCACTGGAAGGAGATCTATAGTGGCCGGGATGCCCTCCTTGCATGTAATAATACCAGCTATGGCTACTAGACCACTGGAAGGAGATCTATAGTGGCCGGGATGCCCTCCTTGCATGTAATAATACCAGCTATGGCTACTAGACCACTGGAAGGAGATCTATAGTGGCCGGGATGTCCTCCTTGCATGTAATAATACCAGCTATGGCTACTAGATCACTGGAAGGAGATCTATAGTGGCCGGGATGCCCTCCTTGCATGTAATAATACCAGCTATGGCTACTAGACCACTGGAGGGAGATCTATAGTGGCCGGGATGCCCTCCTTGCATGTAATAACATTACCAGCTATGGCTACTAGACCACTGGAAGGAGATCTATAGTGGCCGGGATGCCCTCTGTGCATGTAATAACATTGCCAGCTATGGCTACTAGACCACTGGAAGAAAATCTATAGTGGCCGGGATGCCCTCCTTGCATGTAATAATACCAGCTATGGCTACTAGACCACTGGAAGGAGATCTATAGTGGCCGGGATGCCCTCCTTGCATGTAATAATACCAGCTATGGCTACTAGACCACTGGAGGGAGATCTGTAGTTGCCGGGATGCCCTCCTTGCATGTAATAACATTACCAGCTATGGCTACTAGACCACTGGAGGGAGATCTATAGTGGCCGGGATGCCCTCCTTGCATGTAATAACATTACCAGCTTTGGCTACTAGACCACTAGAAGGAGATCTATAGTGGCCGGGATGCCCTCCTTGCATGTAATAATACCAGCTATGGCTACTAGACCACTGGAAGGAGATCTATAGTGGCCGGGATGCCCTCCTTGCATGTAATAATACCAGCTATGGCTACTAGACCACTGGAAGGAGATCTATAGTGGCCGGGATGCCCTCCTTGCATGTAATAATACCAGCTATGGCTACTAGACCACTGGAAGGAGATCTATAGTGGCCGGGATGTCCTCCTTGCATGTAATAATACCAGCTATGGCTACTAGACCACTGGCAGGAGATCTATAGTGGCCGGGATGTCCTCCTTGCATGTAATAACATTTCCAGCTATGGCTACTTGACCACTGGAAGGAGATCTATAGTGGCCGGGATGCCCTCCTTGCATGTAATAACATTACCAGCTATGGCTACTAGACCACTGGAAGGAGATCTATAGTGGCCGGGATGCCCTCCTTGCATGTAATAACATTACCAGCTATGGCTACTAGACCACTGGAAGGAGATCTATAGTGGCCGGGATGCCCTCCTTGCATGTAATAACATTACCAGCTATGGCTACTAGACCACTGGAAGGAGATCTATAGTGACCGGGTTGCCCTCCGTGCATGTAATAACATTTCCTGCTATGGCTATTAAGACCACTGGAAGGAGATCTATAGTGGCCGGGATGCCCTCCTTCCATGTAATAACATTACCAGCTATGGCTACTAGACCACTGGAAGGAGATCTATAGTGGCCGGGATGCCCTCCTTGCATGTAATAATACCAGCTATGGCTACTAGACCACTGGAAGGAGATCTATAATGGCCGGGATGCCTTCCTTGCATGTAATAATACCAGCTATGGCTACTAGACCACTGGAAGGAGATCTCTAATGGCCGGGATGCCTTCCTTGCATGTAATAATACCAGCTATGGCTACTAGAACACTGGAAGGAGATCTATAGTGGCCGGGATGCCTTCCTTGCATGTAAAAAATTACCAGCTATGGCTACTAGACCACTGGAAGGAGATCTATAATGGCCGGGATGCCTTCCTTGCATGTAATAATACCAGCTATGGCTACTAGACCACTGGAAGGAGATCTATAGTGGCCGGGATGTCCTCCTTGCATGTAATAACATTACCAGCTATGGCTATTAAGACCACTGGAAGGAGATCTATAGTGGCCGGGATGCCCTCCTTCCATGTAATAACATTACCAGCTATGGCTACTAGACCACTGGAAGGAGATCTATAGTGGCCGGGATGTCCTCCTTGCATGTAATAACATTACCAGCTATGGCTACTAGACCACTGGAGGGAGATCTATAGTGGCCGGGATGCCCTCCTTGCATGTAATAACATTACCAGCTTTGGCTACTAGACCACTAGAAGGAGATCTATAGTGGCCGGGATGCCCTCCTTGCATGTAATAATACCAGCTATGGCTACTAGACCACTGGAAGGAGATCTATAGTGGCCGGGATGCCCTCCTTGCATGTAATAATACCAGCTATGGCTACTAGACCACTGAAGGGAGATCTATAGTGGCCGGGATGCCCTCCTTGCATGTAATAACATTACCAGCTTTGGCTACTAGACCACTAGAAGGAGATCTATAGTGGCCGGGATGCCCTCCTTGCATGTAATAATACCAGCTATGGCTACTAGACCACTGGAAGGAGATCTATAGTGGCCGGGATGCCCTCCTTGCATGTAATAATACCAGCTATGGCTACTAGACCACTGGAAGGAGATCTATAGTGGCCGGGATGTCCTCCTTGCATGTAATAATACCAGCTATGGCTACTAGACCACTGGAAGGAGATCTATAGTGGCCGGGATGCCCTCCTTGCATGTAATAATACCAGCTATGGCTACTAGACCACTAGAAGGAGATCTATAGTGGCCATAATGCCCCCCTTGCATGTAATAATACCAGCTATGGCTACTAGACCACTGGCAGGAGATCTATAGTGGCCGGGATGTCCTCCTTGCTTGTAATAACATTACCAGCTATGGCTACTAGACCACTGGAGGGAGATCTATAGTGGCCGGGATGCCCTCCTTGCATGTAATAACATTACCAGCTATGGCTACTAGACCACTGGAAGGAGATCTATAGTGGCAGGGATGCCCTCCTTGCATGTAATAACATTACCAGCTATGGCTACTAGACCACTGGAAGGAGATCTATAGTGGCCGGGATGCCCTCTGTGCATGTAATAACATTGCCAGCTATGGCTACTAGACCACTGGAAGAAAATCTATAGTGGCCGGGATGCCCTCCTTGCATGTAATAATACCAGCTATGGCTACTAGACCACTGGAAGGAGATCTATAGTGGCCGGGATGCCCTCCTTGCATGTAATAATACCAGCTATGGCTACTAGACCACTGGAGGGAGATCTATAGTTGCCGGGATGCCCTCCTTGCATGTAATAACATTACCAGCTATGGCTACTAGACCACTGGAGGGAGATCTATAGTGGCCGGGATGCCCTCCTTGCATGTAATAACATTACCAGCTTTGGCTACTAGACCACTAGAAGGAGATCTATAGTGGCCGGGATGCCCTCTGTGCATGTAATAACATTGCCAGCTATGGCTACTAGACCACTGGAAGAAAATCTATAGTGGCCGGGATGCCCTCCTTGCATGTAATAATACCAGCTATGGCTACTAGACCACTGGAAGGAGATCTATAGTGGCCGGGATGCCCTCCTTGCATGTAATAATACCAGCTATGGCTACTAGACCACTGGAAGGAGATCTATAGTGGCCGGGATGCCCTCCTTGCATGTAATAATACCAGCTATGGCTACTAGACCACTGGAAGGAGATCTATAGTGGCCGGGATGTCCTCCTTGCATGTAATAATACCAGCTATGGCTACTAGACCACTGGCAGGAGATCTATAGTGGCCGGGATGTCCTCCTTGCATGTAATAACATTTCCAGCTATGGCTACTTGACCACTGGAAGGAGATCTATAGTGGCCGGGATGCCCTCCTTGCATGTAATAACATTACCAGCTATGGCTACTAGACCACTGGAAGGAGATCTATAGTGGCCGGGATGCCCTCCTTGCATGTAATAACATTACCAGCTATGGCTACTAGACCACTGGAAGGAGATCTATAGTGACCGGGTTGCCCTCCGTGCATGTAATAACATTTCCTGCTATGGCTATTAAGACCACTGGAAGGAGATCTATAGTGGCTGGGATGCCCTCCTTCCATGTAATAACATTACCAGCTATGGCTACTAGACCACTGGAAGGAGATCTATAGTGGCCGGGATGCCCTCCTTGCATGTAATAACATTACCAGCTATGGCTACTAGACCACTGGAAGGAGATCTATAGTGTCCGGGATGCCCTCCTTGCATGTAATAACATTGCCAGCTATGGCTACTAGACCACTGGAAGAAAATCTATAGTGGCCGGGATGCCCTCCTTGCATGTAATAACATTACCAGCTATGGCTACTAGACCACTGGAAGGAGATCTATAGTGGCCGGGATGCCCTCCTTGCATGTAATAACATTACCAGCTATGGCTACTAGACCACTGGAAGGAGATCTATAGTGTCCGGGATGCCCTCCTTGCATGTAATAACATTACCAGCTATGGCTACTAGATCACTAGAAGGAGATCTTTAGTGGCCGGAATGCCCTCTATGCATGTAATAACATTACCAGCTATGGCTACTAGACCACTGGAAGGAGATCTATAGTGACCGGGTTGCCCTCCGTGCATCTAATAACATTTCCTGCTATGGCTATTAGACCATTGAAGGAGATCTATACTGGCTGGGATGCCCTCCTTGCATGTAATAACATTACCAGCTATGGCTACTAGATCACTAGAAGGAGATCTTTAGTGGCCGGCATGCCCTCTATGCATGTAATAACATTACCAGCTATGGCTACTAGACCACTGGAAGGAGATCTATAGTGACCGGGTTGCCCTCCGTGCATCTAATAACATTTCCTGCTATGGCTATTAGACCATTGAAGGAGATCTATACTGGCTGGGATGCCCTCCTTGCATGTAATAACATTACCAGCTTTGGCTACTAGATCACTAGAAGGAGATCTTTAGTGGCCGGAATGCCCTCTATGCATGTAATAACATTACCAGCTATGGCTACTAGACCACTGGAAGGAGATCTATAGTGGCCGGGATGCCCTCCTTGCATGTAATATTACCAGCTATGGCTACTAGACCACTAGAAGGAGATCTATAGTGGCCGGGATGCCCTCCTTGCATGTAATAACATTACCAGCTATGGCTACTTGACCACTGGAACGAGATCTATAGTGGCCGGGATGCCCTCCTTGCATGTAATATTACCAGCTATGGCTACTAGACCACTGGAAGGAGATCTATAGTGACCGGGTTGCCCTCCGTGCATCTAATAACATTTCCTGCTATGGCTATTAGACCATTGAAGGAGATCTATACTGGCTGGGATGCCCTCCTTGCAGGTAATAACATTACCAGCTATGGCTACTAGATCACTAGAAGGATATCTATAGTGGCCGGCATGCCCTCTATGCATGTAATAACATTACCAGCTATGGCTACTAGACCACTGGAAGGAGATCTATAGTGGCCGGCATGCCCTCCTTGCATGTAATAACATTACCAGCTATGGCTACTAGATCACTAGAAGGAGATCTTTAGTGGCCGGAATGCCCTCTATGCATGTAATAACATTACCAGTTATGGCTACTAGACCACTAGAAGGAGATCTATAGTGACCGGGTTGCCCTCCGTGCATCTAATAACATTTCCTGCTATGGCTACTAGACCACTGGAAGGAGATCTATACTGGCTGGGATGCCTTCCTTGCATGTAATAACATTTCCTGCTATGGCTACTAGACCACTGGAAGGAGATCTATACTGGCTGGGATGCCCTCCTTGCATGTAATAACATTACCGGCTATGGATACTAGACCACTGGAAGGAGATAAATAGGAGGGACTGGATGGAGTGAAGTCTTTATTCAGCTTTACATACTATGTTACTAACATGTCAGAGGTAAAGCCAGACGATCGAGAACCCCTGGTCTGCTCCAGGCTGACGGCTGGGATCTGCCAGATGTGGGCAATTGTTTGGTAGTAACAATCAGGTGATGCAGATGGTGCTCTGGTCAGAGTCCAGGTTGGTGCGCCTGTTCCTCGATATATCAAAAATAGGTAAGCACACCTCTTACTTCAGTACTGTAATGAACGTATAATCATAAAGAAGGCATAAAGGGTGCAAGTGGTCAAACAAGCAGTTTTCCTTTATTACCCCAATCCAAGATTACTTTATAGGAAAAGCTACTGTAGATCTAAATAAATTGCTAATGTATCTTATATTTCAAAAGGAAAATACACAGATAAAAACATATAGAGCACATCTGTTCCAATGCAGTATTATTAGGTAGATAACATATAGTTATACCAATTGAGACAACATTGAAAAATGATACACTGAGGAGTCTGGGATAGGTCCTGCTTCACCAGATTCCAGGGATAACTATTATATAGCATGAAGGAAAATTTAGGAGATCCATAACATTAATATATAGTAGTAATATATGATAGATATACAGAATACAGTGATCACGGTTGGAACAAATAGATTTATAGCAAAAGGCTCCACACTTTGTGACAGTCCTAGTTTGTAGCAAATGCAGTATCTGATAAAACAAGATTGTTTTAAATAGTTACCAATAGACCCTCATTATCACCTTAACTGGGGGCCCTAAGAAAGAATGGACATGGAGACTGAACGAATCCTTACTACAAAATGAGACTTTAATTCAAGAGTTCCAGAACAATATCAAAAATTATTTTGAAATTAATAAAAGCATAGACACTACGCCGTTTAACAATTGGCAGGCCCATAAGGCAGTCATTAGAGGCTTGTTTATTAGATACGCTACTGAGAGGAAGAAGGAGCGAGAACAGGAGTTACAGAAACGAATAGAAAGAGTCCAGGAGTTAGAGAAAGTGCATAAAGCAACATTGGCAAAAAGTAACCTCCTGGCACTCATTGAGGCTAGATCAACATTGAACTCCCTGCTATCCTTAAGGGCGGCTTATATTATAAAGCGCTGTAGAAGGCTTTATTTTGAATGGGGGAACAAAAGCAGTGCGCTGTTGGCAAGGGCTCTTAAGAAACAACAAACTTTAAACTTTGTAGAAGCAATTGTCGATGGGCAACAAAAAAAACTACATAGTACATCGGATATAGCTAAGACTTTCCAATCCTTCTATCAGAAGCTATATAATATCCGCCCTGAAAGAGTAGCCTCTGATCAGGATCAACTAAAATTGATAAAGAAGTATATAGAGGAATCCGGTATGCCTAAAATTAGGGAGGAGGAGAGAGAGAGAATGGAAAGCCCAATATCGATGGAGGAACTGAGTTCAGCGGTCAGGGGCTCCCCTAGCGGAAAAGTACCGGGACCAGATGGATTTACTATAGCATATTATAAGCAATTTTTTTCGCTTCTGGCCCCGCATTTTCTTGAGGCTTTTAATTCATTAACCATATCCCCCGACCAGGCTAAGATCCCAAGTGAGCTATTATCTGCTCATGTGACGATAATTCAGAAGCCGGAAAAGGACCCGCTTTCATGCGGAAGCTATAGGCCTATTTCATTATTGAATGTAGATCTAAAATTATATGCGAAAATTATGGCAAATAGATTATCAGGGATGCTTCCGTTGCTTGTGGATGGGGACCAGTCTGGTTTTGTGCAGGGTAGAGAAGCTCGGGATAACACAACCAGGGTGCTGAATCTGCTACATAAGATCGAACGAACTAGAGAACCGGCTATTCTGCTGTCCACTGATGCTGAAAAGGCATTTGACCGGGTGAATTGGCAATATATCAGGGCAGTGTTAGAGTACATCGGCTTGGGACCAAAAGCTTTACAGATGATTATGGCGTTATATACAGACCCCTCGGCCAGGATTAAGGTAAATGGCACTTTTTCAGAACAGGTAGATATCAGAAATGGTACTAGACAGGGATGTCCCCTTTCTCCAGTGATCTTTGTTTTGTCTATGGAGCCTTTTTTGTGCAGAATTAGGGGGCGAGGAGATATACAGGGGATTTCGGTAAAATCATCCATGCATAAGATCTCAGCATATGCCGATGATCTCTTGTTTTTCCTTGCAAACCCGGTAATAGGACTCCCATTTTTGAAAATAAATTATGATAAATCAGAGGCTTTGGGGTTGAATCTTCCCTTAGAAATGGAGGCCCAGTTGAGAACATCTTTTTCTTTTAGATGGCCTCCCTCAGCTATTACATACTTAGGCACTAAGATTACGAAAAGAGTAAACAAGATTTATGCAGCAAATTTTGGCCCCCTGCTCTCCAAAATTAAAAATGACTTGGCGAATTGGGACTTGCCTACTTTTACATGGCTAGGAAGAATTAGCATTCTTAAGATGTCGATATTACCAAAGATTTTATATTTACTCCAGACCCTACCAATTTGGATTCCCAGAGCATATTTTAAGTCCTTTAACTCATTGTTTGTTAAATTTATTTGGAAGGGGCGCAAACCCAGATTGAAACTTCAGCTTTTGTTTAAAAAGAAACAGCTAGGAGGGCTTGCCTGCCCAGATCTGTTGCGATATTGGCGTGCTATTCATCTTCAACATATCTTAGATTGGTATTACCAAGCCACAAAGAAGAAATGGGTGACCTTAGAAGCCTCCTGGCTTCAGACTCCACTAAAAGATGTTCCATGGGCGATCAGAACAGGGAAGAGCCTATGCAGAGATCATCCACTTATTTCTACTACGCTTGGAATTTTTGATAAGCTAAAAGATAGAAAAGAAATATCTCCATGGCCAACCCCTCTGATAACACTGGTACATAATCCATCTCTCCCAATAGATATACTTCCCCGCCTTCGTAAGAGCTTTGAGGAAAAGGGGATCCCAAGAGGACTGCATCTTATTCTACCTGCAGGTTGGGCACAATTGGATGATTTAAGAGATAATTGGGATTCGCCTTTATTTGATCAGTGGCTGCTGTTTATCTTCCAAAGTTTTCTTTTGAGCGTAGGACCCTGACAAGCGTTTCTTAGACCCTTAACACCCTATGAGCAATTAATAAGAGAAGGGGATCCCCCTACGCATCTAATTTCCCAAATATATGCTTTGCTGGGGGATGATGGAGAGGATGAAACACCTCGATTTTGTGCGGAATGGGAGAGGGATCTGGATAAGCATCTTACGAAAGATCAATGGAAATATATCTTTCGGGCCACACATAATACCTCAGTGTCTTCTAAAGTTCAAGAAATTAACTATAAGTATCTTACAAGGTGGTATTACACCCCGAAGAGGCTGCATGGTTTTTCTCAGACTTATTCCACCGAGTGTTGGAGATGTCGAGGAGCAGTTGGTAGTTTTTTCCACATTTTTTGGGATTGCCCAAAAATTTCCCCATTCTGGCATGCAGTGGCAGATATTTCTAGTGAGATTTTGGGAAGACCGATAGCTCAGGACCCCTCTTTATTTCTTTTACATTTGACGGATATACCCCTGAAAAATTATAAGAGATCTCTATTGAGACATCTTATTAATGCAGCAAAGGTAATGGTACCTAGTCTGTGGAGATCGGAAGCAATTCCCTCGGTGGAGGATTGGATTGGGGAGATTAATCATATTAGGGAAATGGAGGAGCTCACTGCCGCGGTACATGAGACCAAAATACAGTATCAACAGACATGGATGCCATGGCTCCTCTTTAGAGAGACGGTAAGATATAAGCAATTAATGATTGCTGGTCTCCCCCTCCCATCATCCTCTTAGGCTCTCTGAAATAGCTTATGATTGTTTAGCCTTAGCTTAAGAGATATATATCTCTAGATAATGAGTTGGTAAGTGGACATAAACCGTGGACATGCCTGGAAGATATTGGGGGATGGGTTCCCCCCCCGGTTCAACTTTTTCCCCCTTTTCCTTCCCCCCCCCCCCTTTTTTTTTTTTTTATTTTTTTTTTGTTATTATTTTATTATATTATTTTATATTATCTTACACTCCCTGGGTATAAAATATCTCTATTCTAAGTATGTCTCACACCCTGCTTCGGAATTAATCATTACACTTGGGTTATAGTCCACAAGAGGGCGCTTTACTGCAGAGATGGCAAAAAAAGAAGCCCCTCCCAGCCCCACAAACACCTGGGACCTCCCACACATCCCCCAGTTTAGTCTCTGCAGTGAAGGCGACGACACTCAAGATGATGGCTCTTCTCTCCTTTCAGGTAAGCCGGGTAACACCCGGCCCCCAATTTGTCCTAATTCCGCCTGGACCCTGTTTTAAATAACATTAAGCCTCCTAGCTATGGCTGCTGGGTCTGGTTGAGGATAGGTAGCACCTTTAGAGGTGTTTTGAAGGAGCTTTGCTCCACCGTGAGGCCCTCTTCAAAGGGTAGGCGGTCGTCAGGTTTGTTGGTGATCCTGACTTGGGATGCCCTGTCCGTTGAGGCCCTCGCTACAAATTTACATGTAGTCACCGGCTTCCCCCTAACCTCCCTGGTCCCGGTTAGTTGGGGGGGGGGGGCTGTGTGTGATATATATATATATATGTATATATTTTTATTTAAATTGTGTGTGTGTGTGACTGCGTTTTAACTATGGCGCTGTCGCCGTACAGCGCTTCTCTCCATCCTTCAACGTGCGCCTCCATGGCGGCGGTCTGGTGCCGTTACAGACGGTTCCCGCAAAATGACGGGGAGCTCGGCTGCTTGTGGTTCTCTGAGGGGGAAGGGGGCGTGGCCTTGCGCTCGGCGCGCTGACCGGCAGGCCTGCCCCCTTTTGCTCCTTCTTGCTTTGTTAGCCGGCAGAGGGCCGGGTGATGTTTGGCCGGCTCCCCCTTGTCTGGGGAGCGCGGCGGTTTGGTTGGCTGACTGGGGGCGTGGCCTAGCGCTCGGCGCGCTACTCGGGTGGCTCGCCCACCCCTTCTCTTTACGCCACGGCTGGCTCCCGCATTGCTGGGAGCTCGGCCGCTTGCGCTCTCCCCACGCTTGGAGGGGGTGGAGCCTAGCGCTCGGCGCGCCGTGCAGGTGGCTCACCCCCTCTCTCTCTCTTTTTCATTTAACGGCAGGCTCCCGCATTGCTGGGGAGCTCGGCCGCTTGTATTCTTCCTGTGCTTGGAGGGGGCGGAGCCTAGCGCTCGGCGCACTTTGCAGGTGCCTCACCCTCCCCCTTTTTTCTTCCTACTGTCACACCTTCCGGCTGCCCTGCTGGGAGACTGTCTCGCGCTCTCCTATAGTATTGGTGAGTGTCCCCTGCCGGGCTGTTTATTGTCTATTTTAAGATGCATGTATGGTATGTGCGTCCCCTGAGCTGGGGGGGCTGCATCTTATGCTATTTGCATTATATGTATATCTTTATGTATTTCTGTATGCGTGTGATGACATTTATGTCTTCCGGGGGTCTTCCAAATTTAGTGCTTCCCCCTGGTTCTGTGGCCTTTTCTTTGACATGAGTTACCATTTATTAAATCCTCCCACTAACGGACATTTAAGGGGCATCCCTGGTAGCTCAACAGCGTAATTCCCATTGGTCATTGCGGATATCAAAACCACTTTATGGAGGCTTTCCCAGGATACTTTGCTCGGGGTCCCCTCGGGGCAAGCCCGGCTCTATGTGGGATGCGGGGCATCCCTGGTGGGCAACATTGTATTAGAGTGAGTATATGTGCACAGCGGGTGCTGGCGCGGCAATCTGGGCCCAATGCGGCCGGGTTTGCTCGGCTGGTCTTGCCACTCACACCCCCGCTCCTGGGTATTACCCCTAGTGACGTTTACACTAGCGGGGAGTAGCAATGGATGTTTGCGCTAGAGGGCAACACTGTGATGGATTGCTAGCCTTGTGGCCGGAAGAATCCAGCTGAATGTCGGTTCATGGCGCTCGCTGCGCCGGCCTATACATTAACAATATGCTTAATATGTTTAATATGTTTAATATGTTTAATATTATTGCCTGTCTGTACACCCTTTGTGTAAAGTGATATTATTCAGATTCTGTTTCCCCTGACGATCAGCCTGCCATTGCACTGATGCCCTCAGAGCAGTGGGATGCTGTCGTCTCCCTCATGCTAAGGGGTGGAATAGGAGGTATCCCTTCCCCGCGGTTTGGTCTAGTTCTGGTCGTCGACCCCTCTGGGTGGATGCCACCATCCTGGGGTTGTATATTGTGTATGTGGTGCGCTCCCCCCTCTCATTACCTGATGGATAGTGAGGCTAACGGGTCTCCCAGGTCCTTGTCTGTGTGGCCTTACACCCTGTGGAGGCTTTCGCTATTAGGCCACGCTTATTAGGACCTTATTGGGGGACGTCCTTAAGGTTTCCAATGGGATCCTTCTGGTGTTGGATTTAGAGCTTGTCGCTTGTGAGCTAATTATCACGGTGGGGGAACACCTTTGTCCTATCTGCTTTAGTTGGCACTATTCAAAGGTATTGTTGACCTCAGCTGAGTGATCTGATTCCAGCCACTCGGTCGGGTAGCGCCGGTCGGCAGCTGACTTGGCTGTCACAAAGGCGTTCGAAGGGCTTCCCCCTGTTGGGTTGCGCCTGTCGGTGATGGTGGAGCTCTGGCCGAAAAGGTAAGTTACACCAACGCAAAAGCAGCCACTTCCCTTTCGGGGGTCATGGTCCTTCACTCCCTCCCTTATGGGCCTGGGTCAGGCAGGGGGGGTGCCCTTTGCGGGAAAGAAGGGGGAGATTCCGGGGCAATAGCTGTTGCCGTGCCCGACCTGTATTATTCTGGCGTGCCAAGCCTTAATCTTCTGCTAGCCCACTCTGCATTGAGGGGGCGTCTTCTCCCCTCTGGTGGGGGACGGCTGCTGCTGCTGCTGCTGTTCTTCACTCCTCCCAGATTCTCTTCACGAGTTTCTTTGGATCCTGGGCAGTTTTAGGGCCTGTTTACGGCAGTACAAGGCCGTCTGACCACGGGGGTCATTCGTCAGGCTCCCCCCCCTGGGGAAAGAGGTCAGTGTTACTATTTCATTCTCTTCACAGTCCCCAGGTAAGATGGTCCCATCTGGCCCATTCTGGCTTTGTAGATCTCATCCGGTTCATCTGAACAAAATGGTTTTGCATGGAGACGCTGCTCTCCGCTGTCAACTCCCTGCCCCCGGGGGACTTTATATCATCATTAGAGATCAAGGATGCTTGCTTTCTTGTGCCGGCCTTCCAGGGTACCAGCGGTTTCCCAGGTTTGCGGTAGGGGAGCAGCACTACTATTTAATGGCTCTCCCTTTCGGTTTCACCTCTGCACCCAGGGTATTCTCCAAGGTGCTGGCGGGTGTGATGGCCCTTCTCATGAGTCCAGGGCATTCACATTCTTCCTTATTTGGACAACCTTCTCATTACGTCTCTTTCGTTCTGTCAGGCGGAGCTGGATACCCGGCTGGTCGTGGCGACACTGGAGTGTTTTAGGGGGGTAATCTTTTATCCCATGTCTTCACTTTCCTCATCAAGGGTGTCCTCTATCCCGGGCATGTCGCGGGATAACTTTCAGGCCAGGATTTCCTTTCCCTTAGCCGTAGGTGGACGCTCTTCAGGTGTGCTCCAGTGGCGCTTTTGGTTGGCGCGCTGGACTTATAAGGCAGTATCTGTTGTGCAATGCCGTGATTGTGACTTCGTGCATCACCTGGAGCATTTTAAGCGCCGATTCGGTTTGTCCTTACGAACTCTCATCTGTCCATCCGGCTAGGGATGGAGACTGGTAGGACTGATGGTGGCCTGTTTTTGCAAAACAGTACCTTTTTGCTTAATTTCACATTGGGCTCTTTCAGCTCCTTCTCCTATCGGCCTGGGACAAGTGTTCCCTGTCCTTGGGTTCAGTCCTTGTTCTGTCTCCTCTGGTCCGTCGGTCCCTTCGGGTGCGGCTGGACTCAAAAAACCTTCTGGTGGGGCAGATTATTTTTCTGCCCCGCTGGAAGACTGTCTCGACGAATCCCAGTCGGTCAGTTTGGGGGGGCTACTGGAGAGCCCACCAATTCTGAGGGCTGTGGGGCCCTCAGGAGGCACACGCCCCATCAATGTTTTGGAGCTAAGGGTGGCTCGGATGAGGCTGTTGCGGTGGATGCCTCACCTTTGGGGCCTGCCGGTTCAGGTTCTCTCCAACATCCGGACTGTGGTTGCCTACTTCAGTCATTGGGGAGGGACTTGTAACTAGAGTACCCTCCGAGTGGTGTTGTTGACTCTGTATTGGGCCGTGAGCAACGTTCCGTGTATTTTGGTACTGTGGCTCTGTTTGCCTCTCCTCACGTTCACTAGCTATTAGCATTTGTTTCTATTTCCCGGGTCCCTCCGGCTCTGGCAGTGGATGCCGTGCCTCTGTCCTGGCGGGAGCTCGGTTTTCCTGTATCTGTTTCCTCCTTTTCCCATGGTGGGCAAGGTAGTGCACAAGCTGGCTCGAGAGGGTGTGCCAGCAATCCTAGTGGCTCCTAGGTGGCCAAGACAGGTGTGGTTCGTAGACGTTGTCCGGCTGGCGGTTGATCGGTACAGGCTGCCTCTGTTTCCCGATCTGATTAGACAAGGTCAGCCTTGTTACCCCAATTTACAAACGCTGGCTTTGGCGGCGTGGTTGCTGAACCCTTCATCTTATGGAAAAGGGTTTCGCCAGCGTGCTCGGACCTGGCCTTAGACGCTGGCTTAGATGGCGTGACGTCAGCTTGCTGATTGGACGAGCGGCCGCACATGCACCAAATTTATTTATTTTTTGATTCTGTCATGCATATGAAGCATTTGTCCAGACTCTCGTTGGGGATAGGAGGAAATCATCCTCTACTATCTTCTGCTGGACCTGGCGGGCCTACTTTGATTGGTGTGAGGCTAGTGCCTTTTCTTGTCGGGTGTTTCCATTCCTTGGATTTTGGATTTTCTTCAGCGTGGTTTGGACATGGGTTTTCAGAGATCTTCGCTCTTCATCCTTTTGGTTAAGGCCTTTTATTTTCGGGGGTCGCTCATGTGCGCCCTCCTCGCAAACCCATGTTGCCGGTTTAGGAGTTAAATTTGGCATCGTCTGCCCTTCTGGGTCCTCCTTTTAAACCAGTGTAGGATGCTGCACTATACATTTTTCACCTTAACAGTTGTCTTTTTGGTGGCTATAAATTCTGTTCGACGGATTTTTGAGTTGGCGGCTCTGTCCTTCAGGCCCCCTCCTTTGAGAGACATCAGGACAAGGTGGTTTTCCACTTAAAACCAGACTTCTTGTCAAGGGTTCTCTTTGCTTTTCACTTCATTCAGGACATTGTGCTCCCTTACTCGTGTACTACTTCTAATAATGGCAGGGAGAGGGCTTTGCACTCTCTGGACATCGTTGGATGGGTACAGTACTATCTGGTGGCTACTTCACCTTTGCGCCAGATGGACGCCTTCTTTTGTGTTGCCCTCCGGGCCCAAGAAGGGTTTGGCGCCCGTCAAGACTACCATTTGTAAATGGATTCGTCTGGCCGTTATTAGGGCCTATTCTGTCAAGGGGAGGGATCCCCCTTTCCAGATCACTGCTCATTCTACTCGTGCTGTTGAGGCTTCCTGGGCCTTTCAGCACCAGGCTTCTGTGGAACAAGTTGGTACAGCTGCTTCTTGGTCTCCTGTTCATACCTTTCCAAGTTTTATAAGGTTGATTTGTGGGTCTCAGCGGAGGCTGTTGTTCGACTAGCAAAGTTCTGCATGCTGCAGTGGTTTATTTTGTGCATTTTTGCCTGTTGGGATCCCCACCCTTTTTTGGACACTGCTATTGGATGTCCCAAGTGTAATGATTAATTCCGAAGCAGGGTGTGAGACATACTTAGAATAATACCATTTTGTGATTACTCACCTGTAAAATGGGTATTATAAGTATGTCTCACACCCTGCTTCGCCCCACCCTGAGTTGTATCTTGGATCCTCTGTTTGGTAGTACTGTTTCTCTCATAGATTTTATTTGCTCTTCCTGGTCCCCTTACTGCTTTTTTATACTGGGGGATGTGTGGGAGGTCCCAGGTGTTTGTGGGGCTGGGAGGGGCTTCTTTTTTTGCCATCTCTGCAGTAAAGCGCCCTCTTGTGGACTATAACCCAAGTGTTATGATTGCAGTGGTTTATTTTGTGCATTTTTGCCTGTTGGGATCCCCACCCTTTTTTGGACACTGCTATTGGATGTCCCAAGTGTTATGATTAATTCCGAAGCAGGGTGTGAGACATACTTATAATACCCATTTTACAGGTGAGTAATCACAAAATGGTATTTTCTCTTTTTATTTGTTGTTTTCTTTTTTCTTTTATTTAGTTGTAAGTATAGAAATTATATAAGCTCTGAATGAGGTCTATCGTGGTAGATAGATCTGTAGGAGATTCATGTACTATATGGATGTTGATGAATATTTTTTTTTGTTGTTGGTAGTTGCATCATAGATGTATATGTATGTTTTAAAGAGAAAAGAAAAAGAAAAGAGAAAAATAAAGTTTCAAAAAAAAAAAAAATAGTTACCAATAAACAACTCTAAAAAACAAAAGCTTTTTTAAAGAGGACCAACACCCAGGGGTGATCGGCCCGGAAATCTATAAGATCACCTCCCACCCCGCGGGACATCCGAGATCGGGATGTCCCGCGGGGTGAAACCCCCCAGAAACCCCAAAAACACCTTACCTGATCCGCCGCCGCTTCCGCCGCCGCACCCCTCCAGACGTGCGCGCGCCCGCGCCGGCCCGCTGTGAATGGCGGCGGGGGCGCGCGCCGAGAGTGACGCGCGGGAGGCGGCGGCGGAAGCGGCCTGGACGTTCCTGATCCCCGCCTGGACGTTGGCGGGGATTGGCTGCGGCGCTCACGTGGGAGCGTTGAGAGGTGAGTTTTTTGGGGTTTCTGGGGGGTTTCACACAGCGGGGCACCCCCGATCGGGGTGCCCCGCCGAAGTGGACCAAAACCCAGGATAGTCAAAATCCTGGGTGTTGGTCCACTTTAAGAATCCTCCAGTGCAGAAGTATCATGTGTGTACGTTATTCATATAGCAAAACAGTAATGACTGGAGTGTGCAGAACTGTATTGCAACCACCAGGTGGCAGTAAACCACCATGTATCAACACAGAAAGAAGATAACTTCCAAAATCTTCAGCAGTAAAGCATGATGTATAAAATGGCATACATAGTAATAGTGTCATACAGATGCGCCATGTTTAATTCACAGGGGTCGCTTAGTAGATTTATATAGTCAGCAAAATAAAGAACAATGTTTAGAACAAGAAAACCTGTTACCAGGCAGGTACTGAGATACGCTAACAGAACGTTTCAGGATAAACCCTTCGTCAGCTAAAGCACTCTCGCTTTCTTTATATTGCTGACTGTGTTGCACTTTACTACTGTATAGACTCCACTAAGCGACCCCTGTGAATTAAACATGGGGAGCTTGCATAACACTATTGGCCTGATTCAAAGGCTCTCTCTCCCGCCAGCAGGAATGACGTCAAAGGACCCTATTTGGTCTATTTTCTGTGTCGGGTGATTCAGAGCCTTGTTTTTGTGGCCGATTTGTCCTTTTTGCTGGAAATCGCGGTATGCGTACACCAGACGAAAGAGTGTTCACTGTAAAATACAGCTCAAGGGGTCTGTAATTCTGTGGGTTTTTAGACCCATTAAAGCTATAGGTTTCTGGTTCAAACTTATGCCTTCTTTTTGCTAGCGGGAAAACTTGAACAGTCTCTTTTTGCTAGTGAAAATACCGCCCAAATCCTCTGCACCTACGATGGAGCCCCTTGATGATTTCTGAGTATGAGCGTCTGCAGCAGCGGGCTGCTGTTAACCATGTACCTTCCAGAGCTTAGTCATATCCACAGGCACCTGGATATCGATCAGCAGGTGTTCGAATTGATCCAACTGAACCACCTGGTCCTGGGCCATGGTCTGCCCTGCCGCAAGAAAGAGGTATGAACAAATTGCTTGGCTGCCTTCAATTTTTAGTGAATGGCTCCTTCCAGAGGTTAGGGGCACTGTCAGTTGACATGTCCCAGCCTTTGCTGAGCTGAATTTCTCGATGGTTTGACTGTCCTGTAGGAGAAATACATCTCTCTCCCTGACAGCATGGCAGCCTGGAACACGGTGAGGTTGAGTTTCTTTAACATTGCTGTTAGGGGACCGCGGGTCACGTGATCCAACTGTGTGTCCGGAGGGACCTTCCGGACACACAGACCGCGTTCCCAAAAACCCTTGTCCGAGCCCTCCTGTCAGGAATACCGTTAAAGGGTAACTCGCCAATGAAATTGGAAAATATGATTTATAATATTTGCTGCACATTAATCTCCAATATTTCTACTAGAGATTAATACTATAAATATCGCAAATACTAACAATCATATCAGTCCAGCGGCCACTAATCTGATACAAACCGATGGCCGCTAAGGCTCTCCCTATACAACCAGTGACATGTCCTAAGAAGAAATATATTATTTACCTTAAATACTATTTAATACTGCAACTATAATCTATTGTGTGAGAAATTATCCACCATACACAGTAAGATGTATAAATTAAAATGGGTTTAATTACCAGCACAGTAAATAACCTTCTCTAACCCAATATGTTAAAGTTTCCCCAAGATAACCTTATATATTATAGGCAGTTGTTACATGTAAGTTTACAGTACAATAAATGTTATAATGGTAAAGATATTGGATATAGAGATATATAATGCAGAGACAAATAGAGATACTTATGTTTGCTCAATTATCCTGGTAAGACTCCCTCCCTCCCTGCACACAGCTTCCTAATGTATCGAAAAATAGGGGGGGGGGGGGGGTGGCCAGCATTCCCGCCTCGTGGGAGTGTCTGCCAAGGTCGGCCCACATCAGGTCTCTGAGATTAGATATATATCTTATAAAGTGTATAACTCCCACAATATGCATGTTATCATATTGTAACCAAGAAATTCATGATCCCTATTAATTTCTTAGTTAAATGAACCCAAACACCAAATCTATATCATCCAGGGTCCGATACTATGCGGATTATCAGGCTTTGGACAATATATGTAGACCATGTTTGATGTCAAATGAAAGGTCTCATAGTCCTGAATAAGACCCTCTCATTAATATAGTCATAACGGTCATATATCAAGAGTTACAATGCTTCCCAGAAATACCATCCAATGCCCATATGCCCAACGTGTATTGAAATGTCTGACCTAATTAGGAATTCAAGGATTCCTTTTCAAGTACAGCTTGTTGCCAGCTAGGTGTCATTAGGTGTCTATTGTCATGGTCTGTTTACCATAGACATGGTAGGACCTCCAGCACACACCCTGTTTTGAGTGTTAGGAATTTAGGTGACTTCCGTCGCACTTTAACATATACCAGGCCCAAAGATTGCAGACACACAGATTCTTGGCTAAGGCAAAAATATTGCTCAAGTTAAATATAGGTTTAATGCTATAGCACACTAGGCAGTGATAACAAACATTTGGCTATGATGAAATATGAAATAATACAAATGCTGTTCTGAGTGGGTTACAGGTTACAGTGAGTTACACAGAGAGACAATGGTCAGTTACCTTAGTATGGTCCGATTTCTGTTGGTGCCGCTTGTCTGCGGCTCTCATCTTTTGATGTAACTGTTTAACTGCTAGGGGTCCTACCACCTCCAGACCCACTGGAGCCTTCTCAGGCTGGAGGTGTGAGAAAATAAGCAGGGAGTCTGTGATCTGCCCTGCTTAACCCATAAATGCTAATTCCCCTTCCTGGGGAGATAAGGACCTGTGCATTTATGACTAGGAAGCCTTAACAGGGGGAAATAAAGGGGAACTCCGGACTTGTATCTGTGATAAAATGAAATGTAATATTTGTCCTATTCCTCACAATTGCAAATATGCCAAGCATCATGGGTGCCATTGATTTTACGCATGTGGCCCTGGTTCCCCCAGCTACTCAGGAGTATATGTTTCACTATGTTTAGGTCCACATTGCTGCTCCTTTTAGCCCAATCTCCTTTCTTGAGGCCAGCCTAGCTTCCCCTCCCCCAAACAGCTTCCCTGGATCTCAGTCTTTGCAAGTGGACTCCTCTTTTTCTTTAATTTTTTTTTCACCACTTACATCATTTATTATTAGTTCTATGCCTTGCCGTGTCTTGCCTGGGTGTGATTAAATAACATCCATACAATGTTCTGTTATTTCGTATTTATTCTCTAACTACTTGTTAACTAGTTGTTGGGTTATGGCACAATTGTGGATGGAGGTCAACAGAAAATTGATTAAAATAAATGTACCTGTCCGGCGTAACTAAAGCTTGGGAACACCCCACAAGCCAAAGTCCAACATGGCAGGTTAGGGGGATATTGCCCGGCTTTGGGTGTTTGCAGCTTACTGTGCCTCAAGCCTCTCCAGCCTTTGAAGGGCAACCTGATTGGCCTCCACCAGAGCCCCAACCAATGTCTCCATCTGCTGGTGGTTGCACTGCTGCTCCACAACCACTGCAGCCAGATCTTCATGGAGCAAACTGATGGTCCATCGAACAACCGTAAAATATCTTTTGGCGTTTTGCCGAAAAGTGGTGCTGCTGGCTCACCAGTTTTCCTCTATGATTTGGCACCGCCTTAACAAAGACAGGTGATTCCTGGCTTCAGGCAGGAGCTCTCTTCCTCCTGGACCCTCTGTGGAGCTGGCGGGGCTGCTGGCAGGGAGGAGTGTTGATGGCCAGTGTCTGTGGTGCCAGCAGCTGGTGGAGCTGTCCAGATAATATCAGGGGTCTCATCCAGATGTTCAGGGTGCCATTCCTCATGGTCATTAATTTCAACCAGAAGAGGTGCCGCCTGTGTGGCGAAAGGTCAACATTAGTGTTCATTTTTCCAAGTGCTACCACACAGCCTCTAGGGCCCTACACTTTACTCTGGGTTCACCCTTCTCCTCCACTTTGGCCCTTGCTTATTTAACTCATTTACCTAATCACTGTCTGGACTCTGCTCCCTTGGTGGTTGTCTGTTGGTTGTCTGGTGGGTGGGCCCAGCCTTGATGTTGTCTTGGTGGTAGCCAATCCAAAGGGGCCAGCTGTATCTGCAGGTGATGGGTCTTGTGGGCGAGGTGCTGCTGGCTGGGGTGTTGCTGCAAAGTCAAGGTAAATGCACTGGTAGTTTCCTCTTAACGATATATGTGACCCTTCAAAATACCTACAAGGAATACACACTTCCCACATCAACTTGGGTCCCCAAATTGTGGTCTGCTCACACCCATTTTAGGGACTACATATAAAGGTTTCCTAATATGCTTGGTGTGTGTTGGCGCACAACATATGTTGCGAAGGCAAACCCTCAAAGTCCTATGTGCATGTGGGAACTAAGGTTGGTGGTTGGCCTACTCCCCCTGTACCAAGCTACAATTTGCTAACAAGTCTTACCACTGGTGGGCACATGCCGTCTATTGATGTCCATGGTGTCCAACACCCTCTGGTAGGTGTGGGGTGTAGCATCCCCAACACCTATTCCTCTGCATGGGTCAGTTGTAGAGCCCCCCCCACCCTTTCTCAAGCTAGATTCAAACAAAGGGAAGGGTGGCTTTAGTGAGTTGTCCAAAGTTTTCTGTACAAGCAGTCCTCTGGATATTTGGCACTTACCCCTCAGCCCGTCGTTGTGCCGAGTTTCTGATGAACCTCCATCTTCAGGTCATCCCACTTTTTCTTTTTTCTTGGCCTGGACACCATCTTTGGGTTCTGGCCCCACCCGTCACGTTGCGGGCAATCTCCAACCATAACTGCTCCCACAACGCTTTGGGTGTTGAGCGGGATCGGTACCCAGCCAGTCGATCATAATTTTTGGCAACACCATCCAGCAGAACCTCCAGCTGGGCATCATTAAATCAGCCACTCAACTTGCCCCTTGTTAGTTTGCGCCCAGGTTGAGTGGCCGATACTGTCGTGTGCTGGGTAGTGTCTTGTCTGAAGGAGAAGTCACTATGCCCACTCCCAGGCCCAGAAGGGATGTATTCCAGGCTACTGGCTGGGGAAAGTGCAGGCCTTGCTGTGGCAACGCTTCTCAGCCTTTGGCACCCCCATTTGCTCCGCATGGGTTTGTCCGTGGTGGGCTTTGACAGGAGCCCTGGTTTTCTTACTCCCACTGCTGATGCCTTATACTACTGTGGGTGGCCTGCTGCTTCTCTGTCGCTACAGATTCATCAGAAGGTGAGGACGCAGCGATGGGGCCACCCGAGACGGCAGGGGCGCATGACTCAGGTGAATGTGAAGCCAATGAAGCAGAACAAGTCCCAAGCATTACACAAACACATGCCCAAAATACTTACTCAAGTTCTTTCCCTCTACAGACCTTGAAGAATGGATGGCACCACCAAGTAGGGTGGCCCCCTAAAATATGCGTCACCCAGTTGGGGAAGTATGTAAATATGTGCATGCATGTACAGGCACACATGTGGGCAAACAAGTGCTAATGTATATATTTTTTCTCTTTGCAGGTGCCATGTTGGTCTTTGAAAAAATTAAAATATATATGTTTTATATCTTTTTAATGTAAATAACTATTTTTTTTTAAAGTTAATAAACAAAAAAATAATAGAACAGTTTTAAAGTTATATGCTGCATGGTGGTGTGTGTTCTATACAACTACATAAAGCAGATGCTAAGCAAACAGCAGTGTAAAACAAGACCAAAACAGAAGGTGGCCAAAGTAGGAGGTGAGTAACAGTGGGTAGAAGCAGACGACATAGGAAACCAAGGTACAAAGGTAAGTATGTGCAAGGACATGCAAACTACATGGGATGCTATAGATGCCAGCAGGGGAAGAAGGGTAAGTATGTGCAGGGACATGCAAACTACATGGGATGCTATAGATGCCAGCAAGGGAAGAAGGGTTAGTATGTCCAAGGACATGCAAACTACATGGGATGCTATAGATGCCAGCAAGGGAAGGAGGGTAAGTATGTGCAGGGACATGCAGACTACATGGTATGCCCTAGATGCCAGCAGGGGGGAGAAAGGTAAGTATATGCTAGGAAATGCAGACTACCATGGGTACAGTGGCGGGGGACGTCGGAAAGCACATTAAAATGGTTGGTTACAATAAAAAAGGCGTACACCGGAAACCCACGCAAAGACAGCACAATGAGAACAATGGGCTCCACAGCAAGCTACTTTCGAAAACGGGTAAAAACTCGGCTTCCGGGACTACTACTGGCTGCAAATATCATAGCCATACGGCTAAACTGTATATGTTTACTCAAAGCAAATACGGATGCTTACACATGAACGAACATTTTTCAGGATGTGGCTGTGAATACGAGCGTTCGCAATTTGCAGGGTTAACGAGATCAGTTCCCGAAAAACAAACACTCACAGTCGGGTTCTAAATCAGGTCATATTGATGTATGCCATTTTATATGTCATGCATTATGCTTATGAACTTTGGAAGTTCTTTCTGTGTTGATATATGGTGGTTTGCCGCCACCCAGCGGTTGCAATACAGTACTGCACTATTCATTAATTATTGTTGGTTTGCTATATGAATTATGAACACACAAGCGTGCTCATGATGCACCAGAGGATTTTTAAGTTGTTTAGTGCTAACTATTTAAAACAATCTTGTTCTAAATCAGATACTGCATCTTCTACAAACTAGGTCTGTGACAAAATGTGGAGCCTTGCTACAAACCTATTGTGCCAAGCGCGGCCATTGTATTGACTCTATACCTATCATATATTTCTTCTATATATATATTTGTGTTATAGATCCCCTACATTTTCCTTCATGCTATATAATAGTTATCCCTGGTATCTGCTGAAGCAGGACCTATCTCAGACTTTTCAATGCTGTTTCAATTGGTATAACTGTATGTTATCTACCTAATAATGCTATATTGGAACAGATGCACTCTCTATGTTTTTATCTGTATGTTTTCCCTTTGAGAGATACATTATCAATTTATTTAGGTGTGCAGTAGTTTTTTTCTATAAAGTGGCATGCCTGTTTCCTCTACTTTTCCATACATTACTAAAATAAATAGACTGGGAAGTTTGACCATTCTAATCACATTGTATTGGCCAAGAAAGTGCCTGTGAACAGGACCTGCCAACCTGGCATCCAAATTTGCAGCAAGTACACACCTATATATAGAAACTAAGCCAGAAATGAATATAAACCTTTATACTGAACACCAGAGGACCATGGGAAGGCTGAGTCATATCAGGATAAATTTTGCTGGATTTAAAAGCCCACCATTATTTTATAGGCAAGGTACATTAAAGCTTGACTTCTCCATGGGGAACTTTCATTCTGACTTGTGGTGCTTGTACTCTGCATATGTTTGTGGTCTAGGGTCCACTCACCCCCTCTATATCATACCCCTGCTCCCCCTGCACTGTCTCTGATTTCACTCCATGTTTCTTGTTCTCATTTCTCCCTCTTTGGTGTTTATCATGTAGATCTGCATCAATAAATAATAATATTCATTCGCCTTTTCAAAGTTGGAGCTGCTTCAAAGGTAAGTATCTCAGAATTTTTAGGATTTCCAGGCAAACCAAAAGCACTGTGATGTTCTAGGATCACTTCTGTCCGTCAATTTGCTCCCCCTTGATCTAGCTATTCATTCCCCCCTCCCTGCTCCTCTCATCCATCAATCCCTCCCCTCTCATCTCTGATCATTCCATCCATCCCTCTCCCCCTTTTCCCCACCCATCTATGCACTCCTCTCTAGCTCTAGCCATCCCTCCCTCCCTCTTGCTTCTCCCATCCATTCATTCCTCTCCTCACAGTTCATCCCATCCCTCTTGTCTCAGTTCTGCCCATCTATCTGTTTCTATTTGCTCTAACCATCTATTCATCCCTACCATCTGCTCCTCCCACACACCCCTCATTTCTGCCATAGGGCATAATGGGACAATGCCCGGGAGGCAACCAGCTGCCCTGCAATGGCCGATTGCCAATGCCCTAGCTAAATGCCAGCTCCGGCTTCTCACAGCAGGCAGGGTGAATAGAGCCACGGCATGCCATCAAGAGTGTCTGGGGACCCGCTGCGTCTTTTTCACCTGGCCCGCAGCTAGGAGCCGGCATCAACTAAAGGACAGGCAGCTGGTCAAAGGTAGGTGGTGGCCTTCCTATGATGGCCGGACGGCACACAGCATCAGCATGAGAGTCCACGCCCCCCTGCTGCTGTGTTGCCACATGGACATTATTGACTGCTGCACACAGCCTCAAACAGCGTGTTATGGGGGGTTCTGCCTCTCAGCATGTTATGGGGGGATTCTGCCACTCAGCCTGTTATGGGAGGTTCTGCCTCTCAGCGTGTTATGGGGGGTTCTGTCACACAGCATGTTATTTGAGGTTCTACCACTCAGCATGTTATGGGGGTTCCTTCTAATACTTTTCTCCTCCATCCATTCCAGGCCGTCCAGAAGTACTTACAGTTGGGAGTTTGCCCCTAGGGGGCACTGACTGCAAGATCTAAAGATGTAGCTCCTACCTGCCCCCTATAAAGTCAGCTGCCCTTCAATCCAGCCCCAGTTCTTTATCTTGCAGTTGACTGCATAAGATCGCTTTTGCTCTCTCTCAGATTTTTGGCAGCAGAGTGGGGCCACCTAGCCTGTCGGCCGCTGCAGGACCCTATTTCCTCGGATCTCTTCTGACCCATCCTTGCCTCCCAGCCTTGGCTGACAAAGGGGATCCGTGTACGGTAGGGTGAAACGTCGGGGTCTGGGGCATTCTGGCAGAGCACATGGCTCTGGGCTGCAGACTTTATTAACAAAAAGTAGTCGGCCTCAGGCATTCTATGGTGAGCCTGCTGGGGAACCACAGATATATGTGCTTCATATATGCCCTCCCTTCTCCCACATGCTTTGATAGTTATTTTATGTGTATGTTGTGCTTGGTGCTACTTATGGGGGGGAGTGGTGGAGAGCTCTGTCGCTATAGTACCTACAGTGAGGAGTGGTCCGATGCCGCTCCATCCATCCCTTACCTGCCTCGCTCCCTCGCCAGTTCTTGGTCCGGGGCGCGTCTGCCAGCATGTGGGGTCTCGCGCCCTGCTGGATCCTCGCAGGGGGGGGGGGGCGCCGCCATCTCAGGCGGCTCTCGTGACGCCTCGACTAGGCTGATGTAACGCGCCGGGGGGTGGAGTCACGGGCGGTGGCGCGTAGGCTGACTGTCGCGCCGGTGACGCTCCCCCGGCGGACCTTCTAAAAGCACTGCTTGTACTCGGCGCGCTGCGGACCTTGTGGGCGCAGTTGGGGTCCTTGGCTGTGATCGTAGAGACAGCACCTATTGTTTCTCCCGGCGTTGTGTGAGAAGCGCAGTCGTGAGTCCCTCTTGTGGTTGTCCTGTTTTAAGGGGATAAAGGGGGATAGACTCTGTATTCTGCACTGTATTGTCACTGTATGCTTCTTTTATTGCATGTATATATTTATGATTATTATATGTTAATGCATAAAATTGTGGGTTATTTTGTAATTGTTGTATTCTCCTATTTTTGTTTTTAGACTGTGGGCTGAAGGTTGAGGGTGTGCCTAAGCTATTAGGCTTAGGCCGTTAGTGTCTATTAGCCTTATTGAATACTTTATTCAGAATCACCATAATGGAGGCATCAGGGGATAGTGAGCCGGGCACCCTACTTGGGCAAGACAGGCTCTGCCCCTTGTGCAGACGGAATCCCCTGGGCGGGTTCAGCACAATTTGTTCCACTTGCACTAGAGGCATTGCTTTGGACCATGAGCGGGCGGTCGCTCCTGAACCTAGCCATGCGTTACCACCAGCCTCTCCAGATCCTCCACTGCTGCAGTTAGCCCCTAGTGAAGGGGGAACCAGCAAGGGGTCACATGCTGATTTTGCGCACAGGCTGGCTAGCCTCGAGAAACAGATCTCGTTGGCAGCCCCTAAAAAGGCCCTGAGTAAGAAGCTGCATTTGGAGCCGGTCTACTCGGATGATTTTTATGATTCCTTGGGATCTGTGGAGGAAGGTGTCTCCAGATGACCCAGTCTCAGTGGGTGAGTTGCTCTCCGCCGGAGACGATAGCATCTTTGGTTCCTCTTTAGATGAGGATTCATTCCTTCCAGATGATACGGAAAGTTTTCTGTCGTTTTTGATACTTTACACATTGTTCCTCCCAGAATGGCTATAAGGAAAAAGGGTGATTTATTTCGGCCTGAAAGACAACGGCGGGTTTTTCCCGAGCAGCCGCATTTTTCTAACATGATTCTTAAGGAGTGGGAAAGGCCCAACAAGCTACTGTTGGTTCCTAAGGGCCTGGATAGGCGGTATCCTTTCCCTACCCAATTGATCCAGTTATGGTCTCACCCTCCCGAAGTGGATCCTCCGGTGTCAGGATTGTCCAACACCACGGTTATGCCATCACCTGACAATGCTTCCTTACGTGATCCTGCAGACAAACGCATGGATCAGTAGGTCTGCCATGCCTTCACCTTTGTTGGTGCCCTTTTTCGGCCTGCTTGTACCTCGGCAATTGTTTCCCTAGTCAACAGGAGAAAGGTCAAACACCTTGTGGCTAAGTCCCGCAAACGGGCGGAGGAGTTTAAGGAACTTAAGGCCTGTTTGGATTTCATCGGCTTTGTTGTTACTGCCATGGATGATGTGGTCAGGCTCGGTGCCAGAATTTCGGCCTTGCTTGTAGCTTTACGCCGCTCGCTGTGGTTGAAGCAGGGGTCGGCCAATGCGGCTGCCAAGAAGTGCCTCACAAGTCTACCTTTTGTGGGAAGTCGACTGTTTGGGGAGCGACTGGACCTTTTGGTCAAGGATGGTAAGCTCCCTCAGAGAAGAAAGCCTGCTCAGCCCTTTCGGAACTCCTCTTCTTATCGGTCCTTTCGGGGGGGAAGAGGTTCTTCATTTTCCAGTGCCCGCAGAGATACCTGGGGCAGAGGTAGGTCCCGCAGCCGGCCCAACCCTGCCTGGGGTGCTAAGCCCAAGCTCCCAGCCAAACCTACTCAGGCATGAGGGGGCACCCTCACCCATACGGGTGGGGGGACGGCTTCTGCTGTTTGCTCCGATCTGAAGACGTCACATCTTGGATCTGTGGATTCAGGAGGTGGTGTCCTCAGGTTGCAAGATAGAGTTGGCAGCCAGACCACCCACACAATTCCTATGTTCAAGGATATCCGCTAAAAGCTCAGGCTTTGAGAGCAGCTGTTCAACACCTCGTGCGGATAGGTGTAATTTGCCCTGTGCCCCGGCAGTAACAGAGTCAGGGGTTCTATTCCAACCTGTTCACGGTCCCCAAGAAGGACGGATCTCTGCGGCCGATCTTGGACCTGAAGGATCTCAACAAATTTGTAAAGGTCAGACATTTCTGCATGGAAACTTTGCGGTCGGCGGTGAGATCGCTTCGGCCCGGCAACTTTATGACCACGGTGGACATCAGGGACGCTTATCTGCACATCCCGATTTTCCAAGGACATCAGAAGTTTTTGAGGTTTGCACTGGAGGATCAACATTACCAGTTTATAGCACTCCCCTTCGGCATATCCTCAGCTCCCCGGGCATCATGGCTATCCTGAGGAGTCAGGGTATTTGCGTGTTACCCTATCTAGACGACCTTCTGATTTTGGCCTGGTCCCTTCAGGAGGCCGAGAGCGACACCCGGACTATACTGTCAACCCTGAAAGCCTTCGGTTGGGTGATCAACTACCCCAAGTCGTTTATCACGCCTTCCTGGGAATGACGCTAGACACCCATCAGGTCAAGGTCTTTCTGACACAGCAGAAAGTTTTGGGACTACAGACGCAAGTGCAGGCCTTGCTGGCTTGTCAACAGCCATCGGTGCATCTGGGGATGAGATTGGTGGACTAATGCCTAATCCCGCCCATATGGACACTGCTTTCTTTCCTTCTCTCCCTTTTTCAGCTATTCTATCTCTATACCTTTCTGCTTTCTTTTCTCTGTCTTTCCTTGTATACTTTCTTGCATAATTCAACTGCCATTGATGATATTACAGTCCAACTACCTCCCAGACACACCACACTTGCACAGTCCCTCTCTTCTAAAGCACTCTCTGGTCAATTCAGTTCCACTTTAATGTATATCCCAAGCATAATGTATTTTCTTCCTGAAAATGCAAATCTAGTTCTTATTCATATTGTTCTTCTCTGCGTTTTCCTCAATTAATGCAACCTGAACTGCAAAAAATACAGACGCAGTTGATATTGCACTTCCAAGGCCTCTCCTCTGTGTGTTTTTTTTTTTTTGGACATTTTTTGAAAAAGAAACTCCTATAGAAATGAATGGAGACATTTTACAAACAGTCATACCTTTACTTCCGTGGATGATTACGGAGTCTATCTACCACCCAGTCCTACAGCCACCCCCCCTTTGTTTCGTTTGAATTTGTGCAAGCACATGGTGTGTGGGGTCTAGGCTGTATTGCAAGGTCTTTGACCCTTCCACCCCATGGATTGCACTTGAGAGGTTTAGGGCAACCTCAGGTAAGCCTGCTCCCAATTTATCTATTGGACTGTATGTCCCAAATGGGCTCTCAGAGATTAGAGTTAGGACTGCACCCCACAGAGGCACTTTGGCGTAGTGGTGCAGCTTAAGCATACTTCTGCAGATGTGTGGGACCGAGTCCTCTGTTTTTAACCAAGTTCAGAGACAGATTATAGGCTGGCCTGCAAGCTAACAGGGTTGAGTGCTGTGGCTCCTTTAAGTCTACAGACAAACACAGCCCAACCCAAAATTTCACCCTGGACACCTTAAATCCATTTTCAATGGAATTATAATCTTACCATAGCAATGCATTTCCCATAGCATTTCTTTGCCTAGCAACCACAGCCTTGTCTGGAAACATGACCCGCCATGTAAAAGGCAGGGTCATGTGTCCCAGCGCCATTGCAGAGCTGATTTAGAGAGGGAGAGATTCCTGCTGCCAGCGTTTTAGGGACAGATAGGCACTAATAAAAAAACTGCCCTTTTCAGGGCTAACTATAGTCAGCGGCTGGAGTGAGGGCTAGAGTAGGGTTGGGCTCACTAATCACTACTACTGTACTAATATCGAATTTTTCTTGGTGACTTATATTTAAATGGTACTTTGAATGTAGGTAAGTGTTGTAGTAAGAATTACAAATGTAGAAAAGTGTTGTAGTAAGAATTACAAATGTAGAAAATAAATGATGTCTGTGTTGTGCAGCTGGAGACTAATAGCTCATGTTTGTGTCTGCTGAGTGTCGGCCCGACACTCTGGCCTGTTCCACGCTGAGGAGAGGGGGAAACAATGTAACAAAGTAATCCCCTGTTCAGTGCTGGCAGCCGTCCAGCATAATATTGCAACATTGCCTGGCCAGAACTCGTATATCTAAAACAGAAAGAAAAGCTCTAGAAGTCATTTAGCTCATTGGTAAATTCAATGTCAGTTTGAACCAGAGAGTCATTGGTTCGAATCTCAGACTCACCAGGTTTTTTTTTATTTTTTTTTTGGGGGGGGGGGGGTTATTTTATTTCAGAATTGGATTTTTGTTTACATCCTGTTTTTTTGCTCTAAACATTTTTTATTTTGACAGTTTTCCCTTCATGTTGGCTCTGCTGCAGAATCTTTCAGTTTACCATTTTCTCTTTCATATTCTTATTTTTCATTTTTCCATATGATCTTTCTTTCAGCTTTGTGTGTTTTGAGCAAAGCCCAACCCAGGATTTTCACTATCTGGAGTTTTGTTTTGTGCCCCTAGGGGCATCCCGACTTGGGATGCCCTGATATGTGAAACCCCCAAGTTCGCCTGTGAAAACCTACCTTTCCCTGTCCCACAGCTCAGCCAATCAGCTCTGTTTGCACGCAGATGGGGAGCCTGAGCAGTAACCTTCCTGGCCGTCCGGCCTCTCTAAATGACTATCTGCGTGAGCGCGCCAGAAAAATGGGGGGGGGGATCTGTGGTTATCCAGGGGTCGTTTCACACATTGGGGCATCTTGATTTAGAATGGCCAAGGGGGAAGGTCAATGGCCGGGCCTTTAGACTTCAGGCTCGGCCACTCAGTGTTTTGTTCCACTTTAATACCTTTAGATTTTCCTGCACAGTTATTCAAAGAAGAATTTCAATTATTTTCAGTCAGTTTAGTTTATTTTGTATAGATTTTACACATTTGAGTAACCTGGTCTCATAACAAAAGCAGAGGTAAAGTGTTGCTAGGAGACCAGTGGGCTAAATGAAGCAGCTCACTAAATACAACCCAGCAGATCCCCCTATTCAGCAAATGGACTGAACCATTGTAATTATACAATTTAAAAGAAAGGCAGATATTTTTTCCTTTTTCTATCGCCACATTATTTATACACATGTTAGAAGCTATTGTGTGGCTATTTAATTATTTATCTTTTTTAATGCAAAATTCGCGATACTGCTCCTTTGAATGAAAAGGTGGATTAAGGCTGCACACAAAACCCAGTGCTTAAGCACTGCGGTTTGGTTCCCCCTTAACCCACCTTTTCATTTAAGCACTGGGGTTTTCCTGTTCCCTTAACTCACCTTTTCATTTAAGCACCGAGGTTTGGGGTCCCCCTTACCAACTTTTTCATTTACGCACTGGGTTTTCATACAAGAGGCTATAGGCACTGGGGTTTGTGTGTACTGTTATCCCACAACATTTTCTAACCACTGGTGCGTCCCCCTTATCCTACAAGAAGCTATAAACACTGGGGTTTGTGTGTACTATTATCCCACAACATCCTCTAAGTACTGGGGTGAACCACACTTTAATACCAAATGTTCAGGGACCTTGTGTGTTAGTGCTCTTCAATACCTATTGTTAGTAGAGTATCCACTGGTTTCGGGCACTTAAGACCCTCTTGTGAATTTAAAAAAATGTGTGGTTACCATTAGTTCAAATCACCTATTAGTGTTCATCAATACCTATAGTTCAAAGCACCTGTTAGTGCTCATCAATACCTATAGTCCAAAGCACCTGTTAGTGCTCATCAATACCTATAGTCCAAAGCACCTGTTAGTGCTCATCAATATCTATTGTTGAAGGTACCTGTTACTGCTCTGCAATATCTATAATTCAAGGCACATGTTATTGCTTTGCAATACCTATAGTTCAAGGCACCTGTGTTTTAGTGCTCTTTTCAGTTCAGGGCACTTAAGGTGCATTTTTTTAATTTTGGGTCGCTGTAGATATCTAACCATGCAGAAAATAGCAAATAAGAAACAGGGATGTGGCCGTGGTGCTTCTGTTGCTGGTAATGGAGCTGGTGCTGCAGGGAGAGGACGTCTTTCATACTTGCCTGCCTTGTCATAGATTATATGGCAGACAGTGCTACCATTCTGGGGGATATTCTTCCAGCCACTCCACTGCTGCCAAGAGTGCAGAGCCCTCCACCTTACCCCCATAAAATCTGCAAGGCCGCCCCAGCCAGTCTCTAATGCCTGGCTGGGATACCATGGGCTCTCCACCTGTACCTGTCCCAGTTGCAGACCTAGGGCTCAGGGATGCCCAAGAGCTTCTGTGGGAGTATGAGGACATGGCCAGAGTAACATCACAGGACACCCTGGATGACGATGAGACCCAAGTGCCGACTGATGCAGCTTTCTGCAATGTTGAGGCTGTGAGGGAGGCTAGCAAGGAAGAGTGGGTGGAAGAGGATGCCAGGGGTTATGACGAGGTCCTAGATCCAACGTGGACTGAAGGCATCATAGTTCAGAAGAAGAGGTGAGCCCGGCAGTCAGAAGGAGAAGGGTGCAAAGCATCAGCGGTCTACCTCTTGCGACTACTGGCCACCAAGCCCAAGGACTGAGCACGCCAAAGCTGCCTCAAAGGATCTCACCAGCGTAGCATTTTTTCAAGAAGTGCACAGAGGACAAGACTTGGTCATCTGCGTGCAGTGGCAACAGTCGCTGAAGCAAGGGAAAACTGCTAATCATCACTGCAACTGGTACATGACCAGGCATCTGCAAACTAAACACGAGCTGCAGTGGCAGAACTACCAGGGAAACCTGCAAACACCAGAGTCTCCCTCTGTCTCAACCTCCAGCTCCACCTCCCCGACAACAATGCCACCTGCCTCCCACTAAAGGGCGATTGTGGGAACCCCACCACCTCCTGCAGCAGCACTACCACCACCAAGCCGGTCCACATCATCCTAGGAAGTGTCCAGCCTTCCACCCCACAAACTTTGGAGAGAAAGCAGAAGTTGGATCCGTCTCACCCACAAACCCTGGCCCTGAAAGTGAGCATTTCAAAATTGCTGGCCTTTTTAAAATGCTCCCATTATGCCTAGTGGAGATAGACAGTTTTATAGAGCTGATGGCGGCATCTGTTCCACAATACGCCATTCCCAGCCACCACTACTTTTCTCACCAGGCCATCCCTGCCCTGCACCAACAGGCTGCGTAAAGAATAAAATGTGCACTAGACAATGACATTCATTCCAGTGTCCACATCACCACTGACATGTGAACAAGAAAGCATGTGCAGGGACATTACATCTCTTAACAGCCCACTGGGTCAGGGTAGTGGTGGCTGGCACTGAGGGGGGGGGAGGGCACTCTGGCTCAGATCATTCCGCCCCCCCAGGATTGCAGGACATTATTCTGTGCCTTCTGTAGCCTCCTCCTCTGCTTCCTCTTTAGGCAGTCAGCACAGCCCCTGCACCACCAATTTGAGCTCTGCCTTGGGAAAACAGCAGCATGTGGTGCTAAAACTCATTTATCTGGGCAACAGACCCCACATTACCCAGGAGCTTTGAACCGGCATCCAGGATCAGACAGATGAGTGGCTGCTGCCATTGCACCGAAGCCTGGCAAGGTGGGGTGCGACTGGGTGTAACCTTGTAGCAGCTTTGGGCCGAGGCGGGTTGACACACATCCATTGCCTGGTGCATGTGCTCAACTTGGTGGTGCAGAGCTTCCTGGTCCATTATCCAGAAATGCCAGAGCTGCTCCATAAAGTATGTAGTGTGTGCTCACACCATTGGTGTTCCCACCCTACTGTCATTAGCCTGTTTGCATTGCAGAGGAATTTCTCCCTTCCCACGCACCGCCTCATCTGTGACTTGCCCACCAGGGGGAATTCCACATTGTATATGCTGGAAAGGGTGTATGAGCAGCAGCAGGCGATAGTGGAGTTCCATCTATACCACTAATATGGTCAGTGCTGATGACCCCATCGCCTGCGCTACCATCATCATCAAGCATCATCATCATCATAGCCTTCACCTGCATTCGAGTACACGTATTTAATTCAACTACCTTTCTGAATTGCTCCTAAGTGTTAAAAATTCTCGCATCCAATCCAATTTTCCTGGCGTTCATTTTTTTTTCTACCATTAGTGAATCAAGGCCAATGTACAATAACTGATATTAGAGTCTAACACAGACACAGCCCCTCTAATGAATTCCTTCTTGGCTGTGCATGGCCCCACCTGCCACAACTGATTGGCTGTGCAGGAGCACACACAGCCAGAGCTAGCTAGCTAGCCGCACCGTGGGCTCAAGGAGAGGTGAGTAAGCTTTGCGTTCTGAGGGTTTTCACACAGTGGGGCACCCAAAACCACGGTGCCCCTGGGGAAAGGACCAGAACCTGGGTTAGTGAAAATTCAGTGTTTTGGGTCTAGTGTTTTGGGTTTAAAGTCTAGCTATCTCACAGACACAGCACACATTCACAGTCCCTCGTCCGGCCTCTCTAAATGACTATCTGCGTGAGCGCGCCAGAAAAATGGGGGGGGGGGATCTGTGGTTATCCAGGGGTCGTTTCACACATTGGGGCATCTTGATTTAGAATGGCCAAGGGGGAAGGTCAATGGCCGGGCCTTTAGACTTCAGGCTCGGCCACTCAGTGTTTTGTTCCACTTTAATACCTTTAGATTTTCCTGCACAGTTATTCAAAGAAGAATTTCAATTATTTTCAGTCAGTTTAGTTTATTTTGTATAGATTTTACACATTTGAGTAACCTGGTCTCATAACAAAAGCAGAGGTAAAGTGTTGCTAGGAGACCAGTGGGCTAAATGAAGCAGCTCACTAAATACAACCCAGCAGATCCCCCTATTCAGCAAATGGACTGAACCATTGTAATTATACAATTTAAAAGAAAGGCAGATATTTTTTCCTTTTTCTATCGCCACATTATTTATACACGTTAGAAGCTATTGTGTGGCTATTTAATTATTTATCTTTTTTAATGCAAAATTCGCGATACTGCTCCTTTGAATGAAAAGGTGGATTAAGGCTGCACACAAAACCCAGTGCTTAAGCACTGCGGTTTGGTTCCCCCTTAACCCACCTTTTCATTTAAGCACTGGGGTTTTCCTGTTCCCTTAACTCACCTTTTCATTTAAGCACCGAGGTTTGAGGTCCCCCTTACCCACTTTTTCATTTACGCACTGGGTTTTGTGTGTAGCCTTAATCCACCTTTTCATAAGTACTAGGGTGTATCCCCTGATCATACAAGAGGCTATAGGCACTGGGGTTTGTGTGTACTGTTATCCCACAACATTTTCTAACCACTGGTGCGTCCCCCTTATCCTACAAGAACCTATAAATACTGGGGTTTGTGTGTACTATTATCCCACAACATCCTCTAAGTACTGGGGTGAACCACACTTTAAAGTGGACCAACACCCAGGATTTTGACTATCCTGGGTTTTGGTCTACTTCGGCTGTGTGAAACCCCCCAGAAACCCCAAAAAACTCACCTCTCCCCGCTCCCACGTGAACGCCGCAGCCAATCCCCGCCAACGTCCAGGCGGGGATAAGGAACGTCCAAGCCGCTTCCGCCGCCGCCGCCTCCCGCGCGTCACTCTCGGCGCGCGCGCGCCCCCGCCGGCCATTTACAGAGGGCCGGCGCGGGCGCGCGCACGTCTGGAGGGGCGCGCGGGAGGCGGCGGCGGAAGCGGCGGCGGATCAGGTAAGCTGTTTTGGGGGTTTCTGGGGGGTTTCACCCCGCGGGACATCCCGATCTCGGATGTCCCGCGGGGTGGGAGGTGATCGGCCCGGGAATCTTATAGATTTCCGGGCCGATCACCCCTGGGTGTTGGTCCTCTTTAATACCAATTGTTCAGGGACCTTGTGTGTTAGTGCTCTTCAATACCTATTGTTAGTAGAGTATCCACTGGTTTCGGGCACTTAAGACCCTCTTGTGAATTTAAAAAAATGTGTGGTTACCATTAGTTCAAATCACCTATTAGTGTTCATCAATACCTATAGTTCAAAGCACCTGTTAGTGCTCATCAATACCTATAGTCCAAAGCACCTGTTAGTGCTCATCAATACCTATAGTCCAAAGCACCTGTTAGTGCTCATCAATATCTATTGTTGAAGGTACCTGTTACTACTCTGCAATATCTATAATTCAAGGCACATGTTATTGCTTTGCAATACCTATAGTTCAAGGCACCTGTGTTTTAGTGCTCTTTTCAGTTCAGGGCACTTAAGGTGCATTGTTTTAATTTTGGGTCGCTGTAGATATCTAACCATGCAGAAAATAGCAAATAAGAAACAGGGACGTGGCCGTGGTGCTTCTGTTGCTGGTAATGGAGCTGGTGCTGCAGGGAGAGGACGTCTTTCATACTTGCCTGCCTTGTCATAGATTATATGGCAGACAGTGCTACCATTCTGGGGGATATTCTTCCAGCCACTCCACTGCTGCCAAGAGTGCAGAGCCCTCCACCTTACCCCCATAAAATCTGCAAGGCCGCCCCAGCCAGTCACTAATGCCTGGCTGGGATACCATGGGCTATCCACCTGTACCTGTCCCAGTTGCAGACCTAGGGCTCAGGGATGCCCAAGAGCTTCTGTGGGAGTATGAGGACATGGCCAGAGTAACATCACAGGACACCCTGGATGACGATGAGACCCAAGTGCCGACTGATGCAGCTTTCTGCAATGTTGAGGCTGTGAGGGAGGCTAGCAAGGAAGAGTGGGTGGAAGAGGATGCCAGGGGTTATGACGAGGTCCTAGATCCAACGTGGACTGAAGGCATCATAGTTCAGAAGAAGAGGTGAGCCCGGCAGTCAGAAGGAGAAGGGTGCAAAGCATCAGCGGTCTACCTCTTGCGACTACTGGCCACCAAGCCCAAGGACTGAGCACGCCAAAGCTGCCTCAAAGGATCTCACCAGCGTAGCATTTTTTCAAGAAGTGCACAGAGGACAAGACTTGGTCATCTGCGTGCAGTGGCAACAGTCGCTGAAGCAAGGGAAAACTGCTAATCATCACTGCACCTGGTACATGACCAGGCATCTGCAAACTAAACATGAGCTGCAGTGGCAGAACTACCAGGGAAACCTGCAAACACCAGAGTCTCCCTCTGTCTCAACCTCCAGCTCCACCTCCCCGACAACAATGCCACCTGCCTCCCACTAAAGGGCGATTGTGGGAACCCCACCACCTCCTGCAGCAGCACTACCACCACCAAGTCGGTCCACATCATCCTAGGAAGTGTCCAGCCTTCCATCCCACAAACTTTGGAGAGAAAGCAGAAGTTGGATCCATCTCACCCACAAACCCTGGCCCTGAAAGTGAGCATTTCAAAATTGCTGGCCTTTTTAAAATGCTCCCATTATGCCTAGTGGAGATAGACAGTTTTATAGAGCTGATGGCGGCATCTGTTCCACAATACGCCATTCCCAGCCACCACTACTTTTCTCACCAGGCCATCCCTGCCCTGCACTAACAGGCTGCGTAAAGAATAAAATGTGCACTAGACAATGACATTCATTCCAGTGTCCACATCACCACTGACATGTGGACAAGAAAGCATGTGCAGGGACATTACATCTCTAACAGCCCACTGGGTCAGGGTAGTGGTGGCTGGCACTGAGGGGGGGAGGGCACTCTGGCTTAGATCATTCCGCCCCCCAGGATTGCAGGACATTATTCTGTGCCTCCTGTAGCCTCCTGCTCTGCTTCCTCTTTAGGCAGTCAGCACAGCCCCTGCACCACCAATTTGAGCTCTGCCTTGGGAAAACAGCAGCATGTGGTGCTAAAACTCATCTATCTGGGCAACAGACCCCACATTACCCAGGAGCTTTGAACCGGCATCCAGGACCAGACAGATGAGTGGCTGCTGCCATTGCACCGAAGCCTGGCAAGGTGGGGTGCGACTGGGTGTAACCTTGTAGCAGCTTTGGGCCGAGGCGGGTTGACACACATCCATTGCCTGGTGCATGTGCTCAACTTGGTGGTGCAGAGCTTTCTGGTCCATTATCCAGAAATGCCAGAGCTGCTCCATAAAGCATGTAGTGTGTGCTCACACCATTGGTGTTCCCACCCTACTGTCATTAGCCCGTTTGCATTGCAGAGGAATTTCTCCCTTCCCACGCACCGCCTCATCTGTGACTTGCCCACCAGGGGGAATTCCACATTGTATATGCTAGAAAGGGTGTATGAGCAGCAGCAGGCGATAGTAGAGTTCCATCTATACCACCAATATGGTCAGTGCTGATGACCCCATCGCTTGCGCTACCATCATCATCAAGCATCATCATCATAGCCTTCACCTGCATTCGAGTACACGTATTTAATTCAACTACCTTTCTGAATTGCTCCTAAGTGTTAAAAATTCTCGCATCCAATCCAATTTTCCTGGCGTTCATTTTTTTTTTCTACCATTAGTGAATCAAGGCCAATGTACAATAACTGATATTAGAGTCTAACCACCACACAGCCACACAGACACAGCCCCTCTAATGAATTCCTTCTCGGCTGTGCATGGCCCCACCTGCCACAACTGATTGGCTGTGCAGGAGCACACACAGCCGGAGGGAGGAAGTGATCCCGCAGCTAGCTGCACCGTGGGCTCAAGGAGAGGTGAGTAAGCTTTGTGTTCTGAGGGTTTTCACACAGTGGGGCACCCAAAACCACGGTGCCCCTGGGGAAAGGACCAGAACCTGGGTTAGTGAAAATTCAGTGTTTTGGGTTTAAAGTCTAGCTATCTCACAGACACAGCACACATTCACAGTCCCTCTACTCCAACGCACTCCTAGTCACTTCTGTTCTGCTTTAAAGTGGACCAACACCCAGCTGGATCGGCCCGGGAATCTATAAGATTCCAACACCCTGCTGTGTGAAACCCCCCAGGGCGCCCGCTAACCTTACCTGCATCCCGGTCCAACGGCGCATACGCGGGCCCCGCTCCCACCAGCATGCTCGGAGCCGCTGAGGTTTGACGGGCATACCTCAGCGGATCTGCACGCGCTGATTGGACGAGCGGCCGCCCATGCGCCGTAGGAGCGGGGTGAGGTGAGTTGAATCGGGCGATCTGGGGGGTTTCACAAAGCGGGGCACCCCCGATCAGGGTGCCCCGGGGGAAGTGGACCAAAACCCAGGATAGTCAAAATCCTGGGTGTTGGTCCACTTTAATGTATATCACAAGCACTATGTATTTCCTCCTGGAAATGCAAATCTAATGGACAAATTGTCCTTCTTTCCTACCCTGAACAGATGGAAGGTTTACTGGATATGAGTGGAAAATACAAAGTGGTACTTGATGAAAACAGGTTGTGCACCATTGGTTTACAATATCCGACCCAGTCACCATCCTGTGTAATAACTTTCCTTACCCTGTAAAAGGGTAGCGGGCATGCGGTCGCCAGCGCGCTCAGATCCGCTTGCATTAGACAAGCTCCTGGATGAAGAGATCCTAGTGCACTGATTGGACGAGAGGGCTGCACATGCACTGTAGGACTGGGGAAAAGTAAGTGAGATTGGGGGCCCTGGGTTTCACACAGCGGGGCATCCCCGATCGGGTGCATGGGGGGAAAAGACTAAAACCCAGAATAATCAAAATCTTGGGTTTTGGTCCACTTTAAGCATCAGGTGTGACGGGAGCAGAAGGGGTTAATGGGCCCACAGGATGTCCGATTAACTGTACCTTATTAAAAACTCCTTGTCTCTGTGGAAAATGCTCCTAAGTGCAATATAATGACTGTCTAATCCTTTGTAATTACCAGAGCACAAACGAGTTTTGTTTAATTACATGTAATTCATGCAGCTAAGAGGGGTGAGTATTACTACTTACTCCTGTCTGGGCCCCTCCGTCCAATTACATGCTTTGCTGTTTAGTTCATCAAACAAGCTACTATTAAGTGTAATTATTGCCATCTTCCAGAATTAATTGCACAGCCTCTGCTCGACCATTGCGCAGCCATTACAGCGCGTCTCGAGGCTTGCGTTGCCACAGAGACCCTGCATCGGCTAACGCGTTTTATGTATTACCGGGCAATGTGTTTTGCTGCACAACCCTTGGCCTCGAAGTAACGGTGTTTAAAGAGGACCCGTGACTTTTTCTAGTATTTTATTTATCAAAAACATAGGTGTAAATTATAATTTTATCGGCTCTATGGAACATTTTACAGGTATACAAATGACCTGATGCCTGAATATGAGACCAGTGAAGCTCTGTAAGCATAAGTTTACTCACTGCAATAAACTGTGTATTTCTACATACCTCCCAAATTCCACCAATTTTTGAGGGACTATCCTGTTTTTCCATGCTTGTCCCATTGCCTATACTACCAATATCCTTCAATGCGCGAGGCAATCGGACAAGAATGGAAAGTGGTCTCTGGCGCCATTAGAAGTTTACTGCCCAATTAGATGTATTTTCACTGAGTGGAAGTCATGAGTAAGGACCCATTGGTCCAAAACGCGTAGATCACCCGTCTCCTGGATATGAGACCATTGGAATCCTGTAGGCATCATTTTATCCACTGCTGTACACTGAAAATTTACCTATGCAAAAATGTGGCTTATTAGGCTCCAGTATTTCTTCATACCTCCCAAGTTTCGCCGATTTTTTTTTTTAGGGACCATCCCGTTTTTCCATGCTTGTCCCTTTGCCTCGCAGCATTAGAAAAATGTCCTTCAATGCGCGAGGCAATGGGACAAAGATGGAAAGCCAGGTCGGAAGGTTTTGTGTACCGCCGTGGCACTGCTTCTCTGGCACCATTCGGAGTTTACTGCCCAATTAGATGTATTTTCACTAAGCGGGATTGTATACATGCTGCTGCCTGGATTCAACTGATATAACTGACAAGTCACAGTTACAGGAAGCCCAGCAGCATTTCCTGTTTGCAGGTGGCCGCCATTTTGTTTTAAAAATCTACTACAGCAGGAGTTCGAAAAAGTTAAATGAATTCTTATGTGCAGCAATATAAATTGCCCCAGGGAGGGATGCATATGAGCACTGTTTGTTGTGTTGGCCTGGTTTAAGTCATTTTTTACTGTTGGTCCTCTTTAAGGTCTCCTTATATACATTCTCCCTGGAGTGGCGGGGCTTCACTGGCCCAATGCTCAGCTGAAGTGGATGAGGTGGGCCGGATAGCGATGGCCTGATGCTACCTGGCTACAGCTGCTGAAGCCCATGGAGCAGCCCCACACGGAGCTGCCAGGTTTCCCTTCAGCAAGGGGTATGGATGAGGGCACTGGAGGAAGCAGGATGGAGCTGTGTCCCACTTACATCTAAAGTTCGGCAACAAGGGCTACAGTAAGATGACTGCCTCTATTATGGAGGACACTGGCTACAGGTGACATTCAGGCAGGGAGAGGGGAGGAACAGAGAGTGTGTGCATCAACCCCAGCATTGGCAAGGACGTAAGTGAAGCTGCCTCTTGTGGTTCTGTGTCTTCCTTGTTTAGATTTGCTGCCTCAGGCTTCCATGATGAGACTTAAAGTTTCCACCGGGGCACCCCGATCGGGGGTGCCCCCTCTGCGTGGAACCCCCCAGGACGCCAAGACCAACTCGCCTCTTCCCGGTCCTAAGGCGTGTCTAGCATCTCCGAGCATGCTGACGGCCACATCCTCCGCTTCTCTCTAACAGGGAGCTTGCCAGCCCTGACCATTCACAAATGCCTAGCCCTACTAGAGGGATAGTTGGACTGGGAAACAAGGTTACTGAATGGGGCAACCTGGGGGGTTTCACACAGCCCGCTTTTGGATTCTGGGGGTGGGGGGGGTTGCCAAGCAAAATTCCATATTACCTCTTCTTCTCTCTCTTCCACATCCCCTCTTTCTTACACATTCTCTCTATCTCTATATTCATTTTCTCTCTCTCTCTTTTCCACATTTCCTCCTCTCTCTCACATATTACCACCTTTTCTATCTCTCTCTTCCACACTCACACTCATTCTTTCTCTTCTCCACATTCCTTCTTTCTCTCTCTCTCTTCCACATTCCCTCCTTTCACTCTTCTTCATAGGTTTTATCCTTCTTCCACATTCGCTCCATCTCTCTATTCCCCGTCCTCTCTCTCCCCTTCTTCTATATTTCTCTCTTTGCGCTCAATTTCACATTTACTCATTCCCTCTTGGTGTAAACTGGGGTCAGCGATTGGGGAATTTTGTGTGGTTAAGGGCGTGACCATGGGCGTGGTTTAATCGCAAACAAATATTAACGCTGCACGACATGCACCACTACGTCTGTCCCTTTTTCCCATCTTCAAATGTTGGGAGGTAGCTCCTGCATTTTTCTATATACAGGAAAAGAAGAGACCTGTGTAACTTCTGTATTTCTATATACAGACAAAGAAGAATCTTTTCATACAGGAGAAGAGACCCGTAATGTGTCTGTATCTCTCTATACAGGTTGAGATCTGTGAAATTTCTGTATCTCGCCATAGAAAAGAAGCGACCTATGATGTGTTTGTATCTCTCCTTACAGGAGAAGAGACCCGTTATGTGTCTGTATCTCTCCATACAGGAGAAGAGACTGTGATGTGTCTATCTCTCTACACAGGTTGAGACCTGTAAAATGTCTGTATCTCTCCATACAAGAGAAGAGACCCATGATGTGTTTGTATCTCTCCTTACAGGAGAAGAGACCTGTGATGTGTCTATCTCTCCATACAGGAGAAGAGACCCATGATGTGTTTGTATCTCACCTTACAGGAGAAGAGACCTGTGATGTGTCTGTATCTCTCCATACAGGAGAAGAGACCCATGATGTGTTTGTATCTCTCCTTACAGAAGAGACTGTTATGTGTCTGTATCTATACAGATTGAGACCTGTGAAATGTCTGTATCTCTCCATACAAGAGAAGAGACCCATACAGGAGAAGGAACCCGTGATATGTCTGTATCTTTCCATACAGGTAAAGAGACCCGTGATTTGTCTGTATCTTTCCATACAGGAGAAGAGACCCGTGATGTGTCTGTATCTCCATACAGAAGAAGAGACTGGGATGTGTCTATCTATCTATACAGGTTGAGACCTGTAAAATGTCTGTATGTCTCCATACAGGAGAAGAGACCCATGATGTGTTTGTATCTCTCCTTACAGGAGAAGAGACCCATGATGTGTTTGTATCTCTCCTTACAGGAGAAGAGACCTGTGATGTGTCTGTATCTCATACAGGAGGAGAGACTCGTGATGTGTCTGTATCTCTTGTTTAGGTGAAGAGTCAATGTCTATATACAGATAAAAAGTGGACATGTGATATCAATCCATTGATATATGTAATAATTTTAATTTGTTTTATTACTCTTCGTCTACTTGCTGGAAAATGTGATTGCTAATTTTCCACTCAGGCCATACTCTCCCTGTCTGCACCACCATTCATTTGTGTACAATTTTGTATTTACAAAGGATTTCGCGTCTGTATTGTAAAAATACAAAAACAAGCCTCAAACCCGCCAGCAAAAGGTTGAGAATGTCTTTGAATTCCTTTATTGGTCTTTATTGGAATCATTTTCCTTACAGCAGAGCAGGATAGCACGGATCCAGTTCAGCAGAAACACACAATTAGTAACCAGAATCGTTTTAAGAAATTGTCATTTTCTGGCAAACACACAGACATATGTACAGGTTTAATGGTCCTTACATTTTTTTTTTATCCCAGCTTTTTTTTCTTTCAGTACAAAAAAGAAAGATACAAACATCAATATATAAAAAGTTTTGTGCTGTTTTTTTTAAATAGTTTTACAAAAGTAAAGTTTCGCACAGATTGTGTTAGTTTTTTTTTCTGCCATTGTATTTTTCTTGTAATCTTGGTATGACCCTGTGCCGGGGATGTGAGTGCACATATTTGTAATATGCAGGAGTTACAAGTGGAGCGGGGGGGAGGAATGGTGCTGGCTGGGTTAGATCAAAAGAGAACGATCCATGCAAGGAGGTGCGGGGGGGAGAGAATCATCCAGAGCATGGTTACCACTCACCTCTTTCACCATTATGCAGTAAAGCTTTAAAACGTTCCTTCCTGTGCTGTTATAAAGGTTTCTGTACCAGTGGAGGGGAGGGTTTAGGCCTCCTTTTAGTTATGGGTCCACGACCGATGCTCACTGTCAGCCCCCCATTTCACTTCATTGGGGGGGTCAAGACAGAGTGACTGTTACTGACTTGAGTGACGGGGAGTGCACAAGGTCCCCAGGAACCCTGCTCTCAGAAACTGAGACATAATAGAAGGCAAGAATGGGAAAAAAAGGTGAGTACATTTTTTGTTTTGGATTGGTTTTGCCAACCCTTTAATTTTTAAAGCACGATTCCGGGCAACAGAAATAACTTTACGATTCCTCACAAAAGCTCACATCTGGTCCAAACATTTTTTTGTTGGGTGTAATAAGGATAGTTTGAGCACACTGTTTATGCATATTTCACTGTGACCCTATCTCGATGGTCTAGGTGGTTAGGTCTTTGGCAATTAACCAGCTACGCAACAACAGCTATGTAATTTTATGTGTGTACAACTGGGAACCCTTGTCTGCTTTCCCCTCACAGTAAAGTACCCTCACCCGTCCCCTTTCCTTTCCTGGAAACTATATACCAGGGGAGCAGAGGACAGGCATGAGTTGATATGCCTTTTATTTGGCAAGATGAGCCAGCTCATCCTACCACCAAGAGCGAAGACAGGAAGTGTAGGACCCGCCATAGAGATCACCACGCTGGCAGCAGACACAATAGGAGTAGACTGTACAGAAGTGGCAGCAGGTGAAAATGAGAACTTGGGTCAGAGTCAACGGTGCTGATGTGGAACCTGATGAGAAGAGTCCACCAAGGTGAACTTTACCTTTTATCATATATAGCAGCGTTTCCCGACCTTGTTCCATGGAGCACCACTTTCCATTTTCCAGTTATCCCAAGTACCACCGCCAATGCAAGTTTTTGGGAGGGTAGAGGTCTGCTTTCAAGGTTGACCGAAACCCTGGATTTTGACTATCACAGGTTTTGGTCCTAGCGAACCTACCTAGGTCACCCAGAGAAACTCGACTTTCCGTGGTCCTACAGTGCACGCAGGCTCTTGTCCAATCAGTATACTCGACGGCGCTCGGCTCGTCAATTTCAGCTAAAAAGTGGCTGAAGTGGAGCGGAGACAAGGGTCTCAATGGCCGCATCCCCCCTGACCTCATAAAATGGTGCGTGCAGCATCCATGCTGGCCATTCACAAATGTCTGGCATGGGCGTGCGCCAAGTTAAAAGTATTTCTTACGTCGGCTATGGCCTGCGCATGTGCTATTGGATAGGGGAGAAAGTAGGTTTTACAGGGGACTTGGGGGGTTACATAGCAGGGCATCCCGAATTGGGGTACCCTGGGGGCAAGGAATCAGGCCGCTTTTGGTCAAATTTAAAAGGAGCTATACTATATACTGTATGTATATACTGCACTTGGACCAATGGTACAAGCCGTTAACCCAGCAATGCCATCATCGCAAGATGCTCCATGCCTGCAGCTTGTTGACTTGGTGCCTTCCCACGATTTTTATCACAGCAGGGCCTTGATTACCACCAGGAGATAGTCCAAGTACCACTGGTTGGGGAACCCAGAATTAGATCATTTAGATTTTCACTCAAAGAGATAATTGCAGCAGATCGCCAAAGACTCTAAAACCTGGGAAAAAGATCAAAATGATGTCCACATTTTAAAGCTACCCATACGATGAGCCACCATGAGAGACCTAAACTAGAATATTTTTTTGGTGGGCTTGTAAAACAAATGATGGGACAGGCAAAATGTATTGGCCCGATGTCTAGCTTGATCAGAAGGTAGAGCTGTAGTTTGTCTTTGTCACGCCTTACATCAAAAACTGTTTTTATAAAATGTTGGCAACTGTTCCACAGCAGACATAATACATTGGTCTAAGAGGCCTTTCTTTCTTTTGCTCCAAGCATTGACTAAAGTAGTAGACTGGACTGGCCAGGCCCACCCTCTCGTTCCAGTGGTGCACAAGGTGCATAAGAATTAGTAAGATAGTTGGCTGCTTCCATGCGGGACAGGTCTTCTCTGGCTAGATAAACCAGGAAAACAGTGGAGTATATGTGAGGAACCTCTCAGAGCTTGAAGTTGTACACTAATATTTAGATCAGGAGACTTGATGGTGGGTTTTCTTTTTTTCTTTGACACATTTCAAGATAAGTTCTCTTTCAATCCACTTGGGAGCTAAGGATTGAGGGTCTTGCTTGTGAACAGAAAGTGTTTAATGTGTCCATTAAAATTGACATAGCCTAAGCTAATAGTAGCATAGCTTCTTTAAGGGGCAGTCGTGGGCAAGAGTTAAGAAATCAGTCTTGCAGCTGGAGGGTTGCAGGTTTCGTTCCCAGCCATGAGATATATCCACCGCTCTGGACATGTGCATACTCACTGCATGGATGGGTTAAATGCGGAGGAAAAGTTCCTATGTGTACAATGTGTCCAATGTATACAATGGCGAACAATACCCCTAAACCTTTCAGAAGGGCAAATATCAAATTAAATTAAGGAGATTACAGCCTCAACAATATAAACACTTGGAATAGTCAAATGAATCATTAATTGATGCAGATCTGCATGTTAGGGACACATGGGAATGAGGGACAGGGGGACATGAACTCAAATGAGGGACACTTGGGAGGTATTCATCACAGTAAGATGGGTGATCAGGGCTGGTAAATGCAGAACTCCCGACTCAGGATTCCACCAGCTGACCTGGGGACTTCCTTAACCCTTTCTTGGCAACTTGCTGATGCTTTTCTGGTACATGATTGGCTTTGAAGTCCAATGAAATGATGCCGATGGGAACCTGTCTTGGCACAATAAAAGGTCTATAGCTGTATTTTTTGTGTGTAAAACACCACATGATATGTGTACTGTTTAAGGGGCAGCTATGAAAAGGTGGTTAAAGAATTGATCTTGTGACCAGAGGGTTTCAGAATTGATTTCTGGCTCAGACAGGACTGAAGCTCTTGAACACAAGACTCCTAACCCCCCAACTGCTCCCTGGGTGTCATGGCCTGGGTATCTCACCGCTCCGGGCTCATGTGCACTTACCTCCCCCTGGTGTGTTCACTGCCTTGTATAATGTGATCTGATTCCCTGCTCTGTAATTTGCCCTTCTGAGGCTGTCACTTGTCACCCTGTCCCTCCAGCACCCATTTGAATATACAGTATTTTGCCAAGCTCGCGTATGAAATGAATGTGTGTAGGATTAATTCTCACTGTAACCACTGACACTGTGTTGATAGAATGTTTACCTGGTTTCTTGCCTGCCGGGATTTCAGCATTTTCTGTTTCTAATATTATTTCTCTCTTTTTTTTTTTTCTTCATTTTAGCTAGAAGCAAATAAATTCCTGGCATACATTATGAAAACGCAGTAAGCAAACCTATTATAGTTTACGCAGCTCTCTTTACACTTAGAAGCTGAGGAAGCAGAAGACTTTGTTGCTGTGATCAATCAGAAGAAAGGTGACACTTAAAATACAGAAGGAAGATAGTGATGTTACAAAGCTGGTTATTTAATGTGGTGGGAGACTCAGATCTCAGAGCCAAAAACAGGACTGCAACTCATTTATCAGGCAATGTACACAAATACCCCACAATTATGTATGTTCAGGTGGTTTAAAGTGATATTTCAGGAAAAGCCAATTTTTAGAACATTGTGTTAGGCTACATTTGGCAATGTCCTTAACAGATATCAGTTTTACTCTTACAATTGTCCCTTGGAGCTGTGATGCTGCACAATAATCAGCACATGGCGCCACTGGGTAGCGATGGCACTTGCTAGTAGGAGGCTAGGCGGGGAGGAGGGAGGGGCTTAGCTGGGCTTAAATGGCAGCTCTGAGAGTGCTATCAATACAGAGGGGAGTGTGGTCTGGACTATCTCCTCAAGCTAGTATTGGTGGTCCACATCAGCAGGGTGGTGCTGGAGGGTCAGATAAGGAATGGCAGCTCTAAGAGTGCTATCAATACAGAGGGGGAGGGCGTGGTCTGGACTATCTCCTCAAGCTAGTATTGGTGGTCCACATCTGCAGGGTGGTGCTGGAGGGTCAGATAAGGAAATGTATTTCCTCATTCACGATGCTGAGCTAAGAGGAGGCACAGCGCTGGAGGAAAGCTTGGCAAGGTAAGCTGCTAATTATTTTTTTAAAAACTCCCAGTATAGCTGCACAGGACTATTGGTGAGTATCTATTTTTTTTCCCAGTCAGTCCGGTTGTCAGACCAGTGTTATTAGCTTTTACTGTGGGCAATTATTACAAACATATATTTCTTCCACCTGTAAATGCAACCTCCCCTATCTGTAAACCTTAGCCTCTGCCATCTAGAAACCTCAGCGCTTTCTTTGCTTTCATTTCTGGGTCATAGCTGAGCTGGGAAGGGCGTGTCATAGAGTGGCTTTATGAGTCTTGAGCATGCTCGGCTGTGGTCAGGAACAGCTGCGCGACCATTGTGGCTTTCCCTGCTCACTTTGGTAAACTTTGGAGCTCTGCTACAGCATCTACCCAGCATCTGCATTGCACCAAATAGATACGAGTAACATGAGGCAGGCGTCAGGTGAGCTGCTTGCTGTCTTATTATTGCCATGACATCCTTAAATAAGAAGTAATACAGGGCCTTTGCCAGATTGAAAGATTGTCTTGGTGGGGTGGTTAGCAAGAATTTGACTCTTATGTTTGCTCCTGAAAGAGGTTGAGGTAGTCTTCATCTGTGTTGGGAGACTTGGGGTTATTAAAGTGGAGCTGTTGAGGGATGGATACATTTTTGCAGCTCCACCCCATTGAGAGGAAAGGAATGCACTAAAACAGTAATACATTGTTTTTGACTAAGGGCTACAGCCAGGGCCGGCTCCAGGTTTACATGGGCCCTTAGGCGGGATGGTCTCAGTGGGCTCCTTTGTGGTGAAGAGTCGCGTCACATCACTGAGGGACTTACCGCATCTGGATGCCCCCTAAAGATCAAACTAAAAGAAAAAGAAACCCTCTTTAAAAAAAAGAAAAAACTTACCACTACAGTGCTTTCCCTCCTGGCACGCACTCACGTCTCCTTGTTGACGCATGCTGTTTGACCACCCACAGCCCCTGTGACATGATGTGGAGGCCCCTTCCTCCCTCCCTGGAGGGGACAGCACATGCAGAAGCAGAACCTTATTGCTGCATACTGTTGTCCCCAAAGAAGTTACAAGACGTGAAGCGCCGTCACACACCCTGTCAGTTGCCAGAGGGCCCCCAGGAGCTGCCCCACCTTGCCGGGTGCTGTCGCCGGCCCTGGCTACAGCTACCACAAAGAGGAAACCCCTTCATAAATGACTTCAGCATGGGGGCTACAGCCACCATGGAAGAAGAGGTGAGTAGCGATGGCCCCATTCTCCGCCTTCCATAATGCCGCATAATGAAGGGGAAGACCAGTTATTTTTGACCAGATTTCCTACTAAATTCATTCCCGAGGTTAGGTTGTGCTAGAAAACCGAGTGTTTTTCATGGCTTCATTTTGAGTAATTTGATTCTACGCTTCCATTAAACTCCTCCTGCAGATATTTCTATGTTGATTTTATAGTTCAGACACATTTGCTTTCCTTTGAACATTACAAGGTGCTTTGCTCCGGGGCGGAAAAGTCTCTAGTCAGTAATCTCCATGTGTTGCATAGTGAGACCTATGATCAGATCCCTATCGTTCCCTCAGATGATTCCTTCTAGATGTTTCCTTCCCTGATAGAGAAAAATACATTTCAATGAGCTTGATTTGCTTCAGCTTTCTTGCCCCAGGCATTGGTGTTGGGTACATAGCTGCTGTTATGTTATGATCTTTCTATAGCATATGTGATGGCCCATCTCTATAATAATCTGTGCGGAGCCTCTCTAGCACATTTTTATATTTAGAGATTTGAAATATATATATATATATATATATATATATATATTAGTGTTTTAATGTTTGCCGTGAACAATGTGAGAAGTCTTCAGAATCTGAGGTGCCAGAAATATTTTATTTATTTTTACTCCCTTAACAAAAGGAGATGAAGGTGAAGCTACGTCACGCTGACCAATAGAATTAAAGTGGTGCCACTGGGCCGGCCCGGTAACCTAAAGGATTCTGAAGATGGTAAAGACCAGGCCACTGTCAACCCAGCAGCATGGTCCTTTAGGAGTGGGGCATAAGAATGGGTTAAAAGTGGACCAAAACCCATGGCAATTGGCCCAGGAATTTATAAGATTCCTGGGCCGATCAAATCCCACCCCTGGGGCATCCAAAATCTGGATGCCCCACTATTCTAAACCCCTGCAGGTCGTCCTATACACTTATCTTGTTTCCCCATTTTCGGTGAATGCACGAGCCGCGGCCGCATCCCCGGAACTGCAGGATGGCTCCCTCCTGGAACGAAACAGACAGTGTGCTCTACAATGGATCCCCAAGTTCTTTAAAGAGGCCCAAAACCCACCCTGGAGTCTATGAGACTCCAGGGCAGGCATAGTTGCTCCCCCTTCTTTCCCGGTCGAACGGCACATTTGTGAGCCGCATCCACGGCAGGTGTTTGTGAATGGCCAGCGCGGGCATGCTCCCTGTTAGAGGGTAGCGGGGGATGCGACCATCAGCGTGCTCTGAGCCGCTCGCCCTAGACCACCTGACATGAGCGGTTCCGAACGCACTGGTTGGGACGAGTGGCCGCGCATGCGCCGTAGGACTGGGAAGAGGCGAGTTTGTTTCGCCGACCTGTGGGGTTCCTCACAGCGGAGAGGAACATTCTCATCCCATTGAGTTAATATCATTATATCTATTACAGGGAGATGGGTGTGGCAGGGACAATTGCTAATGGTGGAGCCTAAAGATTGCTTGAAACTGTCAGCCTGTCACATACATACATACATATATATATATATAAGAGGGTTTAGGTCTGACTAAAACTAAAAATGACTGCTCATACCAGTAGCTTGGTCCGATTTTTAGTCTAGTACAAGTTCATTTTAAGGGGCAGTTATCCACTGACTGATATTTTTGGTTCCTATTGAATGATCGACTAGGTGATGCGCTGTCACCTATGGGACTAGGGGCTGCTGTGGCACCTGCTGGGAGCAACCACACAGGGCGCCAGATTTTTTTTCTATGGACTGGGTGACATTTGGTGCCAGTGGGGGTAAGGGAAGAAGGCACCAAGTGCTCAGCTCAGGCTCTGCCAGGCTGCTTTTTAGGGGGTAAGTGGGTTTATTGGAGGACAGATAGTATGTTTTGTTCCGAGAGAGGAGGAGGTGCCACCTGCTTATTATTTTAAAGTGGACCAAAACCCAGGATTTTGCCTATCCTAGGTTTTGGTCCTTGCCCCCGGGGCATCCCCGTTCAGAAGTGCCCCACTATTTGAACCCCCCCATCCAAGTTGCCTGAACAAACTCACCTCTTCCTGGTCCTACGACGCATGCACAGCCGCTTGTCCAATCAGCGCGCTCGGATCCGCTTGAGCCCCTTCGTCCAGGAGCTAGTCTAAAGCAAGTGGATCTGAGTGTGCTGGCAGCCGCATCCCCCGCTTCCCTCTAACAGGGAGCATGCCTGTGCCGGCCATTCACAAATGCCTGGCGCCGGCACTCGCCCTGCTAAAGGGAAAGCGGGGATGAGGCTGCTGCTCGCGCATGTGCTGTTGGACCAGGTAAGAAGGGGGAACAACTATGCCTGCAGTCTCATAGGCTCCAGGGTGGGTTTTGGTCCTCTTTATAGAGCTTGGAGATCCATTGTAGAGCACACTGTTTTGTTCCAGGAGGACGCCACCCTGCACAGGACACCTTCCAGCACAAGGGTATCCCTGTATGGGTGCAACCACACACAATGGAACAACTGCAGCCTGGTCCTCTGTAATACTTATGTATTGCAAGATGAGTGGACAGTGTAGCCAGGCAGTGGGAAAAGCAAGCAGGATGCTCGGCTGCATAGCTCGAGGCATCACCAGTAGGAGGAGGGAGGTTGTGATGCCGCTGTATAGAGCCCTGGTGAGGCCACAGCTAGAATACTGTGTGCAGTTCTGGAGACCTCACCTGCAAAAAGACATTATTCAAATAGAACGTGTCCAAAGGCCGGCAACGAAAATGGTGGAAGGACTTAAACTTAAAACTTATCAGGAGAGACTTAAAGAACTTAATCTGTACAGTCTGGAGGAAAGAAGGGAGAGGGGGGACCTTTACATAAGTGAAAGGATTCAATAAGAAGAAGCTTAATGATAGAACAAGGGGGCACAACCTGAAGCTAGTCGGGGGGAAGATCAGGAGCAATGTTAGAAAATATTATTTTACAGAAAGAGTAGTAGATGTTTGGAACAAACTTCCAGCAGAGGTAGTTGAAAAATCAACAGTCACTGAATGAGCACATGCCTGGGATAAGCACACATCTATCCTAAGATAAAGAGTACATACAGTATACACATAAGGGCAGACTAGATTCTATGTTTCTATGTATTGTAGAAACACTTTATGTTTATAGGTCTGACAGATTTCCTTGAACGTATCCACAGAATAGCAGCAATTATCTTATTATTATATTATATTATCTTAATGCCTCTGCAGGTGGCAGCTAGATGGGCCCAGAACCCAGGGCCGTATTTGGTGTTCATGGTGCCCTAGGCACTTTAAGTGCTTGCACCCCCCTTTTTTAAGTTAGGTAACGGTCCATATAAGAAAAAAGTGTGTAGGGGAAAAGAGTGCAACGGGCTAGATGCAGATAACGTGTGTGTGGAGGAGGGGTGAGGCACAAAGGGGGAAATGCAGAGAAGCAGACAAGCATGAACCATCTTTTACTGCGTTCTGACATACAGGAGTCACATGACCAAAGTAGTGGAGGGGAGATGCTGTGGCGTGTGTTCAACCCATTGCACCCCCTTCACACAAATACACTCTGCATCCTTCTGTGGCTGGGGGGTGTTTGTTAGGAGGCATTAATGTTTCTGGCTATATGATTTTTAATTTATTTTCTTTACTACAGTAGTAAGGGCAGTGTCCTCCCCCCCTTCCAGGTTGCCACCCTAGGCACGTGCCTAGGGTTGCCTAATGGCAAATACAGCCCTGCCAGAACCACCATCTGAAATGTTACCTATATGTGATGGCTAGGCCTCTAATCTGAGCTGGGCCTCCAAGGCGACCGGGCTTACCTTAAAGTGGAAATTCAGTCAAGTATGACCCCCCCCGCCCTGGCACCGAGGCAGGATGAGGGGGGTTACAAATAAAAAACCCCTCACCTTAACAACGCAACAGCGCCGTTCCTCCCGAGCCCAGGCGGTGGCCACAGGAAAAGATACAAAGGCCTCGATTCAATAAGAGTTGAAAAAAATTCTCAAGGTAGTAAAAAATTCACATAAACACTTCCTGTTTGCAGGTGGCCTGCAAATGCATAAGCCGCCATTTTGTTTCCAAAATTTACTACAGCAGGAGTTAGACAAAAGGTAAATTCAATTTTATGTGTAGCAATCTGAATTGCCCCGGGGAGGGATGTATATGAGCGCAGTTTGTTGGGTTAGTCTGGTTTAAATCATTTTTGACCGTTGGTCCGCTTTAAGTTCAAACAAGTTGCCCAGCCATCACAATTTAATTTATGGGGGACCCAAACACAATATAGGCTGTACAGCATCTGCCCCCCATAAACTATATGTGATGGTTAAGGCCCTAGTTTGAATCGGTTGCCAAGGCAACCTTGGAGGGGGAGACACCCTCATTTATCATTATAACTGGCAGCAATAGTGTGGCAGTCAGTAACAAAGAGCCAATCGCCCATTTATTGTGATCAGGCCCTTTGCTGGAGTCTTGGCCCACACTACAGAGGTGTCTTGGGGGATCAATATGTTGGATCTCTGCTAGATCAATGAACAAACCAAAGGTCCGCTCGGGTATGGGTGACATTTAATAAAAAAATAAGTCAAAGGAGCTTCATGCGATTTATGTTCGGGGCGCAAGGGGTGCGCCCCTGCAAAGGGGGCCTCCACCAACCTTTAGCTTATGGTCTGGTCCAGGAGGCTTTTCAGCCTTTGGTCTGATGGGCCCCGGGGCAAACCGGCAACAAAGCTATCAGTGGTAGGAAAAATACTGTATCTGGGGCCTCCACCAGATTTTGTGCCGCGGGGCCCCCACCACACTTAATCCGGGCCCTGTTTAAGTTAAAGCATCAGCAGGCAGAAAATAAAAAAAAAAAATAGAAAATTGCCCCTAAACACCGGCTCTGCCACAAGTGCCCTCCAGCAAGTCCCTACAGATAGACAATGACCTGGAACATTCCCCCTCCTCCCACTGAAGCTTTTGTCATCTCAAATGTACCAAAAAGGCACTTCTCAGAAAACAGATTTTTTTGTCATTTTTAGTTTTTTCTTTTTTTATATATATAGTTTTTTTTTTCTTTAGTAAAAACAATGCTTCTAAAAAAAGTTTCCTTTTCTTCAAGTTAAGACGTTAAAGTGGCATAAAGTCATCAGAAAAGCTCCCTGATCATCTATGTACACTATGTTCCTGGGAAAAGAAAGAGGAGCAGCGCGAATGAAGAGCAGGGGCGCGCTGGATCCCCGGTGTAGGGAGTAAGGTAAAAAAGCATGAACGGGGCTTGCCATTCTTTTATCTTTAAAGTGGATCACATTTTCACTATCCTGGGTTTTGGTCCTTGCCCCCGATCAGCGATTTGCACTCCAGTGCCTAGTAATTCAGACAGGCTGGTGTGAGGGAATGCGCATCAGCCATAGGGAACCCGGGGATGCAGCCGCAAACAGAAATCTATTCCAGCCAATGATATGCACAGCATAACTCACTGCTTGTGCACACGTGTCGTGGGATCACTGGGGAGGTGAGTATAGGGTTTCACACAGCGATTTGGGTGCCTCGGGTAACAGAACATGGGCCAAAACCCAGGTGGGTCACAGTTTGGGTCCACTTACGCTTTTTTCAGGGGTGACCTCTAACTTCCTGTCTCCTCAGCCAGCCTGGGGGGGGGGGGGCAGCAGCACTGTTATAATCTGCCCAAAGCATTGCATGATGGTTAAAAACATCTACGCACATCAGAAGAATTGTAATAGCAATAAGCTGCTATTCCGGCACAGGCTGGCGCATGGGGAAGGACCATTAGGGGTTAGTCCCACTCCTGTAAAAGCAAAATAGTACAATTTTGTCTCTCCTGATTCTACTTTAATCCGATTTTTCTTTCGAGGCGGTTAATATAATATCTTGTAATGTGCAATATTCATTAACATTTTTCCATAGGGCTCCTTTAAAGTGGATCCAAACACAATTTTGACTATCCTGGGTTTTGGTTCTTTCCTCCAGGGCACCCTGATCGGGGGTGCCCCGCCGTGTGAGACCCCCCAGGTTGCCAAAACCAACTCACCTCTTTCCAGTTTCACGGCGCATGCGCGGCTGCTCGTCCAATCAGAGCACTCGGGGCCACTGATGTCACATCAAGCCTTCGTCCTAGGCCAGCGGCTCCAGACGTGCCGACGGCCGCATCCCCCGCTACCCTCTAACAGGGAGAGTTGCCACGCCGGCCATTCACAAATGCCTGGAGCGGACATGGACCCTGCTAAAGGGATAGCAGGGATTGTATGGGGGATATATATATATATATATATATATATATATATATATATATATACTGCCATATGACATGCACCAGCCTCATCGCCGGCTTTCTTTTCGGGCATGTGCGCTCCCGCACCCAGCCTATATGAATGACAGTAAGTAAGCCCAGCTACAGGGAAACCAGGGATGTGGCTGATGGTTAAAGAGGAACAACACCCATGAATTTGACTTTCCTAAGGACTGGAACTCAGGAGGTCCTCTTTAAGGTGAATCTACCGGCAACCCCGGGGGTTTTCACACAGCATCCCGCATTAAGACGCTCTGTAATCTTTTAGATTCCAGGTCCGGCCGTAAAGGGATTTGATCCGCTTTGAGCTTAGGTTTAAGTGAGGATGTTCCTTTAGTTGGCTCTAGCCTTATTGTTGAGGTTTAGCTCCATGTGCCATTAGATCTATATATAGATATATATGTATAATGTTCTCTCTTATATCTGTGCTGTGCCTCAGCCTTTCCCGTCCCATATTGTTACACATCAGCTTTGCTTTGATGTTGTTGTGACCTCACAGGACATTTGGCTTCCCGGCATAACATACACCCCCCCCCCCCCAGACACACACCATTGTAGGTCACCTTTAGGGGCCACAAACCATAAAGTGCGAGTTAGCTTATGTGAAAGAGTCGCTCGTAATATTCAAGCTCTACAAACATTTTGGTTATGTGCATAGAAAAGCATTAAAGAGCAACTCCACCCAACTATAGATTCTGACCCTTCCTGGCCTTAGCTGCCCCTCTGAGCAGCTTCAGATACGAGGTGAGGTATTGCCATTCACTTTGCCCACAGACGCCATGTGACCTCTGTTTGCAAGTCTCACCCTAGAGAATAACAATTAGGAAGCCATCGGCTATTTGTGACAGCCATCGTTTCCAGCGGACGGTTAGAACTGCTGCCATGGAGCACATGCTGCGAGCCCCCCCTGGCCCATTATCACCCGGGCCATATAACTGGCTGACTGAGGACCATCATGACAGCAGGCGCTATGTATTCCTCTAAGTGGACCAAAACCTACGGCGATCGGCCCAGGAATATAAAAGATTACTGGCTGATTGATTCCCTCCCCCTGGGAATTCACTTTTCATGGGTTCTGTTCCTTGCCCCCAGGACATCCCCCGCTGTGTGAAACCCCCCAGTTCGGCCACTAAAACTCACCTTTTCCTGCTCCAACGGCGAATGCGTGGACTCTCGTCCAATCAGAGCCCTTTGCCTTGACTACGTGATTTGGCAAAGGGCTCTGACTGAATACAATGGGGAGCGCGTGCTGCCGCATCTCCAGTTGCGCGCATGCTCCCGCCCCAGCCATTTAGGTAGGCGCGCACCGGGGATGCGGCAGCGTGTGCTCCCCAATGTAAACAATCAGAGCCATTTGCAGAAAGGCAAATGGCTCTGATTGGACGAGAGCCTGCGTATGCTGTAGCAGTGGAAAGGTGAGTTTTTACGTGCACCACTGTAGATCCAGACTGCGGCACCTCCCTGCGCCAGACCATGGCTCAGGGTGGCATTGCTGCCTCCTCAGTTCTTCCTAGCATCAATCCAGGTGACTAACCTCACACCCTCCATTCATTTCAAAAGAGGGACCGTGCGAGGCCCAGCACATCCCGTCCATAGTAGTGAAAGGATTAGGAGTGATTGTGACTGACACGAGAGAAGGAGTGCTGTGGAGATGGCGGGGACGGGATCGCCGATGCAGGTAAGACTCAAACTACCGGTATTGTGCGATTCAGCTGCACAGGACAGTAGGTGAACATGGTTATGGCGCATCCAGGAGCCTCAGCCTCATTGTTTTGGTCACTTGCCCATACCTCCCAACTGTCCCGATTTTCCCGGGATTGTCCCGATTTTTGAGAAGGATCCCGCGGTCCCGGAACATTACCAAATGTCCCGGGACGCCCTGCGCTGTGACAGCCCAGGGCCGCAATGACGCCGGCGCGAAGCTAACTTCCTGGCGCGTGGGGTGAGAGAGTGGGGCGGGCGCACGGGGGTGGGTGGGCAGGCGCACGGGGGTGGGGGGGCGGGCGGTATGCTGGTTTGGGGATAATACGTACCGCATGCAGGGGTGAAGGCAGCCGACATTGCTGGAGCTGGAGAGCGTGGCCGGGGCGTGACGGGGGCGTGGCCGGGGCGTGACGGGGGCGTGGCCAGGGCGTGACTTGGGCGTGGCCGGGGCGTGACGGGGGTGTGGCCGGGGCGTGACGGGGGTGTGGCCTGGGGCATGGCTTGTCCCGCTTTGACGTTTTCAGAAGTTGGGAGGTATGCTTGCCACACAGGCCCTGGTCATGGCCGTATGGCTAATCAAAGACACAGTTCCTGAGCTTGTTCCAGGCCCTGGGGATGCTCCGCTTTGTGAAACCCCCCAGATCGCCCAGTACAGCTCCAACGACGCATGTGCCGGCTCTCATCCAATCAGAGCCGTTTGCCTTTGTCATTTGATAAGCGGGTCTTATAGGCTTCACAATCAGGGCTGTCTGCCGAATTACATAGGAACAGCAAACCCTCTGATTGGACGAGAGCCCGTGCAAGCACCCTTGGATCGGGAAGAGGTGAATGAATACCGGAGACCTGGTGGATTTCACACAGCTGGGCATCCCAATTCCGGATGCCCCGGAGGAAGGCCAGAGGCCCTGGGTTATGCTCCACTTTGAGTAGCAGAACTGAAAATCGGCAAGAAAATGAATAGGGTCCATGTGCTAGTTATGGTCAACCTGAAAGCTCAGAGAGAACCTATAAAGAGTAAGTCCACTTTTTATTGAATTTTAGAAAGTCTATGGCCCTTATTTATGAAGGAATAGCGACAGGTAGCGACTGGTGAGCGGCCGGTAATGACGGGCTCCGCCACGAGAACGCCGGCTCCCCACCACAATCACACATTTATCAAGCCAATCCTGCTTAGCGACTGAGATAGCGCCAGATAGCCACTCATTCATCATTATTCCAGCCTCAGCCCACAGAGCCAGCGTCCGACCTTGAACAGCGACAGGTATGACCTCTCGCTACCTGGCGCTCTCCAATGCATTTCAATGGAACAATCTTTAAATATTCATAATTAATTGTTATTAATGTTTTTTTTTTTCAATGTGAAAAATTCTGTGACCACTTCTGCCATGTTAGAGAATTTTTTTAAGGTAAAAAAAAAAAAAATTGTGCAGAATTGATATTACAGGTCTGATATTATTGTATTCATATTACTAAATTATTTATAAATTTTATTTTTTTTGGTTTCCAAAAATATGGTGGTTTGGGGGTTAAAAAACTACTCTTGGGTTTAAACATGCATTTCACAGCGCGAGAATTTTTTGAGCGTGATTTTTTGATGAATATGGTGGAAGCCGGTCGCTCTGACCAGTCGCTATCATGCGCTCCCATACAGCGCGGAACCTGTCAAATAGCGACTCGTCACCCCGTATTCAACATTACTGCACACCGACTCAGTCGCTATCAACAACTGAACAACGGCCAAGCACAGCGACTACTAGCGGGCGCTGTGAAAATACCGCTACAGTCGCTCAACTGTCGCTACCTGCCGCTATTAATGAATCGGCCTCCCCATTTTTGTGGCAAAATTATAAGCTGATCTAGATTTTTAGAACCAATCTGCAATCTGTTGCTTTTGGCAACATATACCAATTGCAGACTTAGGCCCTTATTCAAGAAGGGATAGTGCCTTGTAAATGACAGGTAGCGACAGGTGAACGCCGGACACGGCACGCAATTACACATTTATCAAGTAGAATCTGTTGAGCGACTGGGATAACGCCATGTAGCGTCCGATTCATCATAATCCCAGCCTCAGCGAACAGCACCGGCGTTCAGCCTTGCAGAGCGCCACGTATTACCTCTCGCTATCTGTCGCTCTCCCATACATTTCAATGGATGTTCTTTTATTTCTTTTTAAACAGGGTTTTTTTCTTTTTTTAAATCTCAAATAATGTTGTGACCTCTTCTGGCCTAGAAAAAGCCATTTTTGCAAATATTTTTCATGTTTTACATATTTATGCAGAATTAACATTACAGGTCTGGCATTGAAGTGTTCATATTACAATGTTATTACAATGTTATTCCATGTGTTTTCGCTTTGTTACTAGTGGATAGATGCTAAAAAACAGACTTTAATCACACAGCCTCCGGCGCTCTGGGCATCAGAGAAGCATTTTTGAGCAGCGGAGGTGTGTGAGGCTGTTTTTTTAATGAATATGCCGTGAGTCGGTCGCACTGACCAGTCGCTTACATGCGCTCCCATACAGCGCTGTACTGGTCATATAGAGACTCCTCACAATGTATTCATCATTGCTGCACAGCGACTGAGTCGCTATGAAATAGCGAACCACGGCCGAGCACTGCGACTACTAGCGGGCGCTCTGAAATGCCTGCTACAGACGCTCATCTGTCGCTCCCTGGCGTTAGTGATAAATCAGCCTGCCCGTGTAACAGAATTCAGATAGTTGCACAGAACACTGCTGCTGGGAGGGTGTAAGGTTGACTGAGCTCCCTCCCCCCAGCAGCGGCCATAGCAGCAGTGTTCAGTGTGTACAGGGCTCACTCCTCTCACCTTGGTGTACAGACTTGGTGTATGTTGACAGTAGCATTAGATTGCAGGTAGTGAAAACCGCTTCCATAAAACACATTTACTAACAGAAAAATATAAAAAAAACCTACAAAATCAGCTCAGCAACATGAGCCCATGTGTTTAGCACAAAAAAAAAAAAATTACACTCCCAAAAATTCCATCAAAAGTGGACTTACCCTTTAAAGTGGACCAAAAAAGGGACAGTCAAAAAAGGGACAGTCCCTCCAAATCAGGGACCGTTGGGAGCTCTGGTCTTAGGCCTTAAAGTGGACCAACACCCACGGGTGATCGGCCCGGGAATCTATAAGATTCCCGGGCCGATCACCTCCCTCCCCGCGGGACATCCGAGATCGGGATGTCCCGCAGGGTTAACCCCCCCAAACACCCCAAACTCCTTACCTTATCTTCCTCGCGTCTCCCTCCCTCGCGCCCCTCTAGACATGTGAATGGCCGGCGCAGGCACGCGAGCGTCAAGAGTGACGCGCGGGAGGCGGCGGCGGAGGAGCTGCTTGTCCGCGGCTTGCCCGACGGCGCTGGGAGCGGGGAGAGGTGAGTTTTTCGGGGGGTTCTGAGGTGCCCCACCGAAGTGGACCAAGACCCAGGATAGTCAAAATCCTGGGTGTTGGTCCACTTTAAAAATGAACTTTCTTCTTTCCATGTAACAAAGTAATACAAGTGCTCGAAAATCGAACTTAACCAGAAACAACATGTATGCTCTAAAAACATCCCAAAATGTGCCACCAACGCATCCAAAGCCATTCCTTCAGCTTTTTCTGCAGTGATATGCGGCTTGATAAATTAAAGAGGACCAAAACCCAGAACTTTGACTATCCTGGGTTTTGGTCCTTGCCCCCGGGACATCCTAATAGAGGATGCCCCCCTGTGTGAAACCCCCCGGATTGCTCAAACAAACTCACCTCTTCCGGGCCTACGGCGCATGTGTGGCCGCTCGTCCAATCAGCACGCTCGGATCTGCTCAAGCCCCTCCAGGAGCTTGTCTGATGCCAACCGAGCATCCCCCGCTGCCCTCTAACAGGGAGTGTGCCCACACCGGCCATTCACAAATGCCTGCTGTGGGCATGCATCCTGTTAAAGGGATAGCGGGGATACGGCCACAGCTCACACACGCGTCGTTAGACTGGGAACGAAGGTGAGTTTTCGGGCAACCTGGAGGGTTTCACACAGCAGGGCACCCCCCACCGACCATTCACAAATGGCTGGCATGGGCACGTGCCCTGCTAGAGGGATAGCGGGGATGCGGCCCGTGCATCCGCCGTTGGACCGGGAAGAAAGGTAAGTGAACGGGGCAACCTGGGGGGTTTCACACAGCGGGGCATCCCGATTCTAGGGGGGGGGGGGAATCGATCGGCCCGGGAATCTTATAGACCTGGGTTTTGAGCTACTTTAAGCCTCTTTTGGGTGAAACTGTTCTTTGAGGATAAAAGAGATAACAAAGACATAAAAACAATGTGAATGCAATTGCAGCCGACGCATTTTTAGTGTCAAGAAAACGTCCAATCAGACGTGAGCGTCTTTTTATACACCGCCCGCTCTCCAGCGTCAGAACAGAAAACTAACAATTACTTTTTGGAGAAGATTCATATTTCTGTATTTTTTTTTTTATATAAAACATTTTAGCATTTTTTTAAAAAGATTTCTCAAGTAAAATGTCCACTGCCCAACACTGTGACGTGACGCAGCCTCCATCAGAATCGCGCACCTGTAACCAACGGTAGTCGCTGTTAGTGCTTACCCGCGACCTACTTCTATCGCTTACAAGACAAACTCTTCCGGCGAAGGCCAAAAAAGCTACAATGGACTTGATCGGATGCCAAAAAACTTGCATGTCGGACTTCCCGCAACATAGGAGACGATACCGCGTGTATAGCATGCCGGAATAAAAAGGAAAAAACGAAAATATTCCTCTTGCCTGGTGCAGAGTCAAATCGAAAAAACAAAAATTAAAATAAAATAAGTGGGTCGTTGGTTTAAGTTTCGGCCAAAACAGAACTGGAATGAAGCTCGTGTGAAAAAAAAAAAACGTGTCTAATTTAGCACTAAAAAGACGGCAGTCAGGAAAGGGGCGGGGTTAAGGAGTCTTTAAAAAAAACAACAAAATAATGAAAGCTGCCACTGTACAACCGAGGAGGTTATGTTCCCATACGATCCAGATGTCCCATCAATCCTCCTCTCCCCCGCCGTACAAGTCGGCCAGCTTTTTAAAGCGAGGGCCCCAGTCATTCAAGTACTCGAAGTCCTGATCTTCGGAGCTGGAGGAGTTGAGGGAGCTGACGGAGCCCGCGGTGGATCCACTTCCCTCGTAGTCAAAAACCAGGAGAGAGTCGTAAGGTGGTGCGGTGGGGTCGTTGTCTGCCGCTCGTAACCCCTGCAGGAAATGAGAAAGAAGCTAATCAGATATTAAATATGCAAAGGGGCAATAAAAAGGGGGGGTATTTAGGATGGACAACATGCTAGTTCTATACCTCCCAAGTGTCCCTGATTTGGAGGGACTGTCCCTCTTTTGAGTCCACGCCCCCCTGCCCCTCGTTGTTCCCATTTGAGGTGTAACATGCAGATCTGCATCAATAAGTGATTCATTTGCCCAGAGCCGGCTCTAGGTTTGTGGAGGCCCTTGGGCAAGAAAGTCTTAGTGGGCCCCTAAGTAGTGAGTCACATGATGTCACCTTTCAGCTCCGCTTCCTCAAATGGGCCATCTCCTGCTGCTGATCACCCTCCAGTTCTTATCGCCCTCCCTATAGCCACCAATCGTCCTCTAGTCCTTATTGCCTTCCCTATAGCCACCAATCGTCCTCTAGTCCTTATTGCCTTCCCTATAACCACCAATCATCCTCCAGTCCTTATTGCCTTCCCTATAGCCACCAATCACCCTCCAGTCCTTATTGCCTTCCCTATAACCACCAATAATCCTCCAGTCCTTATTGCCTTCCCTATAGCCACCAATCATCCTCCAGTCCTTATTGCCTTCCCTATAGCCACCAATCACCCTCCAGTCCTTATTGCCTTCCCTATAGCCACCAATCATCCTCCAGTCCTTATTGCCTTCCCTATAGCCACCAATCATCCTCCAGTCCTTATTGCCTTCCCTATAGCCACCAATCGTCCTCTAGTCCTTATCGCCTTCCCTATAGCCACCAATCACCCTCCAGTCCTTATTGCCTTCCCTATAGCCACCAATCGTCCTCTAGTCCTTATTTCCTTCCCTATAGCCACCAATCATCCTCCAGTCCTTATTGCCTTCCCTATAGCCACCAATCATCCTCCAGTCCTTATTTCCTTCCCTATAGCCACCAATCATCCTCCAGTCCTTATTGCCTTCCCTATAGCCACCAATCATCCTCCAGTCCTTATTTCCTTCCCTATAGCCACCAATTGCCTTCTAGTCCTTATCGCCTTCCCTATAGCCACCAATCACCCTCCAGTCCTTATTGCCTTCCCTATAGCCACCAATTGCCTTCTAGTCCTTATCGTCTTCCCTATAGCCACCAATTGCCCTCAAGTCCTTATCGCCTTCCCTATAGCCACCAATCATCCTCTAGTCTATCGATACTCCACTGGAGGACCTGGGTCCGAATGCGGACCACGACGCCAGATTTCCGGATCCCTTTCCTGACAGCTCTGCACTCAGTTGCTTCTGTGTTGCTGTGCTCAGAGCTGCCCCCTTGATCATCGATGTAGTGTTTAATGTCCTTGCCAGTGTCATGGCTCCCTGGGAGCAATATAAAGTACTGCACAGGCGGAAGTGGCATTGCAAGGGACACACAAACTTTATTTCTCGGTCTCTTTGCCCCATCCAATACCTTTACCCCCACCCCAACTCGGCCCCATCCATTCCTGTCCCCCCAGCTCTGCCCCATGCAGCCCAGTCTCCCTGCCCCATCCATCACTGGCCCCTCAGCTCTGCCCCATCCATCCCTGTACCCCCCAGCTCTGCCCCATCCATTCCTGTCCCCTCAGCTCTGCCCCATCCATTCCTGTCCCCTCAGCTCTGCCCCATCCATTCCTGTCCCCTCAGCTCTGCCCCATCCATTCCTGTCCCCTCAGCTCTGCCCCATCCATTCCTGTCCCCTCAGCTCTGCCCCATCCATTCCTGTCCCCTCAGCTCTGCCCCATCCATCCCTGTACCCCCCAGCTCTGCCCCATGCAGCCCAGTCTCTCTGCCCCATCCATTCCTGTCCCATGCAGCACAGTCTCTCTGCCCCATGCAGCCCAGTCTCCCTGCCCCATCCATCACTGGCCCCCCAGCTCTGCCCCATCCATTCCTGTCCCCCCAGCTCTGCCCCATCCATTCCTGTCCCCCCAGCTCTGCCCCATCCATTCCTGTCCCCCAGCTCTGTCCCATGCAGCCCAGTCTCCCTGCCCCATCCATTCCTGTCCCCCCAGCTCTGCCCCATCCATTCCTGTCCCCCAGCTCTGTCCCATGCAGCCCAGTCTCCCTGCCCCATCCATTCCTGTCCCCCCAGCTCTGCCCCATCCATTCCTGTCCCCCCAGCTCTGCCCCATGCAGCCCGTCTCTCTGCCCCATCCATTCCTGTCCCCTCAGCTCTGCCCCATCCATTCCTGTCCCCCAGCTCTGTCCCATGCAGCCCAGTCTCCCTGCCCCATCCATTCCTGTCCCCCCAGCTCTGCCCCATCCATTCCTGTCCCCCCAGCTCTGCCCCATGCAGCCCGTCTCTCTGCCCCATCCATTCCTGTCCCCTCAGCTCTGCCCCATCCATCCCTGTCCCCCCAGCTCTGTCCCATGCATCCCAGTCTCTCTGCCCCATCCATTTCTGTCCCATGCAGCTCAGTCTCTCTGCCCCATCCATTCCTGTCCCCCCAGCTCTGCCCCATCCATTCCTGTCCCCCCAGCTCTGCCCCATGCAGCCCAGTCTCCCTGCCCCATCCATTCCTGTCCCCCCAGCTCTGCCCCATCCATTCCTGTCCCCCAGCTCTGCCCCATGCAGCCCAGTCTCTCTGCCCCATCCATTCCTGTCCCCCCAGCTCTGCCCCATCCATTCCTGTCCCCCAGCTCTGCCCCATCCATTCCTGTCCCCCCAGCTCTGCCCCATGCAGCTCAGTCTCTCTGCCCCATCCATTCCTGTCCCCCCAGCTCTGTCCCGTGCAGCCCAGTCTCTCTGCCCCATCCATTCCCTTCCTCCCTTTTTTTGGCCATCCAATCCGCGGCCTCCCAGCTTTGCCTGTAGGTTCTGTGGGGCCCAATATGATTTTTGGAGTGGGGTGGGTGTGCGACAGCCCTCCCCCCGGACTTGAGCCACACACTGTGGGATGGTCATTTGGATCAGATGTGACACCCAATTTAGCACACAGTCCTGCGTAATATATTTTGAAACTTTTCATACAAGAAAAATGTTTGGTGCATGACACTCAGCCAATCAGCACGCTCGGTCTCGCCCCGAGTCTGCGACGTGGGAGCAGCAGGAAGGCGAGTGAATGGGGCGACCTTGGGGGATACACACAATTCGGGATCCCCCCACTGAGAAGGAACAAAACCCCTAAAAATGAAAATCGGGTGTGTTCCTGTTTTTAATACATATTCATCTAATTGAGCCAATGAACTAGGAATTACCTATAAGCCACTAATATAATACACATATATTTCCAGGAGAGTTCACTGAGAGTTATATACAAACATTCTTCCCTTTCTACAACACCGAGCTAAGATCATATCGGGAACATACTTCACCACAAGAGACTAGTTCTACATTCAGACAATGTGACTTGCCATCGTGTCATCTCTCATCATGGATGTGCTTCGTACATACAGGGACAACTTGGACAGGGTCAGCTCCAGGTATATGTGGGCCCTTGGGCAATAGAGTCTCAGTGGGCCCCTTGCAGTGTGGTATGACGCAGGAATGGCAGAATAAAAGAGAAGTCAGGAAGGAAAGACAGAAATAAAGAGGAATGAAAAAAAGAATGGAAAAAAATAAAGAACAAAGGCATAGAAGGAATGAGAGAAACAGAAAAGAGAGAGAGAGAATGAATGAATGACAGAAATGATGAAAGAATAAAGGGAATGAAAGAAAGAAGCCAGGAAAGACAGAAAGAGGAATGAAAAAAGAAAGAATAGATGTAAAGAAATATATAAAATAAATGAAAAGAAACAGAAAAAAAACAAAAGCATAGAATGAATGTCAGAAAGAGAATGAATGACTGAAATGAAGAGAATATGAAGAAAAAAATGGCAGAAAAAAGAATGGCATGGAAAGGAAAGAAAGAATACATGGGCTGACAGAATAAAAAGAAAGAGAAGCAATGACAAAGTATAGAAGGAATGACAGAATAAGATAATAGAAGGAAAGACTGAAAAGGAATGGCAGAAATCATAGAAGAAATGGCAGAACGAGGAGACGAAAGAAAGAAAAAGGCTAGAAGAAAGAAACAAAGAAGGACAGAACTGAAATATTAGAAGGAAAGAAAAATTAGAAGGAATGGCAGAAAGAACAGACAAAGGAAAGAAACAAAGACAAGATGTAAAAAAAGAAAGTCTCTCCCAGTGGCCAATCTGCGCCTGGCTTAGTCCTGGTTACTGCACGGCCCTGCGTCCTGCATAGGGGTTGAGGGAATGAGGTTGGGCCCTTCCAAGTTGCAGGGGCCCGGGTATGGCCAGTGCTGATGCCTGCCCTGAACTTGGATGTCTCTGGTCTGTAAAGGAATGCTCAGCCAATCCATACACTCCACTACTGCGGTTCAGCCAATAGCAGGGCCCCAGTTATTAATTGCCCGAACTTTCTGGATTCAGTGGTGCAATCTTCCCTCTTATGTCAGCAAAATAGGACATTAAAAGACATTAAGACATTAAAATCTTTCTCCTGCTGGACTTCAACTCTGTTCAGGACTCTAGGATAAGGGCGCCGCCATCTTGCCTCAGAAGCATCACATACTGAGGAGAGGGGGCAACAGTGCAGGCGGGTTATAGCTGTGCTTTGCACAGACAGAGCAGAGCTGGGGGTCAGAAAAAGGACAGAATCCCAGAATGCAGAGCAGCACAGTCAGAAGACACTTCCTGTCTACAGGCAGCCTGAGACTCCATGGGCCTCCACCTTGGATGTTAAAAGGCTCAGAAAACACAATAGATGCAGGTAGGATGATTTTTAATGTGGGCAATCTGTATGTACAGGGCGGGGAAAACATAACATGCTCTTATTTAAACCGAACCTTCAGCGTGATTTAATGAAAAGCCCAAACTCTTAAAAAACGGTTCCCCAGCATCTAAAATTAATATATTTTACGTATTTAGTCACTAACTTATTATTCTTTCCCCCACTGGGCTGCAACTCTGTTCAGGACTTTAGGATACGGGCGCCGCCATCTTGACTCAGAAGCATCACACTTACTAAGGAGAGGAGAGTGGGATAAGGTAGGAGGGGGTGGGTTATAGCTGTGCTTTGCTCAGACAGAGCAGAGCTGGGGTCAGGTAAAGGTCAGCAGTCCCAGAATGCAGAGCAGCACAGTCAGGAGGCACTTCCTGTTTGCAGGCTGCCTGATAAGATGGCGGCTTCTACAAGCCACCATCTTGGATGTTTAAAGGCTCATAACATGCAGTAGATGCAGGTAGGATGATTTTTAATGTGGGCAATCTGTATGTACAGGGTGTGGGAAACATATAAGATAGACTCTTATTCAGAGTGAAGGTCCGCTTTAAGGTGAAGTTCCGGTTTAATCCGCTATCTGGTCCTGGTAGGACTTGTGTTACACAATTACAGTGAGCCGACCCACAGACACGCCACTGCTGTTTGCTGGTTGAAACTCTAATAAATTTGCAATGTATAAAGATGGGCCTTTATAAGTAAAAACACTGACAGATTAAAAGCCAAAAAGCAGACGTGGGTATTTTAATGAAACCATGTCTGCATTTAATATTCCTGACTTGTGCCAGCCATCTCTGAGGAAATTAAATGTTCATTAGAAAACAGGGAAGCCTTTTCTGTAATAAAAAAAAAAGAACACGAACACAAAAAATTATCTACAGTGCGCAATGCGCTGCGTTACCAAAGGCAATGTTCCAGCACTGATGGGTTAATACAGAGAATTACGGCTTGATATTTCCCAACATCCCGTCACATGTGCCTATCCTGGAAGAACGTAAATATCAAAAGTTGTGCTCAGATTGTCTTAATGATGTCAAATTAGTATCCGCGCCCTCCGCTGCCAGCTGATCTGCCTTCTAATGTGGAGCAGATGGCTCGAGAGATTAGAATAAAAAAGAAACGGGCAACTCGATAGCCAGAGAAAAGGTTCCATAAAGCATCCAATATGGCTGATTGAGAGCTAATTATGAGTCTTAATCCAAATCCCATGGAAAGTCCAGAAAAGTGCGGACCAGATGTTGCGAGGAGTGCGCGTGTGGCACCCAGGATGGATGCTTCCAGTACGGCCTGAGCCATCTCTGTTCAAAATGCGGAGGAGAGCTTTACAAAAATAGGACGTCTTAAAACGGACCTTCACCCTGAACTAGAACCTATCTTGTATGTTTCCCCCACCCTGTACATACAGATTGCCCACATTAAACCGGACCTTCACCTTGAATAAGAGCCTATCTTGTATGTTTCTGGCACCCTGTACATACAGATTGCCCACAATAATCCGGACCTTCACCCTGAATAAGAGCCTATCTTGTATGTTTCTTGCACCCTGTAAATACAGATTGCCCTGCACCTAGTGCATATTCTGAGCCTTTAAACATCCAAGATGGCAACTCATAGAGGATCAGGCTGTCTGCAAACAGGAAGTGGCTTCTGACTCTGCCGCTCTGCATTCTGGGAAGGCTGTCCTTTTCCTGACCCCAGCTCTTCCCCGCCTGCGCAAAGAACAGCTATAATACCTCCCCCTACACTTTCTTCTCTTCTCAGTATGTGTGATGTTACTGAGGCAAGATGGCGGCGCCCACATTTTAGAGTCCTGAACAGAGTTGCAGCACAGCGGTGAAAATACTAAAAATTAAGCGACTAAAATTTTAAAATAATACCATTTTGTGATTACTCACCTTTAAAATGGGTATTATAAGTATGTCACACACCCCGTTTCCACTATTCATGACATATGGGTTATGGTCCAGTAGAGGGCGAACTTCTGCAGAGATGAAAGCAAAAAAGAAGCCCCTCCCGGTCCATAAATACCTGGGACCTCCCACACATTCCCCAGTATATGACAGCAGTAAGGGGACCAGGAAAAGCTAATAAAACATTCTCAACCATAAAAAGGTTCACCATATAAAGGATCCAGAATACAAAAGGGCGGGATGAAGCGGGGTGTGTGACATACTTATAATACCCATTTTAAAGGTGAGTAATCACAAAATGGTATTATTCCAAGTATGTCACATACCCCGCTTCCACTATTCATGACATATGGGACATCCAATAGCAGTGTCCGTCATGGGTGGGGATCCAAATAAATCAAAAAAATGCACCAATTTAAACCACTGCAGCTTGCAGAACCTTGCGGCCAAAAACAGCATCCGCTGAGGCCCGCACATCAACCTTATAAAACTTTGAAAAAGTATGAACGGAAGACCAAGTAGCAGCCTTACAAACTTGTTCAACAGAAGCCTGGTGCTGAAAAGCCCAGGAAGCCTCAACAGCACGAGTAGAATGAGCAGTGATCTTAGCGGAATAGGCCCCAACAATGGCCTGGCGTATCCATTTACTAATGGTAGACTTGGCGGGCGCCAAACCTTTTCTGGGCCCAGAAGGCACCACGAAACAGCCGCGTTCCCAAAAAGGGCAAAGCTGTAAGTGACTTCTTGGCCGCAATGTCAGCCGCCCACTGGCGCAGCCAGACCGATCGGCGCATGGCCACCAACAGGGCCGAAATTCTACTACACATGGTAATAGTGTCGTCCATAGCCGACAAAACAAAATTCATGAACAATTCACACCTCTTAAGGGTTGTGAATTCAACGCTATCCGTGTTGAGCTGGGACCCATTTAACATGTCCCTGATCTCTGACCTGGTAGCCACAGCCACTAGTGCCGATGCACAGACAGGCCGCAAGGCTGAACCCACTCTGGCAAAGGCAGGACATGCCATCTGATCAATGCGCTTGGGTAGTGGCGTCAGGAGTATGTACAACGGAGGTGTTGGACAATCCTAAAATGGGTGCGTCAACCTCGGGAGGGGAAGACCAGCGCTTCACTGCGTCCACCGGAAAGGGATACTTCCTATCCCATCCCTGAGGAACACCGTGAAGGCGACTCAGCTTCTCCCATTCTCTAAGAATCATGCTGTCAAAATGATCCTGATTTGGAAACTCCAAGCGGGGCTTAGAATTCTTCGGAGGGGCCTCCGCTGGAGGGGAAATATCCAAAACCTCTAACAGATGGGTCAGGACCCTGGGGGTATCAGCAGCATCCCCCAGCGCCTGCCCGGCATCAGAATCAAAGAACTGCAATTCCTCAAACAATTCTCCCTCCTCAAGCGGGGAATAATCAGCTCAATCAGGGGAGTCATAATCATCAAAATCAATTACCGGCATAGCCGGTGACAGATGCCTTTTCTTAGCAGTGGCCTTTCTGACCACTGAGCTAGAAATAATTTTCTCGAGATTGGCCAGCCTGGCACATACATCCGAGTGCAACTCCCCACTAATGACCGTGTCACTTGGGGTACGGATGATGCGGGGTGGGGTAGGTGAGGCGGGCGGCACTGACCCAGACGCCTGGTGTCCCGACTGCCGCGTTATGGCCTGTTGCGCACATGGTATGCAAATAAGTACATTCTCCCCCGTAAGGGATACCCCACAACCCACACATAGATGGGATTGTCCCAAAGGGAGCCCGAGCCCAGTATCCTGCGGAGCCTCCATATGGTGATTTTAAGGTAGTCGCACTGACCCGAAGGAATTACGCTGGTAAGCAACCCGGGATGCCCCTTAAGTCCCAAGTGGGAGGATTTATAAGTGCCCCAAATTTCTGCAAACGCCATCTTGTCTCCCTTGCCAGAGATGTGCCAGAGGGGAACAGGGAGTCACAATGGCAAGTGAATGACAGCATGTGGGGAGGGCTGGAGTTTGCTGTACTCACACAATGTGCTGTGCCTCCTCCTGTCACTGCACCTCACACTGAGGGAGGGGAGAGGCAGGAAGCTGCCATGCTGTGTGCTCTCTATATCGCCACCAGCACCATTCATTACAGTAACTTCCATACTCACTACGCCGATGCTTGAACTTCCGCGCTCATCTCTTTTCCCTCCCTGTCACATGACTAGATTGTCACAACAGGGGGGCAACTGAGAGGAAGAGTCGATATACAGAAGCAGGAACTGCTCTTAATTCATGCTGACGGCTTCATCTTGCACACCGGCTGTGCATTCCGCACCTGGCGCTGTCCCAACTGCCAGCCACAAAGTTTACAATTTTTTTTTTAAATGAAAACTTTTGCCCAGCTCAGTTAGCGCCCTCCTGAGGCATGGCGCCCAGGGCAAGTATGGGGTATGCATGGCGATCGTCCTGGGTGCCAAGGACATGGACAAGGTGTATTTGTGAGCACCTTTATCTCAGCCCACTTGTTTTTGGCAGAAGGGTCAGGTCCACTGTTGGTGGTGCCATATGCCAGGCTCAGGGCCGGCTCCAGGTTTGTGGGGGGCATTGGGCAAGAGAACCCTAATGGGCCCCAAAGTAGTGAGTCACATGATGTCACCTTTCAGCTCCGCTGCCACAAATGGGTTTCCTGCTGCTGATCATCCTCCAGTCCTTGTCAGCTGTCACCTGGATCTCGCCATCTTCTGCGCTTCCATCAATTGCCCTCCATTCCAGGCCACCTTCTCCATTGTTGCTGATCATCAGCCATGAGCAGGTCTGCACATAACACCCGGCATTCTGTGGTTTGGGTCCACTGTAAATTAATACTATGGCCAAGTGTGAGCCTGAGTGGGCCCCTGAAGATGCCAGAGGCCCTGGCAATTGCCCAGATTTGCCCTGTGCTGGCATCAGCCCATTAGCCTGCCAGATCGGGCACAGTCATGGGGAGACAGCACTGCCACTGATAAGGACATGGAGTCTTATCTAGCCAATAGAGAGGCCGTCATAACCAGGGCACAGACCTGGAGTCCATCTGGCCAGATTAACAGCGAGAACAGTACAGAGGTTGGTCCAGCTCTTCCAAGGTTAAAACTTAATTTTCTGTATCTGGATAGTGGACCCGCGCTATCCAGATAGTGACCAAAGAAACATTTCTGTTCATATTTTGTATGCTAATGGCTGCTCCTGGGCACACAGTGGCTGGCAAAGCAGAAGCCAGAACCGCAGATCAGCTCCCGAGCAAGCACTGTGCAGTGATGGGTGCGTGCAGAGTTGTCAATTGGTGGCCGCTCATTGTACATAAGCCGCCAAGCACAGCCGCTGGCAGCTCAATGCGGGGAACTGTTTTCTTCTGGACCAGCTGGGCGACTACACCCCCCCACCCAGAATGGCAAAGCAGGAGTTCCCGAGCAGCATGTACCCACACAAGGGTGGCACATGGGACTTGGAACTGATGTTCCAGTAAGGAGGCGGGTGTCAGACAACTTAAAGGAAAAAAATACTGGGGCCTCCACCAGATTTTGTGCCCAGGGGCCTCCACCACAATTAATACGGCCCTGAGAGCGGCACTCACTCAGGAGCTGATGTGCGGTTCTGCCCACTGTGCGCCCAGCGGCAGCCATTAGCACACAAAATATGAACTTTTAAAGACTTTCACTTTACTTTTACTTTCAGGGTTTTTCCTAGTTTAACTAATGAGTTAAGTTTGTAGTGCGCAGGCGCAAGATCGTAAGGATTTCCGTCTGGACGATTATTTATTGAAAAAGGGAAACAGAAACTAACGGGAAACGTAAAGGATTCGTGGGAGGATACGATGGGAAAAGGGCAAAAACGAAAGCCTACGTTGTAACATGAGAAAATGAAACGGAAAAGTCACACTGGAAAATGCCATCCTCGTATTTGTAATCTGCCGTACGAACAGACGGAAACTTTACAGAAGGATTGCAATGCATGCAAAGAATCGGCACTAAAACAAAAGTATTTTTTTGTCTCTCTGATTCGAGCCTATAGTGCAAAACATCATTCTAAATAATCCAATATAGATGTGACCAATTAGTAAGGAGGCTTGCAATATAATCTGTATAATATTCCTATCTCTAGTAGCTACCGCCCAATGAATTAGTAAAAAAGGTCCAGGTGGGCAGAAATCTACCCTATTTATTCTTGGAGATTATTATCTACTATCCATGGTTACCTTTTACACATTAGCAACAATAAGACTTACCTCACTGATGAAGTCTCCAATATCTCCTGGATGAGGTATGACAGGTCTGATTGGATATTGAGGTTCAGCCCCTACTGGCCTTTCATCCACCCGTCTAACACCAGCTACTTTGTTTAGGACATGGTCCAGTGTCTCCGGCTGTTGGAGTTGGCTTAAGTCATAGTCCTGTTTGTGAAATGAAATAGAATTTGAGCGTTACAAGGTTAATAATTGGACCAATTCCATATGAGAAGGACATGTGTGGCAAAACTCTAATTTGGATGTGGTAGAAGATACAAATGGTGTTGTACCTACTGCTAAGACCACAGGAAGGTTTTTTCCTCCAGTGGAGATATTATTTAATATGTGCACACAGTAAAATCATGTACATCTTGTAAACAGTATGTGGTGGGTTTCAATGAATTGATTTTACCTGGTCCTCTTCTCCGCCCCCTTCCTCATCATACTTCAGTATATTGTCCCTGACGTCATCCTCGGGGTCGATAAGCAGCTGCTTGGTGTGTCTCTCCTTCTCTCTGCGCTTCATCCACATGACAAATAAGAGGACCATGGCTGGAAGCAGGGGAACACCAGTTATGTTTCGACAATGATTTGCATCCATAGATTTTAATGCTGATCAGATCAAGCAGCACATCAGAAGTGTAAGCATTGTTTCTTTCCAGCATCAGGGACGTTGTTTATTAGTGTTGAACAGCCTCCTATTCAGTTGTGTCAGCTTATTCTGGTTTATTATAAAAAGCAAAAGAGTTATTTGGCTCATTCCCACGCCTTTTTTTGTATTACGTGTACCCAGGCCCGGATTAAGTGTGGTGGAGGCCCCTGGGCACACAATCTGGTGGAGGCCTCAGATACAGTATTTTTCTTTCCTTTAAAATAATAGTACAGGCAAGTAACTGATTGGTGGTTGTCTGGCACCCGCCTACTTACTGGACGTCAGATTGAGTCCCTTGTGCCACCTTGTGCGGGTGTGTGCTGCTTTGCCTTTTTTGGGGGGTAGTGTGGTCACCCAGCTGGTCCAGCAGAAAACAGTTCCCTGCATTGAGCTGCCAGCGGCTGTGCTTGGTGGCTTATGTGCAGTGACAGCTCTGCACCCATCACTGTAGTGTTGCTGACAGCGGCTTTGCTGCTCTAGATTTTCTGTCTCCTGCCCTGTGGTGGTTTTGGCTGCCCAGGCGCGAGGGGGGGGGGGAGGGCACTGCCGCTGAAAGCTTTGTTGCAGGCTCATCAGACCAAAGACTGAAAAGCCTCCTGGACCAGAACGTAACCCAAAGGTTGGTGGAGGCCCCCTTTGCAGGGCAAGTGGTGGAGGCCCCGGGACGTGCGCCCCTGGGTTACTAACCTGGTACACCAGGCATAGAGGCTGGTAACTCGGGTAACCAAAGGCTCAGAGGCTGAGTGGCTGGTCCGCAACCCTGGCAAGTTACAAGCTCCTATGCTCTTTGGGCTTCAGGTGTACAGTCACTTTGACTGCTAAAGTCCACAGAAGAGCCCCAGAGAGGATGAGGATGGCATCTGGCATTGGATGAAGATGATAGAGGGGAGTATAGTGTCATGTAATGTTTTTAATCCCTTTTGTCAAAGTTTAAGTGGGGGGGGCAAGGGGCTGGGGTTGCCCTAAATAGGCAGTGGACCTGTGCATAGGGGCTTGTAAGCTGGCATGGCTGGGGGGCAACTGTGTGGCCTAAGAGCCCTGAGTTACTAAACTCTATGGCTGGCCTGCCAGGCTAGAAGCCCAGGACTTTTGGCTGGACTTAACCGAGTGGGCAATAGGCAGGTTGAATCTACATCTGAATTCTTGGATTTGAAAATCCTTGTTGATATGCATGATAACACCTTGCACACGTGCACTTTTCGTAAGCCCACTGCGGGCAATAGCATTTTACAGGCTACGAGTCTCCACACACTATTAAATCCATACCTGTGGGAGAGATGATAAGGAGTAGAAGGAATTGCACCAGGGTGGAGTCATTTGAGGAAGAAGCATCTTTGATTCAATCTAGGCTAAGAGCTAGGGGATATCCCCCATGGATGCTCACTAGGGCTAAAACCATTGCCCGTAGCAAGGATCGGGCGTCCATGTTGACCCACAATATAACCAACATAAAAACCACACAACAAGGGAGGGTGGTTTTCAGTACACCTTACACCGCAGAATTCCAACAAGTGGCTGGCATCATTAGAAAAAATCTCCCAATGCTTAGGGTAGACCCACTACTACATACTGTCATCGACAAAGGGATACATATTGTTAGTCGCCGATCACCCAGTTTGGGCAATTTATTGTCTCCCAGTCTATTCTAATCACACAATGTACAAAAATCGACATGGCTGTCCACCACGGGTCGTTTTCCGTGTGGTGGCAACCATTGCGGTATGTGCAACAAGGTGGATAAGGGTAAACATTTCACTTCTACTGTCACCGGTATGAAGTACACTATTAAAACAATTTTGAATTGTAAGTCATGCTCAGTGATTGACCTCATCACCTGCAATATATGTAATAAGCAATATTTTGGATGCACCTCCTGGAAATTAAAAATCCGCCTTGCAGAACACACCTGTCTGGTATCCATAAGATGGATAGTCCTAGGAACTCTAACGTGGCACGTCATCATTATGTATATCACCATCATGACCAAAGGGCCAGCTTTAAAATTAGTGCCATCGAAAGAGTTTTTCTGGGTCCCAGAGGGGGTGACTTACATAGAAAGCTACTTGCCATAGAGGCATATTGGATTTTCACTCTGGCCACCAGATTTCCTCAGGGCATTAATCATAGATGGGACGTTTCACTAATCACTGATAGAGAGTTATTGTGGAGATAGGAACTTTATTTACACTGACAATATTTTAGGCTTTAATTATTTAATCATGAAAACTCTCTCCAATATATCTATTGTGTCTCTATTGTTTTCTATGGATTTGAACCTTACTGGCTATTGAGTTGCGTTAGGCCATATCATTCATTTATTTGTATATTCTCATATACATTCTACCGGTTATTTTATTGGTTGAGACCATATCGCTTATTTGCTTATCTGTATATATATTTATATGCCAAAAGAAATGGTGCTCTTTTTTATACATTTTCTTCTCTTGCCTATCAATGCTTATACCCCTAGTGGACAAGGAATGTCTTTGTTTTGCATGCTTATATTTTGTGTGCTCTAATTATGTTTAACAATTATCAATTGTCATGCGATATTTTAACTTCAATCCATGCTGCTGAGCTAGCCCAGCTCGGACGCACCACGCTGCGCGGCTCCCCCGGGTGCCTTTGGAAGTTCCTGTGGCACAGTCCCTGCCTTGCCTTGCGTGATCTGGCCTCAGGCTGTGGACTTGTTTCCAGGCAACGGTTCGTTTCTCTGACGTTGCAGTCAGGGGTGTGTCGCGCCCTCTCATTGGCTGGCCCTGCGGTGTCATGTGAGAGGGTTTTTCCCTCTGATTGGCCCGCGGGTGCCGCCTGTGATTGGTTGATGCCACCCTCTCTGACGTCATCGCTTCCTGGACGCTCGGGGCTCCCCGCTGCTGCAAGCTGCGCTGCCGCATTGGGTAAGTTTTCTCTTTATTTCTTATAAAATGCGTGTGGTGTTGTGGTCCCCTCATCTATGACTAAGGGCCTCTAAAGACCCGAAACGCGTCAGAGGACCACACACCTTTATGGGCCTGAGTCTGTACTGGATTTTACCTTTTGCTGCTGCTGTTATTTGCACCATTTGGATGGAGATGATTTTAACTTTCATACAATAAAGATCGTGGTTTTAAGGAAGTGCGGATCCACCACCTCTTCTTTGCTGTGAATCTACATCTGACCCAAAGCCGAATCTCATCTTTAGTTCTAATCTCAATGGTCCATCAAAAAGTCAGATAAGTGTATTTTACACCAGGCGGCTACACTGAGCTGTGAGCAGTAGCGTAACTAAATGTAACGGGGCCCTGGTGCGAACATTAAATGGGGCCCCTTCAAGTCTCGTACAGTAAACATTTAACTTAGCCCTTATTTAACAAGGGATAGCGACAGGTAGCGACTGGTGAGCGGCAGGTAATGACGGGCCCCGCCACGAGAACACCGGCTCCCCACCACAATCACACATTTATCAAGGCAATCCTGCTTAGCGACTGAGATAGCGCCATATAGCCACTCATTCATCATTATTCCAGCCTCCGACCTTGAACAGCGACAGGTATGACCTCTCGCTACCTGGTGCCCTCCAATGCATTTCAATGGAACAATCTTTAAATATTCATAATTAATTGTTATTAATTTTTTTTTTCTTTTTTAAATGTGAAAAATTCTGTGACCACTTCTGCCATTTTAAATAATTTTTTTAAGTTAAAAAAAAAAAATTGTACAGAATTGATATTACAGGTCTGATATTAATGTATTCATATTACAAAATTATTTTAAAAACTTGTTTTTTTGGGTTTCCAAAAATATGGTTGTTTGGGGGTTAAAAAACTACTTTTAACCCATCGCCGCCAGCGCTCTGGGATTTAAACATGCATTTTACAGCGCGAGAATTTTTTGAGCGTGATTTGTTAATGAATATGGTGGGAGCCGGTCGCTACGTTCAGTCGCTATCATGCGCTCCCATACAGCGCGGAACCTGTCAAATAGCGACTCGTAACCTTGTATTCAACATTACGGCAAACCGACTGAGTCGCTATCAACTACCGAACAACGGCCAAGCACAGCGACTACTAGCGGGCGCTCTGAAAATGCCGCTACAGTCGCTACCTGCCGCTGTTAATGAATCGGCCTCTTAGATAGATGCACCCAGACAACTAAAGACTGGAACAGGTGCTTCCTTTCTCCAAATTATGCCAAGTGAGCACAAATCTGATAAATAAGGTAAAGGACAACAATGATGGGGCTCCCCTGATCTCCTGGGACCCAGTGCGGTCCCACCTCCTGCACAAGGCAGAACCTTTTTTGGCTTATGAAGGCACTAGGGCTGGAATATAGATTGGACCATCTACCGAACACCTTGAACCTAGAAGAATTTGGAGAACATGGGGATGCAGGAAGAGCGCTCCTTCCATCAGATGGGTTACTTTACTTTGTGGCCAAACTCCAAAAACTCCAAGAAGATGAGCTGTCAGTGGGTTTACTGTGAGCCCACCTTCTTGGTCTTTCTCATATGTTCATTTTACCCTCCCTTTGCCTGCTCCACTTAAAGGAGCAGTATCGTGAATTTTTCTTGGTGACATATTTAAATGGTACTTTGAATGTAGGTAAGTGTTGGAGTAAGAATTACAAATGTAGAAAAAAATGATGTCTGCAGCTGGAGACTAATAGCTCATGTTTATGTCTGCTGAGTGTCGGGGACCCGACACTCTGGCCTGTTCCACGCTGAGGAGAGGGAGAAACAATGTATCAAAGTCTCAGCTGTTCAGTGCTGGCAGCCGTCCAGCATCAGATAACAACATTGCAACATTGCCTGGCCAGAACTTATATATCTAAAACAGAGAGAAAAGCTCTAGAAGTCATTTAGCTGATTTTGACAGTTTTCCCTTCATGTTGGCTCTGCTGCAGAATCTTTCAGTCCATTTTCTCTTTCATATTCTTATTTTTCATTTTTCCATATGATCTTTCTTTCAGCTTTGTGTGTTTTGAGCAAAGCCCAACCCAGGATTTCCACTATCTGGAGTTTTGTTTTGTGCCCCTTGGGATGCCCCGATATGTGAAATCCCCAAGTTTGCCTGTGAAAAGGTACCTTTCCCTGTCCCACAGCGCATGCGCGGGCTCTCAGCCAATCAGCGCTGTTTGCACGCAGATGGGGAGCCTGAGCAGTAACCTTCCTGGCCGCCCGGCCTGTCTAAATGACTATCTGCGTGAGCGCGCCAGAAAAATGGGGGGATCTGTGGTTATCCAGGGGTCGTTTCACACAGTGGGCATCCTGATTTAGAATGCCCAAGGGGCAAGGTCAATGGGCGGGTCTTATAGACTTCAGGGTCGGCAACTCAGGGTTTTGTTCCACTTTAATACCTTTAGATTTTCCTGCACAGTTATTCAAAGAAGAATTTCAGTTGTTTTCAGTCAGTTTAGTTTATTTTGTATAGATTTTACACATTTGAGTCACCTGGTCTCATAACAAAAGCAGCAGCTCACACACACACAGCCGTTACCACTGATTACAGTGTCAGCCTCTGAGGTAAAGTGTTGCTAGGAGACCAGTGGGCTAAATGAAGCAGCTCACTAAATACAACCCAGCAGATCCCCCTATTCAGCAAATGGACTGAACCATTGTCATTATACAATTTAAAAGCGAGGCATATATTTTTTTCTTTTTCTATCGCCAGATTATTTATACACGTTAGAAGCTATTGTGTGGCTATTTAATTATTTATCTTTTTTAATGCAAATTTCGCGATACTGCTCCTTTAATCACATTGACTTTGGCTGTGCGAACTCCAAAAACTAGTCCACAGAATTGTGAAGCACCGATATGGTCTCTGTGGGCCATCCTGAGCTGTTCTGACCCGATGAGTTACGGGGTGGGGTGTTGTGCTAAGGAAAAAGAAAAAATAACCCGAAGCAACGGCCTAAAGAAGCATGAAGTCCTATAAAGTAGCTCAGTGCTCCCCCGTAACAAAAGAACATTCTACAGTTACCCTTCAAACAGAATTAACTTCATGCCACGCCGGGCTCCAGGATTTTAAACAAACATGAAAGTTAAGCGTATGCAGAAATAACAAAAGCTGGCGCTGTGTGATTATTCTCTGTTGCACTCCATGCTAATGAGGCCTCTTGATTATGGTCACCTTGCTGCCAGGGCTGAGTGATTGGAATAATTTGGGGGGATAAATGGCGCCATGACATTGTGAGCTCCAGCAAGGAGAAACAAGTGCAGGCCAGAGGTTTGGAGAGGTGCTGACACTGTGCCATGACTAGCGACACAAAGCAGAGCTAGGGCTCTAGAAAAGCTTAGGCCCAGAAATGTCCGGACCTCTCATATTTAAAGCAGACCTTCACCCTAAATAAGAGCCTATCTTGTATGCTTCCCCCACCCCCTACGTTCAGATTGCCCACATTAAAAATCATCCGACCTGCAACTATTGCATTTTTTGAGCCTTTTAACATCCAAGATGGTGGCCCATGGAGTCTCAGGCTGCCTGCAGACAGGAAGCATCTTTTGACCATGCAGCTCTGTATTCTGGGATTGCTGTCCTTTTCCTGACCCCAGCTATAACCCTGCCCCCCTCCATCCCTCTCCTCTCCTTAAACCGGACCTTCAGTATTATTGCATGAAAATGCTTAAAAAACTATTCCCCAGCATCTAAAATTATATTTTACGTTTTCAGTTGCTTACTTTTTATTCTTTCTTTTGCTGGGCTACAACTCTGTTCAGGACCCTAGGATACGGGTACCGCCATCTTGCCTCACATATTGAGGAAAGGAGAGGGGTGAAAAGTGCAGGGGGCAGGTTACAGCTGTGCTTTGCACAGACAGAGCAGAGCCAAAGTCAGGAAAAGGACAGCAATCCCAGAATGCAGAGCGTCAGAAGACAATTCCTGTCTGCAGGCAGCCTGAAACTCCATGGGCCACCATCTTGGATGTCAAAAGGTTAAAAAAAACGCAATAGATGCAGGTAGGATTATTTTTAATGTGGGCAATCTGTATGTAGGGGGGGGGGGGGGACATACAAGATAGGCTCTTATTCAGGGTGAAGGTCCGCTTTAATATGCGATGCTTCTGAGGCAGGATGGCGCCACCCGTATCCTAGACAGTTGCAGCCCAGCAAGAGAGAGAATAAAAAGTAAGGGTCTGAAAACTTAAAATATATTAATGTTAGATGCTGGGGAGTAGTTTTTGGGGCTTTTCAATAAATGATGCTGAAGGTCCGCTCTAAAGCTCTCCAGTGGTTAGAGCTTTCTGTCTGGGGACCGGCAGCATCAGCCAACTATGAGATTTGCATGAGCAGATCTATAGATCCTTGTATAGGTTTTGTATGATTGGAAATCGAGGTCTTCATTAAATTTATATCTGGATCACCGTCCCTTCATGGCGGCGCTTAGATTTTGGCCCTTATTTATGAAGGAATAGCGGCAGGTAGCGCCATATAGCGCATTTATCAAGCCAATCCTGCTTAGCGGCTGAGATAGCGCCATATAGCGACTCATTCATCATGGCGGCGCTTAGATTTTCATCATTCTTCATGGCGGCGCTTAGATTTTGGCCCTTGTTTATGAAGGAATAGCGACAGGTAGCGCCATATAGCGCATTTATCAAGCCAATCCTGGTTAGCGGTTGAGATAGCGTCATATAGCCACTCATTCATCATTATTCCAGCCTCAGCCCACAGCGCCAGCGTCCGACCTTGAACAGCGACAGGTATGACCTCTCGCTACCTGGCGCTCTCCAATGCATTTCAATGGAGCAATCTTTAAATATTCATAATTAATTGTTATTAATGTTTTTTTTTTTTTTTTTTAATGTGAAAAATTCTGTGACCACTTCTGCCATGTTAGATAATTTTTTTAAGTTGAAAAAAAAAAAAAAAAAATTGTGCAGAATTGATATTACAGGTCTGATATTATTGTATTCATATTACTAAATTCTTTAAAAATTTTTTTTTTTTTGGTTTCCAAAAATATGGTGGTTTGGGGGTTAAAAAACTACTTTTAACACATCGCCGCCAGCGCTCTGGGGTTTAAACAAGCATTTTACAGCGCGAGAATTTTTGGAGCGTGATTTGTTAATGAATATGGTGGGAGCCGGTCGATATGGCCATTCGCTATCATGCGCTCCCATACAGCGCGGAACCTGTCAAATAGCGACTCGTCACCTCGTATTCAACATTACTGCAAACCGACTCTATCAACAACCGAACAATGGCCAAGCACAGCGACTACTAGCGGGCGCTGTGAAAATACTGCTACAGTCGCTCAACTGTCGCTACCTGCCGCTATTAATGAATCGGCCTCCCTGACTATCCTGGGTTTTGGTCCTTGCCTCCACTGTGCGAAGCCCTGCAGGTTGCCGAAACGCACGTGCAGCCGCTCGTCCAATCAGCGAGCTTGAATCCGCTCACTGCTATAGTGATAGCGAGGATACGGCCGGAGACCGGAGAAGAAGGAAAGTGTATGGTGGGTCTCACACAGGGGGGCTTCCCGGTTTTGGATGCCCTGGGGGGGGGGGATCTTATAGATTCCTGGGCTGATCGCCATGAGTTTTGTTCCACTTTAAGATGTTTTTTTTTTTTTTTGCACAAATGGTTGAAAAGAACTTTTTGGTTCTTTTTAATATGGACATTAAAGGATATGTTTCTGCTGATATACAGTATATACATAATAATACTACAAGTTAGGACTTTATAATATATACCGTATATACTCGAGTATAGGCCGACCCGAATATAAGCCGAGGCACCTAATTTTACCCCAAAAACCTGGAAAAAGTTATTGACCCGAGTATAAGCCGAGGCACACACAGCACACACACAACATACACACAGCACACACACAAACACAACACAGCACACAACACAGCACACAATACAGCACACAATACAGCACACAAGGCGCACACATACACACACAAGGCACACACAGCACACAACACAGCACACATACAATGCACACAACACACACACTCACCAGTTCAGCTCCTGCAGAATCTTCAGCGAGGCTCCTTCCAGCGACGGTGCGGGAGAGAGTGAGGACGGCGCGGGACGACGGCATGGGTCCATCTAGATGCAGGGCAGAAGAGCCGCCTCAGAGGCTTCAGAACTCGGCGGGGAGATCAGTACACCCAGCGCGAGGTGGGTGTACCAAGATGGCGGCCGGCGCGCTCCGCGCCGCCACGTCACGTCACTGAGGCCCGGGCCGCCATCTTGGTACACCCACCTCGCGCTGGGTGTACTGATCTCCCCGCCGAGTTCTGAAGCCTCGGCGGCTCGTCTGCCGCCTCGGAGGCTCTTCTGCCCTCGCTCAGGTAAGTCACTGACTCGAGTATAAGCCGAGGCTGCTTTTTTCAGCCCAAAAAGTGGGCTGAAAAACTCGGCTTATACTCGAGTATATACGGTATGTTTCTAATGTAACAAACAAACCATTGTGACTATGGGGGTTGATTCAGAGCCAGGATAGAAAACTCACTTCTTTTTTTTAGGAGAGAAAACTACCATTCATTTTCATTGAGGCTAATTCAACAACTGGATGTACATTTTCACCTGGTGTTGAATCAGTAGACAATGGCAATTTTCTTTCCAAAAAAAAAAAAGAAGAAGTGCGTTTTCTCACCTGAATCAACCCCTATGTAGCATCTAGTTTGTATTGGCCCCTCTAAAGGTAAGTAAGGTGATGGGTCCAGATGGAATCCACCCCAGAGTTCTAAGGGAACTTAGGTTTGTGATTGCAGCCCCTCTGACTGATTTACTTAACCATTCCCTTTCAACTGGTGAGGTTCCAGATGATTGGAGAATGGCCAATGTCGTACCAATCCATAAAAAGGGGAGTAGAGAAGAAGCCAGTAATTACAGGCCAGTTAGTTTAACATCTATAGTGGTCAAATTAATGGAAACACTCTTAAAAAAACAGATCATTTCCCATCTAAAAATTAATGACCTATTGGACCCAAAACAACACGGCTTTACTGAGGGCAGATCATGTCAGACCAATCTTATTGATTTCTTTGACAATGTCACTAAAGTGTTAGATGAAGGTGGTGCTGTGGATATCGCCTATCTGGATTTTAGCAAAGCCTTTGACACTGTACCACATAAGGAGCTCATAGATAAGTTACTGAAGGTAGGACTCAATCCCTGGATAGTTCAGTGGATTTCCAGTTGGCTGAGGGATCGGTATCAGAGCGTTGTTGTAAATGGTGTGCAATCTGAACAAAGGCGAGTTACAAGTGGTGTGCCGCAGGGCTCTGTCCTGGGCCCCATTCTTTTTAATATATTTGTAAGTGACATAGGAGAAGGCTTGGTAGGAAAAGTTTGTCTGTTTGCTGATGATACAAAGGTTAGTAATAGGGTGGATATTCCTGGAGGTGTCTGCAACATGGAAAATGATTTAGCTTTACTGGATAGATGGTCAAAACTGTGGAAACTAGAGTTTAATGTCTCTAAAGGTAAAATCCTGCACTTGGGTAGAAGGAATCCCTGCTCTGAGTACCGTATGGGCAGCACTGTGTTAGCCAGGACCTCGGAGGAGAGAGATTTAGGGATACTGATTACTGATAGCTGCAAGATGAGTGGACAGTGTAGCCAGGCAGTGGGAAAAGCAAGCAGGATGCTCGGCTGCATAGCTCGAGGCATCACCAGTAGGAAGAGGGAGGTTGTGATGCCGCTGTATAGAGCCCTGGTAAGGCCACAGCTAGAATACTGTGTGCAGTTCTGGAGACCTTACCTCCAAAAAGACATTATTCAAATAGAACGTGTCCAAAGGCGGGCAACGAAAATGGTGGAAGGACTTAAACTTAAAACTTATCAGGAGAGACTTAAACCGGACCTTCAGCGTGATTTATTGAAAAGCCCAAACTCTTAAAAAACGATTCCCCAGCATCTAAAATTAATATATTTTACGTTTTTAGTCACTAACTTATTATTCTTTCCCCCACTGGGCTGCAACTCTGTTCAGGAATTTAGGATACGGGCGCCGCCATCTTGACTCAGAAGCATCACACTTACTGAGGAGAGGAGAGTGGGATAAGGTACAGGGGGGGCGGGTTATAGCTGTGCTTTGCTCAGACAGAGCAGAGCTGGGGGTCAGGTAACGGTCAGCAATCCCAGAATGCAGAGCAGCACAGTCAGGAGGCACTTCCTGTTTGCAGGCTGCCTGATAAGATAGCGGCTTCCATAAGCCGCCATCTTGGATGTTTAAAGGCTCATAACATGCAGTAGATGCAGGTAGGATGATTTTTAATGTGGACATATAAGATAGACTCTTATTCAGAGTGAAGGTCCGCTTTAAAGAACTTAATTTGTACAGTCTGGAGGAAAGAAGGGAGAGGGGGGACATGATGGAAACCTTTAAATATGTGAAAGGATTGAATAAGGTTCAGGAGGGAAGTGTTTTTAAGAAGAAGCTTAATGATAAAACAAGGGGGCACAACCTGAAGCTAGTCGGGGGAAGATCAGGAGCAATGTTAGAAAATATTATTTTACAGAAAGAGTAGTAGATGCTGGGAACAAACTTCCAGCAGAGGTAGTTGAAAAATCAACAGTCACTGAATTTAATCATGCCTGGGATAAGCTCACATCTATCCTAAGATAAAGAGTACATACAGTATACACATAAGGGAAGACTAGATGGACCGTATGGTCTTCTTCTGCCATCAACCTTCTATGTTTCTATGTTTCTGTACAGTATGTTTTACCTTGTCTGTAATTATACTCTGTACAGCGCTACAGAATAAGACAGCGCTATATAAATAAATAATAATTGTGATTATAAAGAAAGTGGAACTAGAATATTAGGGTTGATTCATCCAAAGGTTGATCTCCCCTAACCCTGGGTGACCCTCCCGGTTAAATAATGAGGGGGTTTGATATTTGCTGGTCCGTTTAGAAACAATGAATACCAAGATTGTAGGACCAGGTCTAGTCCTACTGTGCAGCAATCAGACCCAGCATCACTACCACACCTCTATACACTGTTTAGTTCCTCATCTTTAGTATACTAAAAATATATCCCTTCTCTTCTTTGATAGATTAATAGGGCACTGAGGAAGCCTACATGGCGAAACATGTCTGCCCTTTCTGGCCAACCAACGGACCAGTAAGAGTAAATTAGCAAATAAGGCATTAAGACCTCATAGTGTATGGTTTTACTACTTGCATGTATTTTATGGGAAAGCAACCATGTATAGGAGGGATCTGATGTAATTAGAGGATGATCATTACATGAATGGACTAATTATAGAATATTGAATATCTTAATAACGATGCAATGATCTGTTTTTACCATGTATATATTTTTTCTATAATAAAGTATGAATTAGTATGAACTAAACAGTGTATAGAGGTGTGGTAGTGATGCTGGGTCTGATTGCTGCACAGTAGGACTAGACCTGGTCCTACAATCTTGGTATTCTTTATAAAGTAAGTGGACTTTAAAACAAGAAACGCCTCTATGGCTTAGGGTCCTCTACTTACACAAAAGAATAATGATACAGATGAGGATGGCAATGATGGCTCCCGTGCCCAGGCGTGTCGCGGCCACAGCGCCGATGGTGGTGCAGTCTCCGTTTTCATCGCAGGGGCAGACCTTCACCCTGATGATGGACGTGTTGTAGAGAGGAGGATTCCCAGAATCCGTTACAATGATGGGAACTTCATACACGCCAGACTCCAAGTATCCAATCTGCAGGCTAAGCCTTGCGTAATTACCTGCAATGGCCACAGGGTGGCGCCAGATCAACACAAGAATAGGAAAAAATAAAAACATACCAGTGAGCACCATTGTTACCTATAGTGGAAGGTTTTGTACTTAGATCTGCCTCAAATATATTCATTATATATTCATTCATTCATTCTATATTCATCATGGGTCAATACAGGGCCAGCTTCAGGTTTATGTGGGCCCTTGGGCGATAGAGTCTCAGTGGGCCAGTGTGGTATGTTACTCCATAAATGGTGATAAAATTGCATGTGTAAATATAAAATATAAAAAAAATGGGAAGAAACAGAATAAAAAGCATAGAATGAATGACAGAAACACAGAAAGAATAAAAGGAATGACAGAAAAAAACAGGAAAGAGAGAGAGAAGGAATGGTAGAAATAAAAGGAAGAGATAGAAGGAAAGAAAGAATAGAAGGACTGGCAGAAAAATAGAGAGATTTAATGACAGAAATAATAATAGAAAGGAAAAAGAAAGAAAGAAAAAAGTGAGAAAAAATGAACAAAGAAAGAAAAAGAATGACAGAACAAACAGATGAAAGAAAGAAACAAAAAAGATGGGAAAAAAGAATGAAAAAGACTAAAAAGAATAGAAAGAAACAAAGAATACAAGGACTAACAGAAAGAAAGATAGGATCTCCCCATGGCCAATCTGCCCCTGGCTGACAGTCCTTAGTCCTGGGTACTGCACAGCCCTGTGTCCTGCTTGGGGACTTCCCAGGGTATAGGGAATGAGGTGGGCCCCCTCAAAGTGCAGGGGCCCCGGCATCTGCCCAGGTATGTCTAGTGCTGACGCCTGCCCTGCGTCAATACATGTGTCTGGGAGCATTTATATATGTGGATATCTCTAGCAGGCTGCACAATAGCTGCTTATTGAAATTGAAAGCTGAAGCCACTGTCATAAAAACAGTTGCCTTCATCCTGTAATTGCATATGATCATACCTACCAACTTTTCAGGGTGCAAAATAGGGACATTTCTTAAATTAGGCCACGCCCCCTCGTTGAGGGATGGATAGGAGATAGGGTGTAACAGCTACAACTATAAAAACACTTTGGCCCTTATTTATGAAAGAATAGCGACAGGTAGCGACTGGTGAGCGGCCGGTAATGACGGGCCCCGCCACGAGAACGCCGGCTCCTCACCACAATCACACATTTATCAAGCCAATCCTGCTTAGCGACTGAGATAGCGCCATATAGCGACTCATTCATCATTATTCCAGCCTCAGCCCACAGCGCCAGCGTCCGGCCTTGAACAGCGACAGGTATGACCTCTCGCTACCTGGCGCTCTCCAATGGAACAATCTTTAAATATTCATAATTAATTGTTATTAATGTTTTTTTTTTGTTTTTTTTTTAAATGTGAAAAATTCTGTGACCACTTCTGCCATGTTAGATAATTTTTTTAAGGTAAAAAAAAAAAAAAAAATTGTGCAGAATTGATATTACAGGTCTGATATTATTGTATTCATATTACTAAATTACTACATTCTTTCAAAATTTTTTTTTTTTTGGTTTCCAAAAATATGGTTGTTTGGGGGTTAAAAAACTACTTTTAACCCATCGCCGCCAGCGCTCTGGGGTTTAAACAAGCATTTCACAGCGCGATAATTTTTTGAGCGTGATTTTTTGATGAATGTGGTGGGAGCCGGTCGCTCTGACCAGTCGCTATCATGCGCTCCCATACAGCGCGGAACCTGTCAAATAGCGACTCGTCACCCCGTATTCAACATTACTGCACACCGACTCAACAACCGAACAACGGCCAAGCACAGCGATTACTAGCGGGCGCTGTGAAAATACTGCTACAGTCGCTCAACTGTCGCTACCTGCCGCTATTAATGAATCGGCCTCCCCGAATAGGCAGGGCCACAATGACTGGAGTGCGGGCCGGTAACTGTGCAGAGGGGAAATGTATGAAGTCTCACATCTGTCACTTAGCCTGATATCGCACTGGAGCAATGTGGACACAGGCAAACCAAAAACACTGTGATAGTCTCAGATGTCTGGCACACGCAGTGCGTGTGTTGGTCTCCGCTGCTATATGACAGGTGGGGGGGGGGGCATTCAGAATGCTTAACCCCCCTGCACATGACCCCCTGAATGTCCGTAAATCTCACCTTCACATTGCTCCCCTGCCAGGAATCCAGAACCGCCCCCCCCCCCCATGTGGGCAGCACTTTCCAGCAGCCAGTGCTACCCACGTGGACGGGCAATTGCTGCACTGGATTCCTGGCGGGGGACCAAGGGAAAGGTAAGACTTGCAGGCATTTGGGGGGGTGTATGTGCAGGGGAGGGGGGGCATCCGGGAATGCTGTTGCCTGTCATAAAGCAGCGGAGAAAAACACCTGCTCCGGCTTCCATAAATACTTTGTAATATGGTTTTGTGGGGGATAACTCCTTTCATGCCACACTAATCAACTCAGTGCCGACCTCTAAAAACAAATAATATACTTAGATACTCAAGTTATATAAAATCCTGGTGGTTTATTGTTCATATTGTGATACAAGAAAAAAATGCCTGCTTCTGCATCATAAAAATACATGAATTATATATATTTGAACTGAAGGCAGATTGTAGAAAACCATGTTCGATTCCTCCAACGCCTTTCACCTGATTGAGCCTCCTCATTTTATCCCAGCTAATTCTTTGGTATACCTTTGCCTCTAGGAGCAAACTTTATTCTGGATGAAGAATTGTCTTTCGGGTTTAAGTGTGTCAATCCTATTGAGTCTGTATTTCTTGAAGGAGGGCAGGAAGAGGACATCTGTTCTGTATGGATGGTCCATATACTGCTGCAGCCAGCGATGGTGTATGGCTTTCTGGTGGTAACAAGCGTCTAGGCCTTCCGTCCAAATTTTTAGTGGGCAGATGGAGGAAAAGTGGGCCCAGATGCTGCAGCAGGATGCGGTTCTTCTTTACAAAATAGGGGTCCTCCTGCCCCCCCGTCAGGAAATACTGGCTCAATAGCGCCCTCACCTGGAATATGCTGTCCAGTTCTGGGCACCCCTTCACAGAAAGGACGCTCTGACTATGGAAAGGGTGCAGAGAAACTAATCAGAGGAATGAAGGATCTTAGTTATGAGGAAAGATTACAAGAATTAAATCTGTTTAGTCTTGAGAGGAGACAACTTGAGGGGGGACATGATTAACTTGTATAATATAAATGGTCACTATAAAAAAAATCAAAAAACGGGGAAACACTATTTCAGGTAAAATCCTCTCTAAAGACAAGGGGGTGCGCTCCTTTCAACTGGAAAAAAAAGAAATGTAGTCCCTGGAGGCGACGATCATTCTTTGCCATAAGAACTATAAATCTGTGGACTAGCCTCCCACAGAAGTTTGTTACAGCATCAACCACTGACAGCTTCAAAAAAGGATTAGATGCTTATTTAGAAGAAAATAACATTAACAGTAGTTAGTATTAGTGGTTATAAGTAAAAATAATAAATAAATAAAATAAAATTTCCCCTACCCCAACACCCTTGGTTGAACTTGATGGACATATGTCTTATTTCAACCGTGTTAACTATATAACTATGTCACACTCTAATCTTTAAGACAATTCTTCCACAATCAAGATTACTCCTAGAGGCAAAGGTATACAAAATAATTAGATGGAATAAAATCCTCCCTGAGGAAGCTAAATTGGTGAAATGTGTTGGAGGAACCTAAAACTGATTTATACAATCTACCTTCACTCCAGCTATGTATAATTCTTGTTTTATAACGATGTAGAGCCAGAAATGATGGTTTTATTACAATTTATGAACAGTAAACTTCCAGCTTGAGAATCTAAGAGGCCGATTCATTAATAGCGCCAGGTAGCGACAGATGAGCGACTGTAGCAGTATTTTCACAGCGCCCGCTAGTAGTCGCTGTGCTTGGCCGTTGTTCGGCTGTTGACAGCGACTCAGTCGGTTTGCCGTAATGTTGAATACGGGGTTAGGAGTCGCTGTTTGACAGGTTCCGCGCTGTATGGGAGCGCATGACAGCGAACGGCCATAGCGAACGGCTCCCACCATATTCATTAACAAATCACGCGCAAAAAATTCTCGCGCTGTAAAATGCTTGTTTAAACCCCAGAGCGCTGGCGGCGATGGGTTAAAAGTAGTTTTTTAACCCCCAAACAACCATATTTTTAGAAAAAAAAAAACATGTTTTTCAAAACATTTTGTAATATGAATACATTAATATCAGACCTGTAATATCAATTCTTAAAAAAAATCTAACATTGCAGAAGTGGTCACAGAATTTTTGACATTTAAAAAAAAAAAAAAAAAAAAAAAAAATTAATAGCAATTAATTATGAATATTTAAAGATTGCTCCATTGAAATGCATTGGAGAGCGCCAGGTAGCGAGAGGTCATACCTGTCGCTGTTCAAGGTCGCTCGCTGGTGCTGTGGGGTGAGGCTGGAATAATGATGAATGATTCGCTATCTGGCGCTCTGTCAGTCGCTAAGCAGGATCGGCTTGATAAATGTGTGATTGCGGAGGGGAGCCGGCGTTCTCGTGGCGGTGAGCGTCATTACCGTTCGCTCACCATTCGCTACCTGGCGCTATCCCTTGTTAAATAAGGGCCTAAGTATATTATCTTTTTTTGCGGGGATCAAGGTGGCACTGAGTTAATTAGTGAGGCACAAGTGGGGTTATTCCCCATAGAACAGGTAATATATGGAGTATAACTTTACAATCAGTCACAGCTCCTACCCCTTGTTAGAGAGAAGTTTTGTATAGTGAGGGTGCTTCTGACGAAACCCGGTGGAACACTTCTAGGTAAGTTCACAGCTGGTGCCCAACTTCTCCTCGAATGGCGGGGTTTCACACAACGGGGCCTCTCGATTTAGATTCCAGGGGAGGAAGTGCAGAGTTTTGTTCTGCTTTTAAGTTGCCCACCCCAGCTGATTCCCTATCCCTGGAGCATCCCAATCTGTGATACCTTACAGTGGATCACTGGTATACCCACTATGCAAGCAATTCCACCCCTGAGTTTTGGTCCGCTTTACAGGTCACAAACAGGGGCATCCCAAATTGAGATGCCCCTGTTTGTGAAGGAACCCCCTGCTTTGGCCATTAACTCAAACTGGCGATCCCGCAGTGCATTCACCAGTTCCAGGAAAGTAATGAACAAAGGGGGGGCATCCAAAATCCGGAGGATCTAGATTTGTTTAGACTCCGAGGTAAGGTGTAAAGGGGTTTGGTGCGCTTCAAAGTAGACCAAAACTAGAGTTTTGGTCCAAACAGCATTATTCTTAGGGGGCATCCAGATTTGGGACGTCCCTCAGTGATGTGACGCCACTCTTCACCGCAAAGGGGCCCCCTGACACCATGTCGCCCAAGGGCCCACATAGACCTGGGGCCGACCCAGCATTGGAGGGCATGAGAAAGCTGTGCTCACGCACATGCGGAAGACACGTTTGATGCCGACCAAGCCAGTGCCGGCTGCTGATGCGGCTGCCGGGGACAGGGATCTGGGCACTCCGTCCGAGCAGCCGACGGAAGACACCGCAGGACTGGGAAGGTAAGTGTATGGTGTAAGTCTCCTTGTGAGAGGTGATTACTATACAGGTTGTATCACCTTGACACATGTAACTGAGGCACTGCACCAAAACTAACCCCAACCTCATTTCCACACCTGGAAAACGATTGGGGCCATTCCATCCTATAACCATTGGGCCAGAATTAATGTAGGAGCAGGAAGCTCCAGATCATTTAGGGAATTCTCCAGTTTTCCTAAACCTTATTATTAGAATTCTCATCAACAGTTATTTATATTGACGTCATATTTTACCCCATTTCCTACCATTTATCCTTGTAATGGTCCAGTTCCTTCTGATGCTGGACGGCACCAATGGCAGCTCGAAGACAAAGGGATCTCCGCTGGGTTTGCGATCAATGTCACTGGCCGTGATGTTGATGCCTTTGGAGTTGAGCCTCTCACAGATTTGGGCCTCCTTTGGAATAAGTTCGGGAGCGTTATCATTAATGTCGATGAGCTGGATCTGCAATGTCCCGGTGCCACTGGCTGGAGGAACTCCTGTGGGGTAGAGAAAAACAGGGCTGTCATTAAGGTCTGCTTAGGTCCCATTAGAATATTGAATAAGAAAGCCTCCTCATTTCATGGTCACATTGGCCCATTGCCAGTGTTAGATATGCCTTAAAGTAGCACAAAATCGCCTGCAGGATCGCCCTACCTCACGTGATGCGGCCAGCTAAGCAAAGCAAAGAAAACATGTTCCACGCCCACCTGGCGTTTTTGAGATCACAGATTGGCTAATCTCAAGATTGTTGGCTGACCTGACAAATCCTCTGGCCACTTCCCTGGATTCCCTGTAGTCTTGTAAGCGCTCCCGTCCCCGCGCTATCTGAATGAATCTACAGGAAGCCGGGGATGTGGCAACAGAAGTGCCATGGGGGCCGCTGGGAAAGGTGAATTTAATAGCGACCCAGGGGTTTTACAAAGCTTGGCATCCTGATTTTGGGGCAGGCTAGTGGCTGGCTCTGGAGTTTTCTTAGAATCCAGGGCCATGCTGAAAGGGTTTGGGTTCACTAAATCAGAATAAAATGGCAAGCAAACTTAAAAAAAAAAATAAAAAAACAAAATAAAAAAAAAAAAAAAAAAAATATATATATATTTGTTATCAGATATTAATGTCATTGTCTAGGCTTTAAAAACCCACCACACTATACTCACCCTTTGTCCCCCCGCAGATGATCACTCCTAGCCCAGCATTGTATATCCTGATTGCCAATTCCAAGTCTGCCCATTGAATGCAAGCAGGGCCGGATAATAAGAGGACGCAAGGGGCACGCGCCCGGGGCCTCCAGCACTTGCCCTGTAAAGGGGACCTCCACCAGCCTTTGGGTTATGGTCTAGTTCAGGAGGCTTTTCAGTCTTTGGTCAGATGGGCTGCGGGGCCAGCAACAAATCTATTACAGAGGGGGCACCTGCAGCCAAAGCCACCACAGGGCAGGACGGAGAGTCTAGAGCAGCAAAGCCGCTGTCACCAATGCTACAGTGATGGGTGCAGAGCTGTCACTGCACATAAGCCACCAAGCACAGCCGCTGGCAGCTCAATGCAGGGAACTGTTTACTGCTCTACCAATTGGCCGACTACCCTACCCTGCCCAGGATGGCAAAGAGTTTCCAAGCAGCACGCACCCACACAAGGGACTCGATCTAGCGCTACAGTGATGGGTGCAGAGCTGTCACTGCACATAAGCCACCAAGCACAACTGCTGGCAGCTCAATGCAGGGAAGTGTTTTCTGCTGGAGCAGCTGGGTGACTACACACCCCCCACCCAGAATGGCAAAGCAGGAGTTCCCGAGCAGCACGCACCTACACAAGGGTGGCACAAGGGACTCGATCTGACGTTCCAGTAAGTGGGCGGGTGCCAGACAACTTGCCTGGATTCTTATTTTAAAGAAAGGAAAATACTGTATCGGGGGCCTCCACCAGATTTTGTGCCCTGCACATTGGAAGAGTGTTGTGTACAATCCGCTGCCAACACAGGAACACTTGAGATTTGTGGAGATGGTTCCAGGTATAAATAATGTCTTCCAGATAGAAAGCACAGCATGCCTGGGAAGGGCAGCATGTTGCATCAAAGCATTTTAGATGGGGAGAGAATCCAGGGAGGGCGTTTATTTGGATGAATCACATTTTGCATGAGCTGGAGATGCCTGTTGCCCTTTGTGACACACGCGGCTCCAGACGATGACCTTGCTATGCCCCCCTCCACCCCTGTGCCTTGCCCTCTGCTCTGCATTAAAATAAGGCCTCTGCTCGGTGCAAGCCAGAGGATTATATGAATATGATAAAACATTGATTATTATAACCCGCAAATGCTTCTGCATACAAAGCAAGAGGGTCTTGTCCATAAATGAATAACAATTCCAGACAGGAGACAACACTCTTCAAGCCCTTCTAATGCCGCTCACAACAAAACATCAAGGTTGTCTGTCTGGCCACTTACCCCCCTCCTCACCTGCCATCCAGTACTTCATTCTGCCTCTTACAGGTCCTCTTTACATAAGAAATACAGCAGCTACAAGCTTCCTGGATACTGTGCTTCCCCATCAGCTTTATCACCCCAATACCCATCCCATGTCCCTTCCATTTACTGCTCTATTCCATTTTGCCCACGTACTTACCTTCCCTCTGTATCCATTGCTTTTCCTCATTTTCTCCTTATTTCCCCTTTTTCCCTTCTTTCTCGCTTTTCAACATTCCCTCCATCGTCTTCTCGTTTCCACATCCCCTCCCAATTTCTCACTTTTCTGTATTCCCTTCTTTTCCGCATTCCCTCCATTGTCTTCTCTTTTCCTCCATCTCCCTTGATTTCTGAATTCTCTCTCTCTCACTTTCTTTCCACATTTCCTATTTTTTGTTTTCCACATTCCCTTCATCGTTCTCTCTTTTCCCCAGTCCTTACATCAGCTTCTCTTTTACACTTTTCCTCCATCTCCCTGTGTTTTCTGCATTCTCTCTGGCTGGTTTTGGTCCACTTTAATCTTTCTCTTACCTTTTTCCATGCTTTCTTTCTCTCTGTCTGTCTCTATTGTTTTTTAAGGTATGGGGTAACCTATTTTCTGTTACTCCAGTAGTGTGACCCTAACCCGTTATTTCAATATTTCATTCCGGGTTTAGGCTACTCCCGGTAATTTAATCCGCTTTTGACCATGACCGCACCTTATATGTACCAAATTATTTTATTTATATACATCTAAAAATAACATACACATTAAAATTCAACTGTCAATTTCATGTATCAATTCATATCATATTGCATACAGCAGTTATTAGTCTTTGTGGATGTTTTTAATGCTTCCTTGAAGTCTGAATAATTGTCTGGTGCCGTGTCAGTTTTTAAAGAATTCTTTAAAAACGGACACGGCACCAGACAATTATTGGAATCCTTATAGAAACCAAGAAAGGGCAAATAAGGTGATGTTTCTACTCCCATGGTATTCGAACCATGTTTCTCAGAGTAATAATAGGAATGATGACTGATATATAAACAACACATTTATTGTATAGCTATGAATTTCCCTCAAGGGCATTGATAAAGCCAAACAAGTTGGCGAAACATGTCTGCCCAATAGTGAAATATATATGGAAAAGAAAATTGACTATTCAGACTGCAAGGAAGCATTAAAAACATCCACAAAAACTAATAACTGCTGTAGCCTAAACCCGGAACCAGTCGAGTGTCTCTATTGTTGTCTGAGGGTGAATGGCAGAGATCTTGCACATGGTGCGTCTACATTTAGGTACACGTAGCGCATCACACCATACACTGTCATAGTAAATAGGCCAGGCTATGTGACCATCTTCGGTGGCCTATTACTTAGTCACCCTCATAATACCCCCTCCTTGGGCAGATCCGCAGCCTGGTCACCCACCGTTGTCAGTTGCCAGGAACTTAGCTTCATAGATGTCATCTTTCACGAAGGGTGATTCGCGGTCCAGCACAGCAGTAGTAAACACCTGACCATTGGTGGTGTTGATAGCGAGCCAGTTTGCCGGGTCATGGAGCTTGGAGTATCTGCAGAAGATAAAACAGAAGCATGATGCAGGGTGACCGTATACTTTTAAGATTCTCTTATTAGACCTAAAGGCTCCACTTTAGCTGCCAGTTCCAAGCTCTGCGCTCTGCTTTCCAGCGCCTGGGGAGAGACACCGGTCAATGCAAAGTGGCTTTTCCCTTGCTGCGATTGAATTTGAGCCTAGCTGGACTCGGCCCAGCGGCGGAACGCGGGCACAGGGCCAGCCAAGGCCACTCAGCTTTTAAAACTTTAGACACTTTGGTTCTTTTCTGCCTCACAAACTCATTAGCACCAGTGTCGGTTACAGATGGATTTTCTTTCCAGGTACATTTAAAGCTTGCATCTAGGCGTCAATAAGCTCGGAGCTCGTATGGTGTAGTTCATCATGCCTCCCGAGGAGGAAACAAAGACGACGCAACAGGAGACAGAGACTAGGCCTGTATTCATCAAAGGTGGAATTTACTCCGCAAGCAGGTTCCCTCTCTGTTCATTATTTCCTTAAAGTCAGCCCCTAAAAAACTGCTAGATGTGTGTAGATGCTGAAAAATAGGTTTAAAACTTGACCAATCCAGTTTCGGTCCAATTCAATCTGATCTATATTAATTTCTAGTCAGATACCCTTACAATTTAAGCAATTTAAGCTTAAATTGTAAGGGTATCCTTGAAGCTAAACACACTAGTAGAACCACTGTCATGCATCTATCAAACGTGCATATGCTTATGTAATGATGATGTATAGAAACGTTGTACCTATTATTGTACTATACGGCTTGTACTCTCTGATTGGTTACAACAGATGTATATGTCCAACACGTTTCCTTTGCTTGACTATAAAATAAAAGTCCAAGAGACAGACAGACACTCTTTTAAGGGACACAAAAGCCACGTGGTGTCTGTGTAATGATTGGTCAGAGGGTTTCCTGTATCCAACAACCAATGAGGTAATCAAAGATGACATGGCCTGACAATGCTAAAACATTCGCCAAAACCCCAATAGCTACTAAAATGGACTATACAGCTGGCAAGTTATAGGAGGAGACATATAGACAAAGACCATAAATCTATAACAGGGGTGGCAGACTAGCCACCATCCTATTAAGGGTTAAATGCCCTAGGTCAGCCCAGAGTTTGTAGGGCTGGAGCCAGAGACACCAGGGGTAAGGTCTTGCAGCCTCCAAGGGGTTACATTTTCTTAATATAGCTAGACCATGCCCCTTGAGGACTGATTGGCTGCTGGGCCTATAAAAGGGTGGCCCAGCAAGTACAGGTTGTTCAGTGACAGAAGGAGAAGATTTCTTCAGCCAGGTTCAAAGTCCAGACCCACTGACCCCGGGGAACCTGAGTAAGTGACATTCCCCTTTTCCCTGGGCCACTGTGAGACTCCCTCATGGATCTAGACTCTAGCTCCTCCTTCTCCCTTACCCCCCCTCCTACATGGACCTGCATCCCTTGTGGGGGCATCCTGAAATATGCGGTTGTCCCAGATACAAAACTATTCAGGATTTCTTTTAAACTTATTTTCCAATTCATGTCCCACTATTCTAAGTATGTCACACACCCCACTTCAGACTTAATAATTACACTAGGGTTAACGCACCTCTAGGTGGCAGCATTGCAGAGGACTTCTCCAAAAAACTTCAACAGGCCCCTCCCGGTCTATACATACCTGGTACCTCCCAAGAACCTCCCAGTGTTGTTCTCTGCAAGGTGGCGACAAGACAGAAGAAAGAAGTCTCCTGCTTGCAGGTAGCCGGGGTATCCCCCCGCCCCCCCCCCCATGGTCTATTTCTGCCCGGCTTTTGTTTGAATTGTGTTCTATGTAATGGCAGCCTCCCAGCTTCGGCTGTAGGCCGGGCAATAAGGTAGCCGGCACCATTGGTGCCTAGGAGATTAGCTCCTCCGCTCGACCCTTCATTGCGGGGCATAGCGGGATTCCCGGAGTGGTGATCCGGATGTGGGATGCCCCTTTTTTTTTATAGGAGTTAGTGGTCAGGTTGTCCTTGCCCTGGGGTGTTGTGTCTCTTCCGGGGTGTGGGACGCGCTGGGGACAGTGTCATGCTTTACTATGCACATGTTGTGTGAGTGTGCTGCTGCGCTTTCCATTTGTGATTTTACTTTGTGTTTTTACTTGTGATTTTACTTGTGCCTTCACTGTCTGTTCATGGCTGTGTGTGTGTTCTCCCCTCAGGAGCCGGGGGGGGCGGGGCCTAGCGGCGTGCTGCGCCGCGGTCCCGCGGGTGGCTGGGCGCCGTATTCGGCGCCTGCAGCTTGCTTGCCCAGCTGCTCAGGGGAGACATTGATCAGTGTGTGGGTCTGTGTTCTCCGACGCTGTACTCCGGGAGCCGGCGGGTGGCGCCGCCGGCCCCGTGATCGAGGTCTGATGGCGGTCCCCGCAGGCAGACGCTGACGCTGCCTGGGGGCGGGGTTGCGCGCACGCGGGCCGCGCACGGATTGGACGGCCTGAGGGGCGGGGCCTTCTCGGCTCCCGCGCTCCCGGAGCTTCTCTCTTCCTCCGTCCTCGGTGTGCTGGCCGCCATCTTCTGCTGGCTGCGCGGTTCCTCTTCTCTCCAGGTAGGCGGTTCTTGGGCCATGTCAGTTACCCCTCGGATCCTTCCTTCTCCCTTGCCTCCCTCCTCGCCCCGGCACAGCTTGATGGTGCTGGCTGGCATTAACCACTTCCGTTGCTCTGGTTAATGAGGGGGGGGGTGGTAAAGGGGGGTTTTGTACATTATGCGGTGTTTTTTGGCATGGTGCTGATTGACGCCTGTCTCTCTCTCCCTTTGTGTTTTTCAGATCCTGGGATCCCGTCTGGCAGGGCTCTCCCGGTCATATATACCTGGCTCGTGGGGGGTGTTTTTTGTCCTTGCTATATATTTATATATATACATTTATTGTATTTTTATTAGGGCCTTATGCTATTCCCCTGGGTCAGGATCTTGTCTGTCCTTAGACTAGTGTTAGGTTATTTAGGGGCATCCCGGGTCGCGTACCGCATAAATCCCTGGGTTCTGCAAATACCATAATTTCACCACATGGAGGTTGCCACAGATACCGGGAATGGTTCTTCGGGACAATCCAAGGTGTGCGGGGGTTGTGGGGCTCCGCTCCAGGGAGATGATGTCATTTTGTGTATCCCTTGTGCACAGCAGAACATTGCACGGCAGTCCAGTACTCCGGTGCCTAGCACTTCGTCAGCCGCGCCATCTCCCTCTCCCCCTCGCTTATTCCGGACCCCGTGTGACGTTGTCCTGGGCGGGGATTCGCAGTCTGAGGTATGTGCCCGCTTGACCAGCCTTGAGAAGCGGTTTTCTGCTATAGCCGCTCAGAAGGTTTCAGCTAAGCGGAAGCATCTGTCTCCGCCTCCGCCGGATTCAGATGAGGAAGTTGTGGGAGATCTGGATTGGTCGGATCGTCCCAGTGAAGAAGGTGAGCTCATTGAGGATGAAGATTCTGATGTTCAGCAGTTGCTGGGTTCTGAGGGAGATCAGGATGATGGCCTCCCTCTCGATTCCTCTACCATTTTGAGCCAGATGTTTGAGGTGTTGGATTTGGAGCCTCCGGTGGTTGCTCCCAGGCCCAAGGGTCAGCTTTTTGGGGTTTCCAAGCAGCGTCTGGAATTTCCCAGCCAACAGCACTTTGAAGAAATTGTCTTCAAGCAATGGGAGCAACCTACACGTCTTGTTGGTGTGCCGTCTAGCTGGGATAGGAAGTATCCCTTTCCGGCGGAATTGATGAAGCGTTGGTCTGTCCCCCCTGAGGTAGATACTCCGGTCTTGGGACTGTCCAACACAGCGGTCGTGCATTCCCCTGACACGACTTCGCTCAGGGACGGTGAGGATCGCCGGGTTGATCAGCTTGCCCGTCATGGTTTTGTATGTGCGGGTTCGGTGTTAAGGCCTGTCTGTGCTTCGGCTCTTTTGACTTTTGCTGTCAGGTCTATTGTCAGGGACTTGGGGGTGGATCTCGAGCCCACCAGTGATGAGTCCCTTGGGCTTAAGCGCTGTGATGCTTTTTTGTCCTTTATCCTGGCCGCTCAGGAGGATGCCATGCTGATGTGTGGCAGGGCTACTGCCTTGTTGGCAGCTATCCGGCGCTGTGTGTGGTTGAGACAGTGGACGGCTGATTTTAATTCTAAAAGATCGCTCACGGCTCTGCCCTTTATGGGTTTGAGGCTTTTTGGTGAGAGGTTGGACTCTGTTGCCAAGGGAGGTAAGTTACCTCAGCGCAAGAAATTTCGTCGTTCCTTTCGGGGGATGGTCTCGTTCAATCCGTCCTTTCGGGGAGTTGGCGCCGGTAGAGGTGCGGGCTCCTCGGCCCCCAGGGGCGGCAGTTGGAATAGGGGCAGAGGCCGTGGCCGTCCCACCCGCGTCTGGGGTGCCAAGCCCAAGCCGGCTGCCAAGCCCATCCAGCAATGAGGGGGCGCCCTCACCCGTTCGGGTGGGGGGACGGTTGCAACTTTTCTCCCGGGTGTGGGACCAGGAGGTCCCGGACAGATGGATCCGGGAAGTGGTTTCGGCCGGTTACAAGTTGGAATTCGAGTCCCTTCCTCCTCCAAGGTTCTTCAGGTCTCGGGTGTTTTTGGATCCTTTGGCCGCGCAGGGGCTCCTGGCGGCAGTAAGGAATCTTCTGGATTTGGCCGTCATTTGGCCGGTTCCTCCTTCAGAGGTGGGACGCGGGTTCTATTCCAATCTCTTCACGGTCCCCAAAAAGGACGGGTCCTTCCGTCCTATTCTGGATTTGAAGTTTCTCAACAGGTTTATTCGTCCTCGGAAGTTTCGCATGGAGACCCTGCGGTCGGCGATCGGTTCGCTTCGGCAGGGGGACTTTATGACGTCCATAGACATCAAGGATGCGTACCTGCACGTGCCGATTTTTCCTGCTCATCAGCGGTTCCTCCGTTTCGTGGTGGGGGATCGGCATTTTCAGTTTGTGGCTCTTCCATTCGGTCTCACCTCTGCTCCGAGAGTGTTCACCAAGGTGTTGGCGGGGGTGATGGCCCTGCTCAGAGCTCAGGGGATTCGCATTGTGCCTTACCTGGACGATCTTCTCATCATGGCTCCTTCCTTCAGTCAAGCAGAAGGGGACACCAGCACGGTGGTGTCCATGTTGGAGAGGTTCGGCTGGGTGATCAATTACCCCAAGTCCTCGCTGGTTCCGGCCAGGGTGGTGACCTTTCTGGGGATGTCGCTGGACTCCTGCCAGCACAGAGTGTTTCTTCCTCAGGCCAAGGTTCTGATGATTCAGGAATTGGCCCGGCTGCTCCTCTCCCATCCTCATCCGTCCATTCGTCTGGGGATGAGACTGGTGGGGTTGATGGTGGCCTCGTTCGAGGCAGTTCCCTTTGCTCAGTTTCATACGAGGACTCTTCAACTTCATCTTTTGGCGTCTTGGAACCGGTGTCCGGGGTCGTTGGATCGGTCCTTCCGGTTGTCCCCTCGGGTTCGGCAGTCCCTTCTGTGGTGGTTGGTCTCGGACAATCTTCTGAAGGGCAGGTCGTTTCTGACTCCACTTTGGGAAACTGTCACCACGGATGCCAGTCTGTCAGGCTGGGGAGGTTATTGGAAGGATCTTCGGGGTTTCAGGGGCAGTGGGACCCTCAGGAGGCTCACTTGCCCATCAATGTTCTGGAATTGCGGGCCATCAGGTTGGTTCTGTCTCACTTGACGCATCATTTACAAGGTCTGCCGGTTCAGGTTCGCTCAGACAATCAGACGGCGGTTGCTTACATCAATCACCAAGGGGGGACTCGCAGTCTGGGTGCCCACAGGGAAGTGTCTCTGATTTTGGTCTGGGCGGAGACTCATGTCCCTTGCATCTCGGCAGTTTACATTCCGGGTGTGGAAAACACGGAGGCGGATTTTCTGAGCCGGTGTGCGTCCCGTCGGGGGGAGTGGTCTCTCCATCCCCAGGTGTTTCGGTCACTTTGTCTCCGGTGGGGGACGCCGGAGGTGGATCTGTTTGCCTCTCGTCACAATCACAAGCTTCCGTCCTTTGTGTCCCTGTCCCGGGACCCTCTGGCTCTGGCGGTGGATGCCATGTCCCTGAGCTGGAGGGACCTGGGGTTTCTTTATTTGTTTCCTCCGATTCCCATGCTAGGCAGGGTTCTGCGAAAGTTGGTTCTGGAAGGAGTTCCCGCCATTCTCATGGCTCCAAGGTGGCCAAGGCGGGTGTGGTTCGCGGACATCGTCCGTCTGGCCGTAGATCGGTTCGATCTGCCTCTTCGGCCAGATCTTCTCACTCAGGGTCATCTCTGTTACCCCAGTTTACAAACGCTGGCTTTGACGGCTTGGCTGCTGAAACCTCCATCTTAAAGGAGGAGGGTCTTTCGGATGCGGTCATTCAGACTCTTATTAGTGCTAGGAAGAGATCTTCTTCTTCCATATATTACAGGTATTGGAGATCTTATATTGATTGGTGTGAGGCTAGGTCCTTGCCCTGCCGGGTCTTTTCTGTGTCTAGGATTTTGGAGTTCCTTCAGGCGGGTCTGGACTCTGGTCTTCAGTTGAGTACCTTGAAGGGGCAGGTTTCTGCTTTGTCAATTTTTTTCCAGAAATCTTTTGCTAGTCATTCCTTGGTCAAGACTTTTTTCCAGGGGGTCTCGCATGTGCGGCCTCCTAGGAAGCCTTTGCTCCCAGTTTGGGACCTGAATTTGGTTCTTTCTGCTCTTATGGCTCCTCCTTTTGAGCCCTTGCGGGATGTTGCTTTGTCCATTCTTACTCAGAAGGTTGCCTTTCTGGTGGCCATTACTTCGGTTAGGCGTGTTTCAGAGCTGGCTGCTTTGTCTATTCAGGCTCCTTATTTTGAGGATCATCAGGACAAAGTGGTTTTTCGTTACAAGTCAGATTTTCTCCCTAAAGTGGTTTCTGCTTTTCATCTTAACCAGGACATTGTTCTTCCTTCTTTGTGTCCTAAGCCTAAGAATGTCAAGGAGATTGCTTTGCACTGCTTGGATGTGGTACGTTGTGTCAGGTACTATCTACGTGCGACGTCTTCTTTTCGTAAGACTGATGCCTTTTTCGTTGTGCCATGTGGGCCTAGGAAGGGTTTGGCTCCGGCCAAGTCCTCCATTAGTAAATGGATTCGTCAGGCCATTGTTGGTGCTTATTCGGCCAAGGGGAAGGATCCCCCTTTCAGAGTTACTGCTCACTCTACTCGTGCGGTTGGTGCGTCCTGGGCTTTTCAGCACCAGGCTTCTGTTGAACAAGTGTGTAAGGCTGCAACTTGGTCTTCTGTTCATACCTTTTCTAAGTTCTATAAGGTTGATGTGCGGGCTTCAGCGGATGCTGTTTTTGGCCGCAAGGTTTTGCAGGCTGCAGTGGTTTGAATTTTTTCTGCGTTATTGCCTGTTAGGATACCCACCCTTTTCTGGACACTGCTGTTGGATGTCCCTAGTGTAATTATTAAGTCTGAAGTGGGGTGTGTGACATACTTAGAATAATACCATTTTGTGAATACTCACCTGTAAAATGGGTATTATAAGTATGTCACACACCCCACTTCACTCGCCCCTTTTTGGTATCCTGGCTCTCTATTTGGTGAAGTTTGGTTCTTTACATTGAGGGTTAAATTGTTTGGTTCTGGTACCTTGTCTTACTGCTGTTCTAACACTGGGAGGTTCTTGGGAGGTACCAGGTATGTATAGACCGGGAGGGGCCTGTTGAAGTTTTTTGGAGAAGTCCTCTGCAATGCTGCCACCTAGAGGTGCGTTAACCCTAGTGTAATTATTAAGTCTGAAGTGGGGTGTGTGACATACTTATAATACCCATTTTACAGGTGAGTATTCACAAAATGGTATTTTTGCTGCTGCACCAACTCCATGCAAAGCTGCAATGCTCTCTGCAGTATTATTGACACCCACTAATCTATTCACAGCCCTTAAACAATTTATGACTAGGGTTCAAGCTATAAGAAGCCTTGAAATACTTCAACAACTGCACATGATGCACAGAACTCTCCACCCATAAATAAATAACCCCCTTATTGAGTAAAGCCAGGGCTGGCCTTAGGTTTAAGCGGGCCAAGCAGGATCCAGTGATGTAAAACCTAATTAGCCAATCTGCTCCTTTTTATTTCTCTCCCTGGGTGTGTGGGACAAATATGCAAGCCAGACGCTCACCAAAGTGTGCACTTAAATCTATAAGATTCCCAGGACGATCGATTCCCTCCCCCCAGGGCATCCAAAATTGGGATTCCCCGCTGTGTGAAACCCGCTAGGTCGCCCCATACACTTACCTTGCTTTCCGGTCCAACGGCGCATGAGCGAGCCGCATCCCCGATATCACTCTAGCAGAGTGCGTGCCCACGCTAGACATTTGTGAAAGGCCGGCGCGGGCTCGCTCCTTGTTAGAGGGACGTGGGGGATGTGGCTGTCAGCACGCTCTGAGCCGATGGCCTTTAACGAAGGCTTAGACGACGTGACGTTAGCGGAACCGAGCACACTGATTGGAAGAGCGGCCGTGCATGCACTGTAGAACCGGGAAGAGGTGAGTTAACTTCGGGCGCTCTGGGGGGTTTCACACGTGGGCATCCCCTATAGGGGTGCCCCGGGGACAAGGACATCAAATCTAGATGATTTGACGTGAGCGCAGCTGAGCACTCCGATTGGCTAAGAGGCCGCGCATGCGCCATAGGACCAGGGAGAGATGAGTTTCCTGTGTGACCTGGGGGGGTTCACACAGCAGGGCATCCTGAATTGGAGTGCCCTGGGGCAACGATCAAAACCTGGGATAGTCAAAATCCTGGGTTTTGGTGCACTTTAATAAGCATACAAACCGCTGCATGCTTTTTAATGAACTATTCACCTTACCACACAACATGAAAACTGACCCAGCTCCTTCCTTGACAAATTGGTGAAGGAACGGCATCACACTAGTGCTGACTCGGCAGAAAGAATAAGAGAATATAGGTGTCATCTCCCATGACGTGTGTTTTATATTACCCGGGTAACTGTTTAATATAATGTTTATTTGCATAGGCTGAGCAGTGTGCCTTCCCCTTTGTCCCTTTCTGGCTCCCTTAGTCTTCCTGTGATGTGAGTAGCTGCTCCCTTCTTTTCCTCTTCCTCAGCCATTTCTAGTTTGGCATCCAAGCAGTGCACACCTGCTGCTCCCTTCTGCAGCTACAGTCGTTTTACCTGCTGCTGCTGTATGGGTTACATCACAAGTTTCCTGCTGTATTGAACGCACATGTGAAGATTCCTGCTGTACGAAGTTTTGCTGCAAGATTCTGTACTGAAGTAAAGCTTTTTAAAACGTATCCACGTGATCCTCGAGCAGTTGAGTAAGCTATCTGCCAAGCCTTATAAGTAAGAAAACATCCATCACAGACACACACAGGGAACGTGGAGCTGTCTACAGGATTCACATTACTGCCATCAGGTGAGTCAGAATAATAGGCAAATGTCTGTCTGCATCCTCAGGACACTGCTTAGAACCGGCAGCCATTGCCAGGGGGTGATTTATATGACTTGGAGCAAAAAAAACTTTATTTGTAGTGTCCATATTCTCCTATGCAATCCTCATCAAAACCCACAGTTTACAATAAGGAGGACCAGCTTCTGCATCGCCCACATGCACAGAGGTAAGAACCGTGACTGTGAGTACTAAGACTTCTTTATTCCCACTAAACCCAAATGTCCATTTTATTTTTTACAGCGAGGAGGGAAAAGGGAGGCCAGGGATCCACAGTGACATTTGAGGAAAATACCAGCCACGGGCCTACAAAACACTTTGTCACACAAAATCGGAACCAATTGCCTCATTAACTGGGAAAGTCTTTCTAAAGGCTTCATTATGTGTCCAGAAGCCACGGGAAGAGAAGCCTCCATGAGTGAATATAATCATCTTCTCTGTCAGACGGCTGGGCCCACAAGTAAAGGACTTTAGGAACATAATGATGGCAAAAATGTCACAAGCGCAGTGCGGGTAATTGGCCTTGCAGTGGCTGGACACAATATCTCTCTTCGACATAATGAAAAAAAAAAAAAAGCAAAATCTTGAGCTGGAATCAATGTGTCTTGCCCAGCTTTTGTACGTTTGACCCCTTTTGTCACCTTTTCTAAGCCTTGATAGATACATTACTCCACAATGGCAGGGGGACCTGCTGCAGTATGATGGCAATCTTCTCGCTGACGTTATGTAACAATGTCCTGAAATGGGAACGCTGGTCGCATGAACTGTTCCTGTCCGACTCTTGTTCTCACAGAAAGGTCATCACTTTGAAAACCCAAAGAATGTCATTAGAGTTAAGAGACAATGGCACAAGGTGCGTTACTACCCTTGATAATGTGCACAGAGCAGTTGACGTGTCGACCTCTCTACTCTGGTTAGCTGGAGCCAGGGAGTCGTTGTGGTCTGTTTGGGGATCAGACGGCGCATTGTCATGCGTGTATCATATTCACTATTCCCCAACAGACTCCTGTACACAGGCAAACATTACTGAGCAATACAACTATTAGACATCTATGAGACCGGGCCATGCAGAGCTTAAAGTGGACCAAAACACAGGATTTTGTCTATACTAGGTTTTGCTCCTTGTCCCCAGGGCACCCCTCTGTGTGAAACCCTCCAGGTTACCCAAACAAACTCACCTCTTTCCGGTCCTGTGACGCATGCCCGGCCGTTCGTCCAATCAGCGTGCTCGGATACGCTCAAGTCCCTTCATCCAAGCGCGCTGGTGGCCGCATCCCCGCTACAGGGAGCATACCCATGCCGGCCATTCATAAATGCCTGGGGCAGGCACGCATGCACTGTTGGACCGGGAATGAAGGTGAGTTTGGGCAATCTGGTGGGTTTCACACAGCAGGACACCCGCCATTGGCGTGTCCCGGGGAGAGCGAGTATGCTTGCCCTGGAGTCTCATAGACTCCAGGGTGGGTTTTGGTACTCTTTAAAGTGGACTCAAACCCAGGATTTTGACTATCCTGGGTTTTGGTCCTTGCCCTCGGGGCACCTCGATCGGAGGTGCCCCACTGTGTGACTGCGGTGCAGTCGGGTCATCAGTAACACACCTGATCGCTGTATCTGAGCCTGTGCCGCCACATCCTATGCTGTCCAGGGCCAATACATGGGGCCGGGAGTGCGACCATCCATCCCATGCCCTCTTCATTCATTCCAATGGAGGGAAGGTGATGATGTCTGACACATCTCCCCTTCACTGTAGTAAATGGAGAGGGCGTGGCTATGTCCCTGTGGCTAATGGCCCACAAACGCTGGTGAATGGAGTTCAGTTATCAGGGCAATGCAGGAAAAGAGGAAGCAGCGGGGGCTTGGATCCAGCGATGAGGTGAGTTACTGCATCGGACAAAAGGTAAGTACCCTTTTGTTTTTTTTATTTACCTGTTGAATGACTTTAAAGAAAATCTCCAGGATGGAAAAGGATGACTTTTATTTTTAATGTTTAATGTCCACCCTAAGCGTGTGTTGTTTTAGAACGTCGTCAAACATGTATTACCGTTCTCTGTAATTTATTACCTTCCTTAGGAAAGAGGATTGGGGGGGTGGAGTTGGAGGTCATGAGCTGTGACATATTGGTCATCACATAATAAATGGTAATGGGAAGCCTGGTGCTGCTCTTGTCCCCTTCCCTCCTTGATAGAAGTATTAGAAATGGTTGGCAGAGAGGGCTTCTGCTGACTTCTCTTAAAGCGGACCTCCAGTCAAAAAATCAAAGCTTAGTAATTAGTAAAGTCCTTCTATGGCAATTAGTAACATAAGCTTAAAGAGAGGGATTAACACCATGCAGATATTCGGAATAGCAGGCAGATTCTGCACTCCTAAACATGCATGGCAGCGGCCATCTTGCCACACACATGAAGGCGCTGATTCTGAAAAACTGAGTCTCTCAGTCAGAATTGCCTCATAGCACTGTGCAGTCATCTCTTATTTGTAGCCAGAAGTAGTAAGCCTTCAGCTGTAATGACTCATCATTGATAAAAATAACAGCTTCCCTCACATATATGTCTTTTGTTACATTAACTGTGTGTGTGAAAAATGACAGGCAAGCTTCTCATTGTTTCTGAGGCATATATCACTTTGGTGTGAATTGCTGCTGGCACAGCCCCAACCCCCACCCCCCAATTCTGATATGTAAGCAGGACTATCAGGTGTGTGGCAAGATGGCCGCCCCCATGTAATTCAAGAGTAAATAATCTTTATGCCATTCAACAACATCTGTATGGTTAAAGTGGAGAGGATTAGAAATCATCTGATTGGTTGAAATGAATGTCAGTCTGAACAATTCTGCTGGAACAAACACATCACATACCGTAGAGCTTGCTGCAAGGAGCGGTCAGGATCCACCGCGGAGAAGGTGGTCAGCAGCCTCCCGGCCGGCTCTCCCTCCAGTTGCCTGATAGGGTCATTCCGGTTGGGAAAATACGGGGGCTCATTGACATCTATAACAGAAATGGTCACCGTGGAGGTAGATTGCAGCGACAGCTGGATCCCGCTGGCCAAGGGCGCTTGGTTTGTCACCATCACCTTTAGCATGAAGGCTGTGTTCATCTCATAGTCCACAGGCTGCAAAGGTGAGGGAAGGAAGGAGAGGAACAATCAGTAAGAGACATGATCTGTGCACAGGAACGTACATCAGCTTGCTTTACAGCTGTGCTGAAAAAGATGCCAGCATGACCAAACCCCAGGAGGGGGGGAATAACGACAGAAGGCCCACCAAGGTGTTCCTGAAAAAGTGATACTTGTATATTTATAATAAAGCAGATGCCCGACGCTGAGGCAAGGTTAAAAAGGATAAAACTCCTTACTGTGTCCTAATCCAGAGTTGTCCATCAGCATTTCCAGCAATGGAAGCAGCCATCTCACACTCGCTGGCCCATTAGCTTGAATGGGGACCGGAAGCATGCAAAGAGCAGGGGGTGCCACTCCCAGTGGACAGCATTGGATTCTCAGACAAGGTAAGGTGTTTTTTTTCTGTCAGCTCCCCTGCCCTGCCTCAGCCTGGTATAATATGCAGTGTGCAGTTTCCCCCCCCCCCCAATCACTTTATAACAGGCAGTGTGCAGAATCCCCCCCCCCCCAATCACTTTATAACAGGCAGTGTACAGGATACACCCCCCCCCCCCCCCATAAAAAGCTGTGTGGCAGTTCCCCCATCCCTAATAATCAGCAGCTTGCAAATCCTCCCTCCCCTATAACAGGCAGTGTGCAGAATACCCCAACCCCCATAACAGACAGTGTGGCAGATCCCCCCCAATCCCAATAACAAGCAGCATGCAAAATCCACCCTCCCCCTATTAAATGCAGTGTGCTGAATACCCCCAAATCCCCCTATAACAGCCAGTGTGGCAGACCCCCCTGTAATAAGCATCGTGCAAACAAGTTGGGTAAAAAGTTTTTTGTTTTTGTTCTACCCCCCCTCCCCTCCCTGTCCACTCACCTGACTGGAGTTCCTGCATCGCTGTTTCCTGCTGATCAGATGCAGGACAATCAATGGTGCCGGAGTGTTGGTAAGGTGAGTGGACTGCATTTGCAATATAATCCTAACAGATATTTTTCGCCCAGCTTTTGGGGCGGACATGCATCTTATGGAGCAAAAAATATGGTATATATATATATATAAGTGAAATAGAAGTGGACTGCCAGCACAGGCCACAATTGCTCATCCCTATATAGACCAGCCGCACTACAGTAAATTTAAAAGTAAATCATTTTATTATATTTGATTGCACAGAAAGGAAAAAAGGGACGTACATCTTAAAAACATTTAAAAAGATATACGCGGAGATAATGGACCTGTTAGACTAATGGACACCTAGTTTGATAAATGATACATAAAATTAATACCGAGAATGCCAAATATGCCTTGAGGTCTCCCTCATAAAAGTGCAAGTGCAAATAGAAAAGAAAAATAGAATAAAATAGTTTGTGCCATGTAAGAGCTGATCTGCGGAGCTCCAAAGTGGACCTAGACCCATTTATCCGGTAATGCTTATTGTGATAGCGTTATAATGTGTACTTAAAACCATCATTCTATTTACCATTGCTGCTATTTATGCCTTGACCCCTCGCTATTGTTTCTTGCTTCTCTATATTTTGCACAACTTGCACATAGCACTTTCACGTGTGCATCTATTTGTCTATAGGGACATTTTGGTCCCTCTGTTGAATCCTCCTTGCGGACTTTGCACAGTTTTTGCCCTTTTGCACAACCTATTTTATTCTATTTTTCTTTTCTATTTGCACTTGCACTTTTGTGAGGGAGACCTCAAGGCATATTTGGCATTCTCGGTATTAATTTTATGTATCATTTTTCAAACTAGGTGTCCATTAGTCTAACAGGTCCATTATCTCCACGTATATCTTTTTAAATGTTTTTAAGATATATGTCCCTTTTTTCCTTTCTGTACAATCAAATATAATAAAATGATTTACTTTTAAACTTACTGTAGTGCGGCTGGTCTATATAGGGATGAGCAATTGTGGCCTGTGCTGGCAGTCCACTTCTCTTCTAAGAGGCTGATTTATTAATAGCGACATGTAGCGACAGTTGAGCGACTGTAGCGGTATTTTCACAGCGCCCGCTAGTAGCCGCTGTGCTTGGCCGTTGTTCGGTAGTTGATAGCGACTCAGTCGGTGTGGCGTAATGTTGAATACAAGGTTACGAGTCGCTATTTGACAGGTTCCGCGATGTATGGGTGTGCATGATAGCGACTGGTCAGAGCGACCGGCTTCCACCATATTCATCAAAAAATCACGCTCAAAAAATTCAAGCGCTGTGAAATGCATGTTTAAACCCCAGAGCGCTGGCGGCGATGGGTTAAAAGTCGTTTTTTAACCCCCAAACCACCATATTTTTGGAAACCAAAAAAAAAAGTATTTTAAATAATTTAGTAATATGAATACATTAATATCAGACCTGTAATATCAATTCTGTGCAATTTTTTTTTCAATTTTTTTTCCCTTAAAAAAAATATCTAAAAGGGCAGAAGTAGGCACAGAATTTTTCACATTAAAAAAAAAAAAAAAAAACATTCATAACAATTAATTATTAATATTTAAAGATTGTTCCATTGAAATGCATTGGAGAGCGCCAGGCAGCGAGAGGTCATACCTGTCGCTGTTCAAGGTCGGACGCTGGCGCTGTGGGCTGAGGCTGGAATAATGATGAATGAGTCGCTATATGGCGCTATCTCAGTCGCTAAGCAGGATTGGCTTGATAAATGTGTGATTGTGGTGGGGAGCCGGCGTTCTCGTGGCGGGGCCCGTCATTACCGGCCGCTCACCAGTCGCTACCTGTCGCTATTCCTTCATAAATAAGGGCCTTAGTAGTCAGACACGCCCAGTCTTTTGGGCGACAGGCTCTCCCTCAGCCAGCATCCAGTTTTTGACAGTATAATATTTTTGCTGTGCGGGAATTTCTTTGTATTGGTCGTATATATAAGTGAAATACATTATACTAGAACCACAAGTACACAGACACTTAACTAATTATGACCAAACTGGGCAACATCCATATTTCCCTCCAAGCCTGGCAATCCTAAAAAGGTGTGAGGAAGCCTGTGATAGGTTGTCCATGAGCACATGGAATGTATCCTTTCAGAGCTTACATGTAAGCAACAGTGGCACACAGTCCCCCAATAGAATACAAAGCCCATTCACAACACTGCTGGTCTCACCTTGACCACGGTGACAATGCCTTCATTGGTGACGGGGTCCGTTTTGACGGTGAAGTGGCCGGAAGGATCACCACTGATGATCTTGTAAATGGCATTCCAGTTGGGGGTATACGGCTGATCGCGATCCACCACGGTCAGATTGGCCACAATCGCATCAATCCGATTTTCAGGAACTTCCCCAATGAACTGTGAAGAGAAAAGGCCGTTAGCTATGCTCCACCATAAGTCAGACCTGCTGTATAGGCTGCCAATAGGAACACCAAACCCAGTTCCGATCAGTTGGAAAGATGAAACTTAATGTCAATAATCAAACAACAAGGAGAGAAGTTCAGATGTAAAGTAGCACTAAAACATTCCCTGAGAAGAGTAGTGGATGCTGGAAACCTCTGTGCACACACAGCAAGAGAGATTCAACTTTTGAATACCACAAGTCTATCTTCAGGGTAAACTTTGATGGCACAGGGTGCCCTAAGAGCTTGGCTTATTCAGAACTGGTTAATATCAATGGAGGTCTATTATTGTCATCTGCAAAGCTTCCTGCAGGCCTTCCAATAGATTGGCAAGAAAGCTCCTGCTAAGCAACTTTAGCCAGCTCGAACAACATACGAATGGTAAGCAGCAAAGGTAGAGCATTTTACGTCTTCAAATCTTCATAAAGATTGATCATCTGTCCCAGACTATTTATATTAGTTAGAATTTAAATGTGTCCCCACATTTCTTACATAGTTTACAGTTATACCAACTCCAATACCAAGACATTTTTGAAGACTCTGCCCTGTCTCTGACACTCATCACACAAACACTAAGATCTGTGTCTAAGCTGTAGTGGAGGGGAGTCCCTCTTGGGTGGCAGTTTCTAAGGGGTTCCCAACCATTTTTTCATCAAGTGCCACTTGCCTTTTTCCAATATCAAGTACCACCTGGCTGAACATACATAGTTTTCACTTTTGTAGAAGTTTTGTACTGCTTGCTATGGAACAAATCAGGCTCGGGTGAAATATAGATAGGGGCAGGCAGGGTACAGGTCAGTCAGCAGCCTTGATGAGTACCACCTGATAGGTTCACAAGTACCACCAGTGCTACTAGTGCAACCTGTTGGGAACTGCTGCTATAGAGCCCCCCAATGACCAAGAATTCTGCAGACAGTGCCGTGTCACTGACAGCAGGGGTGGATTGGTCACCTAAGAGAATTCCAGGTGGCCACATTGCTTTGGGGACAGTGGGCTTTTGCTTCCAGCACCTCCTCTCTATCCCCCCATAACTATACTAAACAAATGGCAACATGCTGGCAGATGCACTGGTGTTGCTTCATGAATAGCATGTTGCTTCAGTGTTTTCTCTGTGCACTGATGCTTGGAGCAGTGGGCTGCCTTAGCAACAGCGCACAGGGATCAGTTGGGGGATTAGTGTGAGGTCTGGAGTTCCTCTGCAATATGGGAGCATGCATCTGCCCTGTATTGCCTTTGGCTGCCTCCTTTTCCTGGGTTTTCCCCTGCCATATACTGCTCCACCAGCAGATGGCCCTCTGCTGGTGGAGCAGCACCTGTGTTAGCCAGCACCTTTGTTACTTCCTTTCCTTTATAAGCTGATCCACCCCTGCAGCCGGTAGATCAGCATTGCATTGTCTTCCTGGACTCTCTTCTGAAGTTAGACCCAGGACCCCTGCCACAGCCTTGTTATTCGCTTTTGGACTTTTGAACTAGGATCCCAGTGCATGTATGTTTTGCTGTGTTCACCTGTATTTCTGTATAGCAGCCTCAGCAATCTGCAAGAACGGATGCAGTTCCAGTTACAGAGTGGAGAGCGATCCTGCCCCCAGCCTATCTGAATGGCTGGGGGTGGGAGTGCACCTCAGCCCAAAGATGCTGGGGATATGGCGTCGTGGGGACCAGGGCAAAGGTTTTGACACAGTGGGGCACCCTGTTGCCTTTTAGAATTCAGGGCCGAATCCACAGGGGTCAGTTCTGTTTTAAGAGTGGCCATACCCACCCCTGCCCATGGTCTGCTCCTGCAATGCTGCAGTGGAATGCACCTGTTGACTGGTTGGGGATGTTGAAGCTTGGCATGAGCTGGTGAATTAAACTGTCTGTCACTACCAAAAACACTAGGGCCCAAATCTATGTCTAAGCTGTAGTGAAGGGGTGGGTCATCTATAACCCCCTACATCGAGGGCCTCCAACAGGTCATGTTTTGCACATCTCTGCATAAATGTACAGGTTGAGTAGTTAGTGCACAGAGAGAGATATAGAGCCGGCTATGAGGAGACACACAAAACAATGGGACTTGAGGAAGGGGTTGGGTTCCTTTGGTTCCAGCTAGGCCTCAATGACCAAGTGTATGACACAACTGTAATTAATTGACTTTTAAGTATAGCACACAAACGCTAAAGCAACCACGGCAGGTTTACACAACTGCTTTTGTTCAACCCTGATGCAGATCATTTTTTTTTCAGCCATTAATTGGTATTTAATTGAATTGATATTTAATCAGTTCCCCAGTTCCAATTAGGCGTCGTCATTAAATACCAGTTCAGCCATAAAATTACTGGTGGTGACAGGTACTATTTTATAGAACTAATTTCACCACGTGAGTGACGCACAATCCACTACCTGCTCTTGTTTAGCTCATTGAGTGCACGCAGCAAGGCTGGAGAACACACCGAGGAGCAATAATGGAGTAATTGTGTTTACAAGGCAGATGGGGAAGGAAAGGGCTTTATACACAGGCCAGCAGTTCGCTTTCCCTTGGCCTTTGTAACAACTCAGCAGAGGACAATGTATCGAGTAAATACACCAAAGACATCGTCTAACTGAAAGTCCTTTAATGTGCCGCTGTTCTCCAGGAAAAGCTTTGTATTGCCATTCAGTATTGTATATGATGCCCTTGTGTAACACATAAAAGAGATCACCTTTCTGGCCACTTATTCTCTTATAAACAGCGCTGTGTTGTGCTGCACAATGAATCCCCCGTATCCTGAGCGCTCCATCACCAGCACAGAGAAAGCAGTCTGCTAGTTCACACTGGTAGCTGGCAATTGACTGGACTTACTAACTGGATTCGGGGCCCCTTTACATCACCATATATCTGTCCAGCCTCTAAACAAATGGCTACATGCTGGAAGTTGCTCCATGAATAGCATGTTGCTTGCGCACACATAGCACTGATGCTTGGAGCGGTGGGCTGCCTTAGCACATTGCACTGGGATCAGTTGGGGGATTAATATGAGGTCTGGAGTTCCTCCGCAATATGGGAGCATGCATCTGTCCTGTGTTGCCTTTGGATAGCTCCTTTTCCTGGGTTTTCCCCTGCCATATGCTGCTTCACCAGCAGGTGGCTCTCTCCTGCAGGGTTTCTGGTAATTAGCCAGAACCTGTGTTGCTTCCTTTCCTTTATAAGCCGATCCACCCCTGCAGCCAGTGGATCAGCATTACATTGTCTTCCTGTACTCCCTTCTGAAATTAGACTCAGGACTCCTGCCACAGCCTTGTTATCCGCTTGTGGACTTTGGACTTTTGAACTAGGATCCCAGTGCATGCATGTTTTGCCGTGTTCATCTGTATTTCTGTATAGCAGCCTCAGCACATGTATGTTAACTATGTTCACCTGTGTATCTGTACAGCAGCCTGGTTGGTGTGTGCAATGTATACTTGTTACTGTTTACCACTATTAAACACTGTTTGCCACATATCCGCCTCTGTCTCACAGATCTCAATTACTGGTCATACTATAATAGGGGATTTCTCTGCTGGGAAATCCGTGACAATTAGGTGCCCTGCGCAAGAGCATTTCAGTCATGTCCCGGCCAGGAATCAGTCAGAGGCCACTTTCTTAGCCATTAGGCCATGACTGTGCCTGTTTCCAGACAGATGTCTCCCCCTTATACAACCACAGAGGATTACAAGCACCTTTTGGAAAGATGAGGGCTAGACCACCAATCCTCTGCTGGACTTGGACCTGATCTCCAATACCACTGCTGAACCTCTTTACAAATCACATTAACATGAAAGTAATTGTCCAGGCACAAACATAAAGCAACTCTATACTCACCTTTTGTCCCCCTCAGGTGATTCCTGCTGTTCTTGATATATTGACACACCCCCTCCATTGCCGAGTACTGTGACTGATGGCGAGAGGGCAGTGTCCCAGTGTGAATGTGGATGTAACTGGAGATGGGGCCAGGTGGTGCGGGACTCTAAACCAACAATCAGGTAGGTGTCACAACACCGGGCTAAGAGCGACCATAGGTAGGGGACAAAAGGTGAATATAGAGTTCCTTTAGGTTTTTGTTTAACTAAATGACTTTAACTCTGTCTTCGACTTTATTCATTTTTGGTACCACCCAATCAAAAGTATCCTTTCATGCACACCCTGACCCATGTGAAAGTGTTTGTCAGAGAAGCTGAGCTGTTTCCCCCACCCTGTACATACAGATTGCTCACATTAAAAATCATCATACTTGCATCTACTGCATTTTCTGAGCCTTTAAACATCTGAGAGTCTTAGGCTGCCTGCAGACAGGAAGTGTCTTCTGTCAATAACGCCCTGCATAGTGGGATTGCTGTCCTTTTCCTGACCCTAGCTCTGCTCTGTGCAAAGCACAGCTATAACCCCGTCCCCTGCACTACTGCCCCCTCTCCTCTCCTCAGTATGTGATGCTTCTGAGGCAAGATGGCGGTGCTGTATCCTAGAGTCCTGAGTTGCATCCCAGTTGGGGAAAGAATATTAAATGACTAAAAACTTAAACCGGACCTTCAGTATCATTTATTGAAAAGTCCAAACCCTTAAAAAACTATTACTCAGCATCTAAAACTAATATAATTTACATTTTAGTCACTTACTTATTATTCTTTCCCCTGCTGGACTGCAACTCTATTCAGTGCTCCAGGATACGGGCGCCGCCATCTTGACTCAGAAGCATTAAATGCTGAGGAGAGGAAGGGGTGGGTCGAATTGTAGCGGGCGGGGTTATAACTGTGCTTTGCACAGACAGAGCAGAGCTGGGGTCAGGAAAAGGACAGCAATCCCAGAATGCAGAGCGGCTTATACAGAAGACGCTTCCTGTCTGCCTGAGAATCCACAGGCCACCATCTTTGATGTTAAAAGGTTAAAAAATGCAATAGCTGCAGGTAGGATGATTTTTTATGTGGGCAATCTGTATGTGTGTGTGTGTGGGGGGGGGGGGGGACATAAAATATAGGCTCTAATTTAGGGCGAAGGTCCACTTTAAAATATATTAATTTTAGATGCTGGGGAACAGTTTTTTAAGGTTTTGGGCTTTTCATTAAACCGGACCTTCAGCATGATTTAATGAAAAGCCCAAACCCTTAAAAATTATTCCCCAGCATCTAAAACTAATATATTTTAAGTTTTTAGTCATTTACTTATTATTCTTTCCCCAACTGGGCTGCAACTCTGTTCAAGACTCTAGGATAGGGGCGCCGCCATCTTGACTCATAAGCATCACATACTGAGGAGAGCGGGATAAAGTAGAGGTGGGCGGGGCTATAGCTGCACAGACAGAGCAGAACTGGGGTCAGGAAAAGGACAGCAATCCCAGAATGCAGATTGGCACAGTCAGAAGACACTTCCTGTTTGCAGGTTGCCCGATGCTCCATGAGCTGCCATCTTGAATGTTTAAAGGCTTATAACATGCAGTAGATGCAGGTAGGATGATTTTTAATATGAGCAATCTGTATGTACAGGGTGTAGGAAACATATAAGATAGGCTCTAATTCAGGGTGAAGGTCCGGATTAATGTGAGCAATCTGTATGTACAGGGTGGGGAGAACATATAAGATAGGCTCTTATTCAGGGTGAAGGTCCGGATTAATATGAGCAATCTGTATGTACAGGGTGTGGGAAACATATAAGATAGGCTCTAATTCAGGGTGAAGGTCTGGATTAATGTGAGCAATCTGTATGTACAGGGTGTGGGAAACATATAAGATAGGCTCTTATTCAGGGTGAAGGTCTGCTTTAAATTATGCTGAAGATCCGGCATAAGTGTTGGACAGGACAACACCATATAATAAAGATTGGTCCGAAAATCAGTCGTGCGGCATTGTAACATCGCCTACTTCACAAGGGTAACGCTCAACAATACTTTATTTTACTTTAGAAGAGCTTGACTTTGGAAACTTGAAAACCAACAGTGTGATTGCAGCGCGCCCCTGACAGCACAAACAAATCTTTCATCTACTCCCTGCTCCTCTCCTAGCGCCAAATCCCAGATACCATCACCTTGTTAGGAAGACAAATTGGGAATTTATCCAGAATTGGATCTGCCGCGCTCCCCTGTGACTGATGTAGCCGGCGTCGGGCTGACCTTTAACATCTGTTGTGCTTCACAATACCTGATGGTATCAGGAAGGAGCCGCCGGCGATAAGGGGAGAACTCGTTACGCTCTGCCCGGGGTGTGCGATTACTCTCTCTGGTCTGTACTTCACTTACAACATTTCATGGACGCCATCCAGAGTGGATTAGCTGCAGAAGCCCCGGAGACCTTGGCGTCCTAAATTGTATCTATTAGAAAAGCTTCTGGGGCTGTACTTAAAAGAGAACCCCTGCCTAATAAAAAAAAAGCTTTTAAATAACCAGCTTCTGAATTGCTGCCAATAAAGTTACACAATAGCGAGAGAAAACGATGCTGGAGGACATCCAAGCTGACCTACAATCACCATGCTAGAGAGGTTTAGATGAAGGCCCACCAAAACTGACTGCTCCCAAGCGAATACACCACTTGACATGACTCTTGCCACTCATAGGACTTGATTCTTATTTCGCTTGATAGGACTTATTCCACTTTCAATGGCATTTTTAAAAATGTTCATTATTGTGTGCCAAAGGGATGTCCCCATTTTCTACATGTTATAAAAGAAAACAGTTTTCTCTAGCAGCAATGTGTTTACCTTAGCAACCTACACCACATAGTGTGTTTAGTGTACGGGTCAGAGACTTCCTGACTCTTGTAAAGGAATTTATAAGTTTGACCAAATCCACTGAAAACTCATATCTGGACTAATCTAGTTTCAATTCAATTGAATAATATGGATATGTATATTAGGTCAGCTCCAGTGCCTATGTATAGTTTGTCTCGTATCATCTTACATACGGACCAGCATGGAGAGATGAACAGTTGTCCCCATCAATCAATGTATGATGTAATGTGTGCATTTGGTTAAACGATGCTGATTGGTTGTTCACTTGTGATATGCATTTCTCTATATTTGGACTGTAACACAGCTGTCACGGGCCGGGTGGAGCGGACTCGGGTGTGGATCCGCTTTAACTGTGGGACCGATGGCGGGTACCGTGTCAGGGGAGCGGAGTCTAAGGGGCCACCGGTATTCACCAGAGCCCACCGCAAGGCAGGTTGGTCTTGTGCGGCGAGTGACCCCCAGGTCGCTACCCCCCAACAGCGGCCCAGTCCCACAGTCAGCCGAGGTTCAGCGAGGTACACAAGTGGCAGGCAAAAGGCGTAGTAAGTACAGGCAGAGATCGGGGCTGGCAGCACAGGTTCACAGTAAAGGTGAGCAGCCGAGGTCGGGGCAGGCAGCAAAGGTTCAGAGTCGGGGACAGGCAGAGGTCGGTACACAGGTGAGCAATCTAAGAATGTCTGACTTTCAACAAGCATGGAGAGACCAAGATCCAGCACTGAAGGAAGGAAGTGCCTCTTTAAATAGGAGAAGTGGATGCAGGATTGGATGACCAGGCACCAATCAGTGCTGTACAGGCCCTTTAAATCTCAGGAATCCAGTGCGCTCGCCCTCTAATGGGCGGAGACGTGCGCGCACCTGAGCATGTGAGAAGGAAGCATTGGGGGAAGGAAGACAGCTGGGAACAGCTATGAGGGAAGTGCTGCAAAATGGATGACGGCTGGATGCAGCCATGGAGGTAAGTGAAGTGCTGCTAGATGGGTGTGCAGCGCTCGCCCTAACAACAGTTACATGTATAGGCTGATATGATATGCTGATGTACGTAGTTTAAGACTCGTTCTGTGATTGGTTATAATAGAACATTTCCTTGTAAGTTTTCTCTGTAAAGCTATAAAATAAAGCTGGGGGCACACCCTCCACACACGCGCCCACAAAGGACATCAAGTCCTATGGATAAGTAAGAAAACGTGTGTCTCTGTGTGTCTTTAAATATGACATTGAATTAAGATGGATAATTTCCCCGACACTCTGACTTGCTAATTATCTGAGATGGCGCTCCACACTTCTGAGCTCACAAGTTCTGAAGTTCAGCCTTCTTCAGATGAGGGAGATGATCACATTCTTGTGTTCCAGTATCTAAAGGTTAACTGACAGTGTTCTTATCTGGGGAGGCAATTACTGTTGCTTGGTTTAACCTTCATTTAATTTTACATTACAAAAGAGGAGAACAATAAGGCAGAACACCAAAAACCCAGGGCGGGGTTACAAAAAAAACCTCACCATTCTCCCAGCGCTCTGGGTCCTGGGCACCGCCATCTTGGTTATGAAGCACAGTGAAGCACATGAAGCCTCTGTTCTGAGCATGCTCACGCCCACCTATTCAAGTGAATGGGCAGACAGGAGCGTGCACATATTGGGGGATGCCGTGTGTCTGATTTGGGGCAAGGCAAGTTTTTTTGTAGTGTGGCAGGGCAGGGTGAAGGGGGAGTTACCTATAGACTGGAATTCCACTTTAAGGATCATATCCAGTTTGCCTCTGATTCACCTTGGCAAGCAGGGAGCGATTAGCAAGCAATTAGAGTGTCTCATGCTGAGATCAGCTGTGTCCCTCAGCTCAGTCAATTAAAGCAGTAGGTATCATTTTAAGGTAAAACTTATGTAAACAAAATTACGGACGCAGATTTTTTTGCCTGCCCAGAGTGAAAGACTTTTAGTCTAGTAGACTCTAGGGCAGCAATACTCAACTGGCGGACCAAATGCGGACCTCGGCGCCAGATTTTCGGACCCCTGCCCTGACAGCCCTGCACTCAGTTGCTTCAGTGTTGCCGTGCTCAGAGCTGCCCCCTTAATCGCCGGTGTAGTGCTTAAACCGGACCTTCACCATGATTTAATGAAAAGCCCAAACTCTTAAAAAACAATTCCCCAGCATCTAAAATTAATATATTTTACGTTTTTAGTCACTAACTTATTATTCTTTCCCCCACTGGGCTGCAACTCTGTTCAGGAATTTAGGATATGGGCGCCGCCATCTTGACTCAGAAGCATCACACTTACTGAGGAGAGGAGAGTGGGAAAAGGTACAGGGGGAGGGGTTATAGCTGTGCTTTGCTCAGACAGAGCAGAGCTGGGGTCAGGTAAAGGTCAGCAGTCCCAGAATGCAGAGCAGCACAGTCAGGAGGCACTTCCTGTTTGCAGGCTGCCTGATAAGATGGCGGCTTCCATAAGCCGCCATCTTGGATGTTTAAAGGCTCATAACATGCAGTGGATGCAGGTAGGATGATTTTTAATGTGAACAATCTGTATGTACAGGATGTGGGGAACATATAAGATAGGCTCTTATTCAGAGTGAAGGACCGCTTTAATCTCCCTGCCAGTGTCATGGCTCCCTGGCATCTAGCATTGCAATATGAAGTACTGCATGGGCGGGAAGTGACAATGCCAGGTACACACAAACTTTATTTCACAGTCCTTTGCCCCATCCAATCTCCCCCCCCCACCCCAGCTCTGCCCCATCTATCCCTGTCCCCTCAGCTCTTCCCCATCCAGGTCAGTCTCTGTGCTTCACCCATTCCTGTCCCCTCAGCTATGCCCCACCCAGCCCAGTCTCTGTGTCTCACCCATTCCTGTCCTCCCAGCTTTGCCCATCCAATCCCTGTCCCCTCAGCTCTTCCCCATCCAGCCCAGTCTCTGTGCCCCATCCATGCCTGTCCTCCCAGTTTTGCCCATCCAATCTCCAGCCTCCTAGCTTTGCCAATCCATTACTGTTTCTTCCAGCTCTGGCCATCGCCCCCCACAGCTCTGCCCATTCATTCCTGTCCTTCTAGTTCTGCCCATCCATCCCTTCTCCCAGCTCTCTCTCTCCATCCCTCCCTGCCTTTCCTGTTCTTTCTATCCATCCTTCTTTCTTCCAGCTTCTCTCCCATTCACCCTTCTTCCCCTGGGGGGAGGGGGGTTAAAGCAGTGTGCTTCAGGCCAGAGCTGTAGGTTCTGTGGGGCAAAAAAGGCCTGTTTCCCAGTGACCAATAGGATTTTTGGGAAGGGGTAGAGGGGCAAGCAGCCTTTTTTAGTTTTGCCTGGGGAATTTATAACCCCTCCCCCCGCGACCGCCCTCAGCCCAGACCTTCACCTCTCACCGGATGCATTTAAATAGACCCTTACAAGAAGTGGTTGAGTACCCCTGCTCTAGGCACAAGTAAAAGCCCACCGTAGGGTAGTGAAAGTAGTGTGAACCGGGTCACGCTGTTTCTACATATGAGCACTGCTTAGGGGTGGCTGAACAGTAGGTTAATGCATAATACACCTTGAGGGACTCCAGAGGCACCAGCAGCTTCTAATAACGGTTCGCTGCTTTGTAATGGCATATTAGCAGCTGCTCTCTTAATCCGACGAATTTGGGTGAAATTCTCCTCAATCTGCTTTTATCTGCAAAAACCCTTCTGTGCACTAACTCTTCACAGTGTGATGATCATGATTTTGTCTTCTTAAAATATGTAATGCTTAAAGTATATGTAAAGCTTTCTATCCCATACAACTATAAACCTGTGGTCTGCTTAATAATGTGGAACTCTCTGGATTTTCACTATCCAGGTGATAGGTCTGCTTTCCTGGGGCATCTTCATCTGTGAATCCCCCAGATCACCCACACAAATCATATTTCCGCTGTTCCCATGGGTAGTGCTTAGCTGCAGGGAGGCTAGGGGATGCAACGACAAGACACCAGGTGAAGCATTATGGTAAATCCACTTTAATCCAATTAGCATGATCATTTAGAACACAGTTTACTGTGAGTGGCCCGTTTTCACACTACATGGGTGGGGTGATTCTCTTTTAAGGAAAGTTTGCTGGATGGCGCCCCAAAGACAAAATAGGTTGTGTGCCCTCTAAAGTAAATCTGGCGGAGGATTAAGGAGGGACCCCTTTCATTCTTTGGCCACGCGCACTTTATGCCCTCCAATGGGCCCATCCTACCCCAAAAAAATGTAATGTGGCATGTAGCATTTGTTCTGGGACAAAAACATAAGAACCACCCTCCAATAAACCCAGTTTACCCTCCAATTGAAATCTGAGCTGAGCAGGTGCTGCTCCCTTCTGGACCAAAAAAAACACTTGCCAAGTAAGAAAAATGCCTGGCACCCCTAGAATGATGGGGCCCTGTGCATCAGTGATTGACCAAATGTGACCATCCATGAAATACATTTCCAGGGGTATTGGGTAATAATGACCCAGTTTATTACTCAGAAGTGGAAGCATCGCTCATCCATGCCATTAGCAGCAGAGTGCATGTCGGGGGCCCCTCTGCTTACTGCATATACGATGGTACCTGTGGCTTACCTGCATCCGATTGTGTGGAAATGAGAAATGGAAATCCTCAGTAAGCATCCAGCTTTGTTTTCTTCAGTGAGGCATTAATTTATATAGATTAAAATGGTGTCTATGTACCCACCATAGCCATATATAAAGAGGGCTTTATCTCTTTGGGGTTTATGATTTAATATTTGAAACAATGAACAATTTCTCTCCTGCGTATACTCTCCGGTTTTTACCTTCAGCACCCTCGTCAAGTTATTAAAAACCACAGCCATGGGCTAATTACCTTTCAGCGAGTAATAAAGGCCATAATGAATATACATGCTCCTGTGTACGGCGTATAACGCTAATGATTTACTAAAATGATTTCATATTCTAAAGCAAAAAAAAGTCAATGGGATCAATGTGAAGAGTGAGAATTACAGCAGGATCATGTAAAGCCATGAAAGCGTATTGATCTGCTGGAATATGTCTCTGTGTTTTCATCATCCTGGCTGGATGGTGATTACTCACACAGAGGCCGCCTTCGTTAAACATAACGAGCAGCGATGCTGTGAACGGCATCCCAAACATCACAATGGCGGACGGCCAGCTTGTCTCAGCACCTGGGGCATCCAAATATTTGTTGGTGTCTCCCTTTGCTTTCTGGGGATGGATGATGGCTGCCTGGATCAATTAAAAATCTGGTACATGTGTCACCCAGTTGTGGAAAAAAACATTTACAGGAAACTCTGCGGTGTAGCAGGGCTGTATTTCGGATTCATGCTGCCCTAGGCACCTATTGGTAACATGCCCCCCCCCCCCAACCATTGTTAAAGCAGAACAACCGCGGAACATTTTAACTATACCTGGTTCTGCTTCATGCCCCGGGGGCATCCCATTTTGGCTGTGTGATACCCCCCATATCGTTATAATTGCAATGTCCAGCTTAAAAAGGGTTAAAACTTAGCTTTTACTTCATAGCTTAAAATGAGGATAATTCCAAACACAGCCGTCAAACATCTTGCAAGTCAGAAAGTGCTCCCCTCCACCATTGGGACCAGGTAACGCGTTTCAGGTTGTTACTAGCCCTTAGTCATATGACCTATGACTAAGGGCTAGTAACAGCCTGAAACGCGTTACCTGGTCCCAATGGTGGAGGGGAGCACTTTCTGACTTGCAAGATGTTTGACGGCTGTGTTTGGAATTATCCTCATTTTAAGCTATGAAGTAAAAGCTAAGTTTTAACCCTTTTTAAGCTGGACATTGCAATTGTAACGGTTTGGGGAGTTTTTCAGGAGATCCTGAGGTCCGTGCTGTTTGGGTCTGAGGGTGAGCTGGTCATTGCTTGCTTATACCCCCCATATCGCCCGTAATAACACCTTTTCCCAGTCCAATGGTGCATGCATGGGCTCACTTGGTCATTCACTTGATGTCATTCACCAAACGGCTGATTTGTTTCAATGGGGAGCGTAAGCAAGCGTATCCCTTGCGATGTGCATTCTCCCACTGAAGCCTATCTAAATGGCTGGAGCGGTAATGCGCAGAGCCCTGAAGATGCAGGGGATGCAGCTGCTTCCACTTCCTAATGACAGTCATGCCAAACAGCTCTGACTGGACAAGAGACCGCTCATGTGCTGTTGGACCGGGAAGAGGTGAGTTATTATGGGTGATCTAGGGGGTTTCACACAACCCCAAAATGGAATGCCCAGGGGGGAAAAGCCACTCTGGATTTTGTCCTGTTTTATAGGGGACCTCAAGCCAAACACCACCACCACTCACCACCATGTTTGCTATCATTCCCTGCTGTTCTCAGGACTACAAGCATTCTAATAGGTTTGCCCAGTGGGCTTGAAACCGCATTGGCTGATGCCATGTGAATGGCATCTGTAAGTGTGCAAGTGGTAGGTATTTCGGCTTTTGGGTTGGGGGCTGTTAGAGACGGGAAAGGGGGCAGCAGAAAGAGGGAGGCAGAAAGGAGGAAGCGGGCACAGTGGGCATGGATCAGGGAGGGACACTGGGAAGAGGAATAAAGACACAGCAGAGGGTGGCAGAAAGGAGGAAGCGGGCACAGTAGGCATGGATCAGGGAGGGACACTGGGAAGAGGAATAAAGACAAAAGCAGAGGGAGGCAGAAAGCAGGAAGTGGGCACAGTGGGCATGGATCAGGGGCAGAGCAGAAGGACATTTGTTAGCATGATAAATGCTGTCAGAGAAGAATGAGGGTACTACTAGCAGCAGGAATAGGGGGAAATAAGAAACAGCTGGCTGCTGACAGGATGAAGGGCTAGAATGGAGTAAAATGGGCAGCTTACTTATTATTCTTTCGCCCACTGGGCTGCAACTCTATTCAGGACTTTAGGATACGGGTGCCGCCATCTTGACTCAGAGCATCACACTTAATGAGGAGAGTGGGATAAAGTACAGGGGGCGGGTTATAGCTGTGCTTTGTACAGACAGAGCAGAGCTGGGGTCAGGAAAAGGTCAGCAATCCCAGAATGCAGAGCAGCACAGTCAGAAGGCACTTCCTGTTTGCAGGCTGCCTGATGTCCCATGAGCCGCCATCTTGGATGTTTAAAGGCACACCTGAAAACAGATTGAAAGTAGCATGGGAACTTACCCTGACGTGATGCCATTCCATTTGCCGTTCCAGAAAATATGCTGGAAGGCACTTATTTTACATCTGGCAAAGGGCGAACTTGGGGACTGCACCTGTCAAGGAGCTGCAAGTCACTGCATAGCTGGCTAAATTTCCTTCACCCATTTCAATAGAACATTGGCTGTTGGATACCAATGTCAGCCTGGGATGGTGACCACGGGTGTTTAGACACTTGCCAGCAATCACCATAGAAGCCACAACAGAGTGGAGCGACACAGTGCCCTAAGGCCTTCCTACTCCCAGGAAGGAGGTGTTTGTAGACAGCATGACCGCTGGCCTGGTGCTCACTATTGCTGAGAGGTATATTATTATATGGAGATGGAGAGTCATAAATAGACGAAGGGCTTTGTTATTGTAGCTGGAGTAGTGCTTTAAAAACCACACAAACCTAAAACCTGTTGTGGACATTAAAGTAGAAGTTCCCTGTAAATAGAGTAAATTAATACCGTGCTAAAACAAAAGTATAATTCCAATTTAATAGATAGATTAAGGAATGCTCAAACATGCTGAACAGAGTTCAAAGCAAAATGTCCAAATAAAAGCACAGAGCATACATGATGCTAGTGTCCCTGAGACGGTGGATCAGCAGGTGGTGCCAACAAGTGTGAAGTTTCCTGTAAACTAATCCAAAATCCTTTATTGACAAAGTGCAGGGGGGACATTCATATTGTGCTCTCATAACCTTTGCTGCAAAGCCTGTGTTCACTCACCTGCACCACACTCCCTCTGCGAAACTGGGCCCTGAAAGTCACATGGTCCAGTTTTCCAGGAATCGTGGAGGAGGAAACGGAGGACGGGCTAACATCTATTTAGTTAAAAATAGGTGGTCCGTTTTAAGTTAAAGGTTCATACACCTTCTATCTCTGGCGAAGGTAAAGCTCTTTCCTTGGTTGCATTGTGTAAGCACTTTGCCTCTCTGTTTTCCGAATCTCATGTACGTACATCAGCGTTCCCCATCCCTCTCCTGGAGAACCACCAACTGCTCAGTTTTTGTGGATTTCCACACAGATACACAGGTGAAGCAATTAGTGCGACAGCAGAGCTATAGAGTCTTGTTGGTGGCTCTCGAGGAGAAGGATGAGGAACGCTGACTTTAGTTGTGCACCATTCTATATCATCGATATATCATAGATCAGTGGTAAAAATAACAGTGACTCTTGACTTACCATCTTCAAGGTAAATTCCGGAGGGTTGTCGTTGACATCGGCAACAGTGATGATGGCGGTTGCTGTGTTGGATAATCCATGGTTTAGGTTTCCTTCCATATCTGTGGCCTGGATCACAACCGTGTACTGCTGGACTTTCTGCAGAGAAAGGCACACGGCCATTTTAATGGTAACATGATAATACAGGCACATCACAGCTCAGGCATACCTCATACTCCTAAAGTGAAAGTCCAATGTATGTAACCCCCCACCAGCCTCCATTCCCTTGCGTTCTAGCAGGACCGGCAGTTACAAAAACGCCTTACCTTAACCGGGATCTAGCACCTTTTCTTCTGGGGCTTGGGTCCAGAAAGCGCCGGCCCCTTAAGGAGGCGCCCACATGACTGGCTGAGCTCCTATCGGGAGCTGGATGGTCAGCCCGGGAGGATTGTGGGCAGGGAGGAGGGGGGGCACTATAAAGAGGCCAGGAGGTCCCTCCCTCTCCCTCTTTGACCCCATCATCCTCCCGGCGCTGGACTGAGCTGTCTGCCTGACGCTCGTCCAGCGCCAAATTATCCTATCTTCCTGCTGGCCAGCGGACTGGGTAAGTGCTTCTTTCGCCCCGGCTTCCCCTTGGCCCGCAGGATGACTCCCACCTCCCCGTTTGTGGGATGGAGCCCTTCCTTAGCTCGAGGTGCCCTCGCCCCCGGCCCACTCTCGCAGGCTGTCAGTGTCACTTAAACAGTGCGCGCAGCCGTTCTTCAATGTGCGCTGCGCCGCTGGAGCCCCAGCTCTCCCCCCGCCGGGTGTCTGTGTCGGGGCACCCCCCCCCCTACCAGTCTGCTGTAGGGGGGAAGAGACCCCCCCCCCCCTCCGTCGATTCTGCTGCCCGACGTGCTCCCGCCGGCCCGCCGTGAGGCTCCTGGTGCCGGCCGGCCGCGCTGCGGTGTGAGGGATTCCCCCCCCCCTCTTCCTCTCCCTCCCTCGCGTCATGGTGCTTTGTAGGCCGGGCATGCTGCGCCCTTCGCACCGCAGTGTCCGGGCCCCCCCCCCCCCACCAGGTGTCAGTGCACCCCCCCCCCCCACCAGGGGTCAATGCGCCCCCCCCCCCCACCAGCTGCACTGCACCCCCACACCAGGTGTCAGCACCCCCCCCCCCACCATGTGTCTGGGCGCCCCCTCCCCCACCAGGCGCCGGTGCCCCCCCCCCCTCCCCAGGTGTCTGTGAGCCCTCTCCTCCACCGGGTGTCATTTCACACACCCGCTCCGCCCGTGGTCCCAGCTCTTCACTTGCCGATGCTGTGGGGATCATTCGCCGCCTCTGGGCCGCCGGCGTGTGGGGGGGGTTGTTAGCTTCCCTGGGTTCGGCACTTGTGGTGGGGGTCAGTTCCCACCTCCGCCCACCTCACATCTTTTTCCCTGTTGTTTCCCCTCCTATTGCTGGCTGGCTGGGGGGTTTCCACTCATCTGGCACAATGGACCCATCCAGGGAGGGGGTCGGAGCCCCACCTGTTCACGCGGGTGGGTGGGAACCCGGGCTAGTTGGTTACCCATCTAGCCCTGGGGTTGGCGGCCCCCCGGGGTGTATTACCCGGCGGCACCGTCAGGGGAGGGTAGTGGGTTCACTGCACTCTTCCCCCCCCCCCCCTTTTTTCTCCCACACACCTAGTTCGGGCGGGTCATGGCCAGGCCCCGCAATCGCCTTACCGGCACCAGACGTGGCCCGTCACTCCCCCCCCCCCCCTCATGGAGTTCGCGGCAGCGGCCCACTCGGCCAGGGTGGGGACCAGTTAGCAGCAAGGAGGTGGTACCAGGCATCGGCGGTACCTGGACATTGCTCCTGCGACACAAGATCACGTGGAGTCGCGGCTGCGGCCCACTCGGCCAGGAAGGGCCAGGTAGCGGTACCAGGTAACGGCGGTACCAGGACATCAATCCAGCAACACAAGTTCACGTTCGTCCGGTGGCAGGCCGAAACACCTGCACACCTTCAAGGTATGCCCAGCTGGTCGTCGTTATGTTTGTCATTTAGCCGGTTTAGGAACTATGCATTCGGGGGATTTTGAAGAGGCAGGAGGAATGTTTTTGACCAGGGTGGTAGAGGGTATGGCAAGCCAAGTAAACGGCGGGGGTCTGGCGCTCAGGAGATAGGGTAAGGGGACATAGGGTAGTTAGCCTGGCAATTTGTTTAAAGGGTGAATTGAGGGCAGGGGTTTGGTGAGGTACATTTCTTACCGTTGGGGTAGTTGCCTTGCTGGGCTGCATGGCAGGATGAAGGGAGTTTGTGAGGACCTTCAGGTGTAGGGGGCTTGAGGGGGGGTACAGAGCATTGAGGGGATTGGGGTTGGAGTGGGGGTGTGGTTAATCCCTGTCCGGGATTGGTAAGAATTGGGGCGCGTGTGGTGGTGTGAAGTAAAATGACAGGTTCTGGGTCAGGAGGCATCTGGGTACTTGGAGTCAAGCGGACGGTGCGCTGCTGAAGGAACAAACGTAAAGGGGGGATAGGGGATTGTTTGAAGCTTGGGTTTCAAAGATATGCTCGGCAGGCATGGATGAGGCAAAGGCAAGCCGCCGCTGGAGGGAGGGGTGTTGGAGGAGCAAGGATGGGTGCATATGGATGACTGGGGGGATCCTGATTGGGAATAGCTAGAGGTGGTAGGATGGGGGGATGAATTAAACAAGTGCTAAAGATAATAATAAAAAAAAAAAAAAAAAAAAAGTGGGTTGTCAGTTTTAGTTGGTTTGGTTGGGGTAGAGGTTTGGGGCCTGGCCATCATTCGGGCCGGTTCAGGATCGGGGAGGGGGTCCGGGATATTGAATCCTTGGAGAAGGGCAAGGAAACCTCAGGGAGGGGTAAACGATCTCAGGGGAAGGGAGCAGCGTGCTGCTCCAAGTTTTGAATTGGGGGGCTTTGGCCGAGGAACAGACGGATCGGATTAGGAGATGAGCACCATGGCATGGAAGCAGCTTGCATTTGGGGTTATTCAAGGATGGGGGGGGCAGAGTCTGTCAGGGGAATTCTTAAAGGCGGGCTGGTTCATTTGGCTAGGTATAGTCGTTGGCCCCGGAATGTGGGAGTAAGGAGCTGCCTGTGGCTTGGGGGGGGGGGGGGGGGTTTAAAAGGCAAGGGCCGCAGTAAGTGGGTACGTGGACTATATGGGAAAGTGAGTTGGGCTCATTGTATATTACGGCTGGATGTTTTGGGGATGAGCATCGGGTGTTTGTTCCCTTGATTGGATCCAGAGAGCGGCTCGATGGAGGAACGGATCGAGGATTGTAACCCGATGGTGGGGAGGGCCAAAAGGGTAGGAATGCATGGCCACAGGGAAGGGAGTGGTGTGCCCGCATAAGGACAGAGATGGTTTGCTTGGTTTGGTCGGCAGTGATTGGGACCAATGGGGGGGGGTAGGAGCCCTTTCATATGAGGGAATAGGTGTTTCGTTCGGATACTCATATCGGTGGATTATGGGGGGCCCACTGTGATGGGGCCAAGAGCGCGACATGTTAAAACTTGGCGGGTCCGGGGATTATAGGATACTTAGATTGGTGGAGGACGTGGCCCACTGAGTAAGGGCGAGAGCCCTTAATAGGATAGAATCGGCGGGGTTGTTGGACATCCATGCTGGTGGATTATGTAGGTACCACGGTGGAGGGGCCAAAAAGTAAAATTTTATTAAGATCGGCGTGTTCGGCGGTTTATCGGGTACTCATTGGTGGAGGACGTGGCCCACCGAGTAAGGGCAGGAACCCTTAATAGGATAGAATCGGCGGGGTTGTCGGACATCCATGTTGGTGGATTATGTGGGTCCAACGGTGGAGGGGCCAAAAAAAGTGCAATTTTATTAAGATCGGCGTGTTCGGCGGTTTATCGGGTACTCATTGGTGGAGAATGTGGCCCACTGAGTACCGGAAAGAGACCTTAATAGGATAGAATCGGCGGGGTTGTTGGACATTCATATTGGATTATGTGGGGCCCACGGTGGAAGGGCCAAGAGTGCAAGTTTTATTAAGATCGGCGTGTTCGGCGGTTTATCGGGTACTCATTGGTGGAGGACGTGGCCCACTGAGTACGGGAAAGAGACCTTAATAGTATAGAATCGGCGGGGTTGCCGGACATTCATACGGGTGGATTATGTGGGGCCCACGGTGGAGGGGCCAAGAGTGCAAATTTATTAAGATCCGCGTGTTCGGCGGTTTATCGGGTACTCATTGGTGGAGGATGTGGCCCACTGAGTACGGGAAAGAGACCTTAATAGGATAGAATCGGCGGGGTTGTTGGACATTCATATTGGTGGATTATGTGGGGCCCACGGTGGAAGGGCCAAGAGTGCAAATTTTATTAAGATCGGCGTGTTCGGCGGGTTATCGGGTACTCATTGGTGGAGGACGTGGCCCACTGAGTACGGGAAAGAGACCTTAATAGTATAGAATCGGCGGGGTTGTCGGACATTCATACGGGTGGATTATGTGGGGCCCACGGTGGAAGGGCCAAGAGTGCAAATTTTATTAAGATCGCCGTGTTCGGCGGTTTATCGGGTACTCATTGGTGGAGGACGTGGCCCACTGAGTACGGGAAAGAGACCTTAATAGTATAGAATCGGCGGGGTTGTCGGACATTCATACTGGTGTTTTATGTTGGGCCCACGGTGGAAGGGCCAGGAGTGTGATTTTTTATTAAGATCGGCGTGTTCGGCGGATTATCGGGTACGCAGATTGGTGGAGGACGTGGCCCACTGAGCACGGGTAGGAGCCCTTAATAGGAGAGAATCGGCAGGGTTTCTTATTTTTTAATTTTTATTTTTTTTTCGGACATTCTTACTGGTGGATTATGTGGGGCCCACTGTGGAGGGGCCAAGAAGGCGAATTTTATTAAGATCGGCGGATTATCGGACATTCAGATTGGTGGAGGGCGTGGCCTACTGAGAAGGGGTGAGAACTCTTAATACGATAGAGACGGCGGGGTTTGTTCAGACATTCATATGGATAAATTATGGAGCCTACTGTGGAGGGGCCAAGATCGCAAAATAGCATAGGACTTGGCGTGTTTGGTGGATTAATAAATATTCAGATGGGTGGAGGTTGTGGCCACTGGGAAAGGGCAAGAGCCACTATTATGATTAAGTTGAAGGGGTGGTGGTCAATCAGGTTGGGGGATTTCAGGGCCCACTAGGTAGGGGCGGAGAGTACTTGATATGACAATATTAGCATGTTTGGCAAATTGTCAGAAATTCATATCGGTGGATTATGGGGCCCATTGGGAAGGGTTCGGGAGGCCTGAATAGGAGGGACTCGGGGGTGTTTGGTGGGTTGTCAGATATGTATATGGGGTATGACGTGGCTTGGGAGGATAAGATAATGGGCCAGCAGAGCATCGAGTAGTGATTTTACTGGAGTATGAGCCCCCCGGTGGGGGTCTCTTTTGAGATGAGAGAAGCGGCAGATTATGGGATGTGATATAGGTGGATTAAGTGACACCCTGGGGAAGTGGTAAGGGGGGCCCTTAAGCGGATAGAAGTAGCAGTTTATTACCCATATCCGTGGATTACGTTGCACACTGGGTAGGAGATGGGAGAGCTCCTTCATATGAGAACATTGGCAGATCATCAGATAGGCACAGTAGGGCATTACATGGCCATGGTGATGGGGGGAAGGCTCTTAATCTGTTTGATTACTTAGCAGATGGATTACTCCAACTGGAGGGGTGCCATTTAAGGTTTTGGTTAGGCATGACCGAGGGTATGTTTTAAGGGCATTGGAGGGTACATCACGGAGGCTTCAGCTTAACAGTAGGTTTAGGTTTGGCTCCGCAGGGGGGGGGGGGTTAAGGTTTGGTCAATGTGTTGGGAGAGCGGATTGAATGGTCGGTCGTGGTTGGCGGGCTGTCCAGTGTTAAGGAGTCAACGCTGGCCAGCTATGGCGGTCTCCTCACTTTCGGGTCTGAGTGGACAGGTTAGATGAGTACTGAGGCGTAGAAATGCGGCTGTTTTTCGACCGGGAAAATGAGCCAGGATGGCCAGCGTAGGGGCGAGGATGGCTACATTTTGGGGTAGCCAGGCTGTTGTCATTTTGCACCTTGGCGGTTAGCCCGGTTGAGCTCTGAGCCTAACGGAGATTGCGGCTGAGCTTAAGAAAAATGGCTTCCGTTTATTCAGGTGCATCCAGGATTTCCTCCTCGTCAATCTCGCAGGCTTAGTTTGGTTGGTTACCACTCAGACTCGATTAAGGGGTTCGGAGATTTTTGTGTTGTCTTGTATTTATTTGTTCAGCTGTGGCCGATTAAATCATTCCAAAGTCATATACGTTGTGCAGTGTTTTTATTGAGGGGAGCTGGAAGAACAGCGGGAGATGACATGGAGCTCTAGCCCAGTCAAGAAAGCGCCGGCCCCTTAAGGAGGCGCCCACATGACTGGCTGAGCTCCTATCGGGAGCTGGATGGTCAGCCCGGGAGGATTGTGGGCAGGGAGGAGGGGGGGCACTATAAAGAGGCCAGGAGGTCCCTCCCTCTCCCTCTTTGACCCCATCATCCTCCCGGCGCTGGACTGAGCTGTCCCACCCGCCCTCCCCTATATTGAATTAATTTAGTGATTTTGTTTTGACAGCAGGGTTTATGTATGGTTCGGCATAGGGTGTAAATAAATTGTGAAAAAAAAAAAAAAAAAAAAAATGTATTATTGCTATATATAAAAAAAAAAAAAAAAAAAAAAAAAAAAGATATAAGAAATTATAAAATGTGATATTAATTGTATGGTATTATGTTAAATGCTTGAGTGGGTAGTATGAGACTTTTGTATGTATTGATATTTACTGTTTAGGATTAATTTTGTCACAGCCGGTGGGCGGTCTCCTCACTTTCGGGTCTGAGTGGACAGGTTAGATGAGTACTGAGGCGTAGAAATGCGGCTGTTTTTCGACCGGGAAAATGAGCCAGGATGGCCAGCGTAGGGGCGAGGATGGCTACATTTTGGGGTAGCCAGGCTGTTGTCATTTTGCACCTTGGCGGTTAGCCCGGTTGAGCTCTGAGCCTAACGGAGATTGCGGCTGAGCTTAAGAAAAATGGCTTCCGTTTATTCAGGTGCATCCAGGATTTCCTCCTCGTCAATCTCGCAGGCTTAGTTTGGTTGGTTACCACTCAGACTCGATTAAGGGGTTCGGAGATTTTTGTGTTGTCTTGTATTTATTTGTTCAGCTGTGGCCGATTAAATCATTCCAAAGTCATATACGTTGTGCAGTGTTTTTATTGAGGGGAGCTGGAAGAACAGCGGGAGATGACATGGAGCTCTAGCCCAGTCATGGACACAGCCATCTTGGAGTGGCCGATCTTGGACCCAATCCCATGCAGCAGTGCAACTGTACTTGCCTGTCACTCAAGTTCAACAGTCACTCAGGTAAATAGCTACAATTTAGAGCCGTGTCAGTATCAGGGAAAGATTGCAGTGATCAGGTGAGTAGTTTGATTATTTTGAAGCCTGAACTGGCCTTAGCACAGGGGGATTGTGAGGTGGCTGTGAGGTTACAAAATTGTTGGAGTTCCTAGGTCCTAAGTGGTTAGGAAGGTGCCTGGTTCTTGTTCCATCAGATATATTGAATTATAAAAGTGGCCTGAATCAAGAACGGGAAAGGATTTACCAAAACAAAATGTCCATTTTAATGTTATAAAGGAAAGTATATGTATAAGGGCCATTGGATATGTTACATCACATATTGCATGCTTACATTTTGGTGTATTACGGATATAAACAATGAACAACAAATATACAACAGGGTATGTATCAACCTGTTTAATATTAGTTTAGGTATGCATTAGTAGACAATACAAGTTCTACTTTCAACACTAGAGGGAGCAGAGTTTACACCCTAGTTAAAAGAAAGGGTTAAGCTAGGTAAGCTAAATCACAGTTAGGTCATTGGAACTGCAGAGGAAGAACATGGGTTTAATGTAACAATTTAGGAGCTCAGACTATAGTAAACATGCTGACACCTGCTCTGACATGTGATGGATGGATACATTGGTCTGACTCACCAGTTAAGTTTAGGAGGAACTCTAACTTACAGTTTAAGACTATAAAAGAGTTAGGACACCTGTTTTAGCATTGCTCAACATTATTGTAGGACCTGGATTGAGATAAGACGTGTGCAGGAGGGGAGAAGACAGTGGCCAGACTGAGAGAAGGATCCAGCCACAGCCTGATTCTATCTTGCTAAAATGGAACAAGATGCGAGAGGTACACCCTGGTTTTTGAGGAGGGAGTAAATACCCCAAGTTACCATTGGAAGAGACAGAACATGTTGCAGCTTTATTTCTATTAAACGGAACTGACTTTGTATGTTGTTGATGGAAGTGATGACAACCTTGGCTTGTATCTGTGACTATTGAAGAGTACCAGCAAGCTACTAATAAAGTGAGTTACTACTTTATTCTAAGTATGTCACACACCCCGCTTCAAGATATCCATAACATGTGGGTATTACCGACCTGAAGAGGGCGTTCTGCAGAGATGATAGCAAAAAGAAAGCCCCTCCCTGATCCATAAATACCTGGGACCTCCCACTCATCACCCAGTCTTCCATCTCTGCAAGACGGCGAGCAAGTCAGAAGATGATCCCTCCTCCTTGCATAGGGGGATTTCAGGTATTTATTTATCTATTTCCGTCCGGATCCTTTTTATCTGATACCAATACATGCCTCCCAGCCTTGGCTGATGGTCCGGGTGAGGGTAATTTAGCACCTCTGGTGCTCAGGAGCAATGCTCCACCGTGAGACCCTATCTAAGAGGGTAGGCGGCTACACCGGGATTGGTGACCCCGGTTTGGGATGCCCTGTCCCTTAGTCTCAGTTAATGGGTGGCCCCTCTATGGATCCCTTCTCCCTAGCGGGGATGGGGGGTGGGGGGGTCATTTCTACATTTTGGTGTGAATTATGTTATTCTTGTGTGTGTGTGTGTGTGTGTGTGCTTTCACTTTATGTATGTTCTTTCCTGTCTGCAGTGCGTGAGGGGAAGGTTCCCCTAGCTAAATTTTTACCTCATGAAAACCGGCGCCGCAGTGTAATGGCGGCCGCGGCGCCGGTTTTCATGAGGTAAAAATTTAGCTAGGGGAACCTTCCCCTCACGCACTGCAGTCGGGGGGCGGGGCCGGGCTTTCGGCACGAGGCCGCGGCCCGCCCCTCTTGTACTAGGCGCCGCTGAGTTAGCTGTGCGGGAAGCGGGGTCGGGTGCTCCGCTGGTTGCGCCCGCACTCCCTCCCTTTATCCTTCTTCTTCAGACCGACGCCGCGGCTGCATACTCAGCCGCGGCGCCGGCCCTTGATACACTTTGGTGGAGGGGAATTTCTCCCCTCACGAGTTTGCTATCGGGGGCGGGGCCGGAATTTCGGCGCGTTGCCGCGGCCCGCCCCCTTCTACTACAGGCGCCGCTGAGGAACTCACTGTTCTGTATATGTGATCATAGGGGGGGGCGGAGCATGGCGCTTCGCTCCGCGCTGGCCACGCCCCCTTCTCCTCTCAGTCTTTTGCTTCCCTCACGGGCTGAGGTCGCCATTGAACCCCGCTACCGTTTATACTGTGAGTGGCCCTGTTGGCCCCCCCCTTCTCTACTATCATCATTATAATGTATGTTGCTTGTGTCCGTGCCTCTTATTCTCATTAGATCCCTTTGTGTACTTCAGGCGGATCTACAGTGATTTTGGGGGTTTTCCTCTCGGTCCTAGGTTCCCTGGGTATTCTTATTGGCTTATTACAAATCCTCCCATTCGGGACATTAAAAGGGCATCCCGGGTTGCTTATTAGCGGAATTCCCTCGGTCATAGCGACTTATTACAAGCTCACCTTATGGAGGCATCACAGGATTCCGGGCTCCCAGCGGGACAATCCCGGAAGTGTATGGGTTGTGGGGTATCCCTAACTGGGGATGACGTATTTTTATGTATTCCATGTGCACAGCAGACTATTTCACGGCAGTCCGGACCCCAGGCTTCCGGGTCAGCACTGCCGGCTTCATACCCTTCCCCTCCCACCTTGTCCCGTGTCCCATGTGATGTTGTCATGGGTGGGGAGTCGCTATCTGATGTGTGTGCCAGATTGGCCTATATTGAAAACTTCATTTCTACCGCGGTCGCCAAATTGGCACTGGCTAAAGGAAAGGATTTATCACCGGTCATCCCGGCATTTGAATTTGATGATTATGTGGATTGTCTGGATTGGTCAGATTACTCCCCACTGGAGGAAGGGGAGTTATTGAGGAATCTGATAACTCAGATGATCAGCAATTTGTTGGCGCTGATTCTGGGCGGGGGTCAGGGAGTTCTTCGGATACTCCTCATGTCCTGGCTCAGTTGTTTGAGGTTCTGGCTATTTCCCCTCCAGAGGTTACTCCTCATCAACAGGGGAGTTTTAGGAGGAATCCAAGCCGCGATTGGATTTCCTAACCAAAAGCATTTTGATAAGATTGTTTCTAAGGAATGGGAGTGGCCTGCTTGGCTCCTGGGCATTCCTCAGAGTTGCGTTTAAAGATATCCTTTCCCTTTGGATATGGTTTAGTGCTGGGCGTCCCTCCCTCGAGGTTGACGCACCAATTCTAGGGGTATCCAATTCAGCTGTTTTGAATAACCCTGATGGCTCCTCTCTTTTCAGATGGCGAGGATAAACGCGTTGGCCAGATGGCTTGTCATGGTTTTGCTAGCGTTGGGTCAGCCATGCGGCCCGTTTGCGCTTCGGCGCTGATGGTGGTGGCCGCCAGGTCCGTGGTCAGGGACCTGTTGACGTCTGCCGGGCTTCGTCCTGGTAGTGACGAGTTCCTTATCCTTAAACGGTGTGAGTTGTTTTTTGTCTTTTGTATTAGCCGCCTTGGATGACACTTTGATGATGTGTGGTAGGACGTCGGCTCTGCTGGTGACTATTCGGCGGTCGGTGTGGTTGCGCCTGTGGGCGGCCGATTTTATGTCCAAAAAGTCGCTGACGGCTCTACCTTTTGTTGGATTGCGGCTCTTTGGAGAGAAATTGGATTCTGTCACCAAGGGTGGTAGGTTAACTCAACGCAAGAAACAACGCCGTCCCTTTCGGGGGGCGCCTTCCTTTACCCCCTCCTTTCGTGGGGCCAGATCTGGCAGGGGATTTGCCTTCCCCTCTTCCAGAGGAGATTCCGGGTAAAGGGGCAGAGGATGTGCCCGTCCAGGTTACAGTTGGGGCTCTAAGCCCAAACCTGCTGCTGAGCCAGTTCAGCAATGAGGGGGCGCCCTCACCCATGCGGGTGGGGGGACGGCTGCGACACTTCTCCCAGGTCTGGGATCAGGAGGTCTCGGACAGATGAATCCGGGAAGTGGTGCCTTCCGGTTACAAGCTGGAGTTCGAGTTCCGCCCCCCTTCCAGATTTTTTTTCAGGTCTCGGGTGCCTTCGGAACCTTTGGCCGCGCAGGGGCTCCTAGTGGCAGTAGAGAGTCTTCTGGACATGGCTGTCATTTGCCCAGTGCCCTTTTCAGACCAGGGCAGGGTTTTTTTATTCCAATCTGTTCACGGTACCCAAGAAGGACGGATCGGTCCGACCCATCTTGGATCTGAAGTTTCTCAACAGGTTTATCCGGCCGCGGAAGTTCCGCGTGGAAACGCTGCGTTCGGCTATCCGCTCTCTTCGTCAGGGAGACTTTCTGACGTCCATAGACATCAAGGACGCTTATCTACACGTTCCGATTTTTCCAGCACACCAGAGGTTCTCAGGTTCGTGGTGGAGGATCGGCATTTTCAGTTTGTGGCACTCCCTTTCGGTCTCACCTCAGCTCCTTGGGTGTTCACCAAGGTGCTGGCGGGGGTGATGGCTCTACTCAGGGTGCAGGGTATCCGCATTGTGCCCTATTTGGACGATCGTCTGATTATGGCTTCTTCCTTCAACCAAGCGGTGTTGGACACCAGAACGGTGGTATCCACTCTGGAGAGGTTCGGTTGGGTGATCAACTACCCCAAGTCCTCTCTTTCTCCGTCCAAGGTTGTGACCTTTCTGGGAATGTCTTGGGACACTTCGCAGGCCAGGGGTTTTCTGCCCCAGGCCAAGATTCTTTTGATTCAGGAGTTGGTTCGCCTTCTCGTGTCGGCCCCTCGTCCGGCCATCTGGCTAGGGATGAGGCTGTTGGGGTTGATGGTGGCCTCATTCGAGGCAGTTCCTTTTGCGCAGTTTCACACAAGGATGCTCCAGCTTCATCTGTTAAAGGTTTGGGACAAGTCTCCGCTATTGTTGGATCAGTCCTTCCAGGTGACCCCCCGAGTCCGTCAATTCCTGCAATGGTGGCTGGGGTCTGCCAATCTGTTGAAGGGTAGATCTTTTCTGGCGCCGTGTTGGGAGACGGTCACTACGGATGCCTGTCTGTCAGGCTGGGGGTGTGTTGGAAGGATCTTCAGTTTCAGGGTATGTGGGGCCCGCAGGAGGCCCACGAGCCCTTCAAGGTTCTGGAATTAAGAGCCGTCAGGTTGGTTCTGTTTCGCTTGACTCATCAGTTGCAGGGCCTGCCAGTTCAGGTTCGGTCGGTCAACCGGACGGCGGTTGCTTACATCATCACCATGGAGGGACTCGCAGCAGGAGTGCCCTCAGGGAAGTATCTTTGATTCTGGATTGGGCGGAGACCCACGTCCCGTGTTTCTCAGCGGTCTACATTCCGGGAGTAGAGAACACGGAGGCGGACCTTCTGAGCAGGTCCTCCTCTCGTCAGGGGGAGTGGTCTCTCAGTCCCCAGGTGCTTCGTTCATTTTGCCTCAGGTGGGGGTTCCCGGAGGTGGACCTCTTTGCCTCTCGTCACAATCACAAACTTCCGGTATTTGTGTCTCTCTCGCAGGTTCCACTGGCTCTGGCAGTGGATGTCATGTCTCTGAATTGGAGGGTTCTGGGGTTTCTTTACCTGTTCCCTCCGTTTCCAATGGTAGCCAGAGTGGTGCGCAAGCTGGCCCTGGAGGGAGCGTCGGCGATTCTGGTGGCTCCAAGGTGGCCAAGGCAGGTTTGGTTCGCAGACCTGGTAAGACTGGCAGGGGATCAGTTCGTTCTGCCTCTACTGCCGGACCTGCTCACCCAGGGTCGGCTATGCTATCCCAATTTACCATCGCTGGCTTTGACGGCGTGGCTGCTGAAACCGCCATCTTGAAGGAAGAAGGTCTTTCTGACGCGGTGATTCAGACTCTTTTAGCGCCAGGAAGCGGTCTTCCTCTACTATTTACTATAGGACCTGGAGGTCCTATATTGACTGGTGTGAAGGTAGGTTGTTCCCTTGTCGGGAGTTTTCCATTTCCAGAATCCTGGAGTTTCTTCAACATGGTCTGGATCTGGGGCTCCAACTTAGTATCTTGAAGGGGCAGGTTTCTGCCCTGGCGGTGTTCTTCCAAGGGTCCTTTGCACTTCATCCCTTGGTCAAGACCTTTTTTCCAAGGAGTTACGCATGTACGGCCTCCTAGGAAGCCCTTTGTTCCAGTTTGGGATTTGAACCTGGTTCCTTCTGCTCTTCAGGGTCCTCCGTTTGAGCCCTTGAATGAGGTTGCTTTGTCTTCACTTACTCGAAAGGTGGCCTTTTTGATGGCTATCACTTTGGTTAGGCGTGTTTCTGAGTTGGCAGCTTTGTCCATTATAGATCCGTACTTCGACAGGCATCAGGACAAGGTTGTCTTTCGTTTCAAGCTGGATTTTCTTCCTACGGTGGTCTCTGCCTTTCATCTGATTCAGGACATTGTTCTGCCTTCTCTATGTCCTAATCCCAGCAACGACAAGGAAAGGGCGCTGCATTCCTTGGATGTAGTTCGTGTTGTGAAATATTATCTGGTGGTTACGTCTTCCTTTCGTAAGACTGATGCCTTTTTTTGTGGTGCCCTTTGGGCCTAGGAAAGGTTTGGCTCCTGCCAAATCTTCCTTTAGTAAATGGATTCGTCAGGCCATCATTGGGGCCTATTCTGCCAAGGGGAGGAGTCCCCCTTTTCGTGTTACTGCTCATTCTATTCGTGCGGTTGGGGCGTCCTGGGCTTTTCAGCTCCAGGCCTCTGTTGAGCAAGTTTGTAAGGCCGCTACTTGGTCCTCTGTTCACACTTTTTCCAAGTTTTACAAGGTTGATGTTCGGGCCTCAGCGGATGCTGTTTTTGGCCGCAAAGTTCTGCAAGCTGTTGTGGTTTAAGTTGTGCCTTGTTGCCTTGTTTTGGATCCCCGCCCTTTTATGGACACTGCTATTGGATGTCCCACATGTTATGGATATCTTGAAGCGGGGTGTGTGACATACTTAGAATAATACCATTTTGTGAAATACTCACCCGTAAAATGGGTATTATAAGTATGTCACACACCCCGCTTCACCCGCCCTTTTTGTATTCTGGTTCCTCTATTGTGAACTTTGCGTTGCTTTGGTTTATATTTGCCTCTTCCTGGTCCCTTACCTTACTGCTTCTATATACTGGGTAATGAGTGGGAGGTCCCAGGTATTTATGGATCAGGGAGGGGCTTTCTTTTTGCTATCATCTCTGCAGAACGCCCTCTTCAGGTCGGTAATACCCACATGTTATGGATATCTTGAAGCGGGGTGTGTGACATACTTATAATACCCATTTTACAGGTGAGTATTTCACAAAATGGTATTTTTAGAGGCTTGTCTCTTGTGGATTGTATGTGTGCCCTGCCGGCATCCCAAGCCTGTCAGCATCCCCATCCTACATGGTACCCATGTGGCCCACAGAGCTCAGCATCCAAAACTCACTCCCCACACGCCTGAGTGTTAACCCCGTGGGCCAGGTGTGCTACACAAAGTATTCCTGGCACTTTTCACCCCAAGTCAGGGCTTAGTCAGGAGCTTCAAGTAATTTTAAATGCTTAATGTGGTACAGGTAATGTGACAAGAAAATACAGAGGTATGGAGACATTCAAGAACTGATCAAAAGATAATTGATTAGACGTACTGTACTGCACACCGATTATTGATGGGGCAAAAAGTGGCGCCTTAGAGTCACACAGGCAGGCAGCATGCTTAACTTCATTTGCAGGGGTGTTTGTGGATGTCCCTGCCTGTCGGGAGGAGGGATTTAAAGAGAGAACCCTGGTCTGTAGCAAGACTGGGTGTGTAGCAAGGCAGGGCGGTACCTAGTAATGAACAAGATAGGGTGGACCCAGTTTGTAGCAAGGTGGCAAGCTTAAAAGCATTGGTATATTGGTCCTTCTCTCCTCATTCTGCTGCCATACCTGCTATTCATGCTCACCTAAACCTTTTAACCATCAGGACCATTTGTTTACCAATGTTTAGAGAAAAGTTAAAATAAGATGGAAGATGGAATGCCAGGGTCGGCCTTAGGTTGAAAGGCACCCTGTGCAAGGCTGCAGAATGGAGGCCTTCATTGTGTGCCCGCCCTCCCATGAGCCATAAGTCAGATTTCCCCCCCATATTTCATTAATCAATGGGGATAAAAGTCCACACAAGACATTAAGCAGACACCAGCGGCAGACAGGGGTGGAGAAATCCTCCTCCTGCTGGGCCCCAGGAGTGTTTGGGGAGGGGCATTGCTGTTGCTGTTATTTATTATCTTGCACTGTATATTTAGACGTGGTGCTGTTGTAAAGAAGTGCTCTTTTGCTGTAAATGTCGTTTCTATGCTTTTAATAAGAACATATTGAATAAATATAACAATTCTGAACCATTTCCAGTTATTGTGGCCCGCTACTGGTTCCCAAGTCACTAAGTGACCCTCGCTTTTCAAAAAGTCGCAAGCCCCTGCTTTCCATGGACTTCCCAGCTGAAGATGGCGGCTCATGATATAAAGTTGCACAAGCGGCCACCATGAGTAAAGGCTTCTGTTACAGATAGAAGGATGGGCCGGGAGCGCTGTAGATTCTAATCAGGAATAGCTCCACGGCAATTTATCATTTTCTGCAGAATTTCTTCAATAATGTAATTACGGAGGAGATGGAAAGTCAATGTGAACGGATATTTATGCTGGAGGAATGCGCAGTCACAGGAAAGCCTGAGTGAATAATTAGTCTATGGCCGGATTAGCAGACGTGGGACTCTCTGGGGTCTGGAATTAGGCCCTAATAGTGCTAAAAATGAATCTGGAAATGATGTTTACCGAGGGGAGGCAGCTAGGATGAGCGCATGGTGACATTAGGAAGTTACGTTGTTTGAAGAAGCAAAGCGCCCAGGGCTTGGAGCAAGGAGGGGGCGTGCTGCTTGATTGCCAATATGAAAGGCGTCTTTTTATGTAAGAGATGAAGATTTTCACCTTGCTGCACATGGTAATGTACGTCACATATTTGGAAGGAGTACAAGGAAGGAGAGAATGCAGAAAAGAGATCATGTAGAGAAAAGAGAAGGAAGGAGAGAAAGTGGTAAAGAAAAACATAGCTCATGTAAAAGAAAGAAAAGGAGGGTGGAAATGTAGAAAATAGAAAGACAGAAATAATGTAGTCGAAAGAGATAATGTGGATGAAAGAGAAGGAAGGAGGGTGTCATGTCCCACGACGTGCATTTTATTCTACCTGGTGTAATGTTAATATAATGTTTATTTGTACTGGCTGAGCAGTGTGCCTTAAATTCCCCTTGTCCCTTTCAAGCTCCCTTAGTCTTGCTCTGATGCAGGTAATTCCTCCCTTCTTCCCCTTTCCTTCTGCCAGTTTAGTCTGGCTCCCTTTCTGCAGCTACAGTCCTTTTACCTGTTGTTGCTGTATGGATTACACCACAAGTTTCCTGCTGTATTGAACGTACATGTCTGCTGTAACAAGATTCTGCACTGAAATAAAGCTTTTGAAACGTATCCACGTGATCTAACCAACAACCGAGTAAGCTATCTGCCGGAGTAAAGAAAACATCCATCACAGACACACAGGAGACGTGGAGCTGTCTACAGGATTCCATTACTGCCATCTGGGTGAGTCAGAATAGAGGGCATGTGAAAGAGAGACAGGGATAATGTGGAAGAAAGAGGAAGAAGGAGAGAATGTGGAAAAAAGAGAGGCAGAGAAAATGTGGAAGAAAGAGAAGAAAGCATGGAATGTGGAAAAGAGAGATGATATGTGGAAGAAAGAGAAGAAAGAAGGGAATGCGGAAAAGAGAGAGGCAGGGATAATGTACAGGAACTGTGTGTTCCCAGCTATAGAGAGCAGAAAGGGTTATTGGACTATGAGCTGACATCTCAGGAGTTTCAGAATGGTGTCTCTTGGCGCCCCCTTACACAGAGTTTGGTGTTACTCCCTATGTGATCACCCCAAAGGCCGGTCATGCATAGGGCCCTGGGCACCTGCCTTGGTCGCATGGATAAGCAACTCTGATAAATAACCAAATAACTAAATCCCGCAGGACCTGTCGCCAGTATTGTGATTACCATGAAGCCAAGAAAGGCCTAAATACACAGGGCATCTTTCTTAAGTTCACATGCTTCTGTAGGCCAGAGAAGCTTGCACCCGGTGGTAATCATATGCAGCTTAAATCAGCGATGACAACAACGATGTGCCTTTGTGGTGTTCTCAGCGTGAGTGCTGCCACCCCAATCAGAAACCGATGAATAAATTAATTAAAGCACATAATGGGTGATAATGATTTTCATTAGCAGAAGGACCCAGCCTGAGTCCTCTCTACCTGTTGTGATGATTATGTTCTGACACACAGCTTAGCACCACTGAATAAAGTGCCAACGCTTAGAGTTTAGATACGGCGAGGTGCTGGGGGGGGGGGAGCCTTCATTTACATTTCAAATGGGAGACCTAAGGGGCACAGCCAGCTTCTCCCATGATGAACTGATGCTGTGACGTTCTTAAGATAGGTGATGCTATTTCGCCATGCTGCCTGATTAGACACTGCATATGGATGCAGGGCCGGCTCCCGGTTTGTGGGGGCCCTTGGGAAAGAGAGTCTTAGTGGGCCCCAAAGTAGTGAGTCACATAATGTCACCTGTGGCTCCACTGCCACAAATGGGTCTCCTGCTGCTGATTGCACTACAGTCCCTATTGCCTTTTATATAGCCACCAATTGCCCTCCCATCCTTATTGCCTTTCCCATCATTACTGCTTTCCCTATAGCCACCAATTGCCTTCCCATCCTCATTGCTTTGCCTGTAGCCACCAATTGCCTTCCCATCCTCATTGCTTTGCCTGTAGCCACCAATTGCCTTCCCGTCCTCATTGCTTTCCCTATAGCCACCAATTGCGTTCCCTATAGCCACCAATCGTCCTCTGGTCCTTGCGTTCTCTGCTGCCACCAAGCAACCTTCAGCCCTTACTGCTTGCTCCGCTGCCACTAAAGGCTCCATCATTGCTGTCAGTTGTCACCTGGTTCTTACCATCCCTATTCCATGCCACCTTATCCATTGATGCCGAGGCTAGCCATGAGCAGGTCTGCACACAACATCCAGCATTCCATGGTTCCGGTCCACTGTAAACTAATGCCATGACCAAGTGTGAGCCTGGGTGGGCCCCTGAAGATGACAGAGGCCCTGACATTTGCCCAGGTTTGCCCTGTGCTGGCGCTGGCCCTGTATGGATGGATGGTGACATCATACACTGTCCAAATCCAACATCTGTGATAACCTATGAGGTTGCATTTCATCCGTCACTGTTCTCCACCTGTATGGTCTCATGGGCCCGAAAGGTCATTGGCTTGCCCTTAATTTTAACTAAGACTTGCTATATCATGCGAAACTTCAGTGTCTGCAATTGGACGGGCTGTAGCTCTAAATGGGTGCCATACACCCCCACCGTTCCTGTCCTCAGCAACGTCATGAAACATAATGGTGTCTGTCTGGGACAAAGAAGGTGCAACAGCTCTGCAAGCTACTAACCCGACAAACTGAAGGTGTGAAAAGGAGGGGGCACCGTGTCCGCAATGTTCTGGCCTATCGCATTGAAACCAAGGCTTTCAACATAGTAGATTACTTTAATTTTAATAATGAGTGAACAGAACCTAACCAAGACTCTGGCCAAGAGTGGATGGCTCACACCATAAGACACTGTTATGACGTGAGTGGGGACTGTTGGGCACCGTGCCTGGATCAGCAGGCACAGATAGAAAACTATTGGTTGCTTAGACTCTAGTTTCCTTCTCTTGTTGCACTAAATACCTTATGTTATGTATCTCTCAATAGTAAGTATATTACCCCAACAAGTTTTTGGTCCCTTCGGGTACCAAGTTTTTTTCAATGATTAAACTAAATAAAAATCTTTAATTAAAAAAAATGGGGGGGGGGGGGGGGTCAGCAAGACTTTTCAGCTTCATAGGACATTCTTTTTTTTACATAAGGGATCTGGATGTAGCAAGATCTCTTGTCCTCATTGTTCACCCATATTCACAGGCTATAGCTAATGACTTAACAAAATTAAAGTACAACCAGTGTAGGCGCAATAAAATCCCCCTGGGGGAGTAAGGAAACAGGAACTGTGAGGATAGAACTAAATTTTGTTGAAGAAAAGTTACACGGTTAGGCCACTGGAGGGCAACATAAATATTTATTAGCAGAATATGCAGGAAGCTGTTTTGCAACAGCAAGATGAGTCAGAGGCTATAGGTAGCAACAAAGTTGTATAGTATGAGTGATAAGGCTTTGATAGGCTGTGGGTGGCAACAATGATGACTAAGGGGGATAAAAATGGAGGTCAGATAGCTTGAGGTTATTACCTGCATCAACAAGAGAAAGGAACACAGAAGCAAGAAGGCCATGACAGGAGTGAGGTAAGGCCCAGGAAGGAACTCAAGGGAGCTGACAGCGCAGTGCCAGCCCAAGAAACTATTCTTGAGGATAGACTACGTTCAGGGTAGGTCCAGAGCCTTGTCCTGCCCTATACCCCCCCTTCTGCTACTAGGACTACTTCTTGCAGCCCTGGTCTTCCCGTGGTCACCTGAGAAGCCTGGTCAGGGGAAATCCTAACAGTGGGGAGGTACCCTACTGCTCCTCTGCATATGCGGAATTGACATTGCCTGGGGGGAATCCTGTACAGCGATGGAAATGCTGTGTTTCTACTGAAATAAAGAAGTGCTGCACCTTGGAAGCTGTTGTGCTTTTGAGGATTATCAATCATTACCTACCCTACCCGACGGAGACCTTTGAGGACGCACCCCCCCCCCCCCCCCACTGAGGGTTACAACAGCAGAAGGGAAATCTCTAGATCCCATCTTTATTTCCTGAGGTGTTCAGCAGCTGCACACAAATGGAATATTGTGGACATGTCCTGGTGTTGAAATTTTATGATGGTCGTCACCTTATCTGAAACCCTCTACTCTGGCAGGTAGCAGACTTCAGGCCTGATGCTATACAGGAGGTTCAGGCTGTTCCTACTCCCCTCTCCTCATGTTCACTAGCATATAAGAACATTCTGGAACATTTTGATCCATCAGGGCTGTCAATCAAAATAAACCTTTTATTGTTTAAAAAAAACAGGTAAGTATCTGAGCTCCATACATGCTGCTATCTGGTATGACAACAAGAGAACTCTGTGCTGACAGATGTCAAATCCTAATGAAAGATGGCCTACACGAGTGACAAGCCATACAACAAGCTGTAGGCGTTCTCTGCTGACAGCATCCCTGTTGTTGTTAACTCTTTAAAGGGCATCTATATACTAAATACTAATATACTTCTTCCCCGTCAGGTTCGGTACTTAGTAGATCATGGCTCTGTCCTCTGGTGTGCCCACAATGGCTCCTCAGTCATACCATGGTTTACTAGGAGCAGAGTCCTGACCTGAATTCTGCCCCACAATAGGATTGATTCAGCACTGTTTTTTCGTCCCATAAGATGAACATTTTGTTCCTCAAAGCCTGTGCATCTTATGAGGTGAATGTAGTCCACTTACCTTACAGACACTCACATGCCTCTAAATGTTCTGTATACGACCGTCCGCCCGCAGCCCCGGCAGGTCGCAGGACAGCAATCAGCGATCAGATGCAAGACACAGCGATGCAGGACAGCCGGTAAGGTGGATCCATTTGCCTATATCCAATTTTTTTTTCCTACTATGTACTAAGTTGACAAATATTTATTGAAGTTAGAGCCAATAAGGATTCACCATAGCCTTTGTCTGTATGTGTTTTTAAATTTGTCTTACGTCTTTATAGATCATTGTGATTTTTTGACATATAATAAATGTACCAATATATTTTAATTTTGGGAGTGCGGCTAATTGTTTGGGCCTCATTTGGGGTATCTCTAGAACCTCGAGTACAGTACAGATGGATCCATGTGCGGCCGGCTGCACTGACATTGCAGAGAGTGGAGGCTGAGGTAAGATGTGGATTTGGGGGGGGGGGGGGGGGATCTGCCACATTGCCTGTTATATGGGTGAGGGGTTATTCTACACGCTGCCTGTTTTGGGGGGATTGGGGCGGATCTGCCACACTGCCTGTTATGGGGAGGTAGGGGTATTCTGCACGCTGCCTGTTTTATAGGGAGGGGAATTCTACACGCTTAAGTGAACTAGGGCAAATCCCCCAACCCATGGGACGCTGCTTACCTTTTGGATATTGACACCAGCTTATGCATGCGGCAATGTCCTGCTGTTTCAGGGCCTGATTCACTTACTCCGCCCCCCGTCAGCTTAGCCGCTGGTGAGTGACAGAAGTGGCTCTAGCTTAGCCAATATATTTCTGGATTTTAGAAACACAGCTACAGTTCAGGTGTACAGGCATGCTGTTTCACTAACTCATACTTCCCAAGTGTCCCTGATTTGGAGGAACTGTCCCTTTTTTGAGTCCATGTCCCCCCCCCCCCCGTCCCTCGTTCTCATTTGTCCCTATTTGAGGTGTAACATGCAGATCTGCAGCAATAAATGATTCATTTGCCTATTCAAAGTGTTGAAACTGTTACACTCTATCTCCTGTCCATCCCTCAATGAGGGGGCGTGGCTTAACTTATCATTTGTCCCCCTTTCCCACCCAGAAACGGTATGCTAATTGCATGTTCGCTGCCAGCTAAAGGCGTATATTTTTAAGATCTAAACTGTAATAGACCAATCTTTCATTGTGCGATTTTGGTCGAGTTCATGCTATCGGAAAATAAAAACCTTTTCGGTTACAGATCAGGTCTGCAGACATACGGCTTCAGAAACACCATGCTTATTGCCAGCTGAGCTCAGGTTTATACTGAAGCAGATTTTATTGGCCCATCAATTGTTCAGTCACAGAATGTGATCAGCCCATCCAAATCCAAACTGATCGAAAAAAAGAGCCTGAAAATATAGATACAAATGTCACCCTTTGCATTTAGCTATTTCTGCTATTAAAATCCAATAAAAAGTGGATTGAACATAAATGACTGTCACTGTACAGACCGGCGGAAGGCTCTTTTTAGGGCCAGCTGATGATTGGTGAAGACACCAATAAAAATGACATGGCATGCTTATAATTGGCCCAAAGCTCTCCCCTAATGGGCAAAGCAGGTCAGTGGGTGGACAGGTCAATTGATGTGGAGTTTAAAAAGGCCCTTATTTATCAAGGGCTAGCGCCAGGTAGTGTCTGACTAGCGCCAGGTAGCGCCAGCTATCGGCGGCTACCGACTCCAGAACGCCAGGCGGCGGACACAATCACGCATTTATCACGCTAAATGAGGCTAGCGCCGGCGAGAGCGTCAGCTAGCGCGGGATTCATCATGTAGCCGACTGCAACGAACAGCGCCGCTACTAATCCCATCACAGCGCCAGGTATGACCTGTCGCTCCCTGGCGCTCTCCAATGCATTTCAATGGAGCAATCTTTAAATATTCATAATTAATTGATTTTAATTTTTTTTTTTAACTGTCAAAAATTCTGTGACCACTACGGCAATGTTAGATATTTTTTTTAAGGTAAAATAAATAATTAAAAAAATTTGTGCAGAATTGATATTACAGGTCTGATATTAATGTATTCATATTACAAAATGTTTAGAAAAACTTGTTTAATTTTTTAATCAAAAAATATGGTTGTTTGGGGGTTAAAAAACGACTTTTAAGCCATCGCCGCCAGCGCTCTGGGGTTTAAACAAGCATTTCACAGCGCGAGAATTTTTTGAGCGTGATTTGTTAATGAATATGCTGGGAGCCGTTCGCTCTGGCCATTCGCTGTCAGGCGCTCCCATACAGCGCGGAACCTGTGAAACAGCGACTCCTAACCCCGTATTCAACATTACCGCACACCGACTGAGTCGCTGTCAACAAGCGAACAACGGCCAAGTACAGCGAATACTAGCGGGCGCTGTGAAAATCACGCTACTGTCGCTCATCTGTCGCTACCTGGCGCTATTAATGAATCGGCCTGCCCGAAGCCAAGTTTGGGGGATTCCACTAAGCAGCAGATAGATAACAGTTATAGTGGAAGTGACTTGTAGCTGAGGTTTACTTATCCTTCATGTCTCAGAAAACAAACTTGTTTAGACAAAGAAAGCTGAAATCCTCCTGCGTCCCAAGTGCCTTGTCCCCCCTCCTGCCAATTAGTCCCTAAATAACCCAATTAGCTGGAAACTTCGGATGACTGAGGCTAGAAGAGAGGATGTCTCCATCTACATGTGCTAGAAGAGAGCCGCTGAAGACCTACAACACTAATTTAAGAGTCTCCTGACATTTATAATTAAGTACAAATGCTACATTTACATAGCTGTCTGTAATTAGACATCTCACAATTATGAAATCGCCTTGCGTGGCTTAATTTGTTCCCTCCGTTGTATTTCTTTTTAGGCCTCAGGGGACTAGGGAAGAATTAGCAGATCAGACTGGTGCTCAGAGGACAGCCAGAATCCCTCATGTGCACCCTCCATATAGGTCTGGTTTCTCCATCTTGCTTTTGTTTCACACTAGATACACTGAGCAAATTAAAGTGGACCAAAATCCATGCAGATCACCTCGAGGTTCTATTAGATTCCCGGGCCGATCGATTTCCTCCCCACAGGGCATCCAAAACCGGGATGCGCCGCTGTATGAAACTGATCCCGGGCCAACTGCACATGCGTGAGCCGCGGGCGCATTCCCACTGTCCCTTTAGCAGGGCGAGTGTCTGCGGCAGGCATCGGTAAATGACCGACGCGGGCACGCTCCCTGTTAGAGGGAAGCAGAGGATGCGACCGTCAGTACGCTCGGAGCCGCTGCTCTTAGACGAAGCCTTAGACAACATGATGTCAGCGGCTCTGAGCGCGCTGATTGGACAAGCAGCCACCCATGTACCGTAGGACCGGGAAGAGGTGAGTCACCTTGGGCGATCTGGGGGGTTTCATGCATTGGGCCACCCCCAATCAGGGTGCCCCGGGGGAAAGGACCAAAACCCAGGATAGTTAAAATCCTGGGTTTTGGTCCACTTTAAGTAATTTGGGCTGCACAATCAATCTATTCTACTTATATTTACTGGGGGGGGGGGGGGGGGGTAGTACATAGCTTTGCCCAGTGGTGCAACTCACTGTGAGGGGGCCCTGGTGCAAAGATTAAATTGTGTCTTGTCAAGGCTCATACAGTAAACTTTTTCTGTCTTTTAACTCAATTGGATGCCGCTAGACAACTAAAGACTGAAAAAGCAGAGAGAAATGGAGCTTCCTTTCTCTAAATGATGCCAAATGAGCACATATTTGATAAATAAGGTGGAAGGGAAACAATGAGGGGGCCCCCTGATTTCCTGGGCCCCAGTGCACTTCCTAGATACATCCCTGTAACTAAGGGGTTAGATACTCCGATCTCCAATCCAACCCCTGGCTTATATGGATCAGTGTCAGTCAAGACAAGGGGATCACTCATTTTTTTTCTCCAAAATGGAGAGAATATCTCCCAGAACAAAACGTCCACTGATAGAACGTCCTAATTTTCCACAGATGCCAGAGAGGAACATCCAGAAAACAGGTGGCCACACTCGAATCACTATTTGAGTATGGCCACTGATCTTCTGTGCCTGGATTTTCCTCCTTGGCATCTAAGAAAAAAAATGTGAATTTTGTGAGAGTATTGTCCAGTCCTGGCGCTTTCCTTCAACGTTATAGGTTGTGTTTTTGATAAATTAAAGTGCAGGTAAAGTAATTGCAGCATTTACCATCATTTAAAAAAATATCGATTTGAAATGGACTATTAAGGCATCTTTCTTATGATCATATCAGCATCTAAAGCAAGTGAGGTCAAGGCAACAAGATACCTACAAGGTGATATCTGCCACTGAAATGAAAACATGTTCCATCTTACCAAGAAACAAGGATTATTTATTGAGGGGGGTGGCAAAAGTGCTCTGTTAATTAAACATTTTTTTGCCAATAGTGCTCATTTCATTTTCTATTGCATTTACTTAGGCTAGAGGTCATGTGATTCTAGATGGGTAATGACTCCTCACTGTACACACCTCATGCAGGCCCTATGATTCTCAAGCTGGCAGTTAATTGGCCACAGGCTAAGTTGTTACTACCAAACACAGAAGGTCAGTGTTCAGAAGTAAAGGGACTGTACAGTAAAATGGTTACCCTAGGGTGCTTACTTCTTTTTTTAAAGACAAAAAAGCTCCTGACCTCCCTGCTCAGTGCCCTTCACTGTTTTGCCTTTGTCTTCAGGCGTTTCAGTTAGAAACAGTAAGGGAAGCAGAGGGGATGTTGAGCAACACAGTCAAGACCTGGGAGGATGTTCTTGATAAAAAATTTCTAATGCATGTGGCATATTCTAGCTCGCTATTGGTGCTTTGCACTTGAAAAAGCTGCGAGAGTCGAGGATCAATAGCAAGGTGTGAAAAGCACCAGGATCACTATCTAAAATGCACAACAGGTAAACAAGCTGTTGCTATAGGCAGCAGTCCAGCCTTACCCTGCCTTGTTAAAGTTGCGGTTTGCAACGAAACGCGTAGGCTGCGGGTTGTGGCACTTTGTTCGGATCCAGATTCACATGTATTGGTTTCGAGTGCCTTGGGATGTGTCATCGTATCTGGCTCTAAGCGTGACTTTTTTTTATCTTCAGGACTGGTGAGAGCTACCTGTACACTTCATATATGGGCCCTTACATTTTTATTGTGAGTGTAACTATTGTGAACTAGCAAAAAGTACCATTTTATATGGAATTACGCTAGATGCTTGTCTTTTTCCCTTTTCTATAACCTTTGCACTGTATGAGGACTGCATATTGCAGATACTGGCTTGTCAGTTAGCGATATTGGATGATCGAGTGAGATGTTTGAGACTGGAAAGCCTGGGCACCAAACGAGATTATACGTTTATGTACATCCAGCCTTTTGTTTTTGGTAAGAGTCAGTAAGATCGGTGAAGGGCACATCAGTGTTGCAATTTGCAGTGACGCATGCTCTTTGGGACTATGGTCACCTATGATGGTTTGTTGCTTCACTCATTGCTATGCGAGAAACGTGGAGACACATGCACTTTGGGACTATAGTCACTACTGTGATTTGTTGCTGCTATTTCTATTGTTTTGGTGCTCTGTGCTATATATAAAACTTTCAGTCCTACCCTCTGCTCGCATGAATGAGAACATAGACTGTTGAAGCTATTGGCATTTCAGCACCTCGGCCAGCTTCGGGTAATCTCTCCAGTCTATGGAATACAGCCTACGGAGCGAGGGAGGGGTGATGCTCTGTGACTTTATTACTTATAGGATGCCCTTGAAGAACAGAAAATGTGTCAGGCTGAGCAGGAACAAAGCCAGGTGCTACTCGGATCAATAAGGCCGTTGCACGTTTCCCAGAGTGCAGAGTTTTCTTATTAGCCGGGGTACAGAAGATAATAGACCCCTATCTCACAGGCACCGTGTTCCCAGCTGAACAAGCAACGCTTCTTTGTTCCAAGTGACAGTTCAGATTCTCTGTTCTTACATGCTCCTTTTTTTGGCTCTCCTATGCGTGGTGTAAGCTGGGGATTGGGACGTGAGATCACGCATCCTATTGGCCTTGCTGCCCCCCCCCCTCCCCTGTCATCCCGGTGAAGCCCTTGACAAGATGCTTGTCTCATCCTCCTGACAGGGCGGGATACAGTAATCTGATGACACAGGTGCAGGAAAGGAGATCAAAGCTATATGTACCATAATGTGTAATATACTGTATACCGCCTTCATAACCGCTGGTTCCTGCCGCAAGTTCAGAGCGAGACGGCCCCGGCATTAGTGTGTGTGACATCATTATATATCCACCAAAAGATGGGTTCTTTTTCTCCTAACACACACTGATGTGTATTTTCTGGAATTGTTTCCAACTGAACCAGGAGGACTGAGATCCTTTACAAGTAAGGGCGGACAATATCTCAGCTGCAGAAGCCCTGAGGAAATTATATGTCATATGCTAAAGTTGCACCAGTAAAAATAACATCAGTTATAACATCAAAAATAAAATGGTCAGTGCGGGTACTGACAAAGCTAAAAATGGTGAAACGCGTCTGCCCAACCCCTCTTGAAACATCCAGCATATGAACTTGAATACTATATCTCTCATTCTCTAGAGAATGTGTTTGCATTATGAAGTAATTATTGCATTTTATATAATAACCAACACATCAAGTATGTCTAGTGTGGATTTTGGCAACAGGTTGGTGCAAAGCAGCACTGACAAGAGACTGTTTTTATTTTTCAATCTCCTTGTTTTGTCCCTAAAATTTACACCTAATATGGCTGATTCAGCAGCATGCGAATTGTTATCTTGATTTTTTTCCTTGGTGCAATTCAGTAAAGTTTTTAGCTGTACAATTGTTTTGCACAGTTGCACATGGCGCTGAATTGCACAACAAAATTGAGGAAAAAAAGATTCTTGCTGAATTAGCCCTTATATGTATATATTTTCTTTAAAGTGGACCAAAACCCAGGATTTTGACTATCCTGGGTTTTGCTCCTTTCCCCCTGGGCACCCCCAATCGGTGTGAAACCCCCCCAGATCACCAAAACCAACTCACTTCTTCCCGGTCCTGCTCGTGCAATCAGCGCGCTCGGATCCACTGATGTCACATGGTCTAAGCCTTCGTCTAAGGCCAGCGGCTCTGAACGCACTGGTGGTCGCATTCCTGCTACTCTTTAACAGGGAACCTGCCTGCGCCGGCCATTCACAAATGCCTGGCGAGAGCATGCGCCCTGCTAGAGGGATAGCGGGGATGTGGCCGCAGTTCGCACAAGTCCAGGCAATAGTAATAATAAGGCAGCAAGGAGCTCAACAGAAGCCCGCCCCAGGTGCCTCTCCTCCATTTTCTACAGTTGACTGTAAATGCTGTAGCAGGGCTACAGAACTTGTCCCTTCTTTTTTTTTTCCATATTTTTATGACCACATGTCAAATGCCACATTGGTGGCATACTGGTCGGGCACGCTCCTGCTGGTAGCGCTTAGGGGCAGGGGTGGCTATACAACCCCATTTGGAAACTGGCTAATATGGTTTTGCATCACTGATGGGTTTTGGTCTGCTTTAAACAGAGACAACAGCAACCAAGCTTGTGCTAACCTCTCTGTCCAGTCCCGCTGCCACAGTATTGATGGCCCCCGTTTTGCTGTGTATGACGAACATATCCTGCGAGGGGCTTTGCGGATTCTGCTCCATGATCCGGTACATCACTATCCCGTTTGAAGTGTTGATGTCATCGGCATCGTGAGCGGTCACTGTCATCACATATGTACCTGCAAGTAAAAAGAGAGGGGCACCGTTACCACACACAACTGACACCACAAGGCCAGATTGGAGAATGTCAAATGTACAAGAGTCAGCAGAGTTCAAGCTTAAAGTTTACCAATCACCCTCTGTAGCCGGCCCCATCCCCCATCCTATATTGGGATGCCCCAAACTTTCCCGGCAGCTCCCACAATGCCGTGTTTGCAGGCGACCACATCCCCGGCATCCTGCTCCCAGCCATTCAAATAGGCCGGACGCACAGGAGCACACACTCCGCAGGTGAGCCAGGGATGCGGCCACCAATGCTCCCTATGCACAGCCCAAAACAAAGGCTTTTTGCCATGCATTATTATGCACAGCATAAATGGCTGATTGGACAAGAGCCCATGCATGAGCTGTAGCAGTGGCGAAAGGGATACTGATTACTGATAGCTGCAAGATGAGTGGACAGTGTAGCCAGGCAGTGGGAAAAGCAAGCAGGATGCTCAGCTGCATTGCTCGAGGCATCACCAGTAGGAGGAGGGAGGTTGTGATGCCGCTGTATAGAGCCCTGGTGAGGCCACAGCTAGAATACTGTGTGCAGTTCTGGAGACCTTACCTGCAAAAAGACATTATTCAAATAGAACGTGTCCAAAGGCGAGCAACGAAAATGGTGGAAGGACTTAAACTTAAAACGTATCAGGAGAGACTTAAAGAACTTAATTTGTACAGTCTGGAGGAAAGAAGGGAGAGGGGGGACATGATTGAGACCTTTAAATATGTGAAAGGATTGAATAAGGTTCAGGAGGGAAGTGTTTTTAAGAAGAAACTTGATATGATAGATGATAGATGATAGAACAAGGGGGCACAACCTGAAGCTAGTCGGGGGGAAGATCAGGAGCAATGTTAGAAAATATTATTTTACAGAAAGAGTAGTAGATGCTTGGAACAAACTTCCAGCAGAGGTAGTTGAAAAATCAACTCAACTGAATCAAGTCAGTGAATGTAAACATGCCTGGGATAAGCACACATCTATCCTAAGATAAAGAGTACATACAGTATACACATAAGGGCAGACTAGATGGACCGTATGGTCTCCTTCTGCCGTCAACCTTCTATGTTTCTATGTAGGTGAGTGGCTGGGCGATCTGGGGTGTATAACACAATGGGGCATCCTACATCAGGATGCCCCCCCAGGGCAGGCACCAATCACCAGGATAGTCAAAATCCTGGTGATTGGTCCACTTAAAGACAAACAAACCCATAGATTTTTTATCTTGGGTTTCGTTTCTTCTGCTGGGGACATCAGATTTCGGATGACTTCCTGTGTGTGTATTCTCCCAGCTTTCCCAAAAACTCACCTTCTTCTCGTTCCTTCTGATAGGGAGAATGAGAAAACTCATTTTTTAGGAGAGAAATCTGCCATTCAATGTATTGTCTACCTAGGGGCTGATTCAACACCAGGTACACTTTTACATCAGGTTGTTGGGTCAGCCCCAAGGCAGACAATGAAAGTAAATGGCTGTTTTCTCTCCTAAAAATGAGTGAGTTTTCTCACCTGGTTTTATAGCGACCCTATAGACTCTAAAGAGGTGGTTGCTCATCTTTAAAGAATCGGCTTCCTCTAAATCCAGCTTTCACTGACCCCCCAACATACCTCCTGTTTTAACTCCTCTTTGAGGTTCAAGCCCTTCAATAGCAACCCTGATAACTAAAGCCTGCTTTTCTTTCCCTGTTATAATGAGAAGTGGCTAAAGGGAATGGGGCCTGCATAGTGGGTTCTGTACCGAGTTCTGGTCAATATTCCCTATGAGCCAAATACCACCCCTGTGCCTGATGGGTGCAGATACAGACACTCCCCCACGCTCCCCAATGTTCCTTCTGAGCATGTGAGGGACTATCAGCCAATCAGCAACTCCATTCAGATTTTTCTTGCCGCTCTGAGAAAAGCTGAAGGTGGAGGAGCAACAATAAGGTGGAGAAGCAGCAATGATGGAGTCCGTGACCTTTAGGGCCCTGGTGCATTTGCACGCCCTATAGTAACAGCCCTGATGGTCTCTGCCATCTTCCAGACCCTCCCTATCAGTTTGGGGTCACAGTCTGGGAATGAATGTGAGATCCAGTCCAGTAATTACAGATCTCAATCTCCCCTCCCCGGGTGACGCGGTTCAGCACCTCTTCATTAATGGCAATATCGGTGAAGGAGCAAATGACGGGACTTCAGGATGCCGCGACTTGATCTGAGCCCGAGCGCGTTTGCCGCTGTGCTCTTTAAACGATTAATTTCACAAGCTGCAAATTACAGCTTCATTTTAAAAACGAAACTCAGTCCTATAATTGGCTTTCTGTTCAGATCAGCCAGGCTTAAGATTTAAATTCTTCATATGCAGATGACTTTCAAGTATCGCGCCCCATCTGTGCCGCACTCGCTGGCATTCATCTCCCGGGGGAGAGTCAAGTGAGGCGGAAACCACTGGTCCAACAAAGCTGGAACGAAGCAGCTAGACGGACTCCTGAAAGAAAAGCCCGGACTAATTAAAGAGCTTGATATTGTATTACTATGAGGAGCTGGTAAAAAGTCTCCCCATGAGGCCATTGTTTAGCCCCTTGTGTGTATTCCTATGCCAGCCAGGATCAGGCACCTGTGCATCCACTCCACACTGACTATCTCTGAAGCAGCTTCTCTGCAGCACGCATCGGAGTTGATTCTCCTTTCTGCAGTCCTTATGTCATTATGTAAGTGCTTTTTGAAAAAAAAAAAATATATATACTCATTTGTTGTCACTGCATTGCTATTTTTATCATATAAATATAATATATTCAATTCTCCTGAATATAAGTTAGAGATCTAGCCAGGGCCAGTGCCAGCACTGGGCATACCCATACCCTTTGTATCTTATGATTCTGGGCAAGTATATTGGGGGTCTTAAGCTATATGGGTTGGGGGCCTTGACTCTTATGCCCATGTGCTGTACTCCAATTTACCCATTGCATTGTATGTCCCTTAACCCCATGTGCTGTACTCCAATTTACCCATTGCATTGTATGTCCCAAATGGAGCTCTCATAGACTAGAGTTAGGACTGCACTTACACAGAAGCACCTTGGCGTTGTTGCGGCATTAGCATACTTCTGCAGATGTGTGCCATCCCAGACCGAGAGTTTTTAACTAGATTTAAAGTGGACCAACACCCACGGGTGATCGGCCCGGGAATCTATAAGGTGATCACCTCCCTCCCCGCGGGACATCCGTGATCGGGATGTCCCGCGGGGTGAAACCCCCCCAAACACCCCAAACTCCTTACCTTATCGTCTCCTCGTCTGCAAATGGCCGGCGCGGGCGCGCGTGCGTCAAGAGGGACGCGCGGGAGGCGGCGGCGGAGGAGCCGCTTGTCCGCGGCTTGTCTGTCGGCGCTGGGAGCGGGGAGAGGTGAGTTTTTCGGGGGGTTCGGGGAGGTTTCACACAGCGGGGCACCCCGATCGGGGTGCCCCACCGAAGTGGACCAAGACCCAGGATAGTCAAAATCCTGGGTGTTGGTCCACTTTAAAGACAGATTATAGGACCCGTCCTGATGTTAAGGCAAACAAAACCCTGCATGTGTGGCCGAATCGAAATGATTCCAGGGCTGGCCACTGGCCTTGCCAATTTGGGATCCCCCGATGTGTGAACCCCCCCTGGGGCGCATGTAAACTCACCTTTTCCTTGTCCCAATGGCGCGGGGTCTGATTGGCTGTGTGCCCGCGCAAGCGCCGTAATAACGTGGATTTAGGATTTATGAGGGGGTTTCACACACTGGGGCATCCCAATTGGGCATAGTCAAAGTTTTGTCCTGTTTTAAAGTAGACCAAAACCCACAGCGATTCCCTCCCCCCGGGGCATCCAAAATCGGGATGCCCCCCTGTGTGAAACTCCCCAGGTTGCCCATACACTTACCTTTTTTTCCGATCCAAAGACGCATGTGCGAGCCGCGGCTGCATCCCCGCTACTCTAGCAGGACATGTGCCTACGCTAGGCATTTGTGAATAGCGGGGGATGCAGCCATCAGCGTGCTTGGAGCCGCTCGCCTCAGACGAAGGGACGTCATCGGATCCGAGCGTGCTGTTTGGACAAGCGGCCGCGCATGCGCAGTAGGACCGGGAAGAGGTTTGTTTCGGCGACTTGGGAGGTTTCCCGATCGGGGGCAAGGCCAATATAGTCAAAATCCTGGGTTTTGGTCCACTTTAACCCCTCGGGTGCAAGTGTGCAAAAATGTATGGACAAAACAGACAAGATCTATGAATTGCACAATATGTACGTGTGTGAAAGGGAATGAGCATCTATGGAGTTTATTCATCAAGGGATAGCGCCAGGTAGTGCCTCATAGCAGCAGGCAGCGTCTGGTGAACGCCGGGCGCTGTACGCAATACCACATTTATGAAAGCGATTCTGTTGAGCGACTCTAACAGCACCATGTAGTGTCACATGTATTATTACAGGTGGCTCAGCCTATAGCACCGGGGCTCTAGCTTTCAGAGCATTCGGTTATTACCTGTCGCTACCTGTCGCTCTCCCAAACATTTTAATGGACATTCCTTCTGTTTAAACGGGGTTTTTTGTTTTTATTTTTTCTCTCAAATAATTGTGTGACCTCTCCTGGCCTAGAAAGAGTCATTTTTGAAAACTTTTTATATTTTTATGCAGAATTGTCATTAAAGTATTAATGTCACAATGTTACAACAATGTCATTCCATGTGTTTTCGCTTTGTTACTGGTGGATATGTGTTCAAAAAAGCGTCTGGCGGTCTATGCTACAGCGACCAGATCCAGAGCGCTTACGATGTGTGTCTGTTTTTTTTTGTTGAATATGGTGTGAGTCGCTGAGAGTGGGTCGCAATGAGCTGGCGCTACCTTTCGCTCCCTGCAACGCTGTACTGGTGTTAGAGCGCCCAACATACATCTCATTCATCATTCATCGAGGCGCTCTATTACAGCACCTGATAGCCGATCACAGCGTATACTAGTGCCTCTTATACTAGCGCCTCTGTACAGACGCTCATCTGCCGATAGCTGGTGCTAGTAATGAATCAGCCTGCCTGTCTCTAACAAAATGACTTGGGAAATGGGGGGCTGCAACCCACAAATGTGACATATTATCACTGGGAGAAGCACATGGAATGCTTTGGTGTAAAAGTCGCACTGTAGGATGTTAGGACCCACACATTACATTCTAACTCATTTGATCTAATTGTGAGGACTTTGCCCCCATTGAGCCTTTTCATGTCTGTGCTATTACCTGTTGGCTCTAGCGTGAGTGCTCCCAACCAATTTTCCTGCACCTCACAAGAGCCGTGTGCTATAAAAATCCTGATCCTTGTCCTCTCTGAGGAAGGCATCTGTGTGCCTGGAAAGCTTGCTGTGATTTCCTCTACAGTCTGCTATTAAATTGTATTACGCAATTTAACTTTTATTTTTAACCGCAAACATAAACTCCTCGATACCCTCACTAACCTCCAGTAATGGCGCGAGTGACATACAGTGATAGGAAAGTAAGAGGCCGATTCATTAATAGCGCCAGGTAGCGACAGATGAGTGACTGTAGCAGTATTTTCACAGCACCCGCTAGTAGCCGCTGTGCTTGGCCGTTGTTCGGTTGTTGACAGCGACTCAGTCGGTTTGCGGTAATGTTGAATATTGGGTGAGGAGTCGCTATTTGACAGGTTCCGCGCTGTATGGGAGCGCATGTTACCGAATGGCCATAGCGAACGGCTCCCACCATATTCATTAACAAATCACGCTCAAAAAATTCTCGCGCTGTGAAATGCTTGTTTAAACCCCAGAGCGCTGGCGGCGATGGGTTAAAAGTAGTTTTTTAACCCCCAAACAACCATATTTTTGGAAACAAAAAGTTTTTTAAAACATTTTGTAATATGAATACATTAATAATATCAATTCTGCACAAATTTTTTTTTTTTTTTTTATCATAAAAAAAAAACATTGCAGAAGTGGTCACAGAATTTTTGACATTGAAAAAAAAAAAAAAACATTAATAACAATTAATTATGAATATTTAAAGATTGCTCCATTGAAATGCATTGGAGAGCGCCAGGTAGCGAGAGGTCATACCTGTCGCTGTTCAAGGTCGCTCGCTGGCGCTGTGGGGTGAGGCTGGAATAATGATGAATGATTCGCTATCTGGCGCTCTCTCAGTCGCTAAGCAGGATCGGCTTGATAAATGTGTGATTGTGGTGGGGAGCCGGCGTTCTCGTGGCGGTGACCGTCATTACCGTTCGCTCACCAGTCGCTACCTGGCGCTATCCCTTGTTAAATAAGGGCCTAAATCTCGCACTGCCATACCTGCAGCCGCCCGCAGAGATGAGACTCATCCAGCACCTTTACAACTGATGAGTTTTATTGTTCTATTTTTTATATATAATTCTTTTCATAATTGTGACCATGATTTGAGACTCACTATATGGTGGCTGGGACAGGAAATGTGTTCAAAGCAAATGACTTTAGGTCCAGAAATGCCACTCTCCAGAGACTAAAGAAGGTCAAATGTTTATTGATTTGGCCAACCAGAAGCATACATTAATTTCCAACCTCGCCCAAACATTGGAGGGCCCAGACACAAAGAGTAAAGCGGTGGCAACCCAATGTTGTCCATATCCACAAGAAGTCAGTATGATCTAGTAAGAGCTGCAGAAGTATCCAATTGTGGATAAGCAGCATCGGTTAGACACTACTTATAAGAATTGTGTGCCCCTATATTGTCAGTACACCTTTCCCTTCCCATTTTCCTTTCCCCGGTAATGCTCTTCTCTCCTTCAGTCCTATGGATTTCAGATACATTTAAAATGAAGGGGATTGTGGGGCTTTGAAGAAGAGTTAACAACTAAAGGAGGAAACTAGTTGGAAATGATCAGAGCAGGTTGTAGGGGGACCCTTGGCACATGTTGGGTATGCCTCAGGCATGTGAAACATGTGTTGGAGTTTGGCTGGACCAGAATGGATTTAAGAGAGAACCCTACAGAAGACTGGTGTCTTAAAGTTATACTAAAGGCAACTAATGATTGTTGTTCCATTGTCTCGGGCTACATGTTGCACTGTCCCAAACTTCAATCTGTTTTCAAAAACCCGTAGTTCCTAAGGTATTTGTAAAAGTATTAAAGCATTGTAGATGCAAAGAAAAAATGAGGAGAAACAGTGGGTGTGGCAACAGCGATGTGAAGGAAGCACACTGTGTGCTTTTCATAGTAAAAAAATAAGTGCATTGTTGTGCCTCCAGTTATTACTGCCAGCACATAGTGTGACCAGAAAAAGGGGGTGAGAGATGCTGCAGGATAAGAGCATCTCCAGCCTGCCAGCACATAGTGTGACCAGAGAGGGGGAGGAGGGTGGGGTTTCATAGCTTCTGAAAGAGGCAGCTAATCAGGATGTTTGGGAAGAGAGTGTGGGGGGGGGGGGGTCCGTTCTCGGTCCATTGAAGGATCAGGTCAAAGGGATGGAGACTGAAAGCTGAATGAGGAAGTGATTTCCTCACTAAGCAGACCAACATAGCAGGAAGGAGGGACTCAATGTAAAGTAAGCTACTGATATTTATTTTTTAACAGTGGAACATTGGGGTGGACAGGGGAGACGGAGTCCAGGACGCTGGGTTCGGGTAGGTCCAATGGTAGGATCTGGAGATTGGTTGTTGCCTATGGTTGGGTCAGTTTCATTAAAGTGAAAGTCCAGGCAATTGCATTAAAAAGGCAGCCTGTCCCATGTACCTCTCCTCCATTTCCCTGGTAAAAAACAATAAATGGAAAAAACAATATCAGGCCAGTGGAATTAGGACAACCAAGTTTGGTCAGGATGGATCACCTACCTCTTCAAATCCTATAGAGTCATTTGGGGTCGGGTCCCCTGAGTCCAGTAGTGGAGCTGTAGGTGGCAGGGTAGGATCCCCCTTTAGGCATCGTAAAGAGCAAACCAAGCCAGTGATCATCTTGCACAATGGTCCTGGGGATTCCCTGTGCCCAAGGGTGAGTGGCATGCCCCCCCCCATAATAAAGACCTCAGCATGAGTCCTGAACCTGGGTATAAAAGAGCCACCAGGGCAGAACCACAAAGGAGAGAGGAAAAAATTAAGTAAACCACACTGCATCGTCTGCCCACACCCACATACCAGGCACCCTCTCAGGACTTGAATACCAGATGGTGACGTGTCCCGGGATTGTGAGCCTATGGCCAGTCTTTCTTTCTGAAGTCATACTGCCTAGAAAAGCAGCTGCTTTCCTGACCCCCTAAAGGCTTCTGGACACCCGTCAACCCTCTAGGGCATGGCTGCAACCTGCGGTCCAGCGGCCTGCACTGCCCTCACTTGTGGCCCCCAGCACCCCTAAGTTAGCGAGTTAGCGAGCAGAGCTTTCCTTGAAGTGCAAGCGGCTGACCACTAGAGAGCAGTGTATCTCTAATTTTCAAATCGGAAATTTGGGCACCAATAAACTTCTCTGTAGAGGTGGGGTCATGTGCTACTGCAGTGTTGTTTGTGCTTACTGTGTCTGGAGGTGCCCAAGTAGACTCATCCCAGCTCATCTCTGCCCACCTCACCTTTGTCTACCTCTTTCCTTCGTACCTGTGTTCATTTTCCCTCTTCCTATCTCTACTCACCTTTTCCCGCCTTGTCCCATCTTACCACCGCTCCCCTCACCTCTACCTATCTCTATCTACCTCATCCTGCCTCACCTCTGCTCAATTCTCCTCTCCCTGCCTTACCTCTGCCCACTCCTTCCCACCCACCTCTTCCTATCTCCTCTCTACCCACCTCACCCCTGTCAATTGCTTCTCTTCCCATCTCACTTCAGCCCACCTCACCTCGACTCACCTCTGCCTACCTATATCCACCTTAGCCCACCTCCCCTCTTTCCACTTAACCTCTGCTGAAATGACTTTTCCCTGCCTTACCTTTGCCCACTCCTTCTCACCTCTACCCACCTCCGGTAACCTGACCTCACCTCTTCCTGCCACCTCTGCTCACATTTGCAACCTGACCTCACCTCTTCCTGCCACCTCTGCTCACATTTGCAACCTGACCTCACCTCTTCCTGCCACCTCTGCTCACATTTGCAACCTGACCTCACCTCTTCCTGCCACCTCTGCTCACATTTGCAACCTGACCGCACCTCTTCCTGCCACCTCTGCTCACATTTGCAACCTGACCTCACCTCTTCCTGCCACCTCTGCTCGCATTTGCAACCTGACCTCACCTCTTCCTGCCACCTCTGCTCGCATTTGCAACCTGACCTCTTCCTGCCACCTCTGCTCGCATTTGCAACCTGACCTCTTCCTGCCACCTCTGCTCGCATTTGCAACCTGACCGCACCTCTTCCTGCCACCTCTGCTCACATTTGCAACCTGACCTCACCTCTTCCTGCCACCTCTGCTCACATTTGCAACCTGACCTCACCTCTTCCTGCCACCTCTGCTCACATTTGCAACCTGACCTCACCTCTTCCTGCCACCTCTGCTCACATTTGCAACCTGACCTCACCTCTTCCTGCCACCTCTGCTCACATTTGCAACCTGACCTCACCTCTTCCTGCCACCTCTGCTCACATTTGCAACCTGACCGCACCTCTTCCTGCCACCTCTGCTCACATTTGCAACCTGACCTCACCTCTTCCTGCCACCTCTGCTCGCATTTGCAACCTGACCTCACCTCTTCCTGCCACCTCTGCTCGCATTTGCAACCTGACCTCTTCCTGCCACCTCTGCTCGCATTTGCAACCTGACCTCTTCCTGCCACCTCTGCTCGCATTTGCAACCTGACCGCACCTCTTCCTGCCACCTCTGCTCACATTTGCAACCTGACCTCTTCCTGCCACCTCTGCTCGCATTTGCAACCTGACCTCTTCCTGCCACCTCTGCTCGCATTTGCAACCTGACCTCACCTCTTCCTGCCACCTCTGCTCACATTTGCAACCTGACCACACCTCTTCCTGCCACCTCTGCTCACATTTGCAACCTGACCTCACCTCTTCCTGCCACCTCTGCTCGCATTTGCAACCTGACCGCACCTCTTCCTGCCACCTCTGCTCACATTTGCAACCTGACCCCACCTCTTCCTGACACCTCTGCTCGCATTTGCAACCTGACCGCACCTCTTCCTGCCACCTCTGCTCACATTTGCAACCTGACCGCACCTCTTCCTGACACCTCTGCTCGCATTTGCAACCTGACCGCACCTCTTCCTGCCACCTCTGCTCACATTTGCAACCTGACCGCACCTCTTCCTGACACCTCTGCTCACATTTGCAACCTGACCTCACCTCTTCCTGACACCTCTGCTCACATTCGCAACCTGACCGCACCTCTTCCTGCCACCTCTGCTCGCATTTGCAACCTGACCGCACCTCTTCCTGCCACCTCTGCTCACATTTGCAACCTGACCGCACCTCTTCCTGCCACCTCTGCTCGCATTTGCAACCTGACCGCACCTCTTCCTGCCACCTCTGCTCGCATTTGCAACCTGACCTCACCTCTTCCTGACACCTCTGCTCACATTTGCAACCTGACTGCACCTCTTCCTGCCACCTCTGCTCACATTTGCAACCTGACCTCACCTCTTCCTGACACCTCTGCTCACATTTGCAACCTGACCTCACCTCTTCCTGACACCTCTGCTCGCATTTGCAACCTGACCTCACCTCTTCCTGCCACCTCTGCTCACATTTGCAACCTGACCTCACCTCTTCCTGCCACCTCTGCTCACATTTGCAACCTGACCGCACCTCTTCCTGCCACCCCTCTCACATTTGTAACCTGACCTCACCTCTTCCTGCCACCTCTGCTTACATTTGCAACCTGACCTCACCTCTTCCTGCCACCTCTGCTTACATTTGCAACCTGACCTCACCTCTTCCTGACACCTCTGCTCGCATTTGAAACCTGACCACACCTCTTCCTGCCACCTCTGCTCACATTTGCAACCTGACCTCACCTCTTCCTGGCACCTCTGCTCGCATTTGCAACCTGACCTCACCTCTTCCTGCCACCTCTGCTCACATTTGCAACCTGACCTCACCTCTTCCTGCCACCTCTGCTTACATTTGCAACCTGACCTCACCTGTTCCTGACACCTCTGCTCGCATTTGCAACCTGACCACACCTCTTCCTGCCACCTCTGCTTACATTTGCAACCTGACCTCACCTCTTCCTGCCACCCCTCTCACATTTGTAACCTGACCTCACCTCTTCCTGCCACCTCTGCTTACATTTGCAACCTGACCTCACCTCTTCCTGCCACCTCTGCTCACATTTGCAACCTGACCTCACCTCTTCCTGCCACCTCTGCTCACATTTGCAACCTGACCTCACCTCTTCCTGCCACCTCTGCTTACATTTGCAACCTGACCTCACCTCTTCCTGACACCTCTGCTCGCATTTGCAACCTGACCTCACCTCTTCCTGCCACCTCTGCTCACATTTGCAACCTGACCGCACCTCTTCCTGACACCTCTGCTCACATTTGCAACCTGACCACACCTCTTCCTGACACCTCTGCTCGCATTTGCAACCTGACCTCACCTCTTCCTGCCACCTCTGCTCACATTTGCAACCTGACCGCACCTCTTCCTGACACCTCTGTTCGCATTTGCAACCTGACCGCACCTCTTCCTGCCACCTCTGCTCACATTTGCAACCTGACCGCACCTCTACCTGACACCTCTGCTCACATTTGCAACCTGACCTCACCTCTTCCTGACACCTCTGCTCACATTCGCAACCTGACCGCACCTCTTCCTGCCACCTCTGCTCGCATTTGCAACCTGACCGCACCTCTTCCTGCCACCTCTGCTCACATTTGCAACCTGACCGCACCTCTTCCTGCCACCTCTGCTCGCATTTGCAACCTGACCTCACCTCTTCCTGACACCTCTGCTCACATTTGCAACCTGACTGCACCTCTTCCTGCCACCTCTGCTCACATTTGCAACCTGACCTCACCTCTTCCTGACACCTCTGCTCACATTTGCAACCTGACCTCACCTCTTCCTGACACCTCTGCTCGCATTTGCAACCTGACCTCACCTCTTCCTGCCACCTCTGCTCACATTTGCAACCTGACCTCACCTCTTCCTGCCACCTCTGCTCACATTTGCAACCTGACCGCACCTCTTCCTGCCACCCCTCTCACATTTGTAACCTGACCTCACCTCTTCCTGCCACCTCTGCTTACATTTGCAACCTGACCTCACCTCTTCCTGCCACCTCTGCTTACATTTGCAACCTGACCTCACCTCTTCCTGACACCTCTGCTCGCATTTGAAACCTGACCACACCTCTTCCTGCCACCTCTGCTCACATTTGCAACCTGACCTCACCTCTTCCTGGCACCTCTGCTCGCATTTGCAACCTGACCTCACCTCTTCCTGCCACCTCTGCTCACATTTGCAACCTGACCTCACCTCTTCCTGCCACCTCTGCTCACATTTGCAACCTGACCTCACCTCTTCCTGCCACCTCTGCTTACATTTGCAACCTGACCTCACCTCTTCCTGACACCTCTGCTCGCATTTGCAACCTGACCACACCTCTTCCTGCCACCTCTGCTTACATTTGCAACCTGACCTCACCTCTTCCTGCCACCCCTCTCACATTTGTAACCTGACCTCACCTCTTCCTGCCACCTCTGCTTACATTTGCAACCTGACCTCACCTCTTCCTGCCACCTCTGCTCACATTTGCAACCTGACCTCACCTCTTCCTGCCACCTCTGCTCACATTTGCTACCTGACCTCACCTCTTCCTGCCACCTCTGCTTACATTTGCAACCTGACCTCACCTCTTCCTGACACCTCTGCTCGCATTTGCAACCTGACCTCACCTCTTCCTGCCACCTCTGCTCACATTTGCAACCTGACCGCACCTCTTCCTGACACCTCTGCTCACATTTGCAACCTGACCACACCTCTTCCTGACACCTCTGCTCGCATTTGCAACCTGACCTCACCTCTTCCTGCCACCTCTGCTCACATTTGCAACCTGACCTCACCTCTTCCTGCCACCTCTGCTCACATTTGCAACCTGACCACACCTCTTCCTGACACCTCTGCTCGCATTTGCAATCTGACCACACCTCTTCCTGCCACCTCTGCTCACATTTGCAACCTGACCTCACCTCTTCCTGGCACCTCTGCTCGCATTTGCAACCTGACCTCACCTCTTCCTGCCACCTCTGCTCACATTTGCAACCTGACCTCACCTCTTCCTGCCACCTCTGCTCACATTTGCAGCCTGACCGCACCTCTTCCTGTCACCCCTCTCACATTTGCAACCTGACCCCACCTCTTCCTGCCACCTCTGCTCACATTTGCAACCTGACCGCACCTCTTCCTGACACCTCTGCTCACATTTGCAACCTGACCTCACCTCTTCCTGGCACCTCTGCTCGCATTTGTAACCTGACCTCACCTCTTCCTGCCACCTCTGCTCACATTTGCAACCTGACCTCACCTCTTCCTGCCACCTCTGCTCACATTTGCAACCTGACCCCACCTCTTCCTGCCACCTCTGCTCGCATTTGCAACCTGACCGCACCTCTTCCTGCCACCTCTGCTCACATTTGTAACCTGACCTCACCTCTTCCTGACACCTCTGCTCACATTTGCAACCTGACCGCACCTCTTCCTGCCACCTCTGCTCACATTTGCAACCTGACCTCACCTCTTCCTGCCACCTCTGCTCACATTTGCAACCTGACCTCACCTCTTCCTGCCACCTCTGCTCGCATTTGCAACCTGACCTCACCTCTTCCTGCCACCTCTGCTCACATTTGCAACCTGACCTCACCTCTTCCTTCCACTTCTGCTCACATTTGTAACCTGACCTCACCTCTTCCTGCCACCTCTGCTCACATTTGTAACCTGACCACACCTCTTCCTTCCACTTCTGCTCACATTTGTAACCTGACCACACCTCTTCCTTCCACTTCTGCTCACATTTGTAACCTGACCTCACCTCTTCCTGACACCTCTGCTCACATTTGTAACCTGACCGCACCTCTTCTTGCCACCTCTGCTCACATTTGCAACCTGACCGCACCTCTTCCTGCTACCTCTGCTCACATTTGCAACCTGACCTCACCTCTTCCTGCCACCTCTGCTCACATTTGCAACCTGACCTCACCTCTTCCTGCCACCTCTGCTCACATTTGCAACCTGACCTCACCTCTTCCTGCCACCTCTGCTCACATTTGCAACCTGACCTCACCTCTTCCTGACACCTCTGCTCACATTTGCAACCTGACCCCACCTCTTCCTGCCACCTCTGCTCGCATTTGCAACCTGACCGCACCTCTTCCTGCCACCTCTGCTCACATTTGTAACCTGACCTCACCTCTTCCTGACACCTCTGCTCACATTTGCATATACATAAAGGCATTCACAGCTTACATTTTAGATGGCCCCTTGAAGTGGCCCCTAAGTTGTGCACCCCTGCTCTATGTAAGCCAGAGAAAAGTGGGGTGGCCCGTGTTCCTCCCTTTAGATGTGTGTGTTACATGGGTGCTGCCACTGCCCAGTATAAAGTCCCCTTGGGGCACCCCTGGTTTGGGATGGCCTACTTTGTCCTGTGGTGCCTAGAGATAACCAACCCTCCTCCTGGGGTTAGTCCATATTTGTAACTGTATCCCATCTAATGTTTCAGTTTTTTTTTAAATGAAACTCGTAAAGCAGAGAATCAAATGTGCGCTCTAATTAAAATAAAAAGTGCAATTTCTGCTCATTGGCCGATAGTGAGGTGCCCATACTGTAGCTCAGCAGGTCGCCCGCTGCGGCTGTAAATCCCACTGTGATATGGTAATTGTTAGAGATCTTTTCATTCTGGGTCCTCGCAGGGAATGGAGACATAAAACGATTCATTAATCAATCAATTCATTAGCTGGTGAGCTGTGGCTTGAGAGCTCTGCAGCCAAGCAGCTCAATGAAAATTCTGCATCTGAGCCACAGTCCCCAGTCACATTGTGTGATGCGCGTGGCCATGGGCTCTTCTGCGCGCATCTGGTCGAATGGCAGAATAGCTCCATAAACTAACAGAATGGGCTCCTTGAAAAACAGCGATCTTCCCAGAGGAGGCAGCATCTGGGGCTTCTCCAATGTCCAGCAAGAAAGAGAGGATCAGATAAGTAGCAAGAATCAGAGGCAGACCATGGCCACCGGAGACCTCAACTAGAATAAAGTGAGGGGTCTTCAAGACCTATTTTGTACAAACAAATATGAAATCACCATTGTCTATCTCTGTGTTTCAGAGCGCTTCTCCTTCTGTATCGTCCCTTAAACCCTAATAGATTGTAAGCTCTTCTCCTTCTGTATCTTTCCTTATACCCTAATAGATTGTAAGCTCTTCTCCTTCTGTATCCTCCCTTATACCCTAATAGAGTGTAAGCCCTTCTCCTTCGGTATCCTCCCTTATACCCTAATAGATTGTAAGCTCTTCTCCTTCTGTATCCTCCCTTAAACCCTAATAGATTGTAAGCTCTTCTCCTTCTGTATCCTCCCTTATACCCTAATAGAGTGTAAGCCCTTCTCCTTCGGTATCCTCCCTTATACCCTAATAGAGTGTAAGCCCTTCTCCTTCGGTATCCTCCCTTATACCCTAATAGATTGTAAGCTCTTCTCCTTCTGTATCCTCCCTTAAACCCTAATAGATTGTAAGCTCTTCTCCTTCTGTATCCTCCCTTATACCCTAATAGAGTGTAAGCCCTTCTCCTTCGGTATCCTCCCTTATACCCTAATAGATTGTAAGCTCTTCTCCTTCTGTATCCTCCCTTAAACCCTAATAGATTGTAAGCTCTTCTCCTTCTGTATCCTCCCTTAAACCCTAATAGATTGTAAGCCCTTTTCCTTCTGTATCCTCCCTTATACCCTAATAGATTGTAAGCTCTTCTCCTTCTGTATGATCTCTTAAACCCTAATAGATTGTAAGCTCTTCTCCTTCTGTATCCTCCCTTATACCCTAATAGATTGTAAGCTCTTCTCCTTCTGTATGCTCCCTTAAACCCTAATAGAGTGTAAGCTCTTCTCCTTCTGTATCCTCTCTTATACCCTAATAGACTGTAAGCTCTTCTCCTTCAGTATCCCCCCTTATACCCTAATAGAGTGTAAGCCCTTCTCCTTCGGTATCCTCCCTTATACCCTAATAGATTGTAAGCTCTTCACCTTCTGTATCCTCCCTTAAACCCTAATAGATTGTAAGCCCTTCTCCTTCTGTATCCTCCCTTATACCCTAATAGATTGTAAGCCCTTCTCCTTCTGTATCCCCCCTTATACCCTAATAGATTGTAAGCTCTTCTCATTCTGTATCCTCCCTTAAACCCTAATAGATTGTAAGCTCTTCTCCTTCTGTATCCTCCCTTAAACCCTAATAGATTGTAAGCTCTTCTCCTTCTGTATGATCTCTTAAACCCTAATAGATTGTAAGCTCTTCTCCTTCTGTATCCTCCCTTAAACCCTAATAGATTGTAAGCTCTTCTCCTTCTGTATCCTCTCTTATACCCTAATAGACTGTAAGCTCTTCTCCTTCAGTATCCCCCCTTATACCCTAATAGAGTGTAAGCCCTTCTCCTTCGGTATCCTCCCTTATACCCTAATAGATTGTAAGCTCTTCTCCTTCTGTATCCCCCCTTATACCCTAATAGATTGTAAGCTCTTCTCTTTCTGTATCCCCCCTTATACCCTAATAGAGTATAAGCTCTTCTCCTTCTGTATCCCCCCTTATACCCTAATAGAGTATAAGCTCTTCTCCTTCTGTATCCCCCCTTATACCCTAATAGAGTATAAGCTCTTCTCCTTCTGTATCCCCCCTTATACCCTAATAGAGTATAAGCTCTTCTCCTTCTGTATCCCCCCTTATACCCTAATAGATTATAAGCTCTTCTCCTTCTGTATCCCCCCTTATACCCTAACAGAGTATAAGCTCTTCTCCTTCTGTATCCCCCCCTATACCCTAATAGAGTATAAGCTCTTCTCCTTCTGTATCCCCCCTTATACCCTAATAGAGTATAAGCTCTTCTCCTTCTGTATCCCCCCTTATACCCTAATAGATTATAAGCTCTTCTCCTTCTGTATCCCCCCTTATATCCTAATAGATTGTAAGCTCTTCTCCTTCTGTATCCCCCCTTATACCCTAATAGAGTATAAGCTCTTCTCCTTCTGTATCCCCCCTTATACCCTAATAGAGTATAAGCTCTTCTCCTTCTGTATCCCCCCTTATACCCTAATAGAGTATAAGCTCTTCTCCTTCTGTATCCCCCCTTATACCCTAATAGAGTGTAAGCTCTTCTCCTTCTGTATCCTCCCTTAAACCCTAATAGACTGTAAGCTCTTCTCCTTCTGTATCCTCCCTTATACCCTAATAGAGTGTAAGCTCCTCTCCTTCTGTATCCCCCCCTATACCCTAATAGATTGTAAGCTCTTCTCCTTCTGTATCCCCCCTTATACCCTAATAGATTGTAAGCTCTTCTCCTTCTGTATCCTCCCTTATACCCTAATAGATTGTAAGCTCTTCTCCTTCTGTATCCTCCCTTATACCCTAATAGACTGTAAGCTCTTATCCTTCTGTATCCTCCCTTATACCCTAATAGATTGTAAGCTCTTCTTCTGTATCCCCCCTTATACCCTAATAGAGTGTAAGCTCTTCTCCTTCTGTATCCTCCCTTATACCCTAATAGATTGTAAGCTATTTGCCTTCTGTATCCTTCCTTAAACTCTAATAGATTGTAAGTAAGCTCTTCTTCTTCTTTTGGGGGTCTCAAAGTGTGACAGCTTAAACCAGTTTGTGGGTGATCGGTGTGTTGGGGTGGTTCCTATTTATGAGTTTTGATGAACAAATATCTACAGCATTCTATGCTACTCATGTGTATAAGTAGGTGAAGCCCTGCCCCCTGTCCATAAAAGATGGTGGGGCATCTGGTCAGTTTAGAGTTAAATAGCAAAAGATACGGAGGGGGGGGTCTTACCTGGTTTAGAAGCTTCATCCACCGAGCCATTAAACACCAAGCTGGAGAATGTCGGCCGGTTGTCATTCATGTCGATGACATAGATGGAGAGATCAATGGGATTTTCCACCTTGTTGCCATTCATGTCCACCGCGTGTGCCCGGAGCTGGAGAAGAATGTGAGAACCGTTAGCAGAGACACTCTGTGTTCACCTCATTTAAATGAAACTAATGCAACTTACTAAATTGTATTTGTTTAAAGTGGACCAACTCCCAGGATTTTCACTATCCTGTGTGTTGGTCCACTTCCGCGGGGCGCCCTGATCGGGGGTGCCCCGCTGTGTGAAACCCCCCAGAAAGCCCCAAAAACTTACCTCACCACCGACGGACAAGCTGGGGCCACCGCCGCCACCGCCTCTCGCGCGTCCCTCTTACACTCACAAACGGCCGGCGCGGGTGCGCGCCCTGCTAGAGGGATGCGCGAGAGGCGGCGGAGACGGTGAGGTTTGTGGGCGTCCGGGGGGGTTTCACACAGCGGGGCATCCCGATTTTGGATGCTACGCGGGGAGGGAGCTGATCGGCCGGGCCGATCAGCGGTGGGTGTTGGTCCACTTTATTGATAGTCAAAATCCTGGGTTTTGCTCCACTTTAAAACAATCAAAGGGAAATGCTAACAGTCTAATTTACATATCGGAGAACTCCATCCCTCCAACATCATATTCCATAATGTTCACAGTGGTTCAAGATGAACAGGAGAGCGAAATAAAGACAGAGAAAAAGATAAGAGACAGAAACAACAGAGAGAAAAGGGAGAGACAGAGAAATTACGACAGAGAATAAAAAGAGAGACTGAAGCAAGGGAGATAGAAAGAAAGAGAGAGAGATAGAAAGAAAGAAACATGAGTTACACCTAGAGACACACGTGCATGGGACATAGAGAAAGAGAAACAGAAACTGGAGAGACAGAGAAAAGAGAAAGAGAGACAAAAAGAAGAAAGAAAGAGAGAGAGAGACGAGAAGAGCCGCCTAGAGAGAGACACACACATTCACAGAAACTGGAGGGACAGAGAAAAAAGAAAAAGACGAAAAAAAAAATAAGAGATAGAGAGAAACGAGAAAAACCTAGAGAGTGACACATAAAAAGGGACACAGGAAAACTGGAGAGACAGTGAAGCAGGAGAGAGACAAATGTGGCTGGAGGATAGTGGTTAGTGTGAAATGGAGTAAATAACTACTTTCAGGAGAGTTTGGAGAGATGGATCAGATCTGTCCTGTAGTTGCAACACATCACCACATGATGGCACTGTTGGATAAGGGAAGAAGTGTGTCTAGTAAACACAGGCAAAAAGAAGACAGATGGATACTGGTGCTGGGCGGGGGTCTGATATGGGTTATGCATTTATGTGTATGCTGCAGAGTGAAGTTGGGAATGAGCAGATCCCTTCCTCATGGGATTCCTGATGGCAGTGGACCTACCTTTGAGTGTGTCAACGTTTTTACAAAATCACCAACTCTCTTTGCTGGAAACAGTTCCCAGACCCTTCATGGAATCACAGATCCTTGCTTTAGTTTCAGATATGGGGGTCGATTCAAAGCCTGGTGAGAATCCTAACACTTTTTTTTGGAAAGAAACCTGCCATTCATTTTAATTGTCTACCGTAAATGTTCACCTGGTTCTGAATCAGCCCCAAGGTAGACAATGAAAGCGAATGGCAATTTGGGAGAATTCTCACCTGGCTCTGAATCGCCCCGATAGTGAGCAAGTGTCGAAACATGTCAGGTTTTATTGTAGCTTCACTTGCAGTCCCTGCAGGGACACCCATAGATTTCTATGGAAATAGGAAGATGCCATGGATTCTGTTTTCTTATATTCCTCAACAGGCCGCCAGAACTTTCCAATTATCCAAAACTTTTTGGGGACAGCCCCCTTATCTTTTGTAAGCAGAACCTGTTATTCTGTATCATGTGCTCACAATAGGAAATTAAGATAAATTGACCAAATGGGAGGAATTGATCGATGCTTTGACCTTTGCTGGAAAAAAATGAAAATGAAGGTTGAGTTTTACTTTGAATGCTAAAAGGTTTGGTCGTAGCTCTAGAGCAAAGACCCCTGATGGACGCGGCTTGCCCGCCTGCAGCAAGAACTGCCTATGGCGCCTTTTACATTTCATTTGGTGTTTAGATAGTTGCAACCGGAGGAAATGCTCTTCCATTGAGCGCCCCGGGTGATTAATAATATTTGACCTTTAAGGGCTCTCTGGTTTGGTCTGTGTCCCGCTAGTTTGGCTTCATTATTGGATGCAGCTGAGGTGGGGCCGCCGCGAGGTCCTGCAGGTCAGCACTTTGTATCTGCTCCATAATCAGGTCACTGCTGGAGGAGTCATTGGCATCTCTGAGGGATGTTGGGGAAAAGGGCAAAGAAAAAAACTGGACAGGTTTAGTGACTTGGAGGTTCCAATAAATTAGTCTGCCTATTGTATATCCATACCTCTCAACTGTCCCTGATTTGGAGGGACTGTCCTTCTTTTGAGTCCATGTCCCCCTGTCCCTTGTTGTTCTCATTTGTCCCTCTTTGAGGTGTAACATGCAGATCTGATTAATTCGCCTTGGATCGGTTTCTAAAATAAGTATCCTGGGATTTTTGACTTGTGGGGCATCCTAAAAGTAAGCTACAGAATAAATAACTCACAGAACAGTACAGGCAAACCAAAAACACTGTGATACACTGTGATATTCTTGGATCACGGTAATGGACCTGCCCATTATCCGCTCGTCCTTGCTCTTGCAATCCATCCCTTCCTCTCAACTCCTCTCATGCATCCATCCCTCTCCCACTCCTCCCAGCTCTTCCCATCCATCCCTCTCCCTTCAGTTCTGCCCATTTATCTGCTCCTTGTAGCTCTAGCCATCCATCCAGCCCTCCCTCCTGCTCCTCCCAGCACCTCCCAACAATCCTTCCCTCCGCCTCTCCTGGCAGCTTATCCCATCTAGCCCTCCTAACCATTCATCCCTATCCGCTCAGTCCTGCTCATCCATCCACTCCTCCTAGTTCTATCCATTCATCCCTTCTCCACTCCTCACAGCTCAACCCATCCATTCTTACCTTCCTCTCCCCTCAGTTCTGCCAATCCATGCGCTCCTCCTAGTTCTATCCATCCATCCTTTTTCCTCACAGCTCAACCCATCCATTCTTACCTTCCTCTCCCCTCAGTTCTGCCAATCCATGCGCTCCTCCTAGTTCTATCCATCCATCCCTTTTCCTCACAGCTCAACCCATCCATTCTTACTTTCCTCTCCCCTCAGTTCTGCCAATCCATGCGCTCCTCCTAGTTCTATCCATCCATCCCTTTTCCTCACAGCTCAACCCATCCATTCTTACCTTCCTCTTCCCTCAGTCCTGCCCATCCATCCGCTCCTCCTAGTTCTATCCATCCATCCCTTCTCCTCTCCTCACAGCTCAACCCATCCATTCTTACCCTTCTCTCCCCTCAGTCCTGCCCATCCATCCACTCCTCCTAGTTCTATCCATCCATCCCTTCTCCTCTCCTCACAGCTCAACCCATCCATCCATACCTTCCTCTCCCCTCAGTCCTGCCCATCCATCCACTCCTCCTAGTTCTATCCATCCATCCCTTCTCCTCTCCTCACAGCTCAACCCATCCATCCATACCTTCCTCTCCCCTCAGTCCTGTTCATCCATCCGCTCCTCCTAGTTCTATCCATCCATCTCATCTCCTTTCCCCACAGCTCAACCCATCCATTCTTACCTTCCTCTCCCCTCAGTTCTGCCCATCCATCCGCTCCTCCTAGTTCTAGCCATACACCCCTCCCTTGGTCATCCCATCCATTCCTCCTATCCATCCCTCTCTTCCTTCCACTCTTCTCTGCTGATCCCATTGCCAATGGTTAAGATATTTGGCACGGGGTGTGCCCGGGGTGTGGTGAGGGGGCATGGATTATTTAAAAAATTATGCCTCTTTTGCACCCGGAAAAGTTAGAAAGTATGGTTTAACTAACAAGACCACCTCTAGTTTTGGAGACAGAATGTTGACAGAGGTCATAACAGGTCAGTGCTAATGAACACTAGGTGTTATAGCAGCGATTCTCTTTTTAAACTGCTTTGGAGATCCTCAGAAGGAGATTTGCAATGGAAGTTAATTGGACAGACAGGCTACTTAGCGTTTGTTACAATCAATAAGAAATCTGCTGCTAATGGCTGCCTTCACTCCTGGGATATCCAATACCTTCTGGATGGAATCTGATGCATGTGAGTGAGGCAGAAATTCGGGATGGGGCCTGTTTGCCCACAGGAATAACTCTTGATTTATCATCCTTCGTTCCATTTGTAAATGGTGGATAAAAGCCTATTCTTCCATATTCCGCTCTGAGTTCATTCTCTGCAGACGGCTGCGAACTGGGAGCTGGAGAAACATATGTTCCCCTGACTGGAATTGAGTGACAGCCCGGGAAAGACGGCGTGCTGCTCACCACTGGCTGGGAGGCAGATGTTCCAGCATGTCTCCATTGTGTACGGAAAAAATATGTAAAAAAAATGAGGGAACAATGGAGAGTCGTGATGGCAATGCAGTCGGGAGGCTCATATGGAAGGCAAAGCTGCCAGCGTCTCCACATTGCTAGTTAGGATGCACAGGCCCGGTTCCATGTCTGAGACTGTCAGCGGCCTTGGTTTCACAGCTCAAACAGGCAAGCAGAGCCCGATTATGAGGGTGGCACAAGAGGCGCTATGTTCTGGTCCAGGAGGCTTTTCAGTCTTTGGTCTGATGGGCCGCAGGGCAGCAACAAAGCTATCAGCGGCAGTGGGGACCCCCATGTCTGGGCCAGCCTTTTTTTTGTTTTTGTAAACCTGCAGCCAAAGCCACCACAGGGCAGGACGGAGAGTCTAGAGCAGCAAAGCCGCCATCAGCAACGCTACAGTGATGGGTGCAGAGCTGTCACTGCACATAAGCCACCAAGCACAGCCGCTGGCAGCTCAATACCGGGAACTGTTTACTGCTGGACCAGCTGGGCAACTACACTACCCCCCACCCAGAATGGCAAAGCAGAGGTTCACGAGCAGCACGTACCCGCACAAGGGTGGCACAAGGGACTCAAGGGACACCAGATTTTGTGCCCAGGGGCCCCCACCACACTTAATCTGGCTCGGCAGGCAAGCAAGGCTTTGGTCAGGTCAGTGACAAGGGTGGATTGGCCATAGGGAGACCTGGGAGAATTCCCGATGGGCAACAATGCTTTGGGGCCGCTGCTTCTATTACCCACATCCAATACCTGCACTCTTAGTGTCCCTCTCATCTCCAGCCCCCAATGCTATAGGCCCAGCATCATGGCTGTGGGGGGGGGGGGGCTCAGTAAGCATCAGTCTCGGGCCGGCCATGGGCTGATTTTAGGCTCCACTACGCCACTGGTCAGTGGTAACGGATGATGTGGTGGGTACGTAGTGTAGGAAAATGGCCCTGACATGGGAGCAGCAATAAGAAATAAGAGGTCATTTACGAAGGACACTGTAGTGAGCCAGGTGGTTATGCCCTGTCCATGCCAGGGAGGAGACAGTGCAGCAGGGGATGGGGGAGTACGGGTGTGCGGAAGCACTTTCCTCAGGCAGGAGTTTCTGCCTGCTCGGTGGAGATTGCTGAGCAGCTTCGGAGGAGAGGAAGGGAAGGAATCACCCTGCAGTGGGACTAGCTGCCTCTCAGTCCCGATGCTGCGGGATAAAGATAAGGTGTAGGCATTTGCAGCCCCTGCTCTGGCAGAAAGAAGAGGGGCTTTACACAGGCTCAAGGACTGTACTAATGCAGGGGAAAGGGCACGCCATCTTCAGTCCCACTTACTATTCAGTATCTCTGTAAGCAGCCCATCTTCTTAATAAACAGCTCTGATGACGAGCGAGCTTGTGTGTTAATTAGTGTTGGGGGCAACTTTGGCCGAACTTTGAATAAAAGTTTGGTTCAGAGACTTGAACCCGGTCCCAACTAAAATCAATAGGGACTCTGGGGGGAGACTCTGCCTCTGGGGGCCCCTCTGCCCCCCCCCCACTCCCCTGGCAGTGGTGAGGGGAGCCTGTCAAGGGCCCCCCAAAGGCAGATTCAGGGCTGTAAAAAAAAGACAATTGTGATGCGGGTGTGGAGGGGGGAGCAGAGTGTGCAGCAGGAAGAAGACCAGGGACCGGATCAGGGCTAAGGTAAGTTACAGCTGCTTCCTGCTGCACACTCTGCATAGGCAAGTGAGGTTGATGGCCTGCCCAGTACAGCTACAGAAATATTTTGCCCAGGATAGCTACAGAAATATTTTGCCAAGGGCAGCTACAGAATTATTTTGCCAAGGACAGCTACAGAATTCTTTTGCCAAGGGCAGCTACAGAATTATTTTGCCAAGGACAGCTACAGAATTCTTTTGCCAAGGACAGCTACAGAATTCTTTTGCTAAGGGCAGCTACAGAAATATTTTGCCCAAGATAGCTACAGAAATGTTTTGCCAAGGACAGCTACAGAATTATTTTGCCCAGGATAGCTACAGAAATGTTTTGCCAAGGACAGCTACAGAATTATTTTGCCAATGGCAGCTACAGAATTATTTTGCCAAGTGCAGCTACAGAATTATTTTGCCCAGGACAGCTAAATAAATATTTTGCCCAGGACAGCTACATAGTTACTTTGTCCAGGATAGATGCCGATGCTGAATATTTTTGCCCAAGATATCAATCAGTCAGCAGTGCCACACACATGCCAGCGTCAGCAACCTTGGAGTGACTGGGTCAGCTAAAAGGGGCGCTGCCCAGCTGTTGTCATCTGGAAGTTGTCGGGTGCCAATAAAAAGGCTTAGGGGGCCTTGAGTTTGACACCTGTGGTCTAGATGTACGCGGCTGTACATTTACCAAAGACGGTGATGGGGTCTGCGGTCGGCCTTTTTCCTGCTGTCAAATTGGCTAGGGCAGGGGCATTAGAAAGATAGCCGCTGCTGCCATAAGTGGACACTGGCAGCATCCAGCAGCACTTCTAGTGCCAGCTGCCAGTGTCCTCACTCATGGGAGCAGCTTTCTGAAGCCTTGGTCATAGCCAATTTGACAACGAAAAGAATGCCTGACGCAGACCAGATCACTGGCTCGGTAAGTGTACAGCCACTTCCTGTTGCTGCAACACTGCATTAGGTTAAGCTGGCTGATGGGCTGCCCATCAACCAGCTTTTCTGGGTTCGGGCCGCATGCCAAACTCGAACACGGACCTCTGGCGGAAGTCCATGTCTGGATTTTGGAACCAGAACTCGCAAAGTTTGGTACGAACCCAAACTTTACGGTTCGGGTTCCCCCAACACTAGTTACCATGCGTATCAAAGGCAAATTATCATTAATTTCACAAAACAGGTACATAGAGTCACGTACACGATATGACGATCTTTCCTCTCTGTCCAGCGGTCTCGTTACATACATCTTGCCATCAATGGGGTCAATGTTAAAAATTTCCATGGGCGGCTGGTCTGCTCCCACACCAGTGATGCTGTATCGGATCATACCCTCTCGTTCCTTGTCTGAGCGGATCTGCAAGGGAAAAAAAAGACATAATATTATCTGAAGAGAAGCAGTTGCTAAAGGATCCCCGACTCTTAACAAAAATCTGTAGAAGAAAAACAATTCTCCAGCTGACATCCTTGCCTTCAAGGATACAACTCTGACACAATTATTGCTTGGTGAAGTTAAAGTCTCTGTCCAGACACACACTAACTTTATCTTTGGTGGGAACAGTGCAAAAGAAGCAGCTCAAAATCTCAGATTATATGTAAATAACTTATATATTCAAAGCAAAGCCACTTTCATCGCTTTATGCTCGATACCAGAGTATACTCTGGTGTGAACAGAGACTGCTACAGGACCACTGTGGTTTGCCATAAATGCTCACGCTTAAAGCACCAAGGGGCAGAGCGGTTGTTAGACCACTTTTTTGCGTGGTCCTGGAGGAATGAAAATGAAAGGATGGAAAACTTTGAAGACCTACCACGGCTTCTACTCTGTGCTACAGGAAATAGAGAGGAGGTACATTGGCCAGGTATCAGGTGAACTGTCTGTTGCCTTATTATTGCCATTCAGTATCTAAACACAAAGAGTTTCCCATCACAGAATGAATCCTTCTGAACCATACTGGAAGTTCTTTGTGTTTAGATACCTGTTTATTATGCGGTGGTATGAAAAAGCTGTGTTAGGACATGCTATAGTCATTAAAAGCATGAACCGACTTTCTTTACTTCAAGCTGCCATTGTCCACATTTTGACAGGTTGATTTTATATTTATCATTTATTTCCCAAGTCACACCAACTGATTCCTGACCAGACTCAAAGTGACCTCTAGAGAGGGAGACATATAGAGCTGAGGAAATGGAAGAGAATTTGTTACGAGTCTTGGATTGCTAAATGTGCGCCTGAAGGTCAAAGTGTCCGATCCCGATCTCTATTCCATCGCCTTTCATTTCCCTTCATCCAGTGGATAATGATGAGAGTATTCCCCTGTTAATCATGGGCATCCTCACCATCATCTCTCCTAATAGGCCCGTTCTCTTGCCATACCGGCTCATCTATAAGTTCTTTTATTGATCCCGGCTGGACCTCTTACTCTCAGACCTGAAGGACACTTTGGGAATGTAGCCATATGTCTTACATGGATTCAACCAAAGAGGGTCATTACCAAGCAGGAGAAATAATTGGAGCCTTAATGTAGAGAACACATGTGTCAGGATGAATTACAGGGCCACTCTGTGTGTTCTATCTGGAGAACCCCAGATTAATGTATACCTCCTATTACACATGATGTAATGGTTCCAGATCTGGTGGAGAGGGTAATGAGAACATTAGTCAGGGGCTGAGCAGACATGTCCTTATTAGGCATACAGATAAATGGGCAGTTCAGGTCTATGCATTATGGCTGCTGGCGAGTCATGGCCTAAAGGGTTTTATGGAAAGCACAGAAGCTCATCAGCGTGCCCGATGACCTTGGTTGCATTAAAGGAGCACTATCACTAAATTGTGTAATATAAAAATCCATATAAACATGTTGGTCAATGAGAGGAGGGGTCACTTATACACTGGACTGAATAAAACTCCCACCAAGCTTGTGGTTTATTCTCTCATGGTAGGAATAAAATCCAAGGGTGACAGGTTTAGTCTATCAGGGGTGACAGAGCCTGTCACCCTGGATGTACTTTTCTTTCAATTTAAAAAAGAAAAACAAGGTTGGCTGGTTGTTTCTTGATGCTGGGTGTATAAGTGACCCCTCCCCCACCATCCGGCATATTTATATTTTTATCATTTGGCAATTTTTTCACGATAACGCTCTTTTAAGTTAAACATCATGGCCCCAGAATTGCGCATTATCCCAAGTGGGATCTGATCATTTGTTTCCAGAACAATCAGAGCCAAGCTACAAGTCCATAAACACGGGCCATGGCTAAGCAGGGTTATTTTATAACCCCCCCCCCCCTGTAGTTTCAAGTATCTGGGGTCCCACACAGCAACCAAACCCAAGCCCCATCCTTCAATTTGATCAGAGCCTTTTGCCGAATAACACCTTAACAACATTGGACAGGAACAAGGTGAGTTGTACTGGGGTGTTCTGGGGAGTTTCACACAGCGGGGGCATCCCAATTTGGAGTGCCCCTACTTTAAATAAAACTTCACCTTTAAAGTTTATGGCAAGTCAAAAAATCATAATAGTCATAATAGTTCACTAGCGGGTAAAGCAGGGACACCATCCAGAATTCACATAGGTGAACTCATTTCATGCAGTTGGCTTTTGTTCATTGTCTAGCTTTTTCTTCCTGATTGCACACATTTATTGGCACTGTTCTGAGCACTTTATAATAGTACAGTTTTTTTAATATATAATATTTATTGATATTGATTTGGGATCGCTATTGTAGGAAATCTAGATATCATTGAACTTTAATATGGGTTGTGTGATTAGAGCTTTATATATATATATGGTGTTGCACTAATGTGGATGGGATGCCCCTGCTGTGGATTTGATTTTAGCTATGTGTTGTTTGTTATGTTTTTAATCTAATACATTTATGGAAATTATTTAATTTGATTATTATGTGTTTTATTGGGGTGATTGGTGCTGACTTTGGATACTTTGTGGTAGCTGGGACCACAGTACTTTGATAGTTGGCAACTGAAAATATCTGTAGCTTACCTTTCATTGAGTGGCTGCAGCGCTCTGATTCCTGCTCTGTCTGTCTCCTTAGTAGGAAAATCCCTTCCTCATTCCGCTGTCAATCCCCACCCTGCTGACCTGGTTCATAAGTCATCCTTCAGTGGACCAAAAATGTAAACACCCCCACTCCCTTCCCCAGATGCCCTGATTGGCTGTCTCTCTCTGCCACACTGAAACCCTGCCCTCCTCCCTCATGTCTCTTCTCACACTCATCACAGTGTGCTTACATCACATCGCTGTTGCCACAACCACTGTTTCTCTTAATTTGTACTCCTATGCTCTAATACCTTTAAAGATAATTTAGGAACTACAGGGTCTTTGTGAAAATGGGAGATATTCTGACACATTCTCACAGGAAAGATATTACCCTGACAGCTGAATTTCAGAAGTATTTGAGGAACTATTTAATAAAGCCAGGCAAACTAAGATTTATAATCAAAAAAAGTTATATCAAGTTAAAGTGAATTTTTTGTTTTTTGAAAACTCAAGATATTTTTTAAAGAGATGCTGTAGCTGATGGGTTGTTTTGATTCAAATGTAGCATACGGGTCCCTGAGGGGTTTAGCTCCTCAGGCGTATGGGGAGTGGGTTCTTTGTTAACGGGCTTGAGGGACCTCCTGATGTGGGTTTGCTTCCAATAACTCCAACCGTGACCGACTTTATGAAAAGGGCACTTACTTTATTAGCAGGACTTCAGGTACACTTTAGGCTTCACAGCAGGTCATACAGTCTTTCCACAACAGTTTCCTTAGCAGCTTCCATAGCACAACATTACATCCAGGTGGACTTCAAACAGGTGGTGTTCACTTATCCTGATCCCATAGCATAATACTGCAGCCTTAAGCTTCCTCCATCAGCATCTTGGGTGGAATGGTTCACCTTTTCCTATGGTCACTTGTTAGGTATGAATGTGACTCCTCTGCTCTCTCTTACACCTCTGCGACTGCTACCAGTTGACCCTGCTGGTACCTTCCTCTCACTCCCGGTTACTACAATAGAGAACTACATCTTGCAGGTGCCTTCTTGTTCTGAGGTAACTCTCCTTATATAGATTCCCTTCACTGGCTTCTAGAACCTTCTCTAATTTCTACTCACCTTAGCCAATGACAGCTCAGCTGTTCTCCTATGTGGTTAGGTTTTAGGTTTGGTAGACCTGCAGTGTCACAATTCATTAGCTATCCAACAGTGCCATCTTGTGGTGATGTAGCGCAACTGCAGGACATATATGAACCATCACACTGAAGAACCACAAAGATAATGGCTGAATACTTTCCGCCGGCTACACTAACCCCTCTCCTCGGATCGCAGAATGGGAATCCATGCTTCTGTGTTTCCTCGAATACAGACATAAAGTCATTTCTTTAGTGTAGAAACATTGCAGCTCAACTGCATAGATCCTATTGGAGCACCGGCAAAGGGGTACTGGTCACCCCAAACAACTCACGTGATATAAGGCAGGGACAGACTGGCCATAGGGAGACCTGGGACAACGCCCAGCGCGCCGCACTGCCTTGGGGCCAGTTGGGCTGCTGCTTTTAACACCCACACAAAATCCTGGCCTCCTTAGTCTCCCTCTCAGTCCCCTGTACCCACAAGCCAAGGAACCCCATCCCTCAACGCTATAGCCCAACCATCATGGTGGGGGGACCTCAGCAAGGATGTGTCGGGCCGGCCAGGGGCTAGTAAAATCCAGGGCTGATTTTTGGCCCTAGTCTGCCACTGATATAAGGTATCAAACTCCAGAAGGACTTTAAAGATGTCACCTTTAATGGTCCATTAAAGGCATATCAAGCATGCATGAAATATACAGCTCCCCCACAACACACCCACGTGCGACCGGTTGTGTTGTGGGGAAGCTGTTAATTTCATGTATGCTGGATATGAATTTAATGGACCATTAAAGTTACACTAAAGGCGAGCACCCAATTGTTGTCCCATTGTCTCAGGCTACGCGTTGCACTGTCCCCGGGGCCTCTACTGTTGCACTGTCCCCGGGGGACTTTAATTTTAAAGGTAAAAGAAATAAAGAAATACTGGCCTCCACCAGATTTTGTGCCCAGGGGCCCCCACCACAGTCGATCCGGCCCTGGATATGTATATATATATATATATATATATATATATATATATATATATATATATGAAAAAAGGAAGGTATAAAATAGAAGAAAAATTAAGGAATCTAAAAAAAGAAAGTGGAAACCACATGAAAAAGAAATTAAATAGGGGCCGGGGTCTGTGTGGGCACACACCCCAAAGTCCAGCATTGCTTGTATAAAGGTATAAATGTGTGTCTGCACCAATGGCAGCCTTACATCGTTGTGTAACACCACAATAACGGGAGCGCGCGCACTCCAGCAGCACGATGCAGCAATCACAGCAGTCTGAGGGTTTGTGTGACGCTTCAAACACAAATCAGGGATTTGCAGCTTCAAAACAGCGGGAACTTATTGAAATAGGTTTCATTTAGTTTTAATGTGAATTCAATTCATATTAATGTTTCCTAATTAAAATGGATGAAAGGAACTTTCTGTTCAGCCGTTACGAGTGTTCAAAGTCTTGTTTTGAAATGAAAAGGTTTAAGAGACGGTTTAGGGGGCGCCGGGTACATTTAGAATTTTTTAATCATTTAAAAAAAAAAAAAAACGTTCCTTTTTTCAACGATGAGAGGGAGACGGCGAGCTGTCATCATCCGTCACAGATCCGGAGGACTCAAAAGAAAAGCCAGTGAATGGAGACTTAATGGTGGCAAAACTTTTGTGAAGACAAGTGTCCAATAACAGCAAACCATTAACCGGGTAAGTGAAAGTTCCCATTTTGCCAGATCATACCCCCTGACCTTCTGGGCCCCCAGTGCACCTCTTGTACCTCCTCAAGTAACACCCCTGTGGCCAACTAATGGAGTAGTGCACATACAGTAGGACTAAGCCCAGAGTTGACAGTGACCCCAGGTTTTCCACCTTGCCCCTACTGGTGGGGTTGGTCTCTTGTGTCCAACTGTCTCCAACAGGAACAGTGGGAATGGAAGATATAAAGGCAGGAGCTATGGCACAGAGTTGGTACAACAAAGCTGGTTCAAAATCAGTTAACAAAGCACGAGGTCGGGACTGGCAGCTAAGGTTCAAAGTTTGTAACCGACCATCTTGCTGCCCCCGACCCGCCTGCACCCACCATTAGGGGCAAGAGTGAAGACCTGAGGTCACTGTTAAATCTGGGCCTTTCCCTACTGTATGTGCACTGCTCCATCAGTTGACCACAGGGATGTTAATTAAGGGGGTGCTACCGCACCGAGGCTCAGAAGGTCAAAGGGGCCCCATCACTACCTTATTTATCAAAATTGTGCTCACTTGTCATCATTTAAAGTAGAACAAAACCTGTGGCGATTGGCTCGGGAATCTATAAGATTCTCGGCCAATCGATTCCCTCCCCCGAGGCATATAAAACCGGGATGTCCCGCTGTGTGAAACCCCCAGGTCTCCCATACACTTAACTTCCTTCCTGTTCCAACGGCGCATGCGCGAGCCGCGGCCGCTTCCCCACTATCCCTCTAGCACGGCGAGCGCCCGCGCCAGGCATTTGTGAATGGCCGGTGCAGGCGTGTTCCCTCCCTGTTAGAGGGTAGCGGAGGATGCAGCCATCAGTGCACTCGAAGTCACTGGCCTTAGAAAAAGGCTTAGATGATGTGACGTCAGCGGATCTGAGAGTGCTGATTGGACGAGCGGCCACGCACCCCGTAAAGCAGCCAAGATTGTGGTTGTCTGGTTTATGGATAGGGCAGCATCCGGTGTCCTGACTGTCCTAGGCACTGGGCGGGGAGGGGGGCGCAAGTGGTTTAAATGTAGATAGTATGAGTGTGGGGAGGTGAGGGTGCAAGGGGCAGACAGTGAATGTGGAGAGAGTGCAAGGGGTTAAAACGCAGAGCCCTATACTTTCTACTTGCTTTCCAGGATCCTGAATTCTCATGACCACAGCCTGGGGGCAAGAGGCTAAACCCAGTCTGCAGCCGAAAGCCTCGCTCAACAAGAGCTGAATGAGGCTTCGGCTGCAGACCGCGCTTCGCACCTTGCGCCCTTCCCTCCCCGCCTGCAAACACACACTGCATCAGGGCCAACGCCAGCACAGGGCAAACCTGGGCAATTGCCAGGGCCCCTGGCATCTTCAGGGGCCCATTCAGGCTCACACTTGGCCGTGGTATTATTTTGCAGTGGACCCGAACCACCGAATGCCGGGTGCTGTGTGCAGACCTGCTCATAGCTGACCTCAGCAACAGGAGATGGTCAGTAACATTGGACAAGGTGGCATGGAATGGAGGTGGTGAGAACCAGGTGACAAGTGACAGCAATGATGGAGTCCTGAGTGACAGTGGAGCAATCAGTAAGGACTGAATGGTGATTGGTGGCAGTAAAGAAGGCAACAAAGACTAGAGGGTGATTGGTGACTATAGGGATGGCAATAAGGACTGGAGTATGATTGGTGGCTATAGGGAAGGCAATAAGGATGGGAGGGAGATTGCTGACTATAGGGAAGGCAACAAGGACTAGAGGATGATTGGTGACTATAGGGAAGGCAATAAGAACTGGAGGATGATTGGTGGCTATAGGGAAGCAATAAGGACTGGAGGGCGATTGGTGGCTATAGGGAAGGCAATAAGGACTGGAGAATGATCGGTGGCTATAGGGAAGGCAACAAGGACTGGCGTGTGATTGGTGGCTATAGGGAAGGCAACAAGGACTGGCGTGTGATTGGTGGCTATAGGGAAGGCAACAAGGACTGGCGTGTGATTGGTGGCTATAGGGAAGGCAATAAGGACTGGAGGACGATCAGCAGCAGAAGATGACCCATTTGAAGCAGGTTGCATCATGTGACTCACTGCTTTGGGGCCCACTAAGACTCTCTTTCCCAAGGGCCCCCGCAAACCTAGAGCCGGCCCTGCACTGCATCTTCCTGTGAATGGGGGGTGCTCAAGAGGGGGCATAAAGGTGGCAGCAGGTTTTTATAGAAGTAACAGCGCACTCCATAGCACTTACCTGCCAACTTTTTAGGGTGGGAAAGAGGGACATTTGTTAAATTAGGCCACGCCCCTCATTGAGGGATGGATAGGAGATGGATAGGATGTAACAGTTACAACAATACAAACACTTTAAATAGGCAAATGAAACATTTCATTATGCAGATCTGCATGTTGGCCACCTTAAGCACAGGCCTAGGGCTGCCTAATGCTATATAAAGCCCTGTGCACAAGCCTTGAGAGGTGGCAGGAGAGATGGCAGGAGAGGTGACAGGAGGGATTACAGAAGATGTGGCAGGAGGGATGGCAGGAGAGGAGGCAGGAGGGGTGGCAGGGGAGGTGGCAGGAGAGGTAGCAGGAGATGCTGCAGGAGAGGTGGCAGGAGAGGTAGCAGGAGGGATGGAAGGAGAGGTGGCAGGGGTGGTGGCAGGAGAGGCTGCAGGAGAGGCGGCAGGAGGGATGGCAGGGGAGGTGGCAGGAGAGGTGGCAGGAGGGATGGCTAGAGGGGCAATAGAAGAGGTGGCAGGAGGGATTGCAGGAGATGTGGCAGGAGTGATGGCAGGAGAGGGTGGCAGGAGGGGAGGTAGCAGGGGTCACTGGAGGTGCGGCAGGAGGGATAACAGGAGAGGTGGCACGAGAGGTGGCAGAAAGGGGCGGCAGGAGAGGTGGTAGTAGAGTTAGCAGGAGGGATGGCAGGAGGGGCGGCAGGAGGGATGGCAGGGGAGGTGGCAGGAGAGGCTGCAGGAGAGGGAGCAGAAGAGGCAGCAAGAGAGGCGGCAGGAGGGATGGCAGACGGGATGGCTAGAGGAGCGGTAAAAGAGGTGGCAGGAGAGGCGGCAGGAGGGATGGCAGACGAGGTGGCAGGAGGGGCCGCAGGAGGGGTGGCAGGAGAGATGGCAGCAGAGGCTGCAGGAGGGGTGGCAGGAGAGGTGGCAGGAGGGATGGCAGAAGGGATGGCAGGAGAGGTAGCAGGAGGGATGGAAGGAGAGGTGGCAGGAGGGGCGGCAGGGGTGGTGGCAGGAGAGGCGGCAGGAGGCATGGCAGGGGAGGTGGCAGGAGGGATGGCTAGAGGGGCGATAGAAGAGGTGGCAGGAGGGATTGCAGGAGGGATGGATAGGAGATGGATAGGATGTAACAGTTACAACAATATAAACACTTTAAATAGGCAAATGAAACATTTCATGATGCAGATCTGCATGTTGGCCACCTTAAGCACAGGCCTAGGGCTGCCTAATGCTATATAAAGCCCTGTGCACAAGCCTTGAGAGGTGGCAGGAGAGATGGCAGGAGAGGTGACAGGAGGGATTGCAGAAGATGTGGCAGGAGGGATGGCAGGAGAGGTGACAGGAGGGATTGCAGAAGATGTGGCAGGAGGGATGGCAGGAGAGGTGACAGGAGGGATTGCAGAAGATGTGGCAGGAGGGATGGCAGGAGCGGTAAAAGAGGTGGCAGGAGAAGTGACAGGAGGGATTGCAGAAGATGTGGCAGGAGGGATGGCAGGAGCGGTAAAAGAGGTGGCAGGAGAGGCGGCAGGAGGGATGGCAGACAAGGTGGCAGGAGGGATGGCTAGAGGAGTGGTAAAAGAGGTGGCAGGAGAGGCGGCAGGAGGGATGGCAGATGAGGTGGCAGGAGGGATGGCTAGAGGGGCGATAGAAGAGGTGTCAGGAGAGGTGTCAGGAGAGGTGGCAGGAGGGATGGCTAGAGGAGCGGTAAAAGAGGTGGCAGGAGGGGTGGCAGATGAGGTGGCAGGAGGGATGGCAGGAGAGGTGGCAGGAGGGATGGCAGGGGAGGTGGCAGGAGGGGCGGCAGGAGGGGTGGCAGATGAGGTGGCAAGAGGGATGGCTAGAGGGGCGATAGAAGAGGTGGCAGGAGGGATGGTAGAAGGGGTAGCAGAAGTAGCATCCTGGCAATTGTTCTATCTGCTTCCCTGTGTCTCACAGATCTGTTCATCTCATGACGGAAGCCGCTCAGTATAAATATTCAGTGTCCAGCTGCGGGCGAGCTGACCGCTAATCCCTATTTATGAAGCCAGAGCTGGCGATGGAGAGAATTGTTTGTACTGTGAAGCCTTTCTATACAAAAGGATTTGACTTCATCGCTTGGCAAATTGTCTGGGGCCCCATTAGAGATGAATTTGATAATCAATTCGCACATTATCCTTTCTATCTCCAGACTTCTCTGAAGGTGCCGCACATTACACCGCACCGAGTCCAACAATGGCTTGTTATTATTAAGAGTTGTACTTAAAGTGGACCAAAAACCAGGATTTTGACTACCTCGATCAGGGATGCCCCGTTGTGTGAAACCCCGCAGGTCACCGAAATCAACTCAACTCTTTCGGGTCCTATGGTGCATGTGCAGCGTCTCGTGCAATCACCACGCCCGGAGTCGCTGAGGTCACGTCACCGTTGGACCGGGAAAGAAGGTAAGTGTATGGGGCGACCTGGGGTGTTTCACACACCGATTTTGGATGCCCTGGGGGAGGGAATCGATCGGCCCAGGAATCTTATAGATTTTTGGTCAATTTTAAAGGAAAACTCCCTTTTTTGTCAGGTTTTTGAGCCTTATTGTTTTTCTCTTTTGGGTTGTAAAATAAACCTGTGTGTTAGGATTGTGCCCCCAGATCTGTGATTTACTCATCAGTACGCTGTTTCTAAGCTTCTTATATTCCCGTGGCACTGTGTTGCTAAAGTGGGAGCTGCTTTCCGGAACTTGAGTAAAGCTCTTTGTATAGTTTTTGACTACAAATCCCCAAATCCTTCCACTGTAACAGGTGAGCTCATCAGCAGCTTTGTCAACGTCAAACAGCAGTAATGACCTGCCCAGCTGAGAATGCAATCCAACGGCGCATGCGTGAGCCATGGCTGCATCCCCGCTATCCCTCTAAGCAGGGCGCGTCCCCGCAGCAGGCATTTGTGAATGGCCAGCGCCGGCACGCTCCCTGTTAGCCGCTGGCCTTAGACGAAGGCTTAGACGACGTGACGTCAGCACCTCCGAGCACACTGATTGGACGAGTGGCCATGCAACCGCTGTAGGAATTTGTGAATGGCCAGCGCAGGCACGCTCCCTGTTAGCCGCTGGCCTTAGACAAACTCTTTGACGAAGTGACGTCAGCAGCTCCGTGCACACTGATTGGACGAGGGGCCGCGCAACCACTGTAGGAACGAGATGAGTTGGCATGAACGATCTGGGGGGTTTCACACAGCGGGGCACTCCGATTAGGGTGCCCGGAGGCTAGTCAAAATCCTGGGTTTTGGTCCACTTTAAACCTCTGGTCATAATGTTGATGTTTCAGGGCCATGAATGCACCTCCTATACATCCAGCACCGACCTGACTAAGGCCACATTAATAAATGAGCTGCAGTCAATGGGCCGGGCTATGTCTAGACAAAATCCAATCCAGCCGCACAGCCAGGCATAAGAAAATGGCAGCAGAGCTCTTTGAAGTCATTACTACCATTGAAAACAATGGGTCTTCGGGATAAATTGGAATCTTTGTAGTTCAAGTAAGTGCAGCATTTTCAGAAGCATTTATCTTTACATCTGCTAAAGCAATGACTATAATATATTCCCAGCATCCCCTAACCAGGGAGCACGCCGCAAACAACCTGTATTTTGCATTTTAAATGACAGAAGATATGCGTGCAAGTGTTTCATTTCAGATATTGCCATTCCACCCAGAAATTACACTGTCACCGCAAACGCACAAAGCAGCCCGGAGAACTGTGCAGCAGCACAAAGGAAATACAGGAAAAAAATCTGTATAGTGCAGGAAGGTCATGGACCCTCCATTTTCGAACACCCCCCCCCCTTCTCATTAAACCAGAGGCCTACGTACAGTCGCTTGACATTTAGGAGGCAGAATTTTACATAATAGCTTCATGTGGTCCTTCACATTCATCCACTCATGATAGGCAGCCCCTCCACTGTCCCATATCTGAGGGTAACTTTCAGCCCATGTGGGATAGAGACGACCAGCTGAAAATGGAGACGTTAGCACTCTGTTGCTGCCCTGCATCTCGGCTACCTGACGCAGGGAGCTTTTATACCGGGAGTGAGCTGACATCTGCTTACTGAGATGTACTTACTGAGAGCTGAGATGTTTTTTTACATTTAACTATTTGTGAACTGGTAAGGAGTCATGGAGACCCTTATACCAGTTCACAGGGCAGGAGGGGCTGGCCAGCAAATGAGTGGCATGCCATAACCCCCTACCCCATTACATGTAGCCCCAAAGCCTAAGGAGGTACAGAAGAGCCCGCAACCCATAAGGGGTATGTGGGCCCGTAGACTTAAGGGCCGGGGGCCAGCCGTTTAGCCTCAGCACCGTGGTCTACTGGCCCCCATATCTGGTGTTGCTGGGAAGGGGGTCCCCACTACATGTTTTTATTTTTTATGGGTTTCAAGCTTAAAAATAAAAAAAATAGGCATGGATTTCCTGAAAAGGGGAACTCTATGTTGTTATTTTATTATTTTAATGTGTTTAAACCGGACCTTTACCCTGAATAAAAGCCTATGTTTCCCTGCCCCATACATACAGATTGCGACATCAATCTGGACCTTCACCCTGAATAAGAGCCTATCTTGTATTTTCCCCCCACCCTGTACATACAGATTGCCCACATTAATCAGGACCTTCACCCTGAATAAGAGCCCTTCTGCATCATACTATGTGGGACGCACCATCCACTGTATTACAGATTCTTCCTCTGCTTGTCTGATGAACCTTGTGGATGAACAGCATCGGTGTGGCTGCTTTTTGGGCCACTCTTGAGCACAGCATGGCTACTGTTTGCATTAAGGGATGTTTAGTGTCAGCGAGCAGCAAGGCAATGACTTATGTAACTAGTGATAGCAACACTCAAAGGTAAACATCAATAGAGAGAAGCGGCAAAGGAGGGGCCACAGGAGCCATAAGTTCATGGAGCTTAGGACACAACTTGGAAGGAGATGGAGCAGGCTGAAACAGTTCTGGAGATGGGGGGTCTCTGACCATATAGAGTTTAGCAGCAGGAGCAGGAGTACCTAGAAGTTTGTGCAAGATCGCTGACAATGCAGAATCCACGCCCCCGGATCCTCCCCAGATACCTAAGGGTATCCTGATGCTGGCTAAGAGAATCTTTATTTAAAGAGAGGCATCATTTTTAGGCGGAGCTCCTGATAGGACAGTTACCGGCAAGGCAAGACACTGCCATTGTGCATTGGGGACCACTTTCTAAACTCTATATCCTATAACCCAGTTATTGTTTTTCATGCTGTCAGATTTGGAGGAACAGTAGATGATTCCGGAACATGTTTGCATTAGGAGAAGTGATAAAAAGGTGTTGGCAGCAGCAGATGCCGCCTATTTCCTGTCTGAGATGCCAGGTCCACGCTACATGTCCATGCAATGCCACATGGAGCGCCGAGCGCAGAGGCAACATCTGAAATTCCTGTGATTCAATCTACAAGACAAGCAAGCAAACACAAAGCTGCTCCGTCTCCCCAGCGGGGGAGCCCCGCTGCCAGGCCAAGTAAGTACTTTGTACAGGGCTCTCGTTCAGCAACAAAGGGAATGGCAGAGTCACAAAAGAGATCTAGCGGAAAGCTGTGGGAGTCCCTCACATCCATATACATGAGTCTAGGCTCATGAAACGCCCATCTATAGACACTGAGCTTCTCTGGAAAATAAATACTATCGTATTATGTCTACACAAAACCAAAGCCACCCTTCAAAACACAACACCAAACACAAAAATATAATGCTCATAGCAAAGAAAGCCTATGTTAAATATATATACCTAAAAACAATCACTAATTACCGTAACTACACATATAAATGTGCCAATAAATATATCAGAATTCATATAAAATGTGCAAAATAGTATACATAATACATAATCAAAATGCCAGTGACTAAAGAACCAACTAATGCAGAAACATTTACAGTAACAGTGCCAGTGCTTAAAGAGGAACAACACAGGAGGAATTTCACTTTCAGGTGGGGCATCATGAATTGGGATGTGTGTATCCCCACAGTTTTCCCATTACACTCAAAGATTACTCTGCTTGTCATGAGGATACGTAGATACGTTTCAGAAGCTTTATTTCAGTACAGAATCTTGCAATAAACTCTTCTTACAGCAGGAATATTTACATGTAAGTTCAATACAGCAGGAAACTTGACATGTAAGTTCAATACAGCAGGAAACTTGACATGTAAGTTCAATACAGCAGGAATCTTGACATGTAAGTTCAATACAGCAGGAATCTTGACATGTAAGTTCAATACAGCAGCAGGTAAAAAGACTATAGACTGCAGGAGGGAGCAGCATGTGTGCACTGCTTGGATACAAACTAGAAAATGGCTGGAGGAGAGAGGAAGAAGGGAGGAGCTGCTTGCCTCACAGCTAGACTAAGGGAGCCAGGAAGGGTCTATGTAAATAAACACTGTATCAAACCTTTACCCTGGGTAAAATGAAACACAAGTTTTGGGACACAACAACTTTAGTAGTAAAAAAACCACTAGCATGGTAAAATCACAAGAAGTAAATAATAGGGTGGAGTGGACCCAGGTGATGCCCCCCACCCCCACTATGCCTTTCATAGCAACGATGAACGATTCTGCTTTGTTTGCAGCCTTACATATATAGATACAATAATAGCTGCTATCGACATGATATGCATCACCAGTTCCTCTCACTCCTTTACCCTCAGTCTCTAGACCACCTCACATGGTACAAATGTCCTTTTCACAGTAAAAAAGAGCATCATGCTAGCACCCAAATCCCAAACTGTTAGTAGGGAAGATATTTTAACAGCACACAGATAAATGATCACAGCAAAGAGTAAAAGCTGCTTTAAAGCTACACAACACCTTCTCTCCTTTACACCAAACGCCAGCCTTGGCTCAGTAAATTATAGGCAGGTACCGCTTCAGGTCTGTGATTCAGCCACATTACCAACCACTTCAAGGAGCACCTTTGCAAAAAAAAGCCGTCGCTTTGCCTGCTTGCCTTCGGATGGCACCACTCACCTGCATCTGTGCGCGCACATCTGCTCTATGCTCGTGGGTTCATTTAATTCTTCTTTTGGCAACTGCGCTGACACACATCTACTGGATAGGCCAATGAGTCTTTGGCTAATAAAGGGCTCTAAACCCTCTTAAGTATATTAAGCTATTAGCCCTGGCTGCTTCGAATGGGCCAATGAACCCCCCGTATATTAGAAGGGCTTTTAGTCCGCATGTGGTTCTGGGCTAATCGGCCCTGATAATGTTTTGGGCCAATGATCCCTGGGTCCATTCTGCCCCTTTGTATAGCCCCTGTCTATCGGTCAGTGCTACTATAAAGCTGGACCAGCCCATTCTAGGATGCCCTTTACAGCGTTTAGCTTTGGTGCAATGCTCTGTCGGATAGTGTTTCTAGTTGGATAACTCGCGTATGTTCCTGATCTTCCTCCGTCCCCACCTTTGGTACTCCCTGGTACTTTGTTGATTTCCTGTGTGCAACCCCTGGTGTTCCTGGCGATTTTGAATTTGCTTCATCTCTGTACTTTGAAGCTTGGTTCAGGCTGACTTTCTGTGAATGAATTTGGCTATCCTGAATTATTTTAGCTTACCCTTCCTGTAAGTGCTCCCCACTTTCGGGTATATTGCTTGTGCCTAAGTCCACGGGGGCATCTTTACGCAGGTGGGGGTTTACAGCAGCCCAGCAAATGGGGGCTTGTCCAAAGAGGCGGTGAAGGGCAACATTTCTCTTACTTGTGTTCCACTTAGGGTTGAGCCTATTTGTCTGGACATTTAAACCATAATGGAGGAGCAGAATTAGAATTCTTGCCTAGTTTTCAAGCAATTTTTAGAGACTTGCTGCCTAGGGAATACTTGATGGTCTCTTCAACCTGGAGTCAGGGAGGACACATATCATTATGGGTGACTGGGGTGCTCATATCACTTGCCAATTTTATCTTGGTTAGTGGAGCCCGTTGCCTTGACCCAGCTCAGGACCACAGTCTATGACAGAGAAAAGCCGATCTGTAACGTAGCCCCCTGCCCCCCCTGACCAGCGTCCCCTATAGAGAAACACCATCCATTTTCGTTCTTTTCTGCATCTTCTGACAGCTATAACTTGCGTTTGATCCCCGCCAGTCACAGCAAATGCTGCATGCAGTGGAAAGGGAAGCGTCGTGCCTGCTCCAATGACAAACAGTGTAAAGGAGGTCTAATTTATTAAACATAAGTGTCAAGCCATAGAGGAAACCGAGAGGGGTACCTCACGCTGCCGAGCCACTAGAGGAGGAAGAATGACAGAACAGCAGTAGGTCAGTGCAATTAAAAAGATTAATTAATTACTCCTTTTTTCATCATTTCAAAAAGAACTGCCCCGGGGGAGCCCCCGGTAGGGGAAACTGACACCTTGAAAAATGTAAGCGATATAATGAATTTCCTTAATTGCACTTGTTTGATTGCTCTCTAGAAAGCATAAAAGCTTCACATACTCCATCACTGGCAAATCTGCTTAACGATAAAAGTGCAGATTTTTTTTTTAAAGAAGAATTAGTCAGAGGCCCATATCTGAATAATATAGCTATAGGAAGCTACCGAAAACAGCAACCCTGAGGCTTTTATCCCACCCGTATGCTACTCACAACAGGTCCCTTTGGTTAGTGCAATGCAATGGAAATGGCCATTGTAAGACATCGCAATTAAAGCTCAAGCACTTAAAGGGTAATTCCACTTTCAATGGCATTTTTAAAAGTTTCCATTATTGTGTGGCTATATGATGTAATCAATGTGATAAGCTTATCGGTTATTTTTTTTTGTTCCTTATTTGTTTGCAACTCTGTGTTATAAAAGAAAACAGTTCTCCTTAGCAACAATGTGTTTCCTTAGCAATGTACATCAAAGTGGTATGTTAAAGTGGACTGGATTTTGACTATCCTGGGTTTTGGTCCTTGCCCCCTGGGCATCCCGCTCAGGCATGCCCCGCTGTGTGAAACCCCCCCAGGTCGCCGAAACAAACTCACCTCTGGCTCAAAAAAAACTTTTTAGCCTTTGTCTAAGGCGAGTGGCTCAGAGCGTGCTGGCGGCCATATCCCCCACTACCCTCTAACAGGGAGCGTGCCCGCGCTGGCCATTCACAAATGCCTGGTGTGGGCACGTGCCCTGCTAGAGGGATGCGGTCCACTGTTCGCGCATTCGCTGTTGGACCCGAAAAGAAGTGTATGGGCGAACTGGGGGGGTTTCACACAGCGGGGCATCTCGATTTTGGATGCCCCGGGGGGACGGAATTGATCATCCTGGACTTGATAGACTCCTGGGCCGATCGCCATGGGTTTTAGATCACTAGAGATCACAGGTGAGTATCCTTTTTTGTTTACTATACCTGAACTGTCTCTTTAAAGTGGAGCTAAAGTAAGGTAGACACATGCTACAAGGGATTTAAATATAATTACATTCAGCCTATGGGGTTTCACACAGCGGGGCATCCTGATTTTGGATGCCCCGGGGGGGAGGGAATCGATCGGCCCAGGAAACTTATAGATTTCCGTGCTGATCGCCGTGGGTTTTGGTCCACTTTAAATGTTCGCCTAAAGGATCTTGTTTATGGCATTTGGTATGAGAGTGGCCGCATCTGGTGCAGTGTGCATGCTCTCACCCCCAGCCATCTGAATGGCTGTCCGCAGGAGCACGCACACATCCCAAAGATGCAGGGGATGGGACCGCTGATGTTTACATGGGCGAGGGAGTCTGGAAGCAGGTTAGTATTGTGGGGGGGAATCACACAGCGGGACATCCCGATCTGGGCGGCCAGGCATCTTTTAGATTTTGGCCCTTATTTATGAAGGGATAGCGACAGGTAGCGACTGGTGAGCGGCCGGTGATGACAGGCCCCGCCACGAGAACGCCGGCTCCCCACCACAATCACACATTTATCAAGCCGATCCTGCTTAGCGACTGAGATAGCGCCATATAGCGACTCATTCATCATTATTCCAGCCTCAGCCCACAGCGCCAGCGTCCGACCTTGAACAGCGACAGGTATGACCTCTCGCTACCTGGCGCTCTCCAATGCATTTCAATGGAACAATCTTTAAATATTAATAATTGTTATTAATGTTTTTTTTTTTTTTTTTTTTTTAAATGTGAAAAATTCTGTGACCACTTCTGCTATTTTAGATTTTTCTTTTTTTAAGGGAAAAAAAAATGTACAGAATTGATATTACAGGTCTGATATTAACGTATTCATATTACTAAATGATTTAAAAAAACTTGTTTTTTTGGTTTCCAAAAATATGGTTGTTTGGGGGTTAAAAAATGACTTTTAACCCATCGCCTCCAGCGCTCTGGGGTTTAAAGTGGACGAACACCCAGGGGGGATCGGCCCGGAAATCTATAAGATTCCCGGACCGATCAGATCCCTCCCCGCGGGGCATCCGAAATCGGGATGTCCCGCGGGGAGGAACCCCCCAGGAGGCCCACAAACCGTACCTCAGCCCCGTTCCATCGGCGCATGGGCGCGCACCCGCGCCGGCCGTTTGTGAATGGCCGGTGCAGGCGCGCTCCCTGTTAGAGGGAAGCGCGAGACGCGGCCTCAAGCGCTCAGAGCCGGCTCTGAGCGCTGTGATTGGCTGGCGCGGTCACGTGGGAGCGGGGAGAGCTGAGTTTTTTTGGGCTTTCTGGGGGGTTTCAGACAGCGGGGCACCCCCGATCGGGGTGCCCCACCGAAGTGGACCAAAACCCAGGATAATCAAAATCCTGGGTGTTGGTCCACTTTAAACATGCATTTTACAGCGCGAGAATTTTTTTGAGCGTGATTTGTTAAGGAATATGGTGGGAGTCGGTCGCTAGGGCCAGTCGCTATCATGCGCTCTCATACAGCGCGGAACCTGTCAAATAGCGACTCCTCACCCAATATTCAACATTACGGCAAACCGACTGAGTCGCTATCAACTACCGAACAACGGCCAAGCACAGCGACTACTAGCGGACGCTCTGAAAATGCCGCTACAGTCGCTCAACTGTCGCTACCTGCCGCTATTAATGAATCGGCCTCTTTGTTCTGGGTTTTGTTCTGCTTGAGTACAGTAGAAGCGTCCAGTATCTGTACTTACAAGGGGGTAACTGCCAGTTTTACCAATGGAGGCGCTGAGAGATTTATCTTCCTTGGACCTTTCCTGTGTCACACAGGCAGGGCCGGCTCCAGGTGTGTGGGGGCCCTTGGGCAAGAGAGTCTTAGTGGGACCCTTTCATCTCCGCTGACACAAATGGGTAATCTCCTCCTGCTGATCACCATTCAGTCCTTGTCATCTGCACTTTCATCAATAGCCCTCCATTCCAGGCCACCTTCTCCATTGTTGTTGATCATCCCCTGTTGCTGAGGCCAGCCATGAGCAGCTCTGCACACAGCACCTGGCATTCAGTGGTTCAGGTCCACTGTCAAATAATCTCATGGCCAAGTGTGAGCCTGAGTGGGCCCCTGAAGATGCCAGGGGCCCTGGCAATCGCCCAGGTTTGCCTGTGCTGGCGCCGGCCCTGACCACAGAAACAAATTGGACTCTGCTTCACTGAGCTTATTTTTTTGCCAGTAACCAGGTGCCGTATTTTCCAGGCTGAAAAATGGAATTATTAAAATATATCCCGACAGCCTCTTCCGCTGCCAAACTCTGCTTCTCTAATACGGCGACAAGCCTCAAAGAGTAAAACACGTTATCAAGTAGCACAGAGGCCCTAAAGAGCCCTTTAATGTAATTTGGTAAAAAAAACAGAGCTGTGTAATTGCTTGTGTACACAGTACGTCGCCGCCTCGATGATGATTCCAAGATGGCAGTCACCGTAGGTGCGAGCGCCACGTCCACTCCCTTTGTTTCGAAGAGCAGAGCTTGCTGATCGTTTAGCAGAAAACGATCAGATAATTTGCATTCATAGCTCGAGCCCCGGCAGGGATAATCCTGTTTTCTCTCTCATTATCCAGACATTGCTCACTCTGGGCGATTAATGTCAAAAATGGAGTCCGGCGGCCATGATGGACACGATATTGTCTCGTTGAGATTATTAGCTGCTGAGGAGAGGGGCCGTGGGGCCGAAATATTCACAGCTTGCGAACGTGACAGGCAGGAGAAAGCAATCTTCTCGCACAGCACAGGAAAAAAACAAAACCGTCTCCCCTCGGTAAATAGATGTTTTTTTCCTCCATGATGAGCTGAGAATGTTGGCGCTCATGCTTTCTGCCCGGGTCTGGCCTTTACTGCTTTCTGCCTATCTGCGAGCAGGAAACTGTTACACCGCAAATTGGATTGTTTTCCCCGTCTTTGCTGTAGCTTAGCGTTAGCAACAATTCAGACTCTCTATTTCCCCGTACAATCATTTTACCGCATTATATGTGATTCAGCCTCCCAAATTTGTCTTCAATTCCACCACCTCTGTACAGGTTTGTTTTATTTTTCTGTCTTTAAAGAAGCACTTCTTTTCTATTCTCGCCATGCAGTGGTTCTCATACCTCCCAAGTGTCCCTCATTTGGAGGGACTGTCCCTCTTTTAGGTCCATGTCTACCTGCCCCTCGTTCTCATTTGTCCCTCTTTGAGATATAACATGCAGATCTGCAGCAATAAATGATTAATTTGCCTATTCAATGTGTTTCTACTCTTGTAACTGTTACATCCTATCTCCTATCCATTCCTCAATGAGGAGGTGTGGCTTCATCATCCCTCAATGAGGGGGCGTGGCTTCATTTACATACTGTCCCTCTTTGAGGTGTAACATGCAGATCTGCAGCAATAAATGATTAATTTGCCTATTCAAAGTGTTTCTATTGTTGTAACTGTGACATCCTATCTACTATCCATCCCTCAACGAGGGGGCGTGGTTTCATATATCCCCCAATAAGGGGTGTGGCTTCATTTACATATTGTTCATCTTTGAGGTGTTTCTATTGTTTTAACTGTTACATCCTATCTCCTATCCATCCCTCAATGAGGAGGCGTGGCTTCATCCATACCTCAATCAGGGGGCGTGGCTTCATTTACATATTGTTCCTCTTTGAGGTGTAACATGCAGATCTGCTTCAATAAATGATTCATTTGTCTATTCCAAGTGTTTCTATCGTTGTAAATGTTACATCCTATCTCCTATCTCTCCCTCAATGAGGGGGTGTGGCTTCATTTAACAATTGTCCCTCTTTCCTCCTCTAAAAAGTTGGAAGGTATGTTTTACACTGGATACATACCTCCCAAGTGTCCCACATTTGAGTCCATGTCCCACTGTCCCTCATTGTTCTCATTTGTCCCTCTTTGAGGTGTAACATGCAGATCTGCAGCAATAAATGATTCATTTGCCTATTCAAAGTGTTTCTATTGTTGTAACTGTTATAACCTATCACCTATACATCCCTCAATGATGGGGCGTGGCCTAATTGAAGAAATGTCCCTCTTTCCCACCCTGGAAAGTTGGTAGGTATGATGGTTACAAGTATCTCGGGGCACCACGAGCAAGACACATGAGCCAATCATAACATGAGTACAATAACGTGTTTTATTTACCGCACTGCATGTCGCTGCACAACTTGATACATGTAAGTGATGTAAAAAATATAGAATGCCATGACAACATAAATATACCAGACAAAAATGACCATCCCAAAATATTAATAAAAAAAAAAATCAATAAAAACAGACCAAAACCTGGGATTTTCATCCTTACCCTGGGGCATCCTCATTTGGGATGCCCCGCTGTGTGAAACCACCCAGGAACCCCCACAAACACCCACCTTTATGGGGTCTTACTGCATACTCTTGATGCTTCCTCAACATCTCTGAGGCTGAGGTGTGCTCTTGCGCCCAGCCCTTCAGATAAGCTGAGAGTGGGAGCGCACCACAGACTGCAGGAAGGCCAGGGATATGCCGAGACCCGTGAACATTGCGTGGGCCCCCGGAAAGGTGAGCATTTGTGGGGGTTCTTGGGGTGTTTCACACAGCAGAGCATTCCTAATAGGGATGCCCTGGAGGTTGTAAGCTGCTTATCTGTATTTTAAAGTGGACCAACACCCATCGCTGGTCAGCCCCGGAATCTATAAGATTCCCGGGCCGATCAGCTCCCTGCTTGCGGGGCACCCCCAGGACGCCCACAAATCCTACCTGTTCCTCGTTCCAGCGGCACATGCGTGGGCCGCCACCGCCTCTCACGCATCCCTCTAGCAGGGCGCGCACCCGCGCCCGCCGTTTGTGAATGGCCGGCGCAGGCGCGCTCCCTGTAAGAGGGACGCGCGAGAGGCGACGGCGGCGGGCGCTCTCACCTTGTCCGTCGACGGACCTCGCTTGTCCGTCGGCGGTGATTGGTGGAGCGAGTCACGTGGGAGCGGGGTCAGGTGAGTTTTTGGGGCTTTCTGGGGGGTTTCACACAGCGGGGCAGCCCTGCGGAAGTGGACCAACACCCAGGATAGTGAAAATCCTGGGTGTTGGTCCACTTTAAGTGATTTTTTAGAACCCATGGCTGCCCATAGAGATGAATCTTCGACTTTAAAGTGGTCCAATCACTGCCACGGCAGGCCCTGGAGTCTAAAAGGCTCCCTAGTATCCCTGCTGATGTGAGCGCTCCCACACCCATCCATTCAGAGTCCAAATGCAGGGTGGCGTGCACCCCACAGGGAAACCCGGGATGTGGCTGGTGCTGCTCCCTATGCTGACGCTGAATCCAAAACAAATGATTTATGCTACATACTACATTAGTATGCACAGCAATGATTGGATAAGCGCATGCACCGTGGGAACAGCAGAAAGGTGACTGGAGTGGGAGATCTCGGGGGGTGGTCAAACAACAGGGCATCAGAATGCATGTAGGGCAAGGATAGTGAAACTCCTGGTGATTGGTGGAACAAAACCCGCAATGCCCAGGCTTTCGCCAAAATGAGACCTGTCTACCATGACCCTGTCATACAGCAGACGGCTCTCATTGACTTCATTGGGGAGCGCGCACTGATGCATCCCCAGCAGCGCACGCTCCCATCTCACCCTATATGAATGGCTAGGGAGGGGTCAAGCACACGCCACCAGGGGGGTTGCACCAGAATACGCTTCTCATTGAATCAATCAATTAGAGCCATGGCAGGTGCCGTGTACTGGACGAGGGCCTGTACATGCGCCACTGGAACAGGCTCTGGAATCTAACAAACTCTTATTCTGGCCAAATCCCTATCCTTGGGCCTTCCTGCTGTGTAAAAGCCTCAGGGATCACCTGTATACTCACCTTACCTGTGATCCCACAGCGCATCTCCGCTTTACCACAGGTTATGTTCATGTGGGAGCACACACATCAACTGGAGGGAAACAGTGGATGCTGTCCACTCCTCGCTCTCTATGCAGTGCTCTCTGAAGAAACATAATTCTATGTCCTGCATTAATGTGGACCAAAAGCGGCCATGGAGTCTATGGTTCCCTCTCCTTGGGGCCTCCCAAAGTATTTGTGAATAGCTGGCAAGGGCATGCCCCCAGCTGGCTGCTAACAGGAATGCAGCTATTGGTGCACACGCCTTCATCGGGGCCTTAGCCAATGAGACCTCCCGACATCTGAGCAAAGTAGAATGGAACCAAGTGCACGGACTGCCTGTGCACCTGTCCCTGTGCTATTGGATTAGCAGTCATGTAAGTTTTACAGGCAAATCGGGGGGGGGGGGGGGAGGGGGAGGGTTCACAAAGTGGGTCATCCCAAATCGAGTACCAAAACCTAGGATATTTAAAATCCTGGGTTTTGGTGCACTTTAATATGTGTGGTGAGTACGCAAGTGACGTGACACAAGGTGCCCACTGAGACTCTGTCACCCAGGGGCCAACAAAACCCTGGGGCTGGCCCTGAATGCTAAGGCTAAGTTAATGTGGTTTGGAAATGCAAGTACATCAGGTCTATATGGAGCGACCAAACTAGAACCATTACAAATATCTGCATGCTAATGATAACACCCAGGTCAAACACTTAGGCCCTTATTTATAGCGACAGGTAGCGACTGGTGAGCGTCCGGTAATGACGGGCCCCGCCACGAGAACGCCGGCTCCCCACCACAATCACACATTTATCAAGCCAATCCTGCTTAGCGACTGAGATAGCGCCATATAGCCACTCATTCATCATTATTCCAGCCTCAGCCCACAGCGCCAGCGGCCGACCTTGAACAGCGACAGGTATGACCTCTCGCTACCTGGCGCACTCCAATGCATTTCAATGGAACAATCTTTAAATCTTCATAATTAATTGTTATTAATTTTTTATTTTTTTTTTTAAATGGGAAAAATTCTGTGACCACTTCTGCCATTTTAAATAATTTTTTTAAGGTAAAAAAAAAAAATGTACAGAATTGATATTACAGGTCTGATATTAATGTATTCATATTACTAAATTATTTTAAAAACTTGTTTTTTTGGGTTTCCAAAAATATGGTTGTTTGGGGGTTAAAAAACTACTTTTAACCCATCGCCTCCAGCGCTCTGGGGTTTAAACATGCATTTTACAGCGCGAGAATTTTTTGAGCGTGATTTGTCAATGAATATGGTGGGAGCCGAAGAAGTGGGCCAACACCCAGGATAGCGAAAATATGGTGGGAGCCGGGCGCTATGGCCAGTCGCTATCATGCGCTCCCATACAGCGCGGAACCTGTCAAATAGCGACTCCTCACCCAATATTCAACATTACGTCAAACCGACTGAGTCGCTATCAACTACCGAACAACGGCCAAGCACAGCGACTACTAGCGGGCGCTCTGAAAATGCAGCTACAGTCGCTCAACTGTCGCTACCTGCCGCTATTAATGAATCGGCCTCTAACATTCACATAAAAATGGATCCACAGAGCAAAGTCAAAACTAAGAACTGTTGATATACAAACCACCCAAATAAATGGATACAATAACAATAAATGTAAACGTGCAACATAAACCACCATCACCAAAAAATTATGCACCAAACCATTGAAAAGTGCAAAATTAAACATAATTAAAACATTAACAATGACATGTACAATTCCACATTAAACCGGACCTTCACCATGATTTAATTGAAAAGCCCAAACCCTTAAAAAAATGATTCCCCAGCATCTAAAGTTTATATATTTTAAGTTTTTAGTCACTTACTTATTATTCTTTCCCCCACTGGGCTGCAACTCTGTTCAGGAATTTAGGATACGGGCGCCGCCATCTTGACTCAGAAGCATCACACTAATTGAGGAGAGGAGAGTGGGATAAAGTACAGGGGGGCGGGTTGTAGCTGTGCATCGCTGAGACAGAGCAGAGCTGGGGTCAGGAAAAGCTCAGCAATCCCAGAATGCAGAGCAGCACAGTCAGAAGGCACTTCCTGTTTGCAGGCTGCCTGATGTTCCATGAGCCGCCATCTTGGATGTTTAAAGTGGACCAACACCCAGGATTTTCACTATACTGGGTGTTGGTCCACTTCAGCGGGGCATCCGAGATCAGGATGCCCCGCTGTGTGAAACCCCCCCAAAAGCCCCAAAAAACGTACCTTTTCGGCGACAGACAAGCGACGGACAAGCCGCCGCCTCCCGCGCGTCCCTCTTACAGAGCGTGCGCCCGCGCCGGCCATTCACAAACGGCCGGCGTGGGCGTGCACACTGCTAGAGGGGCACGCGGGAGGCGGCGGCGGCTGATCCGTCGCCGATAAGGTAAGGTTTTTTGGGGCTTTTCACCCTGCGGGACATCCCGATCTCGGATGCCCCGCGGTGAGGGAGGTGATCGGCCTGGGAATCTTATAGATTCCCGGGCCGATCACCCCTGGGTGTTGGTCCACTTTAAAGGCTCATAACATGCAGTAGATGTAGGTAGGATGATTTTTAATGTGGACAATCTGTATGTACAGGGTGTGGGAAACATATAAGATAGGCTCTTATTCAGAGTGAAGGACCGCTTTAATTGGAAAGTCCAGAAACATACAGCAAAAAAAACAAAAAAGGGATCATACCACTCCACTACAAATTTGGAAGCAGTAGAAAAAAATTGCACACACAGCATTTGGGTATAGAAAATGTATGCACTTTTATCCAGTTGTAAAGTGATTTTTGACTGCACACGAATAAAAAAAAATCATCGCAAATTCGAAAATGTATTTCAACTGCCTTTGTGAATCACTCCTAGGTTTGTAAAATTTTCGCATGCGATCCAATTTTCCAAGCCTTCATTTTTTTTTTCTACCTTTAGTGAATAATGTCCCAGGTAATGGAAAGCCAGCAGCTTACTATCTTGAGCTGCTCCTCCTCCTCCTTCAGAAGAAGAAGGCGGCGTTCCTCCATTGGCAACAGAGTTACAGCAATGGCTGCGTTTTCTCCACATTTCTAGCGCTTTTCACTCCTCCGTCTGCAGACATCCTGCCAGCTGCAGAGACGCGCTAATCAGAAGCTGAAACGACTCGCATTCACAACACCTTTTGTCTGATCAAATAGGCAATTACCTTGAAATTAAAGGCTCCTTTAATGGAAAAATAGAAAGACAGCAGTCCAAACTGTTCTGAAGACAAGAAGCCGCCGTGATTGAGGGCTGAATGTTCTCCTTTATTTCCACCAGGATGCAATTCTTCCTCAATGGTTATCTTGCGGTGTACTCCAAGACGGCTGCAAAGCAGCAGCTTGGAGATGGTTAAATACGCACTACACTGTTAACGAAAAAAACACCTAAACGCAAAGTATTCATGTAGCATTTCATCTATTTTATGTCCAAGCCAAATATATTAGTACCCCACAACATGCGTCTGAGCCCAGCTCTCCAGCCTTAGATGTCCAAGCATATAGTCATACTGTCTACATAGGGAACATACACTCTTCTGGCAATGAGCAGAGATTTGCAGTCTAGACAGAATGTTGGAGCTCAAAGTGAATGGAAAGAAAATAAAACCTTTTATCAATTCACTAAAGGGCCTAAAGAAGCCTCCTGTGATACAACACTCAAGGCTGAAACCTCTGTCACCTACCCCAGGTCTTTGTATAATGTTACAAAAATATGTTTCCAGCTGCTTTTCACTCCCTTCCTTAACCTACAGATGTAGCAATCTTTAACCCAGAAACAAATCTCAACTAATTGGATCAGTCAGGGCCAGATTATGAGGGGTATGCAAGGGGCTCACGCCCCGGGGCTCCACCATTTGGCCTACAAAGGGGGCCTTCACCATCTTTGGGTTATGGTGTGGTCCAGGAGGCTTTGCAGTCTTTGGTCTGGAGCCAGCAACAAAGCTATCAGTGGCAGTGGGGGGACCCCCTGCACCTGGGCAGCCTTTTTTTGTTTTTGCAAACCCGCCCCCAAAGCCACCACAGGGCAGGACGGAGAGTCTAGAGCAGCAAAGTCGCCGTCAGCAACATTACAGTGATGGGTGCGTGCAGAGCTGTCACTGCACATAAGACCAAGCACAGCCGCTGGCAGCTCAATGCTGGGAACTGTTTTCTGCTGGACCAGCCGGGCGACTACACTACCCCCCACCCAGAATGGCAAAGCAGGAGTTCCCGAGCAGCACGCACCCGCACAAGGGTGGCACAAGGGACTCGATCTGACGATCCAGTAAGTAGGCGGGTGCCAGACAACCACCAATCAGTTACTTGGCTGGACTTTTATTTTAAAGGAAAGAAAAATACTGTATCTGGGGCCTCCACCACACTTAATCCAACCCTGATCTCAGACCAGTGACTCCACTGACTCCTGCCACTTCAGGTGCTGGGCCATAAAGAGGGTGTAAATTAAACTGATGGCAGCTGTTCAGCTTATTTCTAAGTGACCTAGATGGTGGGCGTGGGCAGGGCAAATGGACATATACAAAGGAACCACTAGCTTTTGGGGTGGGCAGCTAATCTGACAGGTTATACTTCCTCATAATGGCTCATCATAGTTAAACGCCACTGCATTAGGTTATTGGGATCACTAGGAGTAATAGATTCGGTTTAGAAAAATAACAAACATATCTGCCCAGACTTGTCTATTTGAAAGATTTCACACATTCCGAGACTGGTTCTTGGCATATAAGGTTGCCACCTTACCGCTATATTACAGCCTTGGTACTTTTGTTTCTGCAACAGGACCAGGGGTGGCATCACAGATGCTCCAGTATTTCAGAGCACTCTGGGGAAGCATGTTATGTGTGTGTTGGCTGTTGCACTGACTCCGTTCCCCTCCCTCCCCTGTTCTAGGTACCAGCATGCTGTCAGCCGTGCCATCCATCCCTCCTCTATGCTGTACACGGCAATGCCTGTGACCACTCCCGCTTTTGTGAGATCCAACCTGCTCCTTGTCCTTCTATAAATAACCACAAGAGGCTTTTTGGAGTATATTTGACTACAATTTAGTTTTAGAAAATGGAATATAAGGTATTTTAAGTGAAAAAGCATGGGTAAACTTACACTTTACTAGATCAAGCCCACAAAGACCACATCCCTGTGTACCAGTGAAAAGTTGGTCTGTATTTTTTATTAGGAAATGTGGCAACCCTAGTGATATAAAGCACGTGTGGACTACCCACCTGACTCTTATGTTACAACAACTAGTCTGAGCTGCCACCCCTCTCCATGTACTGTATATATTCCTTCATGTTCCGTTCATTGAGACTTGTGCCTTGCCCTTAGTTTATGATGGAATGATTGTGTTGGCAATGTTACGCCAGTAAATAGATGCTTTCATTCTCCAACATAAAGGCAACGAGGAGAATCTGCGTCCAATTAGATGACCGTTCCCTCTTTCAGTTTCTTGTACCGAAGCGCAAGGTTTTCCCAGCTCGACAAGCGTATCACATTGTACAGGAGCTGTGGACATAACCCTGGATTTATCCGCTCTGATGCAAAGTCAGGACGGTGAATTACAAAGTAAACACACTGTACTTCTCTGTAAATCTATCTCATCTGACCGGCATTTGTTGAAGTGGGAGCATATGGCGCTGAAGCATTCTGCTAGAACAACTTGTCTTGTGAGTCGTCATGTGGAAAGCTGCAGGAGATGCCGGTGTGTGTTTGTGTGTGTGTGTAGTTGGAGATCTTGTGGTTTTGGAGATTCTGCCTGCCCCCCCTCCCCATTCAGTAATCACTTTTTTCTTCCCAAAGGAACTAGAAATGGACTATAAACCCAAAATAGATGTTCCCTCTGCTCAAGCTGGTATTGGAATTTTCAGGCTGCAAAGGGTTGTCTATGATCATTCCACATTGTTGTGATAAAACAGCTTTACTGAACGTCTACAGCCTCAGAATGGGTTGTTTAGGGACCACCAGGATAACTGGATCCAGGGACCCACCCTAGATTCTCATGCAAATTTACTTTGAGGGCTTATGCATACAGACATTAGGCTAATCGATATTATGTGAGTGGAGAACTCGTGGTTGCTTTTGCACAGCAATATACAGCGTTATCTACTATTTCTATTCTAGAAAATGGACAGCGCAAAAATGATTACGCTATATAGTGTGCCTGCGGGGCACCCGGAGAGCCTGTCTGGTGCCCAGGTGAGACAGGAGGCTGGCGGCAGCTGGAGGTGAAAGGGGGGGGGAGCCTACAGAAGAAGGCAAAGCTGGTGTCAAGCCAGAACTCCATCGGAAGGAGCTGAGACTGCTGAGTGCCCCCCAAAGGTGGGGTATAAAGGAGCAAGGAGAGGTGATAAAGTGGCACAGAGAAGAAAGTGAGAAATAGAAAAGTAAGCAGGGCATGGATGGAGGGGAACCTGGACAAGCTGGAGGAGAATCTCAAGACGGAACGGAGGTACAAAAGTGCCACCAGGAAGGGGGAAAGAAATATTGCCTTCAGCCTCCACAAGGTTGGGTAAGTGACCATCTGCCCCCATGCTCCACCAGCTGCCCATTCCATAGGAGACATCGGTTCTTACCGCAGCATACCCAGCCTAGCACCCGCCCACAGCACAGACCGCAAAGCCGAGATGGCAGCTGCAGCTTGGCTTTGTGCACCAGAGGCATCTGCACCAGGGCGGGCCCCCCCCATCCCCAAATTGAGGAAAAGACACAGTGGCTTATACGAAAACCGTGGCTTGCTTTCCCCTCCCACTAGTTCTAGAGGCCTGTGCAAGAGGGGAAAAGCCATCGCCTCTCCAACATATTGGGGCCTTCTCTTATCCTTCTACGGTAAGCCATCCTCAAGGGAACTGGCAAACCAGCCAACCTTCCTCAAGCCTAGAAGTAAAGGTGTGGCAATGTCTAGGGCGGCCCTAGCAAATTAGTATCTCAAGATGCTCCTACTCATGCGATTTCTACTGCTTGGGCTGTCTGTGGGCCCTCCAAGGTGCAACAGGCCCAGGTTTGGCGGGTTCTGATACTAGCTATATGTCTACCCTAGGAGTTTGTTAAGGGAGCCAAAGGCTTCAGCATCCAGTGTAAGTTGTGGAAAATTGTCATTGTGCTTCATTGTGCTTCTGAAGGGTTATCAGAGACTGTCAGCAAACCTCAACCCACACTAGCACCCATGTCACATGTCCAGGCCCCAAACCACACCTGCTAGGCATGAGTATGCAAAATAGGACTATACTGTGTATGTAAGTAGAATTCATCAATTAAAATTAAATAGTTGTGTGAATTTTTGGAGACAACTCTTCATATAGAGAGATGGAACTACACTTTTACCAAGGGACAAATTTCTCATATGGCATTCCGCATGGGGTTCTCAAGAGTCTGATAACTGTCTAAAATGTGGAGCAGAGGCAGCTAACATATATGATTAGCTATGGGATTAACCTAGGGTTAAACACTTTTGGCAACAGGTAATTAAATATAGTTTACAATCTTTGATTAACTACTGTACCTCCCATATACTGAAAAGTGGGCAATCTTAGGAATATAGCCAATTGATTTTCTCCAATCTACCATTCATATCCCTTTTTTAACTTATTCCAATTAGAATAGATTGAGGCTTAAATTAGTGGGAAGTCCAAGATGGAAAAGTTCTTTGCTACCTGGGATAGCTTCATAGATACTTTCCCATAGGAACTTCGGTGTAAATTATCATCCTGTTTCGCCAAACAACATGATACCTCACTAGGGTAGCTTCTGGGGATTCCCAATAAGAACTGATACTTGACAATGATGATGGCCCACCCAAAATCTTATATAGGGAAATTTGGGCCAATGGCAAGAACGCGATGGAGGCCAGTTGCAGGAATAACTCAGGTGTTATGAGAATGTGCTATTCAAATCCTGTCCTAAATATTTGGAATTCCTCAAAGATTAAGAGGGTTACCACCCAACCTTTTTTTGTCCCGGCCTGTTTCTTATTTGGTGGTTGATGTAAAGCAGAGGTTCATTTGTTTTAAGGCTTCATTCCGTGCCTGTTTCTGGCTGCACAAATCTGTCTCTTTCTAATGTCTCAGGAGTTTGTTCACCAAATATAACAACATGCTGCTGGATATTCTCCTGCTAATTTGCATAAACCCTGCTGGTCTCTTAGCTGAGTCACAGACTGTCAGTGGCTATATAGCTACAGGCTACAGGCCAACACTTTTGCTGATGGACAGTGTTACAATGTAACTTCTCTAATTCTTTTTTAAATAAGCACAATTTGGAAGCCCTGGACATTGACGACATAAGATGCAGTTAACACAACATTTGGAGCACAAGCGAAGCTGCTTCCACCTCTAAGCAAATGTGAGAAACTGCGTCGTTATTAAATCCTAAACAAAGCGAGTCGCTCCTCAGCATAGCAAGCTGACAGCCGATTAAGCGCTGGGGCAGATGCGCGAGGCTTCGTTAAAACATGAAACGCGGCCATAAAATAAACAGAGAGATGTGCAGCCACATCCCGCAGTTCAGGCAGCCGAAAGGAGAGTGTCTTATCTGTCCGCCATCCAATCAATAGGGAGCTAAGCAGGAAATTAAATGCGCAGACACCCGACGGAGTTAATGCAAAAAATTGGATTTGTAACAGCAGCTCAGAAATAGCAAAAAAAAGAATAAAAATATCTGGAGTTGGTTAGCGGCTGGATCGCCTGGCCAGGAATAGATGGTGATAATTTGCTAAGTTATATTCCAGCTTGTAAGCCGCACACATTTCTCAATCAGGAAAGATGGACACCGGAGCTCTATGGGATGAAAGGAACATTGGGGCAATGAAAGGCCAGAGAACGATGGGTGATTAGACGGACCTCCCTCAGCCAAGGTTATTAATCCAGCCATAGCAAACCGTATTTCAGCTTTGGGGCCCTACACAAAGCCAGGGCTTTATTTTAAAGTTTCTGTCTCAGCCAGACTAAATATCTAAATTCTACCAAATAGACATCCCCTTAAATACAAATAGATCATCAGAGATAAACAAACCCACCTTAAAGTAGACCAAAACCCATGTTGATCGGTCTGGGAATCTATAAGATTGGTGGTCTACGGCAAAGGAATTCAGGGGGTGTGCCACTATTCTTTGCCTTGTTCTTACCTTCAGATGCAGCTGCATTCTGACAGAACGGGAGAGCGTAGCTATCATGAGGTGAGCTGCTGAATGACAGTTTATGCATTTTGCCTAGAGTCCCTTTAACTAAAACTTCTAGGTTGTATCTTTGACCCATCGGGGTCACAGGCAGCCAGGGCCGGCGTCAGCACCTGGCAAGACGGGGCAGATGCCGGGGGCCCCCACCCACTGACAGGGCTGGCCTTTAGGGTGTGCGACGGCACTTGACTGGTGGCGGACTAGGAGGGCACCGCCACAGATGGTGCCCACATCTCCTCAAATGGCGGGGTTCCACACAACAGGGCATCTCGATTTAGATTCCAGGGGAGGAAGTTCTGGGTTTTGTTCTGCTTTTAAGTTGCCCACCCCAGGTTATTTCCTATCCCTGGAGCATCCCAATCTGTGATTCTCTACTGTGTGAAACCTCCTGGGATCACTGGCATACCCACTATGCAAGCAATTCCACCCCTGGGTTTTGGTCCACTTTACAGGGGCATTTCAATTTGGGATGCCCCTGTTTGTGAAAGAACCTCCCTGGTTTGGCCATTAAATCAAACTGGTGATCCCACAGTGCATTCACCAGTTCGAGGAAAGTAATGAACAAAGGGAGGGTGTCACACACAGGAGCATCCAAAATCAGGGGAATATAGATTTGTTTAGACTCCAACGTCAGAATTAAAGGGGTTTGGTGTGTTTCAAAGTAGACCAAAACTAGAGTTTCGGTCCAAATAAAATGATCCTTAGGGGCATCCAGATTTGGGACGTCCCTCTGTGATGTGACGTGACTTTTCACCACAAAGGGGCCCACTGAGACCATGCCGTCCAAGGACCCACATAACCTGTCTGGTCCTGCAGGCAACCTAAACAAAGCTCTAGCCCTACCCAACTCTACAATCTTAACCCCCACCCATGCCTCCCCCATTGTTAACTTGCACTTAGGTCGCCGTACAATTTACTGGATCCAGTAAATAGTATTGTTGAGGTAATTTGTTTCCTTTTTTGAAGCTGAAGATGGGGGATGCTGGGAAATGTGGTAGACATCTCCAACCATTATGGCGTTGTTCTCATCTGTGTGGAGCTGTTTTGTTCGCAAGGCCTAGGAGCAAGTCGCCAGCACCATTCAACCTATGAAGTACTGGGATTGGCTGCCTCGGAGCGCTTAATGGCCTCATTCTGCCACTTTGGCACGGGATGATCTGTGCTCAGGTCACGGGTGACTGACAGGTAGACACAGAAACTGACATGGTGCCTGCATGACCCCTCACAGTAAATCAAATCTGTAACTATCAAATTAATGAGGAAATTCTGAAATATTCATATACTCCAACTGCACGTTCGCCAGAAAATTACCCCGACGTTCCAATGAACCTATCTGACGGGAATATCTTCTGCATGATTAAGACTCTTGGAGGGAGAGGGGTTGTAGGTGATGGAAGAAACGTGTAGAGGCTTAAAGAGGAGTTCATGGTGGACATGCAGCAGGTTCCCGTGTATGGAAAAGCTACAGTGTAACTCAATATATTGATTAAAAGTAATGAGACCTGGAATTTATCCAGGCTGTGTGGATGAACATCCAGCTTCACAGGAGGCCAGAGAATGAGCAAGGTAGAAAGCGGCTATTATAATGGCTTGTAAATAGGTGATTTTAGTGTATGCAACGTAAAATCCCTTTCTCTGATCTTCTTGGAGACGTAGAGCATGGAGAACATAGAGAATTATCAGGAGGATCTGAAATGGTGAAACAAACCTTCCCCTGCTGGGTATAACCTCCCCTTCATGGCTAGTAATACCTAAGTTTGTTATAAGCAGCACAAAAGAAAAAAAAAGAACAGTAGAATCCAGGCAAATGCCAGAGATGCGGCCGTGACAAGGGGTAAAATGAAATGAGAAAAATATTTTACAATGAGTACACTGTCATTTTCTCTCATTGACGTGGCGACATAGAGGTTAGGGCTTGGGGCAGTAACTAAAGAGGGGCCAGACATGGGGCTATCCGGTTCCGAAGCCCCCTGGATAGACGGATAATTCCCAGTATTCGGCATTCTGAACCCCTGAGAAAAGTGTGACCCTCCCAATGGCACACTAGCCAGGTGCACCGGGCATGGTGGCTAGTAGCCCAGAGGCTGAGCTGCCATCCCTATAAGTCTACTAGCCCCTATGCCCTTCAGTACAGTTCCGGTGTTCTATAAGGGATGCCAGGGGCACCCCTGCAAGAAGACCAAGCAATGCCTTCGCCACAGGCTCGTTCACACCCCTGGTGTGCAACAGGGGGGTGAGGGTAATCATGCAGGGGGTATCAGTTTACATTTTGAACTTGTATAGGGGTCCCTTGGGCAATTACTTAAATTTAACACTCAAAATATATTACATTTAACAATACTTGGCTACCCCTGTTCTTTCTATCTTCTGCTGGGCAGCATCATCTTAGCTGGCCCACCAAGTTGGGGACTCCCTCCAGGACTGGTAGGCAGGTGTTTTTTTAACAGGGGCTTAAGTGGGATACAGGTCCCCCGTGCATCTACCCTGGCATCCTGTCTGGGGTAATTCTGGCCACCAGAGAGGGAAGCTTTTACACCACAGATGCCTGGCCTCTATGGGATACCCTCCATGTGACTGGGAGGGGAGGAGCATGAAGAGGATACTCTACAAAATCCCTTCCATGTTTCTCCCCTCTAGCGATGCATGAACGAGTGGGGGTCAACTGAGGCATAGGCCTGGTGCTGAAGAGTGCCGCACCTGTGCTGAAGAACATAGGGGCTAATAGACTTACAGAGCTGGAGGCAGGCTGCTTGTCTTCTGGGACCTGGGCTACTACTCTCCTATGCCTAGTGTGTTGGCCTAGTAGTTTTTTATTTTTAATAGAAAAAAATAAACAGGTCGGATGATTTGACCCAGTTCTTGCCACTATCCAGGATGGGGAGAACCCCAGACTGAACCGGCAAGATCACAGTCGAATTTAACTTTAGCCCAGATCGAATGCCTGTCACTAACATTAACAAATAACAAAAGGCGATGACTGGTGTTTAATCCTTACCTTTGCTAGAGTAAGCCTTTGTCACCAGCTTATTTTTTTTTAGTTTGTTGCAATGTAATGTACTTTATTTAATTTGACTTTAAAATAAATGATTACTGATTAATCCACTCATCGGAGGTGGTTTTAGATGCCACCAGGTCTATGCACATCCCCTCTGGAGCAATATAATGAGCCTTTGCCCTATGGATAGTGTGGTAAATTGTATCAAAATGTCTGTTTCTTCCCTGCTTGGTTGCATAAAGCACAATCCGGCCCGGGTTTTCAGGACCCAGGTCACTTCCCCAATTCCATAACGGGTTGTTACATCTTCTAAGGCCTCCACAAGTGTGCACGCTGATTACAGGGGAAGCCTGTATAAGAAGAGAGCACACGGCCTTTCTTTGGTTGATGACCAGCCTGTTGGAGTGAGCCCAGGCTGAGCTGCACCGTGGTGAAGGATAGCACTGGACATTGAGCAGAGGGCTGATACGCCCTGTAAAGTGGACTGGAATTGATCAGCTTGCTGGAGTACCCAGCCCAGGACTATTTGGTTGGTGAAGTAACCCGTTTTGTTTTCTGCATTTATGCTGCAATCTTTGGACTATCTACTGAACTTTGCTGAATAAAAGCCGTTTTGCCGTTCAAATCCGTTGTCGTCACTGCTGATTGTTTGCCCGCTTACAATAGTTACTACTGCAACCAAGTCAAACGTAAAAGCTCTGACCACCTCCAGTGAATATAAGAGTTTCAGCGTTGAGTAATATGGTTCTGGACAAAGCAACGGTAGAAATATTTACCATGTTGGAGGAAAGCTCATCACTACCTTCAGGTAAGTTGGTTTAGATTTCATTGCAGCAGCCATAAAGACCCCTTTGATGGTCAATAGAGACAAACGTACCACTTTCCTTGGCTTGAGGTGACACCAGAGACTTGACTGGAGGTGGAATGGGTGGCCAGATGATGACCAAGATGGCTGATGGTACCTCCTACTGGAAGGCAACCAGTGAAAAGCAATTACCCAGCTGATTCAACTAGGCTTTATCCTAGTGCCAAGCTGGCAGAAGCATATAGATCAGTTTTAAATCAGAACTCTTTTCAACATATGACAATCCTCCCCCCCTCCACCGGGTGCTGCATACCTTTTGGATGTCACCAACATCTGAGCTCAGCCACTTGTAAAAGGGTTGCAGGTTAAATTCCCGGCCATGGCATATGTTTGAAGTACTCTTGAGCAAGGCACCTTACCCCCCCCCAACTGATCCCCGGGAGCCGTAATTAGGTCAGCCTGCTGCTCCCGGCATGTGTACACTCACTGTACAGAAGGGTTAAATGTGGAGGAAAATTCTTGTGTTGGGGGAAAGTATACAATGGCGACCAATACCTTTAACAAAAAAAAGGGAAAATGAAGGGGGTTGAACAAGGTTGGTGAGGCTTTCAGGAATGGGCTTCCACTTGTTGATTGGCACCTTGGGAACCTACTTTACTGGGAGAAGTGTAGCTACAGCATTGTATGTATGAATGTAGATGACACAGTTCCCATCTCTATTTAAGCTTACCTCCTTCTTTTACTACTCAAACCTGCAAACCTGACTTTTAACAAAGGGCCCTGTTCCTTCAGACTAGCAGATGTTTGGTTTGCCCAACATACATGCCCAGGCACTGCTCACTGCACTATATACACAATGTTGTGGGGTTTAATAGGTATATTTAAAATGATATCCTTTGTTACTACCTGGAGCACCTCTTAGATGCTTAGAATCAATTGTTGGCAGTTGGATAAAGAAGCTAATGCACAAGGGCCATGGACTCCGATGTGCACCCCCTGATGCTGCACTTTTGTGCTGTAAAAACACCCCCCCCGGCTCTTGTGTTAGTCTTCAGCATCCAGGTCAGAGATTATAGGGAGACGTGCAGGCACATTTTGCCATCTGCCTCACTTTCCAGCCCATTAAGAAGCAGCCTGAGAAGTGATTAGAGCTGGCCCCATGTCGGGCTCTTCTTCCTGACCTCGCAGCATGAAGCCAGATGTGGGTCATGGACCTGATGAGGACGGTGACAAATAAGCATGGCCCAGAAAAACATCACAGTTAAGAAGCGTTGAGGCAGCTTAATACCTTCTCATCTATTGGTGGGGGCCTCAGGTGCCCACAGGTGGGTCAGGGATCCTTAACACCTCCTCGTGCCACTGTCATGAGCTGCTATTGATGCGAGATGGCGCAGAGCGATAATGGCTGGATACAGGCGCTGCGGCGTGCCTTGCTCGGGGTCATTATGGTATTTATTGCAGGTAATGAACAGAGCCAGCCGCACTATGTCTGGGGTGTGATTCTCACAAACCTGCTCCACTTATCACTGAGCCCGTCCAGCAAAGAAGCCAAAGACTTTCCTCCTTGTGCCTCTCTAAAGAAAGGGACGGAAAAGGCTGCAATGCCGGAAAAAGAGCACCCGGTATGCAGGAGTTCACTAACTAATTCATATATTTTTGTCTGTGAAGGTTTTCATCCATCTGGCAATAAAGGCTTTGACAGCCATTAGGGCCGGATTTAGACAAAGTGTGGCCCTGGGCAACGTTAAACTGTTGGAGATATAATACCTTTGCAACAGCTTACAGCTTTGAATGTGATTAATGACTTTTTTTTAGATTTATTGCAGTTTGCAACTATTACAAGTTGTGACACTAGATGGTGCTGTGACCAATTTGCAACTGTGGAGCTTCTATGCAATTTACTGCTGTGTTGTTATTTCCTGTATATCGAGCTGTAATCTTTATGACTGCTAGTTCTCTTCCTGTCTGTGTTCAAGCCACCACGTAAGGTGACATTCACTTACTGCATTCATGTTCAAGTAATACAAGTTCCTATTATACCACTAATGTCTATCTGGATTTGACTCCGCCGCACCCAGCACTCATACTCTGCAACCTAAACCTTAAATTAAATTCCTTTTTCACCACCTGATGCCACAGAGCACCCTTACCCACATCCATTTCCATATCCAGCAACATTAAATGGGTTAGCCCGCTTATCACCCAAACATCCAGCTCCCAGCAACATATATTCCTATTCCTCTCCCCTTATTTACTATCAGCCCGGAGTACCAGAATTGTACATGGGGAGCAGTGCCAGTTAAAGTCCAGTGTGTAGGCAGGTGAGTAGGGGTTACCAAAATTACTCTTTAACTGCCCCTGAATCCAGCCTTGTTCCCCTCCATGTTTCGGGTCCTGGGTGCAGCCATCCTGGAGAGCCGGTGCAGAGCTGCTGCTTTGTGCAGTCCCTGGGCGCCCAACAGTGCTGGATTCTGGGAGAGGAAAAGAGCTTCTTCATTTTGTTACCCCCTCGTCCTACCTCAGCACCAGTGCTAGGGTACAGACTGAACCTTCATTTTAAGGCAATGAGCACCTAAGACGATAAAATCCAGGGAAATTGTTTGCTCTCCCCTAAAGATGGACAGTTTAGAAAACTCCCACAGAAACATATACTTACCTGATCCAGTACCACCTTCACCCAGTAAAACTCACCCCTCCCCGTCCAACAACACATGGGCAGGCTCTTGTCCAGTCATCCCTCCCTCCCTTCTGCAATGGGGAGCGCAAACTGTCACATCCCCATATCCTTGGGCTGTGCACGCGCCCTTTCAGATAGGCTGGGCCAGGAGCATGCACGCCGGTGGGGATGCAGGCGCTTGCGCTATTCATTGCAGAAGATCAGAGCCATTTGCTGAATGACATAGGCAAGGCCTATCTGGATTTTAGCAAAACCTTTGACACTGTACCACATAAGGAGCTCATAGATAAGTTATTGAAGGTAGGACTCAATCCCTGGATAGTTCAGTGGATTTCCAGTTGGCTGCGGGATCGGTATCAGAGCGTTGTTGTAAATGGTGTGCAATCTGAACAAAGGCGAGTTACAAGTGGTGTGCCGCAAGGCTCTGTCCTGGGCCCCATTCTTTTTAATATATTTGTAAGTGACATAGGAGAAGGCCTGGTAGGAAAAGTTTGTCTGTTTGCTGATGATACAAAGGTTAGTAATAGGGTGGATATTCCTGGAGGTGTCTGCAACATGGAAAATGATTTAGCTTTACTGGATAGATGGTCAAAACTGTGGAAACTAGAGTTTAATGTCGCTAAATGTAAAATCCTGCACTTGGGTAGAAGGAATCCCTGCTCTGAGTACCGTATGGGCAGCACTGTGTTATCCAGGACCTCGGAGGAGAGAGATTTAGGGATACCGATTACTGATAGCTGCAAGATGAGTGGACAGTGTAGCCAGGCAGTGGGAAAAGCAAGCAGGATGCTCGGCTGCATAGCTCGAGGCATCACCAGTAGGAAGAGGGAGGTTGCGATGCCGCTGTATAGAGCCCTGGTGAGGCCACAGCTAGAATACTGTGTGCAGTTCTGGAGACCTCCCCTGCAAAAATACATTATTCAAATAGAACGTGTCCAAAGGCGGGCAACAAAAATGGTGGAAGGACTTAAACTTAAAACTTATCAGGAGAGACTTAAAGAACTTAATTTGTACAGTCTGGAGGAAAGAAGGGAGAGGGGGGACATGATGGAGACCTTTAAATATGTGAAAGGATTGAATAAGGTTCAGGAGGGAAGTGTTTTTATGAAGAAGCTTAATGATAGAACAAGGGGCCCAACCTGAAGCTAGTCGGGGGGAAGATCAGGAGCAATGTTAGAAAATATTATTTTACAGAAAGAGTAGTAGATGCTTGGAACAAACTTCCAGCAGAGGTAGTTGAAAAATCAACAGTCACTGAATTTAAACCTGCCTGGGATAAGCACACATCTATCCTAAGATAAAGAGTACATACAGTATACACATAAGGGCAGACTAGATGGACCGTATGGTCTCCTTCTGCCGTCAACCTTCTATGTTTCTATGTTTCTAAGGCAAATAGTTTTGATTGGATGAGAGCCCATGCATGCGCCATTGGACCGGGTCAAAGGAAAGCTGTTACAGGCTTTTTTACACAACTTTTTTACACCTTGAGTGAAGGACAATGGCAGGCCCTGGAATCTTTTAGAAGGAATCTGTCCAATTTTCTGTGTATTACACTATTTATGGTGTTTATTTCGTTTTTTAAAACTTTTCCCAGGGCATGATTGAAGCACTCCTGAGCAGGGCACCTAACACCCCAACTGCTCCTCGGGCACCATGGCACACTCGCTGCAAGAATAGGTTAAATGCAGAGAACAAAATGTCTATGTGTGCGCAAGTATACAATGCCCATCTATGCCCAAATAAATAAACTGAGTGCTGGGTCTGCCTAAGGGTCACCTTTACTATCTGAGAAATTTGGGAAGTGTGAAGATTTTCTTTTGATTTGCACGGCTCTAAATGATTCAGCTCCACTTTCTGTCTGGACAAACCAAAAATAAAGAGCATCAAATTGGAAAGCTAAGGGGTCACTGGGGTCAGAGGCTGAGACCATAAATCTCCTGTCGCTCCTCTGTATTTCTTAACTTACTTTTATTAAAATTGCTATACTTGATTATAGCCACTAGAGGTCACTCTCTGCCATGGCTGCAGCTTCTAAAACACCCTATTGTAGTGCTGGTTGTGCACCTTGTCCTGGATCCCTTTTACTGCATGAAACATGTCACCTGCATTGCACTTTATGGGGTTCCTGATCACACCTTTATATCCAGAGGGGCCCCACGTAACCGTCCGAGATGAGAAGTCATGACCACTTGGGACTATACAAGTGAAGGCTTTTCCTGCCTGGTTTCTGTTTAGATCTTTACTTACTTTCTAGCACAAAACAAAGATGGGCTCACTACACAGCCACTGTGGACACAGACATAACTTCTCTGGCAACGAATGGTTCCTGTTTCCCAGAAGAGTCATCAAGTGATGTAGTAAAGAGGAACATCGGAAGTAGGGTTGCCACCTGGCCGGTGTTTTATTTTTTTTTTTACTGGCCACTGACCTGGTGGTGCCAGTATTGTCATTTTACTGGTATCATTTTAATTACCGATATACTTTTCCCATCCTCAATTACCAGTAAAAAACAAATACCAGCACTACCAGACCAGCGGCTGGTAAAGTAAAAAAAAAAAGGTAGCAATCTTAATCGGAGGTCATCCAAGTCCCACTCATTAGGGCATCCTTAATTGGCATGCCCCGCTGTGTGAAACCCTCCAGGTCGCCCCTTCCACTTACCTGCTCTCGGAAGCCCTTGCCATGGCATTGCTGCCGCTCGTCTCTAGCTGTGCGCATACCTGAGCCAGGCCTTTACTGAATGGACAGCGCAGGCACACCCACAGCTAGAAAAAGAGCAGGGGTGCAACCAGTGGCGCACTCACCTGCCTTCGGCTCAGGTGGCTTAGCCGCTAACAGAGTCGGAGGGAGCCGTTCGATTAGCCAATCAGTGAACTTGGATTTGGCTGCGCCTGCGCCATGGGACGCCAGGAAAGTGATTTTTTTAAAGGGGAACTGGGGGGATACACACAGCGGGGCATCCTAAATCAGGACCCCTTGAGAGGAATACCTGGGAGAGTGAAATTTAATGGGTGCTGTTCCTCTTTAACATGCATTTACATAGTCCAACATTTCAAGGGCATGCAGGACCCCTTTTTCAAGAAAACATAAAAAGCCAAACACATGTGACCCATACTACTACCAATCTTCTAGGTGGATCCATTAGAAGCCACCCTCCCACTCCTGACCCCCTCTATTCTCACTTGTCGTCAGAAACATAAAAAACACACTTAATGTGTAATAATGCAAGATCAAACATTATACAGACTCAGACTGTGCAGGTTAACATAGTGCCCTGGGCCGCACCTATGCCCCCCCCCCCCCACCCCGCAGGCTGTAGTACCCTACTGGCTCTACGGTCATCAGCAGGCACCACCATGGCAGCACATTGGGTTGCTATACAGTATTAGCGGTTCTGGCAGCCAGCACGTGTCCCAACACTGTACAGCCCTCCCAGCAACCTAATGAGCAGAAGAAGAAGGGACACTGCGGCTGCGCAGCCTCGATTCTAAGGCCACACATGGTGCTAGGAGATTGTGCTTGCTGCCAGGACCATTTTTTTTTTTTAATTGGCAAAATGTACTTAGCGCCAGGGTGGGAGGCTAGGAAATGAGCCACAGAGGTGATGCTAAAATCCATAGCTTTTCTAAAGAAGAAGTAAAGTCTAAACATACTTTACATCATCTTTACAAAACCGGAGGCCCCAATCCCCCCAAGCCCCCGCGCGCCTGGTCACTGGGCCAACCTTTGCCCCCTTCTCCCATGTTCCAGTGACCATGTGACGTGACAGGTCACAGTAATGAGTACTCCTGCCCAGCTACAGCCGCCATCACCGGAAGACCCCAGAGCGCAGTTAGTGAATGTTTTTTTTGTGTTGTCTTTTTTTCACTCTTTGTGAACAAGTAAAGTGTTCAAATATAACAGTTCAAATGGCCGACTCAACATCAACAGGTGGCTTGCCAATACCCCGCTGCCATATTACCCGCACCTTTTCCTAGGCACAAGGGTTGCCCCCTATAACAGCACCTGAACCTGTACCGAAAGTCATAGGGGCTGGTGAACTGACAGGCCCAGGGGATGGCTGTTCAGCCTCTGAGCCCTGGGTCAGTTCAAATATAAGAGTTCAAATGGCCGGCTCCTTCCAGCACCAACAGGTGGCTTGCCAATACCCCGCTGCCATATTACCTGCACCTTTTCCTAGGCACAAGGGTTGCCCCCTATAACAGCCCCTGAACCTGTGCCGAAAGTCATAGGGGCTGGTGAACTGAGAGGCCCAGGGGATGGCTGTTCAGCCTCTGAGCCCTGGGTCAGTTCAAATATAAGAGTTCAAATGGCCGGCTCCTTCCAGCACCAACAGGTGGCTTGCCAATACCCCGCTGCCCTATTACCCGCACCTTCTCCTGGGCACAAGGGTTGGCCCCATATAACAGCACCTGAGCCTGTGCCAAAAGTCATAAGGGCTGGTAAACTGATAGGGCCAGGGGATGACTGTTCAGCCTCTGAGCCATGGGTTAACTTTTTTTTCTATTTAAAAAAAAATGGACCAAATTGAGTCAAGCTTTGGTCCTGGTCTCTAATTTAGAAACCCTAATGCAGCTCTAGCCCCACTGAGCAGCCTTTTCTCAGGTTTCCTCTCTGCGGCTGACAAATGAAAGGCGTCACTCACCTGCTGTATACAGTGACAAAGTGGCAGCACTTACCTGCACCAGCTGCTCAGGAAATGGGCCCCTGGAATTCTCTGGCACATTGACCGGAGGAATCACCCAGTCTCTCTTCTGTCTTCGCAGGCCATTAGACTGGTGATGCTGTCGCCACGGTAACAGAGTGCGGCTGTGGACCACAGGATGCTCGGATGGTCGAATCAGTTTAACTTGCTGGTAAAAAAGAGAAAATGAGAACAATGAGATCCTGCGGCGCAATAACACAAACGACATTTAGACAAACACGGAACAAGATTACACAAAAGGTTTCATTCCTCAAAGAGGACCTGTTATCTAGCCCACCACCCCAAAAAACTAAAAAAGTTAAATTCAAACCAGAGATACACCTCCTCCGGCTCTCCTTTAGTGTGGGGGCAGCCATATTGAATGACTCCATGCTGTCAGCCAGTGTATTATTAGCATTAATGACACTCCAGGATACACATTGAGCTGCTCCTCTAGCAAGGGAGCCACCATTACGCTGATTTATTGCTGTCAGTCAGTGTCTCATCAAACAAAACAGCCAACAATACTAAAAATGTATGTTTATGGTTAGAGAGAGATCCATGTTGGGAGATATATGGGGGATTAAAGGGATCTAAAACCCTCTATTAAAGGTACAAGGCACAGCCCCATGCAAATACTGTCCATTTTAGAAAAGAACGATCTGCCTTGTCACCATCTACCTCCAGCCATGTGCCAAAGCCCAAAAAATGTGTACACAGGTAGGAGTGGGGAGTAGGGACAGATAGGCTCTTTTTGGATAAAAAAATGCCCTTTTTCAGGGCAAACTAGGGATAGAGGCTGGAGTGAGGGCTGGAGTAGGGTTGGACTCACTACTGCTGCACTAATACCGCTGACTTGTCACTACAGGGGTCTGGGTGTCCCCTTATAACACAACTAGCTGTAAAGACTGTGATGAGAGTGTCCCCTTATACTGCAACTTGCTCTGAGAACTAGGGTGAGAGTATCCCCTTATACCACAACTTGCTGTAAAACTGGGGTGAGAGTGTCCCCTTATACCACAACTAGCTGTAAAACTGGGGTGAGAGTGTCCCCTTATACCACAACTAGCTGTAAAACTGGGGTGAGAGTGTCCCCTTATACCACAACTAGCTGTAAAACTGGGGTGAGAGTGTCCCCTTATACCACAACTAGCTGTAAAACTGGGGTGAGGGTGTCCCCTTATACCACAACTAGCTGTAAAACTGGGGTGAGAGTGTCCCCTTATACCACAACTAGCTGTAAAAAAGGGGTGAGAGTGTCCCCTTATACCACAACTAGCTGTAAAACTGGGGTGAGAGTGTCCCCTTATACCACAACTAGCTGTAAAGACTGGGATGAGAGTGTCGCCTTATACCACAACTAGCTGTAAAACTGGGGTGAGAGTGTCCCCTTATACCACAACTAGCTGTAAAACTGGGGTGAGAGTGTCCCCTTATACCACAACTAGCTGTAAAACTGGGGTGAGGGTGTCCCCTTATACCACAACTAGCTGTAAAACTGGGGTGAGAGTGTCCCCTTATACCACAACTAGCTGTAAAACTGGGGTGAGAGTGTCCCCTTATACCACAACTAGCTGTAAAACTGGGGTGAGGGTGTCCCCTTATACCACAACTAGCTGTAAAACTGGGGTGAGAGTGTCCCCTTATACCACAACTAGCTGTAAAAAAGGGGTGAGAGTGTCCCCTTATACCACAACTAGCTGTAAAACTGGGGTGAGAGTGTCCCCTTATACCACAACTAGCTGTAAAGACTGGGATGAGAGTGTCGCCTTATACCACAACTAGCTGTAAAACTGGGGTGAGAGTGTCCCCTTATACCACAACTAGCTGTAAAAAAGGGGTGAGAGTGTTCCCTTATACCACAACTAGCTGTAAAACTGGGGTGAGAGTGTCCCCTTATACCACAACTAGCTGTAAAACTGGGGCGAGAGTGTCCCCTTATACCACAACTAGCTGTAAAACTGGGGTGAGAGTGTCCCCTTATACCACAACTAGCTGTAAAAACTGCGGTAAGTGTGCTCCCTTATACCACAACTTGCTCTAAGAACTGGGATGAGAGTGTCCCCTTATACCACAACTTGCTGTAAAACTGGGGTGAGAGTGTCCCCTTATACCACAACTAGCTGTAAAACTGGGGTGAGAGTGTCCCCTTATACCACAACTAGCTGTAAAACTGGGGTGAGAGTGTCCCCTTATACCACAACTAGCTGTAAAACTGGGGTGAGAGTGTCCCCTTATACCACAACTAGCTGTAAAACTGGGGTGAGGGTGTCCCCTTATACCACAACTAGCTGTAAAACTGGGGTGAGAGTGTCCCCTTATACCACAACTAGCTGTAAAACTGGGGTGAGGGTGTCCCCTTATACCACAACTAGCTGTAAAACTGGGGTGAGAGTGTCCCCTTATACCACAACTAGCTGTAAAAAAGGGGTGAGAGTGTCCCCTTATACCACAACTAGCTGTAAAACTGGGGTGAGAGTGTCCCCTTATACCACAACTAGCTGTAAAGACTGGGATGAGAGTGTCGCCTTATACCACAACTAGCTGTAAAACTGGGGTGAGAGTGTCCCCTTATACCACAACTAGCTGTAAAAAAGGGGTGAGAGTGTTCCCTTATACCACAACTAGCTGTAAAACTGGGGTGAGAGTGTCCCCTTATACCACAACTAGCTGTAAAACTGGGGTGAGAGTGTCCCCTTATACCACAACTAGCTGTAAAACTGGGGTGAGAGTGTTCCCTTATACCACAACTAGCTGTAAAACTGGGGTGAGAGTGTCCCCTTATACCACAACTAGCTGTAAAACTGGGGTGAGAGTGTCCCCTTATACCACAACTAGCTGTAAAAACTGCGGTAAGTGTGCTCCCTTATACCACAACTTGCTCTAAGAACTGGGATGAGAGTGTCCCCTTATACCACAACTTGCTGTAAAACTGGGGTGAGAGTGTCCCCTTATACCACAACTAGCTGTAAAACTGGGGTGAGAGTGTCCCCTTATACCACAACTAGCTGTAAAACTGGGGTGAGAGTGTCCCCTTATACCACAACTAGCTGTAAAACTGGGGTGAGAGTGTCCCCTTATACCACAACTAGCTGTAAAACTGGGGTGAGGGTGTCCCCTTATACCACAACTAGCTGTAAAACTGGGGTGAGAGTGTCCCCTTATACCACAACTAGCTGTAAAACTGGGGTGAGAGTGTCCCCTTATACCACAACTAGCTGTAAAACTGGGGTGAGGGTGTCCCCTTATACCACAACTAGCTGTAAAACTGGGGTGAGAGTGTCCCCTTATACCACAACTTGCTGTAAAACTGGGGTGAGAGTGTCCCCTTATACCACAACTAGCTGTAAAACTGGGGTGAGAGTGTCCCCTTATACCAAAACTAGCTGTAAAACTGGGGTGAGAGTGTCTCCTTATACCACAACTAGCTTTAAAGACTGGGGTGAGTGTGCCCCCTTATACCACAACTAGCTGTAAAGACTGGGGTGAGTGCGCTCCCTTATACCACAAGGGACTGCAGCGTTGCCCACATAGTCAACAGTTCTGATTACTAGGTGGCCACCCTGATTGATCCCCACTATAAGGACACCATCACCTCCTTGATTCCAACACTGGATTGGGATCAAAATGAGTACAAATGCACGCTGGTGGATGTGCTAGTGGCAGAGTTCCCAGCTGACTTTGAGGGCTCAATGGTGGCACGCGGCAGCACCTCACAGGGGAGGGTGAGCATGGCCACAATCTAGCACAACTTATTTCATTGTCCGCCACATCCACCAACATAAGATACTACGGCCCGTAGGACCAGGAGGCAGACTTTGACTTGCATGGTCGATGATTACCTCTCCATGCGCCTCCTGATACTGAACGTTTGGTCCTCCGCATTCAGTGTCTGGGTCGCTAAATTGGACAAATGGCCAGAGCTAGCCCGCTATGCCTTGGAGGTGCTAACCTGTCCTGCATCTGAAACCCAAGAATGATTCTGTCTGTTGGGCCCCAAAAATGATTTCCACTGATCGGCCCCAAAAATGATTTTCCTTATGTGGGCCCAAAGAATGATTCTCCCTGGTGGAACCCAAAATGATTCCCTCTGGTGGACCCCAAAAATGATTTCCTCTGGTGGGTCCCCAAAAATAATTCCCTTTGGGGAGCCCCAAAGAATGATTTCCTCTGGTGATCACAAGAATGGTGAGCGCCATAAAATCCTATCACATCATTTAGAAGCATGTCCCACAATGCCTTGCCCAGTTTAAAAAAAAGGAAATCGATAGAGAAGTAAAGGAGTGCCCGGCCTGCAGCGGGGAGAGACGGGCTTCAGCGTGAAAGATTGATTGTCATCTGCAGAGGAGAGCTTGTGTAACTAAAGCCCTTTTGGACAAATGAGCTCAGCGCACTACTCTGCGGCCTGCCACCAGAGCGCGCAGGACAGTAATGGCCGCTCCATCTCTGTCTGTACAGAGAGGGAAAAATTGTGTCTGGTCTGAATTACATGTCTTCCATTTGTAAATAAACAGCAAATTATACACTTGGGACAGTGGGAAACACAATTGGAGCTTGGCCTTTTGTTGGTTATCGACTAGCTGGCATTTGGAATGGACGGCCTGCTGTTACGCTTAACCCTTAGCACCTTGTCATGGAAGAAGCCTCAGAACGTGGAGTAAATTGGTGTTTTCTCTGCGTTCTGTCCTAGATTAAGAATGTCTAGTCGCTGCCTTAGATTAGATAGCATTAAATTGGTGCTCACTGGCTTCTATTTTCACGCTCCACCAACAGAGGGGACCAGGGAGGTGTTCGATGATGCATTACCCTTGGCCGCTCCATCCCCTGCTTCCATTCACCGATGAGAGGTATATGCCCAAACAAACCACAGTGACAGCACACCTCTCAAGTGTCCCGCATTTCAAGAGACTGTCCCTCTTTTGAGTCCGAGTCCCCTTGTCCCTCGCTGTTCTTATTTGTCCCTGCTTGGAGTCCATGTCCCTCGTTGTTCTCCTTTGTCCCTCTTTGAGGTGTAACATGCAGATCTGCATCAATAAATGATTCATTTGCCTATTTAAAGTGTTTCTATTGCTGTAACTGTTACATCCTATCTCTTATCCATACCTCAGTGAGGGGGCGTGGCTTCATTTCACAAATGTCCCTCTTTCCCACCCTGAAAAGTTGGTAGATAAGGCCTAAGGTAAGGCCTAGGTAAGGCCTAAGATGGCCAGTCTGGAGCACGCAATAGCCTGGGAGGAACCTCACGCTTTCTGTCTGAGCTAAACTCATGGCCAGACTATGAGGAAGATCAAGGATACAGGAGGTTACCGAAGTTTAGGTGTGTTTTTCTAGCCCACAGACTTCCATTAAAGTGGACCAATCATGGTCCAAGCTGGCCCTGTAACCTATAAGGTGCTCCTGGGCATGCTGCATCGGGATGCCCCATGGTGTGAACCCCTTTAGATCGCCCGCAAACCTCCTTACCTTACTGCCAGTGCCTTGCCGCGATTGCGGGCTTCAGCTGCATCCCTGCCATTCAAATAGGTTGAGCATGCAGGAGCACGCAGTCCCAGGGGAACCGGGGGTGCTCCCGCCAACGCTCCCTATGCCAATACTCAGATCCAAACAACGGTTTTATGTTGTGCATGAGTATGATAAGTGACATTCTTTTTAAGTTGCCTATCCCTTTAGAGCGGAACAAAATCCAGGGCTAGCCACCCCCCCAAATTTGGGATGCTCCGCTGTTTGAAACCCCCCACGTCGTTGGTATCAGCTTACCTTTCCCACATTTGGTTCTGCACTAATCATACCTCCCATGTGTCAACCATTTCAAGTCCATGCCTCCTGTCCCTCGTGGTTCCCATTTGTCCTTCTTGGAGGTGTAACATGCAGATCTGCAGCAATAAATGATTCATTTGCTTATTTAAAGTGTTTTATTATTGTAACTGTTACAACCTATTTATCCATCCCTCAATGGGGGAGGCGTGGCTTCATCAATCCCTCAATGAGGGGGGCGTCAATTCATTTGCATATTGTCCCTCTTTGAGGTGTAACATGCAGATCTGCATCAATAAATGATTCGTTTGCCTATTCAAAGTGTATCTGTTGTTGTAAATGTTACAATGTATCTCCTATCCATCCCTCAATGAGGGGGCGTGGCTTCATCTATCCCTCAATGACGGAGCGTGGCTTAATTTAACAATTGTCCCTCATTCCTACCCTAAAAAGTTGGAAGGTATGCTTTAATAAAAGTCAAGCCTGACTATGGGTAGAATCAAAAAGCAGATAGTCCTGGAATTAGTCATGTGATCAATATACCTTCATTGGCTGACATTTCCCCACCCACCTACACGATTGACATACATCATACCTCCCAACTATGCTTCATTCTGTGGGACTGCCCCCTTTGAACCCTCCTCCTCCTCATTTATTTTATTGACTGAGGCCTGATTTAGAGGCCAATTATTTCGAAAGAATAAGATTCCTAGTGGTAACACAAATATTCCTGCACTATAAATAATTAAAGTGGACCAAAACCCATGCCGACCGGCCTGATCGATTCCCTCTGGAGCATCCAAAATCAAGATGCGCCGCAGTGTGCAATCCCCCAGGTTGCCCTATACATTTACCTTGTTTCCTGGTCCAATGGCGCATACATGAGCCATGTTGCATCCCCGCTATCCCTCTAGCAGGGCGCTTGCCCGCACCAGGCATTTGTGAATGGTGACGCAGGCACGCTCCCTGTTAGAGGGAAGTGGGGGTTGCGGCCATCAGTGCGCTTGGAGCCACTGGCCTTAGACGAAGACCTAGAGGCCGATTCATTAACAGCGGCAGGTAGCGACAGTTGAGCGACTGTAGCGGCATTTTCAGAGCGCGCGCTAGTAGTCGCTGTGCTTGGCCGTTGTTCGGTAGTTGATAGCGACTCGGTTTGCCGTAATGTTGAATATTGGGTGAGGAGTCGCTATTTGACAGGTTTCGCGCTGTATGGGTGCGCATGATAGCGACTGGTCAGAGCGACCGGCTTCCACCCTATTCATTAAAAAATCAAGCTCAAAAAATTCTCACGCTGTGAAATGCATGTTTAAACCCCAGAGCGCTGGCGGCGATGGGTTAAAAGTAGTTTTTTAACCCCCAAACAACCATATTTTTGGAAACCAAAAAAAAAAGTTTTTAAAAACATTTTGTAATATGAATACATTAATATCAGACCTGTAATATCAATTCTGTACATTTTTTTTTTTTTACCTTAAAAAAATATTTAAAATGGCAGAAGTGGTCACAGAATTTTTCACATTTAAAAAAAAAAAAAAAAAAAAATGAATAACAATTAATTATGAATATTTAAAGATTGTTCCATTGAAATGCATTGGAGAGCGCCAGGTAGCGAGAGGTCATACCTGTCGCTGTTCAAGGTCGGACGCTGGCGCTGTGGGCTGAGGATGGAATAATGATGAATGAGTCGCTATCTGGCGCTATCTCAGTCGCTAAGCAGGATTGGCTTGATAAATGTGTGATTGTGGCGGGGCCCGTCATTACCGGCCGCTCACCAGTCGCTATCCCTTGTTAAATAAGGGCCTTAGACACTGTGACATCAGCGGCCCCGAGCACGTGATTGGATGACCGGCTGCGCATGGCGCATGCGCCAGAGGACCGGGAAGAGTTGAGTTGGCATCAGCAATCTGGGGGGTTTCACACAGCGGGACACTCCCCGGGGGGGGGGGGGGGGGCCTCGAGGATGGGACCAAAACCCCAAATCCTGGGTTTTGGTCCACTTTAACATACCTCATGATATGTGCACACTCAGCATGGAAGGCTGGGTGTTACACAAGTGCATACCTTCCAAGTGTCCCTGATTTGGAGGGACTGTCCCTCTTTTGAGTCCATGTCCCCCTGTCCCTCGTTGTTCTGCTCTGTCCCACTTTGATGTTTATTATGTAGATCTGCATCAATAAATCATTTATTTGCTTATTCAAACTTTTTAGATTGTTGTAACTGTTACATCTTATCTCCTTTCCATCAATACATGAGGGGGCGTGGCTTTATTTAACTATTGTCCCTCTTTCCCACCCTGAAAAGTTGGAAGTTATGCAAGTGCACACAGCAGCAACGCATGCCCCACTAACAAAACTATATGTTACACTGGTGTTAACATGCGCTTCCACAACCTCTGCCTGGCGCTAATTAGCAGGTTTATATCGGTGTTAATGATCTGTTTGTGAAAGTTTACTAGTTAGCTAAGCACCTGATTGGACGCCAGCTGCTACAAAGTGTGACTTCTGAATAACCGTCTAATTGTGTTGCTCACATAGCGCTAATGATCTACAGACTTGTAATTATTGTGTTACGGACTCCACAAGGTCTCCGTGTTTATCGCGAAGGTTTGCCGATCGTTGCACAATGCGCCTCGGTGGCCGCTGACACGATCGCGGGAGGCCGCCGAAGAGGAAATACAGATAGAGAGAGACGACGAAAGGATTTCACGGAGGAGATATAAAGCCCGGAGACGCCGCGGATTCCATTTTCACAGCTCAGATTCCCCTGCGTCTGCCTGGAGAGCGCGCATGTAAATAATGGCTGGAAATTTAGAGGGATTGTCCAACTTCAGATGACTTTAATCCATCCTCTTGCCTGAAACCCTTCTGCAAATTCCCGAGAATTTATGGCCGGTGATTTCAGCAGCCGTCTACATTTCCCAGACGCGCTTTACTATGTTCAGACACAGTTGCTTATTTCTGTTGTCCTGGAATACAATACTTCTCTGCTTATAGTGAAATTCAAGCGAGTACAGAGCTTCTCCTTCACCCTTATGTTAAAAAAAAAATGCTAAATGGTTTTGTCACAGCTGAGGTCAGGGCTGGATTATATGAGGGGCGCAAGGGGCGTTTGCCCCAGGGCCTCGACCACTTGCCCTGCAAAGGGGGCCTCCACCAACCTTTGGGTTGCTGCTATCGGCAGCAGTGGAATACGCACTTATTTTCCCAAAAAGTTGGGGGGAAAATGTCAGCGCATCTTATCAGGCGAAGGTGGGCAGAAAAATAACTAAAAAGCAAAAAGTCACCTCTCCATCGCTTGCGCTGTCCTGGAGGCGGCGAAGGCAGCTGTACCTTCTACGCGGCGCCAGACACCCAGCCCGTTACAGTGGAGAGGAGGCGATGGGGGCAGCTGTATACGCCGGCTTCCCAACAGCGCCTGCATTGACAGGCGCTGTTGACGCCCAGCGCTGTTTAAATCCGGGTGTCTCTGTCTGCTGGCACCGTGGAGAAGAGGCAGGGACAGTGCGAGCGGCGGGAGCAGCTGTATCTGTCACTCGCACTGCCCCTGCCTCTTCTCCAGGGCCACAGCAGACAGAGACACCCGGACGTATACACCTCTATACCAAGCCAAGTGTGTAGACGGCGAGGACAGCGGGGAGGATTAAAAGGTGAGTTTACTTTTTTTCTTTTTTTACTTTTGCCTATGTGGGAATGGGAGGGAATGCCACACTGCCTATATGGGAATGGGGGGGGGATGCCACACTGCCTATATGGGGAATGGGTAGGGGAATGCCACACTGCCTATATGGGGATGGGGGGGGGGATGCCACACTGCCTATGTGGGGATGGGGGGGGGATGCCACACTGCCTATGTGGGAATGGGGGGGGGTTCCACACGGCCTATATGGGAATGGGAGGGAATGCCACACTGCCTATATGGGAATGGGGGGGGGGGCCACACTGCCTATGTGGGAATGGGAGGGAATGCCATACTGCCTATATGGGGAATGGGGGGGGTGCCACACTGCCTATGTGAGAATGGAAGCGAATGCCACACTGCCTATGTGGGAATGGGGGGGAATGCCACACTGCCTATGTGGGAATGGGGGGGAATGCCACACTGCCTATGTGGGAATGGGGGGGGGGGATACCACACTGCCTATATGGGGAATGGTATGGGGGAAATGTCACACTGCCTATGTAGGAATGGAAGGGAATGTCACACTGCCTATATGGGAATGGGAGGGGATGCCACACTGCTTATTGGGAATGGGAGAGGGGATGCCACACTGCTTATTAGGAATGGTATGGGGGGACGCCACACTGCCCATGGGGAATGGGATTGGGGAATGCCACACTGCCTGTAATGAGGTGTTTTAGCACAACATTTAGCTTAGAATATTTTTTATTCTCCTGAGTGATGGACCAGATCAGTGGGGTGGGGACTGAAAGCTGAATGAGGAAGTGATTTTCATCACTGAGGACATAGCAGGAAGTACGGCGCCAGAGCCACTCAATAACAGGTACTACTGATATTTATTTTTAAATGTTTGACTTGCCAAACACTTTAATGTACATTTTTAAGGAATAATTGGGCAGCGTTAAATGAATGGTCAGGGCTGATGAAATGAGGTGTTGAAGAGTTTGAGTGCTGGGTACTACAGAGTCAGATCCAGATAGACATTTGTGGTGTAACGGGAACTGGCTTTACTGGAACATGAATGCAGTAAGAGAATGTTACCTTACATGGTGGCTAAACACAGACAGGAAAAGAAAGTACCATAGAACAACTGGAAGTGCAAGAAATAAACAACACAGCAGTAAAATGCTTAGACTCTAGAGTTGAGCGCCATCACAGTGCCATCTAGTGTCATAACCTGTCATAGCTGTAAACTGCAGTAAATCTAGAAAAAGTCACTAATCACATTGGGCCAATGTTAGTTTATGCATTGCAATGTATTTGGCTGCATCATCCTACTAAAAGACTCCAGGGCCATTCAAGTTCCACTCTTTGAGGCATCCCGTTGTGTGAAACCCCTCGATCACCACTTTCACTCACTTTCTCCTGGAGCCCTCGCCGCATCTGTGCGCTACAGTTAAGCACGCATCTGGTCTTTCTGAATGGACGGCGCGGGCACGCCATGTCTGTAAGCTGGGCGGGGAATGTGGCTGCTGCTGCCGCTCAGCTCCCTTCTGTTCCGCTTGCCGCCATCAGCGGCGATGAAGGGAGGCGAGTGACAGCAAGCGTGATGACTGGCTGAGTGTGCCGCTCAGCCAATCAGAGCAGTCGCCCGAGTCTGCGTCGTGGCAGTGGAAGGAAGATGAGTGAAACAAGGCCACCTGCGGTGATATACACAGCAGGGCGAATTCCTGTGTGTTGACTATCCTGGGTTTTGGTCCACTTCCCCAGGGCACCCCGATCGGGGGTGCCCCTCTATGTGAAATCCCCCAGAATGCCCAGATCAACTCACCTCACCCCGCTCCTACGGCGCATGCGCGGCCGCTCGTCCAATCAGCGCGCTCGGAGCCGCTGAGCTATGCGCATCAAAGTGACGTCTTAGCTCAGCGACTCTGAGCACGCTGGCGGCCGAATCTCGCACTTCCCTCTAACAGGGAGCGCACCCGCGCCAGCCATTTGTGCACGCGCCCTGCTAGAGAGAAGTGCATAGCTCAGCAGCTCCGAGCGCGCTGATTGCATGAGCGGCCGCGCATGCACCGTAGGATCGGGGTGAGGTGAGTTGATCTGGGCATTCTGGGGGATTTCACATAGAGGGGCACCCCCGATCGGGGTGCCCCGGGGGAAGTGCGAGATGCAGCCGCGGCCTGCGCATGCTCGGTTGGACCGGGATTCAGGTAAGGTTTGCATGCATCCTGGGGGGTTTCACACAGCGGGCCATCCCGATTTTGGATGCCCCGCAGGGAGGGAATGGATCGGCCCAGGAATCTTATAGTTTCCCGAGCCGATCCTGCTGGGTTTTGGTCCACTTTAAGTTGAAAAATGAAATGAGAAAAAAAATAAATAGGTTTCTGTTTAATTGCAACTAAGTCTGTGCATAAAGGGTTAAAGTAGCAGAAGTTGCAATTCCAGCAGGACGCGCTTTGCCTGTACGCACATGCTGAGATTTCTGGCTGCATCATCACAATTTCAGTAGAAAAAGTCAATGAAAAAAATTCTCTTTGAAGCCTGGGAACACTACTTGGCCCAATGGGAGCAGCAGAAACATGCAACTTGTGCAAAATGCGGGGCCAAATTTATCATGTATGTGCTTAGTGAGACTTTTGGCTGCATTGAAAATAAAGCCTGTTATCTGAACTTGTACAAAAGGGAGCAAAACAGCAGAACTATCAACCAGTGCAAAATGGCATGGCAAGACTTTAGGCCGCACCATTGCACTTTAAAGGATAGTCAAAATCCTGGGTTTTGGTCCTTTTCCTCAGGCCCCGCTGTGTGAAACCCTCCAGATCGCCTAAGGCAACTCATCTCTTCCCGGTCCTACAGCGCATGAGCGGCCGCTCGTACAATCAGCGCACTTGAAGCTGCCGACATAATGTCGCCTAAGGCTTCGTCTAAGAGCAGCGGCTCTGAGCGCGCTGACGGCCGCATCGCCCGCTACCCTCTAACATGGAGCGTGCCCGCACCGGTCATTCACAAATGCCTGGAAGGTAAGGTTGGGCCAAAGTTAGTTTATGCACTGCAAGGTTTTTGGCCGCATCACCCTACTTTAAAGAGGAACATTGGATGCCCTGGAGTCTTTTAGACATCCAAGTCCCACTCCTTGGGGCATCCTAAATTGGGATTGCCTTGCTGTGTGAAACCCTCCGATCATCAGGTTCACTCACCTTCTCTTGGAGTCCTTGCAGCGTCTGTGCACTCTGGCCGCATCCCCTCTCACCTCTATCCTGGCCTTTCTGAATGGGTGGCACGGGCACGCCACGGCTGCAGGTGGGCGGGGGATATTGCTGGCAGTGGCGCTCAGCTCCCTTTGGCACCACCACCATCGACGGCACCGTCAAGAAGGGAGCGCAGTGAAGAGAGCGTCCCCACGCCGGCCATTCACAAATGCCTGGCAGGGCACGTGCCCTGCTAGAGGGATAGCGGGGATGCGGCCGCGGATTGCGCATGGGCCACTGGACCGGGAAAGCTAAGTGAATGGGACGACCTGGGGGGTTTCACACAGCAGGGCATCCTGATTTTGGATGCCCCAGGGGGGGGAATTGATCAGCCGATCGGTGACGGTTTTGGTCCACTTTAAACCGGACCAAATCAGGTCCTGGAGTCTATGAGACTCTGGGGGAAGCGGAATCCCTCTGCCCATGGCATGCCAAACCGGGATACCCCGCTGTGTAAAACCCCAGCTGTTTGCCCCAAATCCTTACCTGTCCAGCCTGTCCCACAGCACGTGTACGACCGGTGGTGGCATCCTCTTTAAGCTGAGCCCGGCACGTGTGATGCTGTGCCGCTGATGTGTGCGGCTGAGATTGAAGCTCCTCTGGCTGCCCATTAATATGTGCGGATGGAGGCGCTTATTGGACGAGAGCGGCATATGCACCATTGGACTGAGAAGAGGTGAGAATTAATGGGCGACTGGTACAGGGTTTCACACATCCCAAAGCAGGGTGCCCCAGGGGGACGGGCCAAATCGCAGGATAGTGAAAATCCCAGGTTTGGTCCACTTTGAACCATAAAGAATAAACATGAAATAGGGGTCTGTGTGACTGTAAGTCAGGCTTCTTTTTATTGAAGTCTATCATCTGCATTTGTGCATAGGGTGTATAATAACACCTTGACACCTGCAAGTCAGAAGTTATCTGGTATTCAGTATGGCAGGGCGAAAACACTTACAAAGTAGCGCCCGTGACCCAATGCACTGCACAACACTACCGAACATTAATCCGTCTGATGGTGGAAACACTAAAAACCTGGCATCCAAGAATGGCAGCAACCTATTACAATGTGTTTGTTAGCGCAATACTGTTGGTTAACACATTGACAAGGGTGATAACAGCTGCTGCATCTGTATCCTTAGTGTACAACTGTAAGCAGAGTAATCATATTGCAGATATAACTAAGCTTAGCGCCATTAGCTAAATTTAAAAGGATACAGCAGGCAAAGGGAACTGTTATTTTGTTTCGGGCCACAATTGACATTATTCTAAACTGTTTTCCATTTTTGAATTGAAAAAGAAGTGGCCTAGATATGGAGATTTACACTTTCACCTTAGGATTTCTCTTCTGAAGCGAGTGGACATGGCCCCTGGCTCTGTGACGCATAACAATTAGTATAATGCGCAGGTCTGTAACAGACATACTTATAGCCCTGGCTTTTCTCCCTTTCTCCCAGTGTCCACAGTCTGATGATGCAGAGCTTTAGACTACAAGCTTAGCCCTATGATTGGTGGTCTATTGCTAAGAAATTCAGGGGGTGTGTCACTACTCTTTGCCTTGTTTCTACTTTCAGAAGAAGCTATGACCAGGTAGCGCAGGTAGAGCACAGCCATGATGAGGTGAGCTGCTGAATGACAGTGTATGCACTTTGCCGACAGAGTCCCTTTAACATAGGCCCTTATTTATGAAGGAATAGCGACAGGTAGCGACTGGTGAGCGACCGGTAATGACGGGCACCGCCACGAGAACGCCGGCTCCCCACCTCAATCACACATTTATCAAGGCAATCCCGCTTAGCGACTGAGATAGCGCCATATAGCGACTCATTCATCATTATTCCAGCCTCAGCCCACAGCGCCAGCGTCCGACCTTGAACAACGACAGGTATGACCTCTCGCTACCTGGCGCGCTCCAATGCATTTCAATGGAACAATCTTTAAATATTAATAATTAATTGTTATTAATTTTTTTTTTTTTAATGTGAAAAATTCTGTGACCACTTCTGCCATTTTAGAAAAAAATTGTACAGAATTGATATTACAGGTCTGATATTAATGTATTCATATTACTAAATTATTTAAAAATTATTTTAAAAACTTTTTTTTTGGTTTCCAAAAATATGGTTGTTTGGGGGTTAAAAAACTACTTTTAACCCATCGCCGCCAGCGCTCTGGGGTTTAAACATGCATTTTACAGCGCGAGAATTTTTTGAGCGTGATTTTTTAATGAATATGGTGGGAGCCGGTCGCTAGGGCCAGTCGCTATCATGCGCTCCCATACATCGCGGAACCTGTCAAATAGCGACTCCTCACCCAATATTCAACATTACGGCAAACCGACTGAGTCGCTATCAACTACCGAACAACGGCCAAGCACAGCGACTACTAGCGGGCGCTCTGAAAATGCCGCTACAGTCGCTCAACTGTCGCTACCTGCCGCTATTAATGAATCGGCCTCTTAGAGGATATCTAACCAGGGTTCTCTTATGTGGAGACTAGTGCTAGACCCTTGACCTGAAACCCTTTATCCTGTATCAGCCCCACATGTAGCACCAACCCCTCATCAAAGCACCTTGGATAGATGAACCCACACCCTGGAATCTATGAGCTGAATTCTGCTCAATTCCGGATTTCTCCAGAAAGCATCCCGGCCAGATGAGTTTATTACCAACCATTTGAACTGATCTTCTGAGTGTTCTTATATAATGTATGGAGACACCTCACCCTCGGCTAAGTGAAAAGAATCTCCAGACAGATGGTGACACCTACAGTTAGAATTGCTAACAGTTACTTCTGCTGTATGACTGCAACCTAACAAAAAATAACTCTAAAGTCATTGGAGAGGAACGCATTGGAGGTCACAAATGTTAGTATAATAATTGAACTGTCTTCAGCATTAGATAAATCTTTATAAAAATGTATGGGCAAAATTTAAGGTCTGAACCAAACCTTCCAACGTTTCAGGGTGGGAAAGAGGGACAATTGTTAATTTAAGCCACGCCCCCTGATTGGGGATGGATAGGAGATAGGATGTAACAGTTACAACAATAGAAACACTTTGAATAGGCAAATGAATCATTTATTGCTGCAGATCTGCATGTTACCCCTCAAAGAGGGACAAATGAGAACAGTGAGGCGCAGGGGGACATGGACTCAAAAGAGGGACAGTCCCTCCAAATAGGGACACTTGGGGACTGAACTACTAGTTTTTCAGAAATCCTCTCTAAGCTGCCAGCTTTGGACAATGCTATGGCCATAATCAGGGACAAGAATAAAAGTACATACAATACTCTCTGCAAGTGCAGCAGGTAGGGTAAAGTTTAGGAGTGTTACCAGAGGGTAGTTAGCCTAGTGAACCCCTTAGAAACTAAAAGGTCAGCTATATTTATCTAGAGGGGATCCTATAGTGTTGTAGTTTATGAAACAGGTATCAGTTGATTGGTAAATAAAAAAAAGTTGGAACTGTAGCAGTTAAACCGGACCTTCTCCCTGAATAAGAGCCTATCTTATATGTTTCCCCCACCCTGTACATACAGATTGTCCACATTAATCCGGACCTTCACCGTGAATAAGAGCCTATCTTATATGTTTCCCCCACCCTGTACATACAGATTGTCCACATTAATCCGGACCTTCTCCCTGAATAAGAGCCTATCTTATATGTTTCCCCCACCCTGTACATACAGATTGCCCACATTAATCCGGACCTTCACCCTGAATAAGAGTCTATCTTGTATGTCTCCCCCATCCTGTACATAAAGATTGCCCACATTAATCTGGACCTTCTCCCTGAATAAGAGCCTATCTTATATGTTTCCCCCACCCTGTACATACAGATTGTCCACATTAATCCGGACCTTCACCCTGAATAAGAGTCTATCTTGTATGTCTCCCCTACCCTGTACATACAGATTGCCCACATTAATCCGGACCCTCACCCTGAATAAGAGTCTATCTTGTATGTCTCCCCCATCCTGTACATACAGATTGCCCACATTAATCCGGACCTTCACCCTGAATAAGAGTCTATCTTGTATGTCTCCCCTACCCTGTACATACAGATTGCCCACATTAATCCGGACCCTCACCCTGAATAAGAGTCTATCTTGTATGTCTCCCCCACCCTGTACATACAGATTGCCCACATTAATCCGGACCTTCACCCTGAATAAGAGCCTATCTTGTATGCCTCCCCCACCCTGTACACACAGATTGCCCACATAATCTTACCTGCACCTATTGTGTTTTTGAGCCTTTTACCATTCAAGATGGCGGCCCGTGGCGTCTCAGGTCTTCTGACCTCAGCTCTGCTCTGTCTGTGCAAAGCACAGCTATAACCGACCCCCTGTACTTTTCATCCCTCTCCTCAATAAATGATGCGTCTGAGGCAAGATGGCGCAGCCAGTATCCTAGAGTCCTGAACAGATTTGCAGCCCAGTGTGGGAAAGAATATTACGTAAGCGCTTAAAAACTTTAAGTATATTAGACTCAAGTTACGTTCACACCCGTCCGGTCACATTTGCGGCAGACATTCGCATTTTTTATCCGTGTTTTGTGTGTTATAAATATACCTGTTCCAAGGGGTGCGATTTCGGCCAAGGCGCAGCAGGCAGGACTTTTTGTGACCGCGTCGTTCTTGCCCCTCCCCCCAGGGTTGGATGTGGCAACAGCATATTGATATGAGGGGGGGCAAGAGTAGATTGTTACAAGCCAGCTTCTTTAACGAAAAAAATTGTCCCTTTGTAGAAGATCCGTGAAGTGTTATATAATTAAGGTAATCTTTATAACTGTGTGGGATACATTATAGGTCCCAATGGGACACAAACTCTTTCCTTGAGATATTTGGAGCCATGCATTGTGATGTTCTTGTACTGGAAAAGGCATGTCTGACTGCAGATTAAGAGCTGTCTGTTGGCTTCTCCTCACCTGTTCCCTTTAATGAGGGGCCGGGATATTCCTGGCGACAGGTGAACAAGAGCCGTATTTAAATTCATGAGCGCTTTAGCTGGCGCCTGTCTCCTCTGCTTGTCTGCCCTACACTTGCCCTTGAGGAAGCTCAGTGTCCTTTTGGATTACGCTCGCGTGCCCGGGGCCATGCACATCATGCTGCCAGCTCACTGTGCTGCTATTGTTGCTCTGTGATCCATCAGATTAGCCTGGTCCAGGTCGCAGTGCCATTTTGTGAAGGTCTCACTCATGTCTCATAAAGTAATTAGCAGGTAATAGCTTCGAATAAAGCGACAACGGCCATTTCACGGCCTCGAGGAGACAGGTCAGCGGCAAACCCTCTTTATTTTATATTGCTCGGTGAATAAAATCAGCCAGTATGAAATGACTAGGACGTTCACCTCTTGATGGGGCTCAGCGTGCCAAGGCTGTCCAGCTGGCATTTAGTCTTGATCACTGCCAACCTGTCTGCCATGCCGGCCCAAGCCAGAGCTGCAGGAACACCTGTACGATATTAATGGCTGAGACACTGGGACCAAGTCAATGCTCATTTCTTGTTTAAAACTCTTCTAAAAGTCTGCTGTAATGGAGAACAGTGTATTTTTCGCTCTATAAGACGCACTTATTTTCCCCCAAAGGGGGGGGGGGGGGGGGGGCATGGGGGGCCGGATGTCAGTGCATCTTATCGGCAAATGTAAAAAAAAAACCTTACATTCCCTGGCTCCCCCACTGGCCGCCACCTTCATAGCCATTGATGCCTGCCGCCGCTGTAGCCGCCGTGAGTTCAGAGCGAGCCGACCCTGGCCCCCAGCTGGGCGCAGCCCATGACTCCCGCCAGCGTCATGAGTGCTGGCATGAGTCACAGGCCAGGAACTGGCTCGCTCCAGACCCCATGCCGGGCAGCGGCAGGAACGTTGGGGAATTTGGAAAGTTTTCTTTGCTTGTTTTTGAGGCATACTGCACACTGCCTGTAATTGGGATTTCCACACACTACCTGTAATTGGGATTTCTGAACACTTCCTGTAAATGGGATGCCCGCACACTGCCTGTAATTGGGATGCCCACACACTGCCTGTATTTGGGATGCCCACACACTGTCTGTATTGGGGATGCCCTCACACTGCCTGTATTTGGAATGCCCTCACACTGCCTGTATTTGGGATGCCCACACACTGCCTGTAATTGGGATGCCACACACTGCCTGCAATTGGGATGCCTGCACGCTGCTTGCATTTGGGATGCCTGCACACTGCCTGTAATGGGGATTCTCGCACACTGCCTGTATTTGGGATGCCCGTACACTGCCTGTATTTGGGATGCCCACACACTGCCTGTAATTGAGATTCCTGCACACTGCCTGTAATTGGGATTCCCAAACACTTCCTGTAATTGGGATGCCTGCACACTGCCTGTATTTGGGATGCCCTCACACTGCCTGTATTTGGGATGCCCACACACTGCCTGTATTTGGGATGCCCACACACTGCCTGCAATTGGGATTCCTGCACACTGCCTGTAATTGGGATTCCCAAACACTTCCTGTAGGTGGGATGCCCGCACACTGCCTGTATTTGGGATGCTCGCACACTGCCTGTAATTGGGATGCCCGCACACTACCTGTAATTTGGATTTCCACACACTGCCTTTAATTGGGATGCCCGCACACTGCCTGTATTGGGGATGCCCGCACACTGCCTGTAAATGGGATTCCCGCACACTGCCTATAGTTGGGATGCCCGCACACTGCCTGTATTGGGGATGCCAGCACACTGCCTGTAATTGGGATGCCAGCACACTGCCTGTATTGGGGATGCCTGCATACTGCCTGTATTGGGGATGCCCGCACACTGCCTGTATTGGGGATGCCTGCACACTGCCTGTATTTGGGATGCCTGCACACTGCCTGTATTTGGGATGCCCTCACACTGCCTGTATTTGGGATGCCCACACACTGCCTGTATTTGGGATGCCCACACACTGCCTGCAATTGGGATTCCTGCACACTGCCTGTAATTGGGATTCCCAAACACTTCCTGTAGGTGGGATGCCCGCACACTGCCTGTATTTGGGATTTCCGCACACTGCCTGTATTTGGGATGCCCGCACACTGCCTGTAATTGGGATGCCCGCACACTACCTGTAATTTGGATTTCCACACACTGCCTTTAATTGGGATGCCCGCACACTGCCTGTATTGGGGATGCCCGCACACTGCCTGTAAATGGGATTCCCGCACACTGCCTATAGTTGGGATGCCCGCACACTGCCTGTATTGGGGATGCCAGCACACTGCCTGTATTGGGGATGCCAGCACACTGCCTGTAATTGGGATGCCAGCACACTGCCTGTATTGGGGATGCCAGCACACTGCCTGTATTGGGGATGCCAGCACACTGCCTGTATTGGGGATGCCAGCACACTGCCTGTATTGGGGATGCCCGCACACTGCCTGTATTGGGGATGCCAGCACACTGTCTGTATTGGGGATGCCAGCACACTGCCTGTATTGGGGATGCCAGCACACTGCCTGTATTGGGGATGACCGCACACTGCCTGTATTGGGGATGACCGCACACTGCCTGTATTGGGGATGCCAGCACACTGCCTGTAATTGGGATGCCAGCACACTGCCTGTATTGGGGATGCCTGCATACTGCCTGTATTGGGGATGCCCGCACACTGCCTGTATTGGGGATGCCTGCATACTGCCTGTATTGGGGATGCCCGCACACTGCCTGTATTGGGGATGCCTGCACACTGCCTGTATTTGGGATGCCTGCACACTGCCTGTATTTGGGATGCCCTCACACTGCCTGTATTTGGGATGCCCACACACTGCCTGTATTTGGGATGCCCACACACTGCCTGCAATTGGGATTCCTGCACACTGCCTGTAATTGGGATTCCCAAACACTTCCTGTAGGTGGGATGCCCGCACACTGCCTGTATTTGGGATTTCCGCACACTGCCTGTATTTGGGATGCCCGCACACTGCCTGTAATTGGGATGCCCGCACACTACCTGTAATTTGGATTTCCACACACTGCCTTTAATTGGGATGCCCGCACACTGCCTGTATTGGGGATGCCCGCACACTGCCTGTAAATGGGATTCCCGCACACTGCCTATAGTTGGGATGCCCGCACACTGCCTGTATTGGGGATGCCAGCACACTGCCTGTATTGGGGATGCCAGCACACTGCCTGTAATTGGGATGCCAGCACACTGCCTGTATTGGGGATGCCTGCATACTGCCTGTATTGGGGATGCCCGCACACTGCCTGTATTGGGGATGCCCGCACACTGCCTGTATTGGGGATGCCTGCACACTGCCTGTATTGGGGATGCCAGCACACTGCCTGTATTTGGGATGCCCTCACACTGCCTGTATTGGGGATGCCAGCACACTGCCTGTATTGGGGATGCCAGCACACTGCCTGTATTGGGGATGCCTGCATACTGCCTGTATTGGGGATGCCCGCACACTGCCTGTATTGAGGATGCCCGCACACTGCCTGTATTGGGGATGCCTGCACACTGCCTGTATTGGGGATGCCAGCACACTGCCTGTATTGGGGATGCCTGCACACTGCCTGTATTTGGGATGCCTGCACACTGCCTGTAATTGGGATTCCCAAACACTTCCTGTAGGTGGGATGCCCGCACACTGCCTGTATTTGGGATTTCCGCACACTGCCTGTATTTGGGATGCCCGCACACTGCCTGTAATTGGGATGCCCGCACACTACCTGTAATTTGGATTTCCACACACTGCCTTTAATTGGGATGCCCGCACACTGCCTGTATTGGGGATGCCCGCACACTGCCTGTAAATGGGATTCCCGCACACTGCCTATAGTTGGGATGCCCGCACACTGCCTGTATTGGGGATGCCAGCACACTGCCTGTATTGGGGATGCCAGCACACTGCCTGTAATTGGGATGCCAGCACACTGCCTGTATTGGGGATGCCTGCATACTGCCTGTATTGGGGATGCCCGCACACTGCCTGTATTGGGGATGCCCGCACACTGCCTGTATTGGGGATGCCTGCACACTGCCTGTATTGGGGATGCCAGCACACTGCCTGTATTTGGGATGCCCTCACACTGCCTGTATTGGGGATGCCAGCACACTGCCTGTATTGGGGATGCCAGCACACTGCCTGTATTGGGGATGCCTGCATACTGCCTGTATTGGGGATGCCCGCACACTGCCTGTATTGGGGATGCCCGCACACTGCCTGTATTGGGGATGCCTGCACACTGCCTGTATTGGGGATGCCAGCACACTGCCTGTATTGGGGATGCCTGCACACTGCCTGTAATTGGGATGCCCTCACACTGCCTTTATTGGGGTCTGTTATGCGGTGATGGGGAGAATTCTGCACATCTCTGTAATGGGGTGATTGGGGGAATTCTGCACACTGTCTGTAATGGGGTGATTGGGAGGTAGGTATTTTAGCACACCATTTGGTTCAGAATATTTTTTTCTGATATTTCTCCTCCAATTTCCGGGTCCATCTTATAGGGCGAACAATACAGTAGTTATGTGTGACCAACAGGCAGCTACTGCAATCATTCAGAAGGAACAATAAGTTCACTGGAATATAGGGGCGTTCTGGACCCCTTACAAAAAAGGATTGTTTTTTTTTAACTAAACCTTACTAATGACTTCCAAAGTAAAAATCTCTTATAGATGTATTAGCTCCCTAAACTTTATTTATTCTCTACGCCAGAGGGGTTCAACCCTTAACTCTGGAGCCACATGGGCCCATGCTAGGTGGCTCACCATCTGTGACCAGGGGATGGGCCGGGGATGCGGCTCCCCATTGATTAGAATGAGGGCCGCCTGCCGAATGGCGCTGTCATAGCAGGTGGCTCTCATTGGACGAGTGCCTGCGCATGCGTCTTTGGGGAGTGGAGTGGAAGATCAGGAGCAATGTTAGAAAATATTATTTTCCAGAAAGAGTAGTAGATGCTTGGAACAAACTTCCAGCAGAGGTAGTTGAAAAATCAACTGAATGTAAACATGCCTGGGATAAGCACACATCTATCCTAAGATAAAGAGAACATACAGTATACACATAAGGGCAGACTAGATGGACCGTATGGTCTCCTTCTGCCGTCAACTTCTATGTTTCTATGAGGCCGATTCATTAATAGCGCCAGGTAGCGACAGATGAGCGACAGTAGTGTTATTTTCACAGCGCCCGCTAGTATTCGCTGTGCTTGGCCGTTGTTCGGTTGTTGACAGCGACTCAGTCGGCGTGCGGTAATGTTGAATACAAGGTGATGAGTCGCTGTTTGACAGGTTCCGCACTGTAGCGCGGGAGCGCATGATAGCGACTGGCCATAGCGAATGGCTCCCACCATATTCATTAACAAATCAAGCTCAAAAAATTCTCGCGCTGTGAAATGCATGTTTAAACCCCAGAGCGCTGGCGGCGATGGGTTAAAAGTCGTTTTTTAACCCCCAAACAACCATATTTTTGGAAAAAAAAAAAACAAGTTTTTCAAAACATTTTGCAATATGAATACATTAATATCAGACCTGTAATATCAATTCTGCACAATTTTTTTTTTTTTTTTACCTTAAAAATAATATCTAACATTGCAGAAGTGGTCACAGAATTTTTGACATTTAAAAAAAAAAAAAAAAAAAAAAAACATTAATAGCAATTAATTAAGAATATTTAAAGATTGCTCCATTGAAATGCATTGGAGAGCGCCAGGTAGCGAGAGGTCATACCTGTCGCTGTTCAAGGTCGCTCGCTGGCGCTGTGGGGTGAGGCTGGAATAATGATGAATGATTCGCTATCTGGCGCTCTGTCAGTCGCTAAGCAGGATTGGCTTGATAAATGTGTGATTGTGGTGGGGAGCCGGCGTTCTCGTGGCGGGGCCCGCCATTACCAGCCGCTCACCAGTCGCTACCTGTCGCTATTCCTTGTTAAATAAGGGCCTATGAGTTTTTTGGGGATACCTGGGGGGGGGGGGTCACACAGCATCCCAAAGTGGCACAGAACAAAACCCGAGAAAGGAAAAATCCTGTTTTTCTTCTGCTTTTAAGGGGGCTGGTGTCTGGGGGGGGGGGGTCCCATTAATATGCTAATAAAGCTGCGGCCGCATTTATTTGTAAATGGCCAGCGCGCCCTGTTAGAGGCCACTCGCCTTAGATGAAGGCTTAGATGGCTTGACGTCCAGGCGCACTAATTGGACGAGTGGCCGTGAATGCGCCGTAGCGCTGGGAAGAGGTGAGTTGGTTTCGGCGATCTGGGGGGATTCACACAGCAGGGCACCCCCCGATTGGGGTGCCCCAGGGGCAAGGACCAAAACCCAGGATAGTCAAAATCCTGAGTTTTGGTCCACTTTAAGATAAAAGCAGGTTATCACAGCCAGGCCTGCAATCCCAGCAACCCTCAGATGCTATGTGGAAGAAGGCAGCCAAGCTTCATGGACGCAGCTTTTTCTGCCGCGCCCCTCTGTACAACTTACGCTTTTACAGAACACCTATTGCTGGAGGATGGGGCTCGGTCTGGGTTCCTTCCCCTTTACAAGACGGCGACAATGGCCCCTCCCGGTGGGGATGGGTCTGGCCACAGATAAAGGTTAGGCAGAAATAATGGTTTTTCGAAAACAAATATATTTATTTTGTCCTCGAGCTGTCAATCCCGATGGTCGGCGTAATGGAGAATAATTACGTTGTGTCTTTAAACAATGCGTCTGAAGCGGCGCGATTCTCTCACACCTCCTCGCTCGCACCGTTTGAAAAATGGTTTTGTGTTGAGCCTGCCAGCGTCATGTATATTTAAACTAGTTAATGAGGGTTCTGTCGCTAGCGATGCTCTCCGGTTGCCATAGCAGCGCGCCGAGGACATGTGATTTTGGCGATCACAAAATAAAACAAGCGCACACAAAAAAGCAGGCTCTTTAGAAAAGAAATCGCGGAGTGATTGTGAGACAGGTATTTGCCGCGCTAGGCTCTCATTGCGGCAATCACAGCCACCAGCGCCGCCGCCGCCGCCGCACATAAAGCTAATTGCCTTATGATGATAATAATAAATAGCAACACAAAAGAATGAAAAGAAAAGAAAAGAAAAGGGGGGTTGAAATACAGCACGCCATATATAGACAAGCTGCGTAAAATCAGCACAAATAACAGCACCGCTCCCTACTCCGCATCACTGGCCTCCATTGCTTATCCCAGCCTCTCACCCTCGCTATCTTCCCATGATCCCTCTCTGTACTGCATCCTTTAACCTCCTCTTTAAGGGGCGCGCCTCTTAAATTGCGTCCAGATTGCAACATTCTACTTGTAGAAGGAGGCATTTTTTTTACTGAAACATTGGGTGTCCAAAGACCTACCCTCTACTACATACCTCCTAAGTGTCCCTGATTTAGAGTGACTGTCCCTCTTTTGAGTCCATGTTCCCCTGTCCCTCGTTGGTCTCATTCGAGGTGTAACATGCAGATCTGCATCAATAAATGATTCATTTACCTATTTAAAGTGTTTTTTATCGTAACTGTTACATCCTATCTCCTATCTATCCCTCAATAAGGAGGTGTGGCTTCACCCATCCCTCAATGAGGGGGTGTGGTTTCATTTACATATTGTCCCTCTTTGAGGTGTAACATGCAGATCTGCAGAAATAAATGATTCATTTAACTATTTAAAGTGTTTTTTATCGTAACTTTTACATCCTATCTCCTATCTATCCCTCAATAAGGAGGTGTGGCTTCATCCATCCCTCAATGAGGGGGTGTGGTTTCATTTACATATTGTCCCTCTTTGAGGTGTAACATGCAGATCTGCAGAAATAAATGATTCATTTATCTATTTAAAGTGTTTTTTATCGTAACTGTTACATCTCCTATCCATCCCCAATCAGGGGGCGTGGATTAAATTAATAATTGTCCCTCTTTCCCACAATGAAACGTTGGAAGGTATGGTTCAGACCTTACATTTTTTATTATTAATACATTTTTATAAAGATTTATCTAATGCTGAAGACAGTCCAATTATTATACTAACATTTGTGACCTCCAATGCGTTCCTCTCCAATGACTTTAGAGTTACTTTTTGTTAGGTTGCAGTCACTATTTAAAGTGTTTATATTGTTGTAACTGTTATATCCTATCTCCTAGCTAGCCTTCAATGAGGGGGCGTGGCTTCATCCATCCCACAATGAGGGGGCGTGGCTCCATTTACATATTGTCCCTCTTTGAGGTGTAACATGCAAATCTGCATCAATAAATGATTCAATTGCCTATTGAGAGAGGGTGTGGCTTCATCCATTTCTCAACGAGGGGGCGTGGCTTCATTTCTCAATGAGGGGCGTGGTTTCATTTAACAATTGTCCCTCTTTCCCACCCTGAAAAGTTGGGAGGTATTTATGCTTCCCTTCTCTTCTCTCCAGGGGAGCCCCACTGTAACCAATGGGACGCAAGGACAGCATGACTATGCAATGAGCATCCAGTCAGGTAAAAAAAATAAGGGGTGGGGACTCTTTCAGCCTTTAAAGTGGACCAAAACCCAAGATTATGACTAGGGCAGATGAAGTCCTTAAAGTGGACACTGGAAGGTGTGCGGTCACACAGGGTGCCATCCCAACCTCTCTGTTAGAGGGGCACCTCTAGACCAACAGGCCTCTCTTTTCCAAAATACCCCCATCTCTCTCCTTTCTTTACAATGTTTTTTTTTACCTTTTTCCTTCTTCTTGAATTTCATTTTCTCTTTATTCCTCAGTTTTCCTCTCCTTCTGACCATGCTTTTTTCATGTTGTTCCCCCCTCCATCTATCCCCTGTCTCCTTCCTCCCATCTGTGTCTCTTTTCAGCTTCTTTACATTCGTCCTTTTTACATCCCCACTGTCTCCCTTTTACATATTCTTTCTTTCTTTCTTTCTTCTTCTGTCACTTTTTCTTTCTTTCTCTGTTTTTTTCTTTTTTCTCTATATTTCACCCTTTTTTCTTTCCTTCTTTCTTTCTTCTTCTCTCTTTCACTTTTTTCTTTCTTTCTCTGTTTTTATTTTTTCTCTATCTTTCACCCTTTTTTCTGTCCTTCTTTCTTTCTTCTTCTCTCTTTCACTTTTTTCTTTCTTTCTCTGTTTTTATTTTTTCTCTATCTTTCACCCTTTTTTCTTTCCTTCTTTCTTTCTTCTTCTCTCTTTCACTTTTTTCTTTCTTTCTCTGTTTTTATTTTTTCTCTATCTTTCACCCTTTTTTCTTTCCTTCTTTCTTTCTTCTTCTCTCTTTCACTTTTTTCTTTCTTTCTCTGTTTTTATTTTTTCTCTATCTTTCACCCTTTTTTCTTTCCTTCTTTCTTTCTTCTTCTCTCTTTCACTTTTTTCTTTCTTTCTCTGTTTTTATTTTTTCTCTATCTTTCACCCTTTTTTCTTTCCTTCTTTCTTTCTTCTTCTCTCTTTCACTTTTTTCTTTCTTTCTCTGTTTTTATTTTTTCTCTATCTTTCACCCTTTTTTCTTTCCTTCTTTCTTTCTTCTTCTCTCTTTCACTTTTTTCTTTCTTTCTCTGTTTTTATTTTTTCTCTATCTTTCACCCTTTTTTCTGTCCTTCTTTCTTTCTTCTTCTCTCTTTCACTTTTTTCTTTCTTTCTCTGTTTTTATTTTTTCTCTATCTTTCACCCTTTTTTCTGTCCTTCTTTCTTTCTTCTACTCTCTTTCATTTTTTCTTTCTTTCATTCTTTCTCACTCTTTTTTTCATTCTTTCTTTCTTTCCCACTCTCTTTCTTTCATTCTTTCTCTGCATTCCTAGTGTTTCTCTTTTTCTGGCCCTCCCATCTTGATTACACATGCAAATTCTCTCCATTTTTCTCTTGTCACATTCTTTCAATCTCACTCTCTCCCTCACTTCTTATGTCACCCTACTTTTTTCATCTTTTCTCTCCTTTTTTTCTCATCCCTTCTCTTTTCCACCTCTCCCCCTTCTGTCTTCACCTTCTCTTCATATGACATTACTTTTTCCTTCTCTCTGTTTTCCACATTTCCTTTTCAGTCTTTCTTTTTATGCATTCCCTCTCTTTTTCTTGTCCTCTCTATTTCTCCCTCTTCTCAATCTTTCTTCTGTTGCTTGCTTTCTGTCTGTTGTGTGCTCCTAGGGGGCGCCATCTTGAGATCTTGCCTTAAAGTGGACCAAAACCCACCGTGACCGGCCCAGGAATATCGGTTCCGTCCCGCCGGGGCATCTAAAATCTGGATGCCCCGCTGTGTGACCCCCCAGGTCCCCCCATACACTTACCTTGCTTCCCCGTCTAATGGCGCGGTGTGCGAGCCACGGCCACATCCCCGCTATCCCTCTAGTAGCGCGTTCCCGCGGCACACATTTGTGAATGGCCAGCGCGGGTACGTTTCTTTTTAGAAGTGGGGGATGCAGCCGCCAGCACGCTCTGAGCCGCTGTCCTTAGACGAAGACGGGCAGGCTGATTCATCACTAACGCCAGGTAGCGACAGATGAGTGTCTGTAGCAGGCATTTTCGGAGCGCCCGCTAGTAGTCACTGTGCTCAGCCGTGGGTCGCTACTTTATAGCGACTCAGTCGCTGTTCAGTAATGTTGAATACATTGTGAGGAGTCGCTATTTGACCAGTACAGCGCTGTATGGGAGCGCATGGTAGCGACTGCTCATAGCGACCGACTCACACCATATTCAGCAAAAAAACAGCCTCACAAATCTCTGGCGCTGAAAAATGCTTCTCTGAAGCCCAGAGCGCAGGAGGCGGTGTGTTTAAAGTGTGTTTTCAAGCATCTATCAACTAGTAACAAAGCGAAACCATATGGAATTACATTGTAACAACATTGTAACATGAACACTTTAATGGCAGACCTGTAATGTCATTTCTGAGGAAATATATAAAAAATAAAATAAATGTGAAAAAACTGCTTATTCAATGCCAGAAGAGGTCACAGAATTATTTGAGATTTAAAAAAAAAAAAAAAAACAGCTTAAAGTGGACCAACACCCAGGGGGGATCGGCCCAGGAATCTATAAGATTCCCGGACCGATCAGATCCCTCCCCGCGGGGCATCCAAAATCGGGATGTCCCGCGGGGAGGAACCCCCCAGGAGGCCCACAAACCGTACCTCAGCCCCGTTCCATCGGCGCATGCGCATCTCGCGCTTCCCTCTAGCAGGGCGCGCACCCGCGCCGGCCGTTTCTGAATGACCGACGCGGCCTCCAGCGCTCAGAGCCGCTGAGCTGCTATGCGCGTCCAAGCGGCCTTGGACGGCCGCTGTGATTGGCTGGAGCGGTCACGTGGGAGCGTGGTGAGGTACGTTTTTGGGGCTTTCTGGGGGGGGTTTCAGACAGCAGGGCACCCCCGATCGGGGTTCCCCACTGAAGTGGACCAAAACCCAGGATAGTCTAAATCCTGGGTGTTGGTCCACTTTAAAGAGAAGAAAAGGATCGTCCATTGAAATGTATGGGAGAGCGACAGGTAGCAAGAGGTCATACCTGGCGCTGTGCAAGGCTGAACGCTGGCGCTGTTCACTGAGGATGTGAAAATGATCGCTAAACATATTCTGCTTGATAAATGTGTAATTGCGTGCCGTGTCCGGCGTTCACCTGTCGCTACCTGTCATTAACCAGCCACTACCTGACGCTATCCCTTCATGAATAAGGCCCTAAGACGACATGACGTCAGCGCCTCCAAGCGTGCTGATTGGACGAGCGGCCACGCATGCGCCGTAGGACCGGGAAGAGGCGAGTTAACCTTGGCGATCTGGGGGGTTACACACAGTGGGGGGAAAACCTTAAGGCCGGACCTGCTCCCTGCTCCTCACACCTCCACCACTGGACCGGCGCAGGGACCTAACACCAATATAAACTGTACATCCTCTTTAAAATAGAAAGAAAAATGGATGGCATTTGGGCTTGAACCAGGTCCCAATGGAAATTAATTATGTAGGTTTAGCTTTAGTAAAAATAAAAGCCAATCTGTTCCTGGCCCCCCCCCCCCCAAATTGTGTGCAATAGACATATACAAGGCGGCAGGAAGAAGCAGCTGCGTGACCTTTCCCCGTCTTGCGGCATCCGGATGTGCGGCCTCTGATTAACAGCCCATTAAATAAAATGACTGCTCCCTTTACAGAAACAATACAATTACACAGCGGAGCAATTGTGCAATTAAATCAGCAAATGGAGGCGGCGCTCTGTACATTTCTCTTGGTTTCGCGGGCGGTGATGGGCCGGATCCCGCTGGAGAATTAGGCAGCTATAGATTGCTACTTTATTAAATGTCAGTAAACACAATCAGCCTCGTATTTCCTCTCATCTCCGCCTTCACCGGGAGACATTTCTGCTGGACGGGCGCCAGTGTCGCTACTTATATTAGCCACAGGGCCGGTTCCAGGTTTATGTGGGCCCTCGGGTGGCAGTGGGCCCCTTTGCGGTGGAGAGTCGCGGGTTCAGGGTCTCTAAATTCCATGGCCAAAACTAAGAAGTGCTGTTTGCCCTCCAACCCCCTATTGGACCTGTTTTTTAGTTTGGCCCTACATGAATGGGATGTGATGACACGTCTCTGGGGGCGGGGCTTGCATGGAGACTCAGCTCTACGGGGCAGCGCTGGTCCTAGATCAACACACAAGCTTAGTGAAACCTGTTCGCTAGGGTTAGACGGCACAGGGGCCCGCTGCAATGTTATGCAATAAAAGTTCTTTAACCACATTGTGCCAGCTGTCAGTGGCCCCCCCTGGGGGTGGGGGCCCTCGGCAGCTGACCGGGCTTGCCGGGTGCTGACACCGGACCTGATTAGCCACCCCTAGCTGTTACATTCAATCTAGTGGAGGTTATAGGGAACCTAACCCCTTTCTGTGCAGGCCTGTGCCAGGGCAAGCATACTTTTTCAGAGAGGAACAATTGTTAAGTTAGGCCACTCCCCTTCATTGAGCGATTGATAGATGATAGGCTGTAACAGTTACAACAACAGAAACACTTGGAATAGCCAGATGAATCATTTATTGATGCAGATCTGCATGTTACACCTCAAGGAAGGACAGAGAAGAACAAGGGACACGGGGACATGGACACAAAAGAGGGACAGTCCATTCAAATCAGGGACACTTGGGAGGTATGGGCAAGTCCTGGGCCCAGGGGACGCTAAACAAACCTACCCCCTCCCAGAGCAGTTTCCTGGCAAAATAGCGGTAGGGAAAAATCTGCCCCCTCTCCTCGCCCTTAAGATGGAGCTTGAAGCTGCTGCTTTCCCAACCAGGTATGTGCCATGTTGTGCCATAGCAGCAGGTAGTGCCCTCTACTTATGACTGAGCCCAATATGGAGGAATGAAGGGTCTGTTTTAGGGTTTGCACCTCAACAGTGGCCCTGAGTCATCTGCAGCAAAATAGGATGGCTGGGATAAAGGCACCCCAATGGCCTTGGCACCCAGGCCGCCCCCAATGGCCTTGGCACCCAGGGCGCCCCCAATGGCCTTGGCACCCAGGGCACCCCCAATGGTCTTGCTTATCCTTCCCTAGTAACAGCTCTGTCTCCTCCCACCAATAGTGAACCTTGCATTATAGATACTTACCTTTTCCTCTATTCGACATGGGGACTGCAAACAGGCTACCACCTGTGCGCCAGCCACACCTCCTCCAGTAGGAGGTGGGTGCAGCACTTCAGTGTGCAGCTATCTCCTGTCCCCTGTCATACGGAGCTCCCTGAGGCGAAGGTGGGTCTTCTATTAGGTGTGAGGAGCGAGCGGGTTCTTCACCTCTACCATCTACCTTTACCTTAGCTATGTAAACCAAAGTGGTGATTTCAAGTACATGTTATAGACTTCCTCACTGTAGCTTGCTAATCATAGAAACATAGAAGGTTGACGGCAGAAGGAGACCACACGGTCCATCCAGTCTGCCCCCACGTGCACACTGCACACACTCTCCATCCTAGGATAGACGTGTGTCCATCACAGGCACGTCCAAATTCAGTGACTGCCGACCTCCCAACCACCTCCGCTGGAAGTTTGTGAGAAGATTAGATTAGATGTTTTTTTACATCTTTTGATGTCCACTGGTTCTATATGTATAAACTCAGTGTTTTTTCTGTTCATTGTTCAGTTAGTGGATTAACTAAATGTGATGGAGCCCTGGTGCAAATATTAAATCTTTAACTCAATTGGAGGCAGCTAGACTAATAAAGATTGAAAAAGCAAGACAAATGGTGCTTCCTTTTTCTTAATGATGCCAAGTGAGCACAAATATGATAACTAAGCTGAAGTAGCAACAATTATGGGGCCCCCTAACCCACATGCAGTCGTACCCCCTGCACCTTCTATAGTTTCATCCCTTATTGTATGTAACATAATGTCTGACTACAAAAATGCTTCCTAAATATATATTCAGTTAGCCTAAAAAAGGTACAGTATTGCATTATATCTTCACTTTTCTACTATTCTCAATGGCTGTACTACACATTCCTACCAGCATCATGTACATTAATTCTACTATGGAAACATAACATCTGGTATTAGGAGAATGAAATAGCAATGTACATGTTGTTTGTTTATGTATTTGCATCATGTACATTCATATTGCTGTTGAAACATTACATTAATATCCAGGCTTAGTCCTGATTATATATATATATTTTTTTCTTTGTTAAATACTACCGGCATTTATCTTCCAAAGTAATAAACAGCAACACAAAACAGCAAGAATACTTGAAAGCTCAGTGTACAGAGTTTAGATCCACTGCTGAAAACATCATCGTCAATTGTTGTTGTTGTCGTCGTCATTGATTTGGAAGTGGATCTAGATGTGGTAGACGAGCTAACAGTGGATCTGACAGTGCTAATCATCTGATTGGCTAAAGGGTGGGTGACAGGTTTAACCCATTCTGTTGAAATTCCACTTCTTCAGTTTGGAACGATCACAGAATTGTCTTCCAGTAGCAAGGGTTGATGGCCGGGTTCTCAGCTGGAGAGGTCATTGGGCTGCTAAAAAAAAAAATGCTAAAAAGTTCACCCGTTACATTGAAAGCATTGTGGGACTTGTAGTCAATGTTTTTTACTCAAGGTCATGAAAACCACTTGCACTGTAGCAGAACAGAGTCCCGAGAATATAAGAATCATGGAAGCAGCATGCTGATAAGTAAATCACAGGTCTGGGGGCCCAATCCTAACACACAGGTTTATTTTACGTTCCAAAAGAGGAAAACAGACAAAACACCAAAAACCTGTCAAAAAGGGAGTTTTCCTTTAAGTAACTGAACATGTTCTCAGGTTCTTGGAGTCTGGAAAGTTCTACACATGGAGGAACATGTGCCTGCTATGCAAATGTTGCAGCCCAGCGGTTTTAAGGATTATATCAGAACAGATCTGGTCTGAATTAGACGTTCTGGAAGTAGAACCAGAGAGAAGCTTGTACAGGAGGAAGTGGCCAGGAGCAAGGAGAAACCTTTGCCAGAACTTGGGAACCACTAGGAACCTGAGGAGGGAGCTAAAGGCCCAGGTACCTATTCATGTGAATAGAACTGTGCTGTGCCAGATCTGGTCTGAATTAGACGTTCTGGAAGTAGAACCAGAGAGAGGCTTGTACAGGAGGAAGTGGCCAGGAGCAAGGAGAACCCTTTGCCAGAACTAGGGAACCACTAGGAACCTAAGGAGGGAGCTAAAGGCCCAGGTACCTATTCATGTGAATAGAACTGTGCTGTGTCAGATCTGGTCTGAATTAGACGTTCTGGAAGTAGAACCAGAGAGAGGCTTGTACAGGAGGAAATGGCCAGGAGCAAGGAGAACCCTTTGCCAGAACTAGGGAACCACTAGGAACCTGAGGAGGGAGCTAAAGGCCCAGGTACCTATTCATGTGAATTGAACTGTGCTGTGCCAGATCTGGTCTGAATTAGACGTTCTGGAAGTAGAACCAGAGAGAGGCTTGTACAGGAGGAAGTGGCCAGGAGCAAGGAGAACCCGTTGCCAGAACTAGGGAACCACTAGGAACCTGAGGAGGGAGCTAAAGGCCCAGGTACCTATTCATGTCAATAGAACTGTGCTGTGCCAGATCTGGTCTGAATTAGACGTTCTGGAAGTAGAACCAGAGAGAGGCTTGTACAGGAGGAAGTGGCCAGGAGCAAGGAGAACCCTTTGCCAGAACTAGGGAACCACTAGGAACCTGAGGAGGGAGCTAAAGGCCCAGGTACCTATTCATGTCAATAGAACTGTGCTGTGCTAGTAGGTCAGTGTATTATTGGGCATTCTTTAAGATACCTGTCTGGGATTGTGTTCTGTGTCCTGACAGCACCCACATCCTACAAGAGCCAGACAGGACACCTCAGGATCCTGGAGGTATTCACTGCCCGAACTCACTGTGTTGACCCCACGGTCGTCTGTGCAATGTACATACAGTATGGTAGACCTGTTTCTGCTGTGCTACATTCAAATCAGGGCCGGCTCTAGGTTTATGCGGGCCCTTGGGCGAAAGATTCTTAATAGGCCCCTTGCTGTGTGGTATATTACTCCATAGTTTGTCATAAAGTTTACTGCTAAATACTTAATACTGCTAAAGAATACTGCTAAATACTAGCAGTACTAATACTGCTAAATACTAAATACTAAATACTGCTAAAGAATAGAAAGAAAAAATAACAGAAGGAATGACAAAGTTTAGAAGGAATAACGGAGGGAAATAAAGATAGAATAAATAAAATTCTTTAATAAAATAAAGAACAGAAAGACTGACAGAAGGAAAAACTAAAGCGGGAAAGAGAGAAAAAGAATGAAAAAAAAATTAGAATAGTTGGAAATAAATAAATATAATCAAGAATAAAAGAAAGAACAAAAGCAAGAATGAATGACAGAAACAAAGAAGGAATAAAACGAATGACAGGAAAAGCAGGAAAGAAAGGAAAAAAAGGAAGGAAAAGAATAGAAGATTGACAGAAAAACAGAAAGAGAAGGAATGGCAGAAAAAAAATTATTAGAAGGAAAGCAGGAAAAGGACTGAAGATGAAACAAAGTAACAGAGAGAAGATGGAAAGGAGGAAAAAGACTAGAAAAGAAAAGGATAGAGGGATAGAAACAAAGCAGAAGGACTGACAGAAATAATAGAGGTAAAAGAAAGAAAAAGGAGGGCAGAAAGAACAAATGAACAAGAAAGAAGCAATAGAATAAAAGGAAAGAAAGAAAGATAAAAGAATAAATGAAAAGAAGCAGGCAATTAAAGGACTAACATAAAAAAAGGCTCCCAGCGTCCAGTCGTCCCCTGGCTGACATTCTTAAAGCGGACCTTCACTCTGAATAAGAGTCTATCTTATATATTTCCCACACCCTGTACATACAGATTGCTCACATTAAAAATCATCCTACCTGCATCTACTGCATGTTATGAGCCTTTAAACATCCAAGATGGCGGCTTATGGAAGCTGCCATTTTTGCAGGCAGCCTGCAAACAGGAAGTGCCTCCTGACTGTGCTGCTCTGCATTCTGGGACTGCTGACCGTTACCTAACCCCAGCTCTGCTCTGTCTGAGCAAAGCACAGCTATAAACCGCCCCCCTGTACCTTATCCCACTCTCAAGAGTCAAGATGGCGGCGCCCGTATCCTAAATTCCTGAACAAAGTTGCAGCCCAGTGGGGGAAAGAATAATAAGTTAGCGACTAAAAACGTAAAATATATTAATTTTAGATGCTGGGGAACCGTTTTTTAAGAGTTTGGGCTTTTCATTAAATCACGCTGAAGGTCCGGTTTAAGTACTGGTGGGTCCTCCCAAGGTGCAGGGGCCCCGGCGCTGAGCTGTGCCCTGTGCTGACAGCTGCCCTGATTCATATGACACCTTTGAGCTTCATGACCCCACCTTCCATGGGGGACCCTCCCGGCTGACTGCACCCCCATTATCTAATGGCACCTGGCACCAGGATACACAATCAGTCAATATGTTGTTGTTCATAATGACTGTATACACATCATTGTATCAGTTTAGGCATCATGATGATATTCTGGTCCCCATCCCTCCCACCACTCCCTTTGCTGTTATATTTTTTATTATATTCAGCCCCGGTCAGTACTGTAGTTCAGGATAAAGCATGGCTGAATGTGAACGCAAAAGATCCCAGAAAGACACAATACCTGGGGGAGGGTTTGGTTTCCTGGCTTGTCTTCCACCAGTAGTCGGATGGCGGCCTCCCATTTTTCAGGGGTCTGGTAGTCCCAGGCGGCCACCTTAAACATGGCTTGTTTTGAGGGAATCTGGATCTTGCGGGCGGTGTACACTGCGCCGTCTGTCCCGACTTTAAAGTCCGGATTGCTGGTCTCGTATCCGATGCCCCGCGCACCACTACTGCACCCATTGAATGTAACTGTGAAGATAAGAAGAAAAACAGCAGGTCAATGACGGGCCAATAAACAATTCTTTTTATTATATAAGTGTTAATGAGACCTTACTTTTCATGAGAATTATATTAGAATATATCTTAGGATTCCAAGATAACCTCTAAAATCCTCAGTTAGTCACATAAATACTCAAACATAAATGCTGCAAATAAAGATCTGGGCTGATGGACATCTAAGGCCTAGTGTGTAGCGCTCACCCCTCCTCCACCTTCCAAACATAGAACCATACCTTCTAACTTTTCAGGGTGGGAAAGAGGGACAATTGGTAAATTAAGCCACGCCCCCTCTTTGAGGGATGGATGAAGCCACGCCCCCTCTTTGAGGGATGGATGAAGCCACGCCCCCTCATTGAGATATGGATAGGTGATAGAATGTAACAGTTACAACAATAGAAACACTTTGAATATGCAAATGAATCATTTATTGCTGCAGATCTGCATGTTACACCTCAAAAAGGGGCAATATGTAAATGAAGCCACGCCCCCTCATTGAGGTATAGATAGGAGAAAGGATGTAACAGTTACAACAATAGAAACACTTTGAATAGGCAAATGTATCATTTATTGCTGCAGATCTGCATGCTACACCTCAAAGAAGGACAGTATGTAAATGAAGCCACGCCCCCTCATTGAGGGATGATGAAGCCACGCCCCTCATTGAAGTATAGATAGGAGAAGGGATGTAACAGTTACAACAATAGAAACACTTTGAATAGGCAAATGAATCATTTATTGCTGCAGATCTGCATGTTACACCTCAAAAAGGGGCAATATGTAAATGAAGCCACGCCCCCTCATTGAGGTATAGATAGGAGAAAGAATGTAACAGTTACAACAATAGAAACACTTTGAATAGGCAAATGAATCATTTATTGCTGCAGATCTGCATGTTACACCTCAAGGAGGGACAGTATGTAAATTAAGCCACGCCCCCCATTGAGGGATGGATGAAGCCACACCCCCCATTGAGGGATGAATGAAGCCACGCCCCCTCATTGAGGTATGGATAGGAGATAACATGTAACAGTTACAGCAATAGAAACACTTTGAATAGGCAAATGAATAATTTATTGATGCAGATCTGCATGTTACACCTCAAAGAGGGACAAATGAGAACAACCAGGGACAGGGGGACATGGACCCAAAAGAGGGACAGTCCCTCCAAATCAGGGACTTTCGGGAGGTATGCACAGAACCACTTGGAAGAACCCGCCCTGAAAATAACAGGCAGTGTGCACAGTGCTTACTGGCACCTTGCGGAACGGTTACTCCCCCCACCCTATTGCTGATAAAGTAACTCTACAGACCAACATTCAAATCACAGTCTAAGTGTTGAGTGCTGAGTTCAACCAATCTGTTCTCCAGAGGAGTAGCCAGGCTTTCTAGCACCCGGGGCAAAGATTTGAGATGGCACCCCCCTGACCGGCTGCACCCGGGGCAAGTGCCCCCTGCTCCCCCCTAGCTATGCCCCTGTGTTCTCTAAAAAGAGAATTGTTGAGATGTGATCATGTGCAACAGCGCCACAATCCCCCTTGAACTTCCAATGAGATGCTCTGCACTCAAACATTGGTTTGTTTAGAGTGGCTCAAAACCCAGCTCGATCGGCCGGGAATCTATAAGATTCCTGGGCTAATCGATTTCCTTCCATCGGGGCATCCAAAATCGGGATGTGTGAAACCCCCCAGGTCGCCCCGTTCACTTACCTTTCTGCTTGGTCCAATGGTGCATGCGCTGGCCGTGGCCGCATCCCCGCTATCCCTCCAGAAGGGCCAGTGCCTGCACCAGCCATTTGTGAATGACCAGCGTGGGGATGCGGCTGCCAGCACGGGCGACGTTGGACCAAGAAGAAAGGTAAGTGAACGGGGCGACCTGGGGGGTTTCGCATTGATTGGACGAGTGGCTGCTCATGCGCCGTAGGAACGGGATGAGTTTCACACAGCGGGGCACCCACGATCGTGGTGCTCAGAGGGAAAGGACCAAAACGTTAAAATCTTGGGGTTTGGTCCACTTTAATGCATGAAGGTTAGAGATCATGTCCCACCTCGCAGGGTGAAAAAAAGGTGGTCATGTTAAAATAAAATCTGTGGGCTGGGCTAAAAGAGCAGGCACCACCACCACCACTGGATAAATATGCTGCACGGCAGGTAAGCAAACAATGATTTGTTTGGGGGCAGTCATATCCTAGAACACATATGTCAAACTCAAGGCCCAGGGGCCGGATGTGGCCCTCCAAGGCTTTTTATGTGCCCCCTTGACAGGTGCTAGGTGGTGGCGGCTGGGCGGTGCCCCTTCTAGGCGGTCCCATCACTCCGAGGCTTCTGACTGTGGGAGATCTTGCCAAGTGCCGGGTTGAGTACAGTCCACAGAGGCAGTGCCTATAAAAGCTGGTGCACACCTTTTCACTATTCTGGGGGAGAAGAGTCATGAAACTGGTCTAAGTCTCTGTGCAGACAGCTCTCACCCCACAAGGGGCCCCCTGACCCACCCAACTTACTGCCACAGCAGGGGGAGGGGGGGTTACAAGTTATTGTCATGTGGGAAACAAATGATTAGAGGGCTGTCCTGGGCAAAATAGTTCAGCATCTGTGTCTGTCCTGGGCAAACAAGTCAGTGGTTGTCCTCCTGGGGAAAGGAATTATGCCTCTGAATCTCTCCTGGGCATAACTGCTCTGTGTCTAACTGAAATAGTTCTGTGTCTGTAACCATACATTTGGAGGCTTTAGGTTTATTCATATCCGGCCCTTTGAAGGAAACCATAATGCTAATGCGGCCCTCTGTAATAATTAGTTTAAAAACCCCTGGCCTAGAGGTAAGGAAGTGCCCTTGTGACCAGAGGGAGGGTGACAGGTTTGATTTGTGGTCATGGGACATGACTGAAGTGCTCTTGAGCAAGGCATCTAACACAACTGCTCCCCGGGGGCCACAATTAGGACAGCCTACCACTCTGGGCATGTGAACACTCACTGCACGGATGGGTTAAATGCGGAGGAAAAAGTCCTATGTGTGTGCAACAGGGCCGGATTAAGTGTGGTGGAGGCCCCTGGACACAAAATCTGGTGGAGGCCCCAGATCCAGTATTTTGTTTTCCTTTAAAATAATAGTCCGGCCAAGTGGTCATCTGCTTACTGGAACATGAGATCAAGTTCCATGTGCCGACCTTGTGCGGGTGCGTTCTGCTTGGGAACTCCTGCTTTACCATTTTGGGCGGGGGGAGGAGTGTAATCGGCCAGAAAACAGGGGGCCCCCACTGCTGTTGCTGGCTGGCTCAGCGGCACGTCAGACCAAAGACTGAAAGGCTTCCTGGACCAGACCATAACCGAAAGGCTGGTGGAGGCCCCCTTTGCAGTGCAAGTGGTAGATGCCCGGGGCGTGCGCCCCTTGCACCCCCCCTTATAATCCGGCCCTGGTAGGCTATCTATGCCACAAATTAACCTGGGGCATAGGAAGATATAAAAGTGCAAAACGTTTTTTTTTTTAACTTTTTTTTATATTGATATATTACATTTTTTTTACTCATAGTATGATAAGTATTATTCTCTTATTATATATTCTTATTTCGCTATTTTAGCCATACAAAAACCTCGGAAGTTTTGCCAGGCAAACAGGAGGAGAAGGTGCTGAAGGATGCACACGGCATGTTGGGTAATAGATCAAGCTGTTTCCAAGGACCTCATTAGCAGTCCACCAGGCTTCACCCTTTAACCCCTTTATTTTTAATTCCCTGTAACGCTTCCAAGCAACATCTAGAGAGGAGCAGCGTACACGTGGATAGGACGAGGTGGCCTATCGACATAACTGAAATGATGGCGTGATGCCTAAGGGTGGGGGGGGGGGGATCTTGTGTATTGAAGGGGGGTGGAAATGGAGAAAACTAGTGAGCTCATCTCACACATATTAAGGTGAAACCAGTTAGAAATTACAATGCAGAAGTTCTAGCCAGGGTCAGACTGAAGCAGCTCGGTCCATCAAAAGATAAAATTATTGGGGCCAACCAGAGGGAATCATTCTTGCGGTCCACCAGAGGAAATCATACTTGGGGGCCACCAGAGGTAATAATTCTTGGGGTCCACCAGAGGGAATCATACTTGGGGTCCACCAGAGGGAATCATACTTGGGGTCCACCAGAGGGAATCATACTTAGGGCCCACCAAAGGAAATTATTACTGGGGCCAACCAAAGGAAATCATTCTTGGGGCCAACCAGAGTAAATCATACCTGAGGTCCACCAGAGGAAATCATTCTTGGGGTCAACCAGAGGGAATCCTTCTTAGAGCCACCAAAGGAAATCATTCTTGGGGTCCACCACAGGAAATCATTCTTGGTGTCCACCATAGAAAATCATTCTTGGGGTCCACCAGAGGAAATCATTATAAGGGCCAACCAGAGGAAATTAATCTTGGAGTCCACCAGAGAAAATGATTCTTGGGGCTTAGCATCTGTTCAGCTAGTCCGACACTGGTTCTAGGATAAACAATAGCATAAAGCTGCAATGACTCGCTAGTAAAAACTGACCTGCATTCAAAAATGACCGGAGGTCAGTTTAGGATGCCCCTCTGTGAAAATAGTAATAGGAAGCCCAGCAATGGGCCACTCACCAGAGCTCCACATGACCAATAGTGGCCAATGGATTTCACAGGATGGGTGCAAGCATGTGTAATTCCTGGTGGAGAAGTGAACCCACTGCTGGGGATGGAACACTGACGGGTATCTTGTCCATTTTCAGACTCCCTATTACTCTAATCTCAGGAATCAGAATATAAGCAGACCTATAGTGATTTTTTTTTACAGAAGGTACCCTTCAATGCAGAAACCTCCTTTAAAATGCAAAAAAAAAGGAAAAACAATGGAATTAATATTTAGTGGGGGGGGGGGGGGGCTCTTGAAGTCTGTTTATACAAACTCATTCATTTTTGTTCAATCAGTTTTGATAAGATCAGATCTGATTGAGAGTTGATTTTCCAAAGTTCTAAAGACTTTGGCTCCGTAGTGAGTTATTGGATTAGTGGCTAACAAAACTCCCACCAGCTTTACAGTGAGTAATACTCACTTTTTCCCCACCAACAGAAGGCGTTGGCTGCTGTCATGTGTGCTGTGGCTTCCGGTCCTGACAATATGTCTATGTCAATATGTCTATATGTCTATGTGTAGGGTTTAGGTCTTGCTTTGTGCCAGCGAATGATCCGGTTGCTTTCACATATCATATGAATTAAATGAATTGGGTGCTGAGCATTTGTGGACTCTCCTACCCCAAGGTTGCAAGATGTGTGACCATTTCTTGTGATTGTAGATAAAAGATTGCAAGCTCCCGGGGTTCCTCAGGCTGGGGCTCTTCCCGCAGCCTTCGCACACACACATCCCCGTGCCGCGCAGGGCTTATAAATAAGATAATAAAGTGGAAATGTGCTTTTGTAGTGCGAGCAATTGCATTTTTAATAACAAGTTATTTTTAACTGTGAAATACGGGCGCATTAAAGGCGCTTTCAGCCAGGCACATAAATATGGCACGAGCGCGCAGAATAATGCGCCGACTCCAGGAGCCAGCCGGCAAACATATTTACCTCCACCGTCTATTCCCTTCAAGAGGCCGACCATACGTTACGCAGAGGCCTTGCGGTCAAACGCAGCGTTTTTTGGAGGGGAGCTAATTATCTTTCTGGATGGCGCGCTCGTCTGCCGGCGCCGAGCGATGAAACATTTCACCCGCCACGCCAAATGCCATAAAATTTTGATGACATTTCGGTTTGCGTGCGAAATTAAATCTTCCAAAAAGGTCAGGAAATGAGCAAGGTCTCCGGTATTAATAGAGAAGAGGCAAAAAAAAAAAGAAAGGGGGGAAGTGAGATATTGCGGTGAGGGAGGAAGGAAGAAATCATCTCATATCAACATGGGGGCGCTCCTCAAACTTCAGTAATATATAGAAGTTAATCAAGTTTGCTGTGGTCAATCGTTTGGGCAGAGAGATGAGAGAGATTACAGTGTGGCAAACCCCGGGGACACCCGTCTTCTTGGTGAATTCACAACCTGCAATCTCCGCAGCTAGCTTCACCTATAGTCAAGCCCCCCTTTGCCGGACCCTTTAAACTTCTCACCGGTCACGGTTGCCAGTGCCGGCTCCAGGTGTACGTGGGCCCTTGGGCGGTCTGACCTCACTGGGCCCATTTGTGGTGAAGAGTCGCTTCACATCACTGAGGGACATCTCAAATCTGGATGCCCTCTAAGGATCAAAAGAAAAGAAACCTTGTTAAAAAACAACACTTCTGCAGTGCTTTCCCTCCCAGCACGCGCTCCGGGTCTCCTGGTTGCCGTCTGCTGCCTGCTGTTTGATCGTCCACATCCCGCCAGCACACCGGTGGGGCCAGCACAGGCAGCAGTGGAACCTTATTGCTGCACACAGTTGTGCCCGCTCGGCAGGGAAAAGAACTTGCACTGCCACTCCCAGTCCACCGCCGGTCAAGCGCCGTTGCACAGCCCAAAGGCCGGCCCTGTCAGTGGGCCCCCTGGAGGCCGTAGGGCCCCCGGTAGCTGCCCCGCCTTGCCTGGTTCTAAAACCGGCCCTGGCGGTTGCCCCCAGGACTTGATAGCTCAAAGGTGAAGACGGATGAACCAAAGGTAAGACTGAGCGTAAACGGGTAAGCCAGGGTCATACACAGATAAATAGTTCTCACGATTAGCAGCTCCAAGGGAGAAACAATGGTCGGAGGTCAAGCCCAGGACTTGATAGCTCAAAGGTTGTAAACTCACATGGGTGAAGACGGATGAACCAAAGGTAAGACTGAGCGTAAACGGGTAAGCCAGGGTCATACACAAATAAATAGTTCTCACGATTAGCAGCTCCAAGGGAGAAACAATGGTCGGAGGTCAAGCCAAGGGTCAAGCAAGAAAATCAAACAGCTCTTAGTACATGGGATGAGAGGAACCTAGCCAGCCGTCTGAGCCTGCACCACCCGAAGGACACTGCGGGACCAGACCACAGGTAAGTGGTTTGTGGCACAGTACAAAGAGAGCTTCTACACTTCATTACCATCTCAATAATTAATCAGGCACAAATTATTAAGTCAAATTTCTTTTTAATTCCCCCGCATCAAAATTAGTGTTAAAGTGGACCAACACCCTGAGGTGATCTATTAGATTCCCGGGCCGATCACCCCGCGGGACATCTCGGATGTCCCGCGGGGTGAACCCCCCCTGAACACCCCAAATCCACCTACCTGGTCTTTGGCGGCGGCCGGCCGCCTCCCTCGCGTCCCTCTAGGCGTGCGCGTGCCCGCGCCGGCCGTCTCTGAATGGCCGGCGCGGGCGCGCACACGTCAAGAGTGACGCGCGGGAGGCGCCGACGGGCAAGCTGCTTGTACGTTGCTGTCAATCAGCTTGTCCGTCGGCGCCGATTGGACGGCGCGGCCACGTGGGAGCGGGGAGAGGTGAGTTTTGGGGGCTTTCTGGGGGGTTTCACACAGCGGGGCACCCCCGATCGGGGTGCCCCGGGGAAGTGGACCAATACCCAGGATAGTCAAAATCCTGGGTGTTGGTCCACTTTAAAGTGAAGAAGTTCTCATTTTGCATCTTTTAAAATCCCTAACTTGGCTAAAGAGGCTAGTGTTGCATTTGTTACAAAATGTTGCAGGGGGTGCGGGCGATGCCGACAGAGCAATAAATGGACAGGCAGGGGAACAAGTGACGAGAAACAGCTCAACCTTTATCTGTGTGCTGTTGGATCCTGAACTCAGTGGTTAGCCACAGGGCCGCTAGCCATAGAGAGACTTGCGACAATGTCATAGAGAGACCCGGGACAATGCTGGCATTCTCCAAACCATTTTTAAATGTAAATGCCACCATTTTTCACCAGCAAATTGCAGCAAAACTACAGCAAAATGCATGGCGTAATCAGTTGCTATGGGCGTTGGTCACTTCAATGTGAGCAACATTCGCCAGGTTTGCCCTTCTCTCTGTGGACATGGCAAACGCATGGAAGAGGAAAGTCGCGGAAACTGTCGAACATTGTAAATCACCCACTGAATCTTAATATAACGAATTTAGGTTTGCAGCTATAAAACCAATGTGGGTATTTAAGAGTATATGAATATGAATATAGACCCCCTGGTAAGCGCCACTAAAGTGACACATTTGATCCAAATCACACATACACAATTTCATTAATTAAAGCCCTAGTACATAAATCCTTAAAACGTAAGAATAATAACGCTCTACAATATATCAATTTGGGATACCCAATTCATCCATATAAATATTATACCAATTCATCCCTATAAAGTGCAATATTATACCAGTTCATCCATATCAAGCTTATAAACCAGTGACAGGTGCTTAAAAAAAAAGATAAATAATATAATAAAAACCCGACAATAACTTATATTCCAATCTTAGTAAGATTCACTTGATATTAATAACCTAACAACTATCCCATATATCCCTGGGAGGCAACCCTTAAAGTTGTCACAGGCGTTGACATTCGCCGCGGTTTGCCCCTCTCCCCGCTTACACATCAAACGCACGGAAGTGGAAGATCACGCAAACTCTCGAACATTGTAAATCACCCACTAAATCTTGATACAACTAATTTAGGTTTGCGGCTATAATGTTAAACATGTAAAAAAGATGAAGGTGGACCAAAACTCACAAACTAGAATTCCCTGAACTGCTCTCCCCAGGAGGTGTACCTTTTGGCTATTTTCCCTGCTCCTACTTTTCTCTGTTCCCCGCAATTACTGCTTGCTTTAATGTAAAGCTCCGCCTCCTCCATTCATTGCCACTGCAGTGCGTGGAAATGATGTAATTGCCACACTTATGCAATGTCTGCAATCTTACTGAGAGGACAGCAAGAAAAACGGTGTTCCAGGATGATTCTGTAGGCAAAAAATATCTATGTCTAGGTCTACACTCTAAGAAGAGAGTATTGGCGGGGGCTTTGGCAAAATTTATTTCACAAGCTCAGTGGGTTTTGGTCCACTTTAAGGGGTACATATAATCAAGGCACTGTATTTTCACTCTAAAGATGCAATATGGCCACTGCATACAAGTGGAGCAGGACTTTCCCAAGTTGGTTTTGTACTTGTGTTTTGATGCTGCATACAGACAGGCAATTTTATTTTATCGAAGCCGTTGCGTGTGCTAAGCACCGTAAACACCTGGTACCCTAAGTGAAAAAGTGCGGTTCACTAAAAAACACTCAGGGTGCCCAGCCTGGTTCCTTCCCAAAGGAAAGGAACCCCATCCCTCTCCCCAGGGGAGTGAACCTCCTGACGGTATTGGGTCGTTACAACCCCTAAGTCCAGAGAACCTCGGAGCCGCTTTCGCCCTCAGGTACTAGCTGAAGCTTTCCCCATGGACTCAAGCATCAACTCCCTCAGCCTACCCTTCCCCGGTGGTTGCCCGACCAGGTACCAGGATCTTCGCCCTCCTGCTTTGAGACACAGCAACCTCCGCAGCCCGCCTTTCCCTGGATTCAAATGCCGGTACTAGTACGGGCCTTGGGTGCTGCTTTCCCAGGGGCTCACCGGCATCTTACTCACAGGGAGCCTCAAGGGCGAACACTGGGCAGAGGTTGGAAGCGAGTCCAAAAGGCCTATGACTTCGACCCTTGGTCTTTTGGGACAGGGCCCGTTAGGAGCCACAGGCAGCCCTAAAACGTGAAACACATGTGACGGGTGGAAACTGTGGTCAACACTACATTTAGGAAACATTAGATCCCTGTCAGTGGGGTAGGCCCTGATAGTGATAGGACCTTTAATGATAGCAATTAAATACAGAACTTAGGTACCATTGCATCATGAATCCACATGATGGCAGTGTTGCCTAAGGAATTACAGCAGATAATATTAATTAGTCTAGCGTATCCCTTAAATAGATAAATAGACACTCAGCCAGGTAGAATTGGCAACATCACCTGCCCTGCCATTGGTTGAGCCTCGCAACATAGTTGGTTAAGGCAACATTTCAGAGGTTATATAAGGGAGGACTCAACCCTTGTAGAGTGTTCTTCTTTGGTTCTAGTGAAGACTGTTAATGTAGTGGAGGAGCTGAGCAACAGTGAGGGAAGGAGCCCGTGGATTGTAACTGGAAGCTGTAAAGACTGTTTGCTGTAACCAATGGATATTGCCTGTACTGGACTATGCTGTTTAACATGGATGGAAGCTCTCAAATAAAGACCCTGTTGTTTGCATCAAGACATGTCATGTTTGGAGACCCCTACCGTAGGTCCAAGAACCCCCTCTTTGCTCCTCAGAGAGCGTGCCTGGCCAATGGCCCGCTACACACATCAAACAAAAAACAGGACTGCAAAACTGGGTGACAAAAATGTTGGGGGATCGGGCTTACAGACAAAAAAGGTGAGTGCGCCAGGTGCAGATATAAGGCGGGCCCTCCGGCCTTAAAAAATTCTTCGGGCAAAGCCAGAAGTCAGCGCCACAAAGATCATGCATAGAAAGCAATGGTGATACCAAACTGTGCAACCTATGGTGACAGACAAGCAATGCTACAGCCACTCAAAAAGATTTGTGTCGCGTTCATTTTGCACAGGATGGCGACTGCATTGTGTGCGAATCCTTTTAGGTTATTTAGAAGCTTGTGGCGACAGATCTCTCAATCAAGAGCTTTCCATGTAAAAACAGCAACCAATTTACTTTCTAAATGGACTCATTACATAAAATTAATCAAAAACAAGCAGCATGTTGAGCTGGTGGAATATCAAAAGCACAGAGGAGAGAGAGAAAGGAGAGAATTGTGGGTAAGCTGCAATTGTCTTTTCTTGTTCCATCTACATTAAATGGAAGTAAGCGGCTGGGGGTAACAAGGCCTGAGAACAGCGCAGCGAGCAGCAGCTACACACACACACACATAGTATGAAAGTATAATCTCTAAAGCAGTTACCAGAATAAAGGCACTGCGCCAAAATGTGGGGCTGAACAAAAACCCAAAGCAAACGAACAAAAACTTTACTTTTATATTCTAACTTGGGCCCTTATTTAACAAGGGATAGCGACAGGTAGCGACTGGTGAGCGGCCGGTAATGACGGGCCCCGCCACGAGAACGCCGGCTCCCCACCACAATCACACATTTATCAAGCCAATCCTGCTTAGCGACTGAGATAGCGCCATATAGCCACTCATTCATCATTATTCCAACCTCAGCCCACAGCGCCAGCGTCCGACCTTGAACAGCGACAGGTATGACCTCTCGGTACCTGGCGCTCTCCAATGCATTTCAATGGAACAATCTTTAAATATTCATAATGAATTCATATTAATGTTTTTTTTTTTTTAAATGTGAAAAATTCTGTGACCACTTCTGCCATGTTAGATATTTTTTTAAGGTAAAAAAAAAAAAAAAAAACTTGTTTTTTTTGGTTTCCAAAAATATGGTTGTTTGGGGGTTAAAAAACTACTTTTAACTCATCGCCGTCAGCGCTCTGGGGTTTAAACATGCATTTTACAGCGCGAGAATTTTTTGAGCGTGATTTGTTAATGAATATGGTGGGAGCCGGTCGCTATGGCCAGTCGCTATCATGCGCTCCCATACAGCGCGGAACCTGTCAAATAGCGACTCCTCACCCAATATTCAACATTACTGCACACCGACTGAGTCGCTGTCAACTACAGAACAACAGCCAAGCACAGCGACTACTAGCGGGCGCTGTGAAAATACCGCTACAGTCGCTCAACTGTCGCTACCTGCCGCTATTAATGAATCGGCCTCCCCGTCAAAATAAAGACGGATTGATGGCTTGGATTTGTGGGGCTCCCAGGAGTGGAGCTATGATAACAGTAAATAGGGGCATTAATGGTGGAACCAAGAGCAACAAGCAGGTAACAAGGAAAACAGAAAGTCTGAGTACAGAGGAGACAATCTTTCCATCCCACTGCTCGATGAACACTTCGCATTGCATGAAAAGGTTTGCGGCTGCTTTAGAAAGTATCACAGCTGAAAACAATAGAAACAAATAAGATAAATTAATTTAAATTAGGCTCATGTTTGTTACAATCACAGCAGGGGGGGGTCTCACCATCTCAAGGTTTTTTAAGAGGAAGATCAGACCTTTTCTAATGTTCCTCTCTAAACATCCCTCCCCGCTCGCTCACTGCCTTTTGGATGTCGGCGTTATCTAAAAAGCCGACACCCGGCAGTATTCCTGGCCCCTTTTCACCCCCTTAGCCATTCCAGAGTGAAGGCTGCAGGCTTAACTGGCCTTACCTGTAGCTGTCCTCTCTTTAAATGTCTCGCTCCTCAAATCTTTTGCTCTTTTGCCCTGAGTGTCATTGAGATCTGAGATCTGAGGGGCGGCACAGTGCATGTTGGGATTCACCTGGGATGCGGAGGGATGCTAAGCGAGATGTGACTGGAGAGCTAAGTTTACATTAACTGTTTCGTAAACCCAGCTTTCAGCTTCTGTATCTACCAAAAGTAAGGGAAAACCCAGGCTGCAGATCCCAGAAGGCACCTTGTCTTCCCCAAGGCCTCCAATGGTGTGTAATTGGATTGAATTAGATCCTACGGATGCAGGTGACCCAACTAGTGACACAAAGTACAAAAACAACTGGACAATGAAACAAGAGGTAACATTGCTTTGGCGGATCACTTCGACTTGAGAAAACAGCAGAGAAGTAAAGAGACAGGGTGCAGGCTTAGAAGCAAGGTAATCCAGGTAGCAACTGACAACATTTAAAGAAGCTCCAGCACTCAAACCGTTTCAGCCAGCAATAAATCCCACAACCTGTCTGTGATGCACACATCATGCTGCTGTGATAAGAACAGTGTGAACATTGTCTCTCCATAAACTATAAACATAAAGCTGTAAGCTTTCTGTGAGCTATTTACATTTCAATAACAGGCTCACAACGTATCACAGTTGATAACAATAGAAACAATTATGATACATCAGCTGCTCCTTGACTATAACAATGTAACGCTCAGCAGGAAGCTGGCAGGCTTTTCAGAATGACCCATCTTGTTTGTTACAGCAGGAGGGAGAGATAATGCATTCTGATTTTTTAAACTCCCATTCCAATATATGGTACTGTGAGATCTGTCTCTGTACAAAAAGTGAGCAGAATTAAGTCCCTGGGCCCAAAACTAAATATAAGAAGCATAAGCAACCCCCACACCAGGTGCAGAGTGAGGGCTGGGACCTATGTCTAGTTATACTTACTTAGTTTATGTGGTCAGCACCCATTCACTTAACTATTGCCCTGTACGTAGCTCAAGAGTGATAAGCATGGCGTAATGCAGATCTAAAAGCAGGAGCCTGGAAAGCTTCAATATGCACTATAACCCCATCCCTCTAAGATGTCAACCCCTGCCTCTGGGGAAAAAAAAAACATTTCAATGTTAAACAAATTAAAGAAAGGCGAACTACCAAAGTTGGAGTTGCAAAAAGATAAAGGGATTTTAATTGAGGAAAAGGATCATAAGTGCTGTATAAATGTGCATAACAACATTTCAAAGCAGTATACAGATATAATGTTACAGCCCCTTGAAATGACCGCTAGGTGGCGCTCCTGTACAATTAGATTAACGATCAGTATATAGCTATATGCAATACAGAAAAAAGAACTAAGTTTTAAGCCATATGGTTTGCATAAGGGAGTAATATAAGTCCAGTGGAGGTTAAGGGATGCCACTGCTCCCCAATATCCCAAAAGCTTTTCATATGATCAAAACAACCAATCAGTAGTAATGCAGATAATCAGAAAAAATCTTACAGGCAGGCGCAGGTGGAAGTAAAAACCCTCGACGTTTCGGCCATCCTGGCCTTTCTCAAGAGGGTATACCCTTTAGGTGTGCTTCAACCACCATTGTTTTAATTGAAAAAAAAACATTTACCAAGTTAAGTGGACCCCCTGCTTGTGTTTGCAAGGTACTGATGTTGGACATGCAGAGGAGGGAAGGCTAGTCTAAATCACTGCTCTGTTTTGCCCTTATGATAAAAGGCACTTTTAGGCTGGGTTGAGTAGACTACTGACCCTTACTGCCCCGTCTCCCTGTGTGCCAGTGTCCCACGCTCTGCACTGTGCCTGGAGCTGCTTCTGCTAATGGAAACACATTTTTGGAATTTTTTCGATTTCACTAGTACAGTTATAGGGGGTTAACATCCTCTGCCTGCAGACCACAATGTGATAAACAACTTTCAACATGCTGAGGTCGGTCAGATGAAGAAATGGTGCAGCAATGTTCCTTGGGTAAAGTATTCTCACTTTTTTTGGTTTCTACGAATAGGATGAGCGAACTTCTTGAAAGTTCGATTCGGGCGATTCGCCGAATTTCCCCAAGAAATTCGGGTTCGCACGAATCGAACTTTCACGAATCGCTCATCTGAAAAAAAAAATGCAGGCATGGTGGGCGGCGGAAGCCGGCCCGCTGACAGCGCAGCCGGCCTGGCCGCTCCCACCATGCCGGCATTTTTTAAAAAAGCAAACACTTACCTGCATGGTCGGAGCGTGGAGGCCGGCGCCGCTCTCAGTCGCCCTCTGATGACGCGTCCTCTGATGACAGCTGAGAGCGGCGCCGGAGCGTGGAGGCCGGCGCCGCTCTCAGCTGTCATCAGAGGACGTGTCATCAGAGGGCGCGTCATCAGAGGGCGCCTGAGAGCGGCGCCGGCCTCCACGCTCTGACCATGCAGGTAAGTGTTTGCTTTTTAAAAAAATGCCGGCATGGTGGGAGCAGGCAGGCCGGCTGCGCTCCCACCATGCCGGCATTTTTTATTTTTTTTTTCAGGGAAAATTCGATCGGCACGAACCCAAAAAAATTCGGTTCGTGCCGAATCGAATTTTCCCTGAAATTCGGAGCGAATTCCGGTTCGTCCGAACCTGTTCGCTCATCCCTAGTGGCTACCCAAAAAAAAAAGGGTAGCGACATCACAAACGATAAAACCACTGATATTCTGTGCAACCATAAATGTATGAAATTCTGGTTAGAGTTAAACCGGGTCCTTCAGCGTGATTTAATAAAAAGCCCAAACTCTTCAAAAACTATTCCCCAGCATCTAAAATTTTAGTCACCTACTTATTATTCTTTCCCCCACTGGGCTGCAACTCTGTTCAGGACTCCAAGATATGGGCACCGCCATCTTGACTCAGAAGCATCACACATACTGAGGAGAGGAGAGCGGGATAAAGTACAGGGGATGGATTATAGCTGTGATTTGCACAGACAGAGCAGAGCTGGGGTCAGGGAAAGGTCAGCAATCCCAGAATGCAATCCAGCACAGTCAGAAGACACTTCCTGTTTGCAGACTGCCTGATGCTCCATGAGCCACCATCTTGGATGTTTAAAGGCTCATAACATGCAGTACATGCATGATTTTTAATGTGAGCAATCTGTATGTACAGGGAAACATATAAGATATGTTTTTATTCAGGGTTAAGGTCCGCTTTAAGCTTTGATTTTTGTACTGCAAAGTCTAACAATTCTACTTCCGACATTTAGCTTCAGTCAGCAGAACATCGTTATTACTGTCGGCACCAAGATGGACACATTACTGAGTTTCCATCTAACAAGCACCTAGTCAAAGCTTTCTGTTGTTTATCTCGGTACAGCGCCCAACTGCTTAAAAACGCTGTACTTGGAGATTTCGTCTTTGTTCCTCATACAAAAAGTCATAATTACTAAATTTCCACATATATTGCTTTTCTTTTGTTCGGTACTCCGGCCAATATAGTTAGCAAATCTACCACGCTGCCACTGAATGCTAGCCCATTGCTACCTTGTCAGCCCTCTTTCAGGAAAATTTTAGCCCATCACCTGTATATACCTCAAGTCTTAAAATGATTGGAGAGCCGTGAAGAGAACTAAAAATATAAAAGCTGGAGGTCGCTGCTGCCAGAGGACTACAAGGTCCAGGATTGTATTTTGTACAAAGTTTTCTAGCAAAAGTAAAGCCAAAACAGACTGAAATTACACTGCAATGGAGTTTCCCTGGTCAGTGCGTCCTCAGGCCTCCTCTCCACTATGGCCCTTATTTATGAAGGAATAGCGACAGGTAGCGACTGATGAGCGGCCGGTAATGACGGGCCCCGCCACGAGAACGCCGGCTCCCCACCACAATCACACATTTATCAAGCCAATCCTGCTTAGCGACTGAGATAGCGCCATATATGGCGACTCATTCATCATTATTCCAGCCTCAGCCCACAGCGCCAGCGTCCGACCTTGAACAGCGACAGGTATGACCTCTCGCTACCTGGCGCTCTCCAATGCATTTCAATGGAACAATCTTTAAATATTCCTAATTAATTGTTATGATTTTTTTTTTTTTTTTTTTTAATGTGAAAAATTCTGTGACCACTTCTGCCATTTTAGATAATTTTTTTAAGGTAAAAAAAAAAAATGTACAGAATTGATATTACAAGTCTGATATTAATGTATTCATATTATAAAATTATTTAAAAAACTTGTTCTTTTTGGTTTCCAAAAATAGGGTTGTTTGGGGGTTAAAAAACTACTTTTAACCCATCGCCGCCATCGCTCTGGGGTTTAAACATGCATTTCACAGCGCGAGAATTTTTTGAGCGTGATTTTTTAATGAATATGGTGGGAGCCGGTCGCTATGGCCAGTCGCTATCATGCGCTCCCATACAGCGCGGAACCTGTCAAATAGCGACTCCTCACCCAATATTCAACATTACGGCAAACCGACTGAGTCGCTATCGACAACTGAACAACGGCCAAGCACAGCGACTACTAGCAGGCGCTGTGAAAATGCCGCTACAGTCGCTCAGCTGTCGCTACCTGCCGCTATTAATGAATCGGCCTCTATGTTTCCAACCAAATGTTGACAGATTTTAGTCAAAAAGGGTTAACTTCCCAATTTCTTGTTTATTGCATAGAACTCCATCCCCGAGACCCATTTCGCCCGGAAGGGATAACTAATTGCAGAACCTTTACTCTCGTCTCCTGCCTTCATACTGCTCTAAGCCAAAACTGCTCCTGACAAATGACATCCGGATAATTAGGAGGAACATTCAGGTTCTACGTTAGGCTTCCAGCGATGATTTGCCATAAATGAGCATTTTGTTGGCCCTCCCAAGGAAAGGAGGTGGGGGGGGGGGGTTGCTTCGGTTGAGGCAGACTATAAGAAGAGCCAGGGGGGAAATTCAGTTAGGAAATATTAACCACTATATTTAATACTTAAAAATTCCATATTGGCAGGGACTGTTCCACAGGATTGGCACATACAGTAGCATATTTGGTGGCAATATTCAAAAATAGGTTTAATGAGGAACCTGGCAGCTACAGACTAGCAAGTTAACATCTGTGGTGAGCAAGCTGTTGACGTTTTTCTAAGAGATGCCATCCTGGTGTATCTGAGTGAAAGCCACCTTATTTCGCTGCATCAGCATGGATTTATGAAGACAAGACAAACCCGATGAGCTTTTATGAGAAAGTTCAAGACTGGATCAGAATGAGTTATTGGATGTTATAATCGTGACTTTTCTAAAGCATTTGATACAGTGCCACACAAAAGATGAAAATGCTTGAACTAGGGAAAATGTGTGTACATGGGGCAAAAGATATGGCAAAATGATAGGAAACTGAGGATGGTTATTAATGGTACATGCTCAGGTTGGACCACCATCAATAGCGGAGTACCACAGGGATCAGTAATAGGCCCAATTATATATATAAATATATACTGTGTGATAGGGATTTATTCAAAAGGGGAGGAGGGATGGTTGTTTTGTCCCTGCTATTGGATTTTGTTTTTAATATATATCTGATAGTGTATTTGTAAACCATTAATAAATATTGATTCATTTATGATACTTTTTTGATTTAAGCTATTTGATTCGGTGGTGCCTGAGGTTTTCTCCGGTGGCAGTTGGGGCCACACATCTTGTGTGTTTGTGTTTGGATATACTTTATTGGAGGCTCCTTTAAGGCACACCTTAAAAAAAATATAGTGGGGGTGGTGCATTGAAACTTTAAAACTTAAACTATATATATATATATATATATATATATATATATATATATATATATCTCAAATATCAATCTTTGCGGATGATACTAAGCTGTGTAAACTCAATGGCAATAATATGGCAGTAAGCAGCTCCCCTGATGCCTGTCCCATGTGCGTCTACTCCATTTCCTGCAGCGCAGAGTAGAAGCCATAGCAGGGACCCTAAGTTTGTTCGCCTTTCAACTTCATTTCTCCAGGACCATGCAAAAAAGAGTTCCAACAGTCACTTTGTCCCTTGGTGCTCTCCGCATGAGCGAGAATGGTAATGTAAGTCCCAGTGGTTCTTAGCTGTCTCTAACCAAATGTGACTTGGATGCCTTCCTTGCATGTAATAACATTACCAGATATGGCTACTAGACCACTGGAAGGAGATCTATAGTGGCTGGGATGTCCTCCTTGCATGTAATAACATTTCTTGCTATGGCTACTAGACCACTGGAAGGAGATCTATAGTGGCCGGGATGCCCTCCTTGCATGTAATAACATTTCTTGCTATGGCTACTAGACCACTGGAAGGAGATCTATAGTGGCCGGGATGCCCTCCTTGCAGGTAATAACATTACCAGCTATGGCTACTAGACCACTGGAAGGAGATCTATAGTGTCCGGGATGCCCTCCTTGCAGGTAATAACATTACCAGCTATGGCTACTAGACCACTGGAAGGAGATCTATAGTGGCCGGGATGCCCTCCTTGCAGGTAATAACATTACCAGCTATGGCTACTAGACCACTGGAAGGAGATCTATAGTGGCCGGGATGCCCTCCTTGCAGGTAATAACATTACCAGCTATGGCTACTAGACCACTGGAAGGAGATCTATAGTGGCCGGGATGCCCTCCTTGCAGGTAATAACATTACCAGCTATGGCTACTAGACCACTGGAAGGAGATCTATAGTGGCCGGGATGCCCTCCTTGCATGTAATAACATTTCTTGCTATGGCTACTAGACCACTGGAAGGAGATCTATAGTGTCCGGGATGCCCTCCTTGCAGGTAATAACATTACCAGCTATGGCTACTAGACCACTGGAAGGAGATCTATAGTGGCCGGGATGCCCTCCTTGTATGTAATACCATTACCAGCTATGGCTACTAAACCACTGGAAGGAGATCTATAGTGGCCAGGATGCCCTCCTTGCATGTAATAAAATTACCAGCTATGGCTACTAGACCACTGGAAGGAGATCTATAGTGGCCGGGATGCCCTCCTTGCAGGTAATAACATTACCAGCTATGGCTACTAGACCACTGGAAGGAGATCTATAGTGGCCGGGATGCCCTCCTTGCAGGTAATAACATTACCAGCTATGGCTACTAGACCACTGGAAGGAGATCTATAGTGACCGGGATGCCCTCCTTGCATGTAATAACATTACCAGCTATGGCTACTAGACCACTGGAAATAGATCTATAGTGGCCGGGATGCCCTCCTTGCCTGTAATAACATTACCAGCTATGGCTACTAGACCACTGGAAGGAGATCTATAGTGGCCGGGATGTCCTCCTTGCAGGTAATAACATTACCAGCTATGGCTACTAGACCACTGGAAGGAGATCTATAGTGGCCGGGATGCCCTCCTTGCATGTAATAACATTACCAGCTATGGCTACTAGACCACTGGAAGGAGATCTATAGTGGCCGGGATGCCCTCCTTGCATGTAATAACATTACCAGCTATGGCTACTAGACCACTGGAAATAGATCTATAGTGGCCGGGATGCCCTCTTTCCATGTAATAACATTACCAGCTATGGCTACTAGACCACTGGAAGGAGATCTTCTTTTATATACAGGATAAATTATATGGACTAAACATTTTTTTCAGCCTTACTATGTTATGTAAAGCATTGACATAGAGACTACCATGGACAGCTCCAGCTGCAGTCTATCGTGTAGATTAGACAAGCACAGTCAGCTTTTCTTGTTGCTCAGGATCGGTGACCATTAGGGATGAGCGAACCGGTTCGGACGAACCGGAATTCGCTCCGAATTTCAGGGAAAATTCGATTCGGCACGAACCCGAATTTTTTTTGGCTCGTGACGATCGAATTTTCCCTGAAATAAAAAAAAAAAAATGCCGGCATGGTGGGAGGGGGCAGGCCGGCTACGCTGTCAGCGGGTGGCGGAAGCCGGCCTGCTGACAGCGCAGCCGGCCTGCCCGCTCCCACCATGCCGGCATTTGTTTAAAAAGCAAACACTTACCTGCATGGTCGGAGCGTGGAGGCCGGCGCCGCTCTCAGGTGTCCTCTGATGACGCGCCCTCTGATGACAGCTGAGAGCGGCGCCGGCCTCCACGCTCCGACCATGCAGGTAAGTGTTTGCTTTTTAAACAAATGCCGGCATGGTGGGAGCGGGCAGGCCGGCTGCGCTGTCAGCGGGCCGGCTTCCGCCGCCCGCTGACAGCGTAGCCGGCCTGCCCGCTCCCACCATGCCGGCATTTTTTTTTTTCAGATGAGCGATTCGTGAAGGTTCGATTCGGGCGAACCCGAATTTCTTGGGGAAATTCGGCGAATCGCCCGAATCGAACTTTCAAGAAGTTCGCTCATCTCTAGTGACCATATTTGAGGACTGGTGAGCTGTCTTTTTCTTGTTACTATCATGGAGAGTTAAGCCTCTGAAACCATTTGCCCTTTCTTTTATAAGGGTTATCAGGTCAGGATATTACACACATGAAAACCCCGGGAGTGTGAATGTTGGCCGCAGCGCAGCTGAATCCAGATTTTTGGGTGTAACAGGAACTGGCTTTACTGGAACATGAGTGAAGTAAGAGAATGTCACCTTACATGGTGAATAACATAGGCAGGAAAAAAGTTATAGAGATCACCTCAATGTACAGGAAACACAACATTCAGCAGATAATGTACAACAGAGTCTACACATAGGAAAATCTACGTCATAAATGTAAAATTGCATTAACCTAGAAATCTAGATGCATATCACAGAGACAAGCTATAAGCTGTTGCACATTATCTCCAATAGTTTTCACCCATGGGTCAAGAGAAGGAATGAATATTCATCGTCTGCACTTTTAGCTTGTAGCAAGTTAACATAAAATATTTTTTGCTATGCTTCCCTGTCCCACAGTGCCAGGGCCAGCCCCAGGTGTATCTTGGCCCTTGGGAGATTTTTTTTAGCCCTCACATGATAGCCTCACAACCTGCTGCCAGCCAATAGAGTCTACCAACTGGCTACTTGATTGCTATGCAGATGGACAAGCACAGACTGACAAGGTCTAACCAATCAACCTTGGTCTTTGACATGTTAAATAAACGGCACCTGTACCCATTGTGTATAGTGAGTTCTAGGATGAAAAGGATTTTGGCTTATTATGGATGCCTAGAGGGCATTCAAGTGGACCAAAATCCACCTCATAGTCTTATAGATTCCAGGGCAGGCATACTCACTGCCCCCGGGACATCCAGATTTGGGATGCCCCGGGGTTTTTGTGCAACCTGTAGGATTTCACACAACAGGACATTCCCGATCAGGGTGCAAAACCCAGCATAGTCAAAAGGGAGCATAATCAGAGTTTGGTTTAGGTTAAGGTTTATAGTTTATGTTTTTGAAATTTCAACCACCTTAGGGTTAAGGAAGCCTTTTTGTGGCATTATGAGTTGTGTTATAAATGGATGGATAGCGCCGTACACTGCTCTTGTATTGAAGTAGCATCCCCGATTCTTGGCAGAGCCATTGACTTGTATATGAAGATTTTCCAATCAGCCAGGACAGGCAACAAGATTTTCAGGAGATTGTATTCTTTCAGTTGTCATCCTTGGCCTATCTATTTGATGTCATCCTTATTTCAGCATTTCCTTCCTCATCATCTTTCTCTCTCAAAGTTACAAAAGCATCTTTGTATATATGCCGTTATCTTACATGGCCAGCATGTGGGACTGTTTCAATTGGCAAAATCGGGAAAAAAGTACATGATTCCGGTACTGGCCAATCAGACTGAGAGGAGGTTGTAGAAAACATTTTTCTATTCATATAAGGGATGAAAGGACGGAGACTCCTAGTCCTGAATTAATGAATAAACAGGAGAGAGCAGTCAGACCTAAACCCTAAACAGGTAGATTGTATTTTAAAAGAGTTGTAAGATTAGATGACCAGAAAAGTTTTTATAACTGTTGCACTCTTACCCCAATTTCAATATTAGTGAGTGGGTGCATGGTCCGCGGAGACATCAAATTAACAGTAACCAGTAACAATCCAATATAGTGATGGTTGTTTCGGGGTGCACTAGGGCCTCCTTCCTCAGGACCAACCACATTCATACACTTTGAATGTTAGTTGGTTGGTTTGAATGTGGTTGGCCCCAGTGCACCCCGAAATGCTGAGCGACAACCATCACTAGATTGGATTGTTACTGGACTGATATTTGCCTAATACAATTTGATTTTTGAGGATATCCGGAGTGCTGGTTCTTTTTGAGGACTTGAGGACCAGATCAGACAATGGCCTCCTTCCAGCAAATAGCCACTTTGGCCCTTATTTATCAAGGGCTAGCGCCAGGTAGTGTCTGACGAGCGCCAGGTACCGACAGCTAACGGCGGCTACCGACTCAAGTACGCCCGGCGGCGGTCACAATGACGCATTTATCACGCTAAATGAGGCTAGCGCCGGCGAGATCGTCATCTAGCGCGGGATTCATCATGTAGCCGACTGCAACGAACAGCGCCGCTGCTAATCCCATCACAGCGACAGGTATGACCTGGCGCTCCCTGGCGTGGTCCAATGCATTTCAATGGAGCAATCTTTAAATAATCATAATTAATTGCTATTACTGTTTTTTTTTTTTTTTTAAATGTCAAAAATTCTGTGACCACTTCTGCAATGTTAAAGTAAAAAAAAATAAAAAATAAAAAATGTGCAGAATTGATATTACAGGTCTGATATTCATGTATTCATATTACAAAATGTTTAGAAAAACTTGTATAATTTTTACATTAAAAAAAAAATGGTTGTTTGGGGGTTAAAAACTACTTTACACACATCGCCGCCAGCGCTCTGGGGTTTAAACAAGGAATTCACAGCGCGAGAAATTTTTGAGCGTGATTTGTTAATGAATCTGCAGCAAGCCGTTCGCTCTGGCCATTCGCTGTCAGGCGCACCCATACAACGCGGAACCTGTGAAACAGCGACCCCTAACCCCGTATTCAACATTACCGCACACCGACTGAGTCGCTGTCAACAAGCAAACCCCGGGCAAGCACAGCGAATACTAGCTGGCGCTGTGAAAATCACGCTACTGGCGCTCATCTGTCGCTACCTGGTGCTATTAATGAATCGGCCTCCCCGTCTCCAGTGAAACCTATTTCATTATGATGTTACCTTTTTGTTCCTTTCTGTACACTACTGTATATTTCTGGGTCCCGCAAGCGCTCGGGTAGTGTGCCACTCAAATTTCTGGGTCTCTCTCTTTGCCTCGACTCTTTTTTCTTAAGTGTTTGGCTGTGTCGTGAGCAAAGAAGCCCCTGATGGTTGCACTCAAAGGGCAATAGGCTTTCCATCAATGCAGGGCTGTATAGCTTGTAACTATTCTATATCTCATGTACATGCACTATGCCTTGAAAAAAATACCACAATTAACATAGGGTGTGCTGGGTTGCACCAGGAGGTTCTGGTAAAGCATGACGTAGGTTAGATCTGCTCTCCAGACTGTGAAAGATGCGGCTTTTGATTGTGGACATCAATAGGTCCAATGACCGGTATGTTTTAAATTGAACATACAATCGCAGCCCCAGTAACCCCGAAGCAATATTAGAACGATGAAGCATATCAGTTGCAGCCTGTTCTTCCTTTAGTCAGTGATTGATGAATTAGATGGTAATTGGACCTGTTCTGAGCTGCAGACATCCGTCTAGTGTCTAGCCAACAGTCTACTCTCTTCCCCAAGTTCTCCCTCCTCTTCTCTTTCACAGCAGATTGTGATGGGTCCTCTTTAAGATTGGAGGTTTGCCCCGCACTGATGTGGAAAGGAAAGATGCCTCCCAGAACCGTTGACAGACAAAGGTTAGCAGAGCCGGAAGCATTAAAATCATTAAGCTGCATCCAGCATTTGAACGATTGCCTCAGCCCCTCCAACTCCTCTATTAAACACTAAAGACGGGCGCATCGTTAATAATTTCTTTTCATTTCTGATGACCTCCTCCCTTAATTTACTTCTGAAGCTTGGTTGAGCTACAGACGTACCTCGCCTCACCTAGTAATTAGCAAGCATTAAAGCATATCATTAAAAAGTAATACGCTGCTCAGGCAAACTTGCAGGCGGGTTCCTATCTTTTTTGATTGCGGAGCGCCAGCTGGGGCCCATGTCATGAAAAAAAGCAACTGGGAACACAAAATCGGGCTAGAAAATACCTATACAGAGAATCATCTCACTGTGCAGGTTTATAGCAGCACTAATCTAGAGGTGTATGGACTGCAAAGGAAAAAGAAACGACCAACAAAGGATCTGCAGACACCAAAAAAACACAAAGTTGTTGGGAACCTCTACTGCATTCAAGTCCCTGAAGATAATACAAAATCATGTGTTAAATCTGCCTTTACAAACAGATATTTATACTTTCATTTGATAGGAGTCTACATGTATCAAGTCTCAATACTCACTCCACCCATGGCATCAGTTGGCCCAGTTTACTCACCTTCTACCTGATCCAACAGCGCATGCGCTCCCTGCGCCACTCCCTGCTTTACCTTTAGCAAGGTACGTGCCCACGCCGGGCATTTGCAAATGGCTGCCGCAAGAACGCTCCCTGTTAGAGGGTAGTGGGGATGCAGCCGCCGGCACACTCAGGTACACTCGACAGGACTCAGCTAGACTTGGCTAGAGACGAGTCTTAGACGATCCTTAGACGAGTGGACGCGAGCAGATCCGATCGCGCAGATTGGACAGGAGGCCATGCATGCCCCGTAGGACCAGAGAGAAGAAAGTTAGTTTGGGCAACCTGGGGGGTTCCACACAGCGGGGCATCCCCGATCGGGGTGTCCCAGGGCCAAGGACCAAAACCCAGGATAGTCAAAAGGGAGCATAATGGGAGTTTGGTTTAGGTTAAAGTTTATAGTTCAGTTTTATGTTTTTGAAATTGCAACCACTTTAGGGTTTATACTTTCATTTTATACTTTCATTTGACTGGAGTTTACATGTACCAAGTCTCAATGTAATGCACATCACTTCGTATGCTTAGCAATATCATTACTGTACACAAAGTGTGATCTTGAGCATGGGAGGCCTTTGAAGTGTGCAGACTGTGCGATTGTACAACGACATCTCATTCTGTCTATGAGGAGGCACCAGGAGATTTAAGTTCTCCACAAACTTGGTAGCTTTCTCTTTTCCACTTTTCCCCTCTTTCCCTGCCCCCTGCATTTATTTATTTTTTCTCATTTTCTCGCTATCTCCTTTTTCCTGTCTCAATCTTTTTCTCTTTTACATGATCCCTCCTTTTGTTCTTTCCTTTCTTATTACCATTTTCTTCCCCTTTTCCACATTCTATCCCCTCCTCTTTTTTATGCTCCCTCCTTCTCTCTCTTTGTTATACCTTTCATATAGTTCCCTTTTTCAAACTTTCATTCCTATCTCTGTATCACTCTTGTTTCAGGGTTTCCCCGTCTACTTTCTCTGTCTCTCTCTATTTTCTTTCTTCCATTTCCCCTTTATCAGACTTTGGCCCTTATTTAACAAGGGATAGCGACAGGTAGCGAATGGTGAGCGAACGGTAATGACGGTCACCGCCACGAGAACGCCGGCTCCCCTCCGCAATCACGCATTTATCAAGCCGATCCTGCTTAGCGGCTGACAGAGCGCCAGATAGCGAATCATTCATCATTATTCCAGCCTCACCCCACAGCACCAGCGAGCGACCTTGAACAGCGACAGGTATGACCTCTCGCTACCTGGCGCTCTCCAATGCATTTCAATGGAACAATCTTTAAATATTCATAATTAATTGCTATTAATGTTTTTTTTTTTTTTTTTTTAAATGTCAAAAATTCTGTCACCACTTCTGCAATGTTAGATATTTTTTTTAAGGTTAAAAAAAAAAAAAAAAAATTTGTGCAGAATTAATATTACAGGTCTGATCTTAATGTATTCATATTACAAAATGTTTTGAAAAACATGTTTTTTTTTTTTTTTTAAATATGGTTGTTTGGGGGTTAAAAAACTACTTTTAACCCATCGCCGCCAGCGCTCTGGGGTTTAAACAAGCATTTCACAGCGCGAGAATTTTTTGAGCGTGATTTGTTAATGAATATGCTGGGAGCCGTTCGCTATGGCCATTCGCTGTCATGCGCTCCCATACAGCGCGGAACCTGTCAAACAGCGACTCCTAACCCCGTATTCAACATTACCGCACACCGACTGAGTCGCTGTCAACAACCGAACAACGGGCAAGCACAGCGACTACTAGCGGGCGCTGTGAAAATACTGCTACTGTCGCTCATCTGTCGCTACCTGGCGCTATTAATGAATCGGCCTCCCCATCTCTATCATTGTCTTAGTTCAAATGTATGTACAGAATGTGTGTGTTTGCTGGGTCCCATTCTGAAATCTTGCATGGAAAGGGGGGGGGAGGGCATTCAACCTAAGACTGGCCCTGACCATGAGCTTACATGAGATGCTGACACTTTTATTTTGTGCATTTCATCCAAGTTTTTCATCCTTTTTTCATGGAGTATCACTTTTAATTTTCCAATTATGTCAAGTACCACCCTACCACCACAATACAACTTCCTGGGAGGATGGAGGTCCACTCTGAAGACCAATAATGTATTTAATATAGCTCAACGGGACAGACCCTTTTGAAGCAATGCCATTATCCCAAGACGCTTCCGCCTGCAGCTTGTTGACTTATTGGCCACTTATTGGAGCAGTATCTTGCCTGCTGTTCCTTGAGTACCACCAGAGGTAAGCTTGGGTACTATTACCATTGATTGAGAAACCCTGCATTACATTTAGCCTAGGAGGACCTAGCACAGTGCTTCTGGGATGTTTGGTGGTCTTACCGTGCTATTTCTGTGTATTTGGATGCTTAGGTTGCTTAATAGACACACACACAAAATCTTCAGACTTGTTTTTTTTTTTTAAATCAGGTGCCTGCATAGCAAGCATTGTTGGTCAGTAGGCACAGAACCATATCCCATCAACACTAAAGGTTAGAAGGCTATTTAAAAATGTTGACGATGAGAGATAAATTTGGCTTTTGAGCCTTTAGATTCAGATTCTGCAGATTCTTTGTATTTGTCCACGCATGGGATGCATACATCCAAGGATGTAATTTTTTCGGTAGAGGAAATACAATACTGTGCTTGGAAACACAATTGCAATTACAATTGCCTAGTCCATTTAGCAGTGAAGGATATATATATATATATATATATATATATTTATATAGTTACCCATAGAATAGAAGGTATATAGTAGCTAACACCACAAGCAAACCATCATGATAACTTCTAATCTATATCTGGTTTCTGATTCTGGCCAATTCTGATTTGTCTAGGACAGTGATACTCAACTGGCAGACCGAGGTCCAAATGCGGACCTCGGCACCAGATTTCCGGACTCCTGCCCTGACAGCCCTGCACTCAGTTGCTTCTGTGTTGATGAGCTCAGAGCTTCCTCGCTGATGTAGTGCGGGGAGGCCGATTCATTAATAGCGCCAGGTAGCGACAGATGAGCGCCAGTAGCGTGGTTTTCACAGCGCCAGCTAGTATTCGCTGTGCTTGGCCGGGGTTTGCTTGTTGACAGCGACTCAGTCGGTGTGCGGTAATGTTGAATACGGGGTTAGGAGTCGCTGTTTCACAGGTTCCGCGTTGTATGGGTGCGCCTGACAGCGAATGGCCAGAGCGAACGGCTTGCTGCAGATTCATTAACAAATCACGCTCAAAAATTTCTCGCGCTGTGAATTCCTTGTTTAAACCCCAGAGCGCTGGCGGCGATGTGTGTAAAGTAGTTTTTAACCCCCAAACAACCATTTTTTTTATATGTAAAAATTATACAAGTTTTTCTAAACATTTTGTAATATGAATACATTAATACTTAAAAAAAAATCCTAACATTGCAGAAGTGGTCACAGATTTTTTGACATTAAAAAAATGTCAATTAATTATGATTATTTAAAGATTGCTCCATTGAAATGCATTGGACAACGCCAGGGAGCGCCAGGTCATACCTGTCGCTGTGATGGGATTAGCAGCGGCGCTGTTCGTTGCAGTCGGCTACATGATGAATCCCGCGCTAGCTGACGCTCTCGCCGGCGCTAGCCTCATTTAGCGTGATAAATGCGTCATTGTGACCGCCGCCGGGCGTACTTGATTCGGTAGCCGCCGTTAGCTGGCGGTACCTGGCGCTCGTCAGACACTTCCTGGCGCTAGCCCTTGATAAATAAGGCCGTTAGTCTCCCTGCCATTCCTTTCCCCCCAGCTTTGCCCCATCCAGCCCAGTCTCTCTGTCCCATCCATTCCTGTCCTCCCTGTTTTGTCCATCCAATCCCCGGACTCCCAGCATTGCCAATCCATTACTCTTCCAGCTCTGGCCATTTATCACCCCCCCAGCTCTGCCCATTTATTCCTGTCCTAGTTCTGCCCAGCCATCCCTTCTGCCAGCTCTCTCTCCATCCCTCCCTGTCTTTCCTCTTCTGTCAATCCATCCCTCTTCCTTACAGCTTCTCTCCCACGAGCATCTATACATCCTTGTTAGCTGTAGATTCTGTGGGGTGAAAAAAAACTTGTTTTTCTCCCCAAGTGCCCAATATGATTGTTGGGGTGAGCAGCCTTTTTTAATTTGGCCTAGGGAATCTATAGCCCCTCCCCCAATGTGCTGATTTCTAACTATCCACCCCCCCCCCCCGACAGCCCCCCGTCCAGACCTTCACCTCTCACTGCCTTTAAATGCACCTTTACAAAAAGTGGTTGAGTACCCCTGGTCTAGGACTTACTGTAGCCTTGCTTTCCTCTAGCCTTCCTTGATTCCTGTTGACTTTAGTAACTTTTCCATTGCTCCATTTCATTTGATTGCCAGACCCCTTGCACCATGCAGCCACCTTATTCATGCCATTTAGGCCCCTTGAGAGTTTGGAGTTGTCTTGACTATTTGGTCCTTGGCAGACACCAGATACCCAACACTTACAGAAATTCCCCCATAGCTAAACATTCAGTCTGGTGGACTGACCACTAAATAATGAATGTCATTTATAAGGTGGTTCTGTATCTGCTTGCCAGGCCGAGCTTGCTTTCTGCCTTAATTAACCGTCTGTTTAAAATAACTAAGAGCAAACGTTGAGCCACTGCTGTGAGCCCATCAAATATTCTGCAATAATATGCAACAAAGCCCCTTTAATTTTTCATAAGCACCCCCAATTATTTTATCCCCCTGCAAAACTGCTCTCTGAACATTTGCCTACTTTACAGCTGAAAATCCAGAATTTTCTATTTTTCGCTTCCGCTGCTTCGAGTCTGATGGCGATAATGCTGATGTTGCAGCTGGGAGCTGAATAATATAAATATCTTCCTCCAGCGACAAGAATTACAATTAATTATTTATACCGAGCCGACAAATTCCCCGGCTCTGTGCTGCGCCGAATGCCATAGAACCGCGCTGTCCTGGGCGAATCATTAGCAGGGATTGTGGGTAATAGATCTGACCTGACCTCGGATAAGAGTTTGTGCTTTAGCAGGATCACAAACTTAAAGAGACAGAGAATGCAGAGAATTAGAATTGAATGGAATTCAGAGGAAGTCCCCTTATTTGTACAATATTTGCCATTGTGATTACCATGGCGCTATTCCACATGCCAGCTGCTCTACCTATTATAGCTTGTTCATCGAAAGGCATCCTACCCCACTCTTTTCTTCTTTTTCTGCACTCAACGAAGGGCAGTAAGATAGAACTGAGATAGCGCCAGATAGCCACTCATTCATCATTATTCCAGCCTCAGCCCACAGCGCCAACGTCCGACCTTGAACAGCGACAGGTATGACCTCTCGCTACCTGGCGCTCTCCAATGCATTTCAATGGAACAATCTTTAAATATTCATAATTAATTCATAATAATGTTTTTTTTTTGTTAAATGTGAAAAATTATATGAATATGGTGGGAGCCGGTCGCTATGGCCAGTCGCTATCATGCGCTCCTATACAGCGCGGAACCTGTCAAATAGCGACTCCTCACCCAATATTCAACTTTACTGCACACCGACTGAGTCGCTATCAACGACCGAACAACGGACAAGCACAGCGACTACTAGCGGGCGCTGTGAAAATACTGCTACAGTCGCTCAACTGTCGCTACCTGCCGCTATTAATGAATCGGCCTCCCCGTGTTACCTTAAAATGTATTTAGAATATTAGGTGCTTGGGGGGTTTTCCCCTTCCTCCATTTCCGCCAGGTAACCTGCCAGGGTTTGTGACCAGGGTAGGTAGGCCCAGTGCTCACTGGAGGGGGTGAACCTATTGCTGAGCCACCAATAAATGGAGTAGCTTACAAAAACGCCATGTGTGTGCTACTCCGCCACATAGTGAGGCTTTTCCTGGACCTCGAGAGGCAGCTGAGCGGAAGTGGAAAACTGGATCTGGGGGGGTTGGTAGGTATGTACAGGTAATGTGACGGGGGCATCTGAATAGGGCTCTTTGGACAGAAATTCTATTATTATTATTGTTTATTTATACAGCGCCTTTACCTTGCTTAGCGCTTCACAAGGTATGATTACAGACAAGGTAAAACATAGTACAGGGAACAATACAAAACTAGATGCTACAAGGTTCAAACCAAGTGTTGTGAGCACAGGAAACAACAGGAAGGAGAGCCCTGCCCTTGCGAGCTTACAGTCTAAAGGATGGGGGCGGGGTCACAAGTGGTAGAGCTTGAGTTAGACGGCATGTGCCGGTGAAGGTTATAAGAGTTGCTTAACGTGGACCAAAACCCATGCGATCGGCTTGAGGTTTATTCTCTTATGGTAGGAAAATCCAGGGGGTGACAGGTTTAGTGTATCAGATGGACAGAACATGTCACCCCTGATTTCCACTTCCTCCCCTTGCGCCATAGGACCAGGAAGAGGTGAGTGGATTTCGGCGACCTGGGGGGTTTCACCCCCGGTGGAAAGGACCAAAACCCAGAATAGTCAAAATCCTGGGTTTTGGTCCACTATAACAAGAAAAACCCCGCCTATACCATTATCTTTCTTTCCCATCTTGAAAAGTTGTGAGGAATGTCTATTTGAAAAAATCAAGACACTTGCTATGTGTTCTTCCTGAGCATTTATTCAGATAGTTTTCGGGCAGGCTGATTCATCACTAACGCCAGGTAGCGACAGATGAGCGTCTGTAGCGGCATTTTCAGAGCGCCCGCTAGTAGTCGCAGTGCTCGGCCGTGGGTCGCTACTTCATAGTGACTCAGTCGCTGTTCAGTAATGTTGAATACATGGTGAGGAGTCGCTATTTGACCAGTACAGCGCTGTATGGGAGCGCATGTTAGCGACTGGTCAGTGCGACCGACTCACACCATATTCAGCAAAAAAACAGCCTCACAAATCTCTGGCGCTGAAAAATACTTGTCTGAAGCCCAGAGCGCAGGAGGCGGTGTGTTTAAAGTCTGTTTTTCAGCATTTATCAACTAGTAACAAAGCGAAAACATATGGAATTACATTGTAGCAACATTGTAACATGAACACTTTAATGCCAGACCTGTAATGTCATTTCTGAGGAAATATATAAAAAAATGAAAAAAATATGAAAAAACTGCTATTTCAATGCCAGAAGAGGTCACAGAATTATTTGTGATTTTTTTGTAAAAAACAAAAAACAAAAACCCCATTTAAAGAGAAGAAAAGGATCATCCATTGAAATGTATGGGAGAGCGACAGGTAGCGAGAGGTCATACCTGGCGCTGTGCAAGGCTGAACGCTGGCGCTGTTCGCTGAGGCTGTGAAAATGATGAATCAGACTCTACATGGCGCTATCCCAGTCGCTAAACAGATTCTGCTTGATAAATGTGTAATTGCGTGCCGTGTCCGGCGTTCACCAGTCGCTACCTGTCGCTACCTCACATTAACCAGTCGCTACCTGTCACTACCTCACATTAACCAGGCGCTACCTGACGCTATCCCTTCTAAAATAAGGGCCTAAGTTATACGCCAGAGACTGGATTATGGTGAACTGGTTGCATTCATTTGATTATGCACAAGTATAAGTACTGGTGCAGTTTTCCTTCCAGATATAGAGGCTGATTCACTACTAGCGCCAGCGGCTTAGAGCGACCGCTAGTAGATGCTGTAAGCAGGTATCGGGCACTGTAACCTAGCATTGCAGTCGCTGTAGTAACCTGGCTGGCATTGATGAATATGATGTGTGTTGGGCGCTCTAATAACAGCACAAGGCTGCAGCGAGCGAGAGGTAGTGCCAGCTCAATATGTCCGGCACTTAGCACTCAACACCATATTTAGTACTCTAAAGCTGGGCGCTATAGCATAGACTGCCAGACGCTGTGTGATTAAAGTCTGTGTTTGAACACATATCCACCAGTAAAAAAGCGAAAACACATGGAATTAAATAGTTGTAACACTGGGACAATAACACTTTAGTGCCAGACCTGTAATGACAATTCTGAATAAAAATATAAAAAGTCCAAAAAATGTATAAAAGTGTATGTTTGCAGCCAGGAGAGATTTGAGAAAATAAAATGTTTAATTGCCAAACACACTATTTATACACAACTAATGAAACACCATTTAAATGTATGGCAGAGCGACATTGAGCGACAGGTACTACATGGCGCTCCTGAGCCTAGAGCGCCGGCGCTATACACTGAGCCGGGTGGATTAATACATGTGATGCTACATGGCGCTGTTAGAGGCGCTCACCAGATTCGCTTTCATAAATGTGGTTTTGCGTACAGCGCACCAGATGCTGCCTGCCGCTACGAGGCGCTACCTGGCGCTATCCTTTCTTAAATAACCCCCATAAATAATAACTCAGGTAGATGGCCAAATATTGAAAGTCCACTTGGGTTAGACCTGTCACTACAGATAGGCCTTATGATCTCTATTCTTGGTGAAGATCTGTTTTCCCCAGTTAGCTGAGCGGTGCAATCTTGACAATGTGGATGATAGTGTTATTTCTTCCATAGGCCCTTATTTATGAAGGAATAGCGACAGGTAGCGACTGGTGAGCGACCGGTAATGACGGGCACCGCCATGAGAACGCCGGCTCCCCACCACAATCACACATGTATCAAGCCAATCCTGCTTAGCGACTGAGATAGCGCCAGATAGCGACTCATTCATCATTATTCCAGCCTCAGCCCACAGCGCCAGCGTCCGACCTTGAACAGCGACAGGTATGACCTCTCGCTACCTGGCGCGCTCCAATGCATTTCAATGGAACAATCTTTAAATATTAATAATTAACTGTTATTAATTTTTTTTTTTTAATGTGAAAAATTCTGTGACCACTTCTGCCATTTTAGATAATTTTTTTAAGGGAAAAAAAAAAAATGTACAGCATTGATATTACAGGTCTGATATTAATGTATTCATATTATAAAATTATTTTAAAAACTTGTTTTTTTTGGTTTCCAAAAATATGGTTGTTTGGGGGTTAAAAAACTACTTTTAACCCATCCGAACACAAACTAAGGGGTGCACCACTGTATCCTATAATGATGTGCTCACTCCTCAACAATCCCAACCATTTCTATGGGAGTGGCCATGAAAATCACACCTCCCTCCCCATGAGGAGCACCAAAAAGTTAATACTAACAACCTGTATATTCAAAAAATATATATTTTATTAATACATGTAAATACTAAAAGTATACAAAACACACACAACACAGGACAATTAAAACCAAATGGAGGGTCCCTAATATAATTGCTCTAAATATATGATATCAAGCCAACCCAGAGAATGGGTAATCTACTATAAATATTCTGTGATGCGGTTGCTCCAAAAGTAGTCAGAATGGGCAATACTATAACCATGAAAAGGATACAGGAGTCTGTGAACGCAGGGATAATATTATTATTATTATTAGATTTTTTTAAGGGGAAAAAAAAATGTACAGAATTGATATTACAGGTCTGATATTAATGTATTCATATTACAAAATTATTTAAAAAATTGTTTTTTTGGTTTCCAAAAATATGGTTGTTTGGGGGTTAAAAAACTACTTTTAACCCATCGCCGCCAGCGCTCTGTGGTTTAAGCATGCATTTCACAGCGCGAGAATTTTTTGAGCGTGATTTTTTAATGAATATGGTAGGAGCTGGTCGCTAGGGCCAGTTGCTATCATGCGCTCCCATACAGCGCGGAACCTGTCAAATAGCGACTCCTCACCCAATATTCAACATTACGGCAAACCGACTGAGTCGCTATCAACTACCAAACAACGGCCAAGCACAGCGACTACTAGCGGGCGCTCTGAAAATGCCGCTACAGTCGCTCAACTGTCGCTACCTGCCGCTGTTAATGAATCGGCCTCCCCGTGTAAAGGAACAAGGCAACCTGGGTTTTGGTCCACTTTAAGCCAGGTTATATGCTAGAAATTCTGCAGCTTATACTAGCTTCTCTGGCGCAGGAGATGAAGCGGACGTGTGATATGTTTCCTTACATTGTGACCCCTGTAATTAATGCCTTTAAGTAATGGTTGCTCGTCTGGTTTACGTTGGCGCAGCATTGTTTTGGTGCCAATAACATCACTGCTGGGTAATGCAATCATATTAACCAACAAAACCCACATTAAGCCGATAAAACAGCAACAGAAAGAACAGAAAAAAGACAAAGAAAACAGCGATCAGAATAACCCAGCGTGAGCGCCGCTGTTATTATTCCTGGTCGGCAATTTGGAACGGCTGTTTCTTGACTATAACTTTAGCTCACTTAGCCTATTTAGCATGTCTGCTATCTGGGGAACGAGAGGGCGTTAATGTTCCTGCTAATTCTATGTAATTCCACCTGCTTTCTGCTCTTAATCACACATGTGCTGGCGCAGGAAGCCACCAATAAAAGGACTGAGCGCCTCCCGTCACAATGGCGGATTTGTCAGGCGGCTCAGCGGGGCCCCCGCCACGCAGCAGAGTGTTGAATAGGAAGAGAGGCGCCAAACGCTGGGAGTGACTGACAGCTGTATGAAATGTCCCTGGAACCAGCCGCTGCCGCTGTGACGGCTGGAATTCTGCAGCGCTTTGCTCGGAATCAGACCAATAGAAATGGTTGTTGCTGTTCTTGTCGTTTCAATTATCTACTAATTAAACATTGTTTTCTACATTTACAAACAAGGAGTTGTGTAAGCGCGATTGTTAAAGCGAATGCCGACTCCACCGCACACAAGGATACACTGCATTAAGGGTGAGCGATCCGAACAAACCCCGGTCCAAACAGGGTATGAGCTTAAACCGGACCTTCAGCATCATTTAAACCGGACCTGAATAAGAGCCTATCTGATAGGTTTCTGCCCTGTACATACAGATTGCCGACATTAATCTGGACCTTCACCCTGAATAAGAGCCTATCTTGTATGTTTCCCCCACCCTGTACATACGGATTGCTCACATTAATTCGGACCTTCACCCTGAATAAGAGCCTATCTTGTATGTTTTCCCCACCCTGTACATACCGATTGCCCACATTAATTTGGACCTTCACCCTAAATAAGAGCCTATCTTGTATGTCCCCCCCCCTGTACATACAGATTGTCCACATTATTCCAGACCTTCACTCTGAATAAGACCCTATCTTATATGTTTCCCCCACCCTGTACATTCAGATTGCTCACATTAATCCAGACCTTCTCCCTGAATAAGAGCCTATCTTATATGTTTCCCCCCATGTACATACGGATTGCCCACATTAATCGGGACCTTCACCCTGAATAAGAGCCTATCTTATATGTTTCCCCCCATGTACATACATATTGCCCACATTAATTGGGACCTTCACCCTGAATAAGAGCCTATCTTATATGTTTCCCCCCATGTACATACATATTGCCCACATTAATCGGGACCTTCTCCCTGAATAAGAGCCTATCTTATATGTTTCCCCCCATGTACATACATATTGCCCACATTAATCGGGACCTTCACCCTGAATAAGAGCCTATCTTATATGTTTATAGTGGTTTATAGTGGGAGTGGTGAGAGATGCCTGATATCCATTGTCTATATGTTGGCATTTTATTTACACTTGTGAGCATATTTCCGTTGCATATTAAAGTTTTTTTTTTAAGTTACTGCACTAGGAGACTGATTCATCATTAGCGGCAGGTAGCGACAGATGAGCGTCTGTAGCAGGCATTTTCAGAGCGCCCGCTAGTAGTCGCTGTGCTCAGCCGTGAGTCGCTACTTTATAACGTAATGTTGAATACATTGTGAGGAGTCGCTATTTGACCAGTACAGCGCTGTATGGGAGCGCATGTTAGCGACTGCTCATAGCGACCGACTCGCACCATATTCAGCAAAAAAACAGCCTCACAAATCTCTGGCGCTGAAAAATAGTTGTTTGAAGCCCAGAGCGCAGGAGGCGGTGTGTTTAAAGTCTGTTTTCCAGCATCTATCAACTAGTAACAAAGCGAAAACATATGGAATTACATTGTAACAACATTGTAACATGAACACTTTTTGAGGAAATATTTAAAAAAATTAAAAAAGTATGAAAAAATTGCTATTTCAAAGCCAGAAGATGTCAAAGAATTATTTGTGATTTTTTTGAAAAAAATAAAAAAAAACCCGTTTAAAGAGAAGAAAAGGATCGTCCATTGAAATGTATAGGAGAGCGCCAGGTAGCGAGAGGTCATACCTGGCGCTGTGCAAGGCTGAACGCTGGCGCTGTTCGCTGAGGCTGTGAAAATGATAAATCAGACGCTACATGGCGCTATCCCAGTCGCTAAACAGATTCTGCTTGATAAATGTGTAATTGCGTGTCGTGTCCGGCGTTCACCAGTCGCTATCTGTCGCTACCTGTCATTAACCAGCCACTACCTGACGCTATCCGTTCTTAAATAAGGGCCTAGATGTTTTTTATGTTTTTAGCATGGACTTCTGGCTGCAGTCCGTGTTTGGCTCTGGGAACCTAAACTCGCAAAGTTCAGTATGAACCCAAACTTTATGTTTCAGGTTCCCCTATCTCTACTAACCAGTTTTTTGGGGCCTTTAAGTAGGACAGTTTAAACCAGTTTTTGGGTGGTGGGCATGGTGGGGATCTAATGGAGGTGTGGCTTATACAGGTGGCTAATTAAGAACAAAGATCTGCAGTGTTCTATGCTAATTACATGTATAATGAGGTGTAGCCCCGCCCCTGGTCACATGTTCTAGGGATCCTTCTTCCATAAAAGATCCTGGTGATTGAGCCAATGTTTAGCCAATCCATGCATTCCACTGCCACCATTCAGCCAAACAGAGCGTCTGTAAACCAAGCAGACATCCGGCATCCATCAGTGGGACCATAATATCAGCAGAATGTGACATTTAGGCCCTTATTTAACAAGGGATAGCGCCAGGTAGCGACTGGTGAGCGAACGGTAATGACGGTCACCGCCACGAGAACGCCGGCTCCCCACCACAATCACACATTTATCAAGCCAATCCTGCTTAGCGACTGAGATAGCGCCATATAGCGACTCATTCATCATTATTCCAGCCTCACCCCACAGCGCCAGCGAGCGACCTTGAACAGCGACAGGTATGACCTCTCGCTACCTGGCGCTCTCCAATGCATTTCAATGGAACAATCTTTAAATATTCATAATTAATTGTTAATAATTGTTAATAATTTTTTTTTTTTTTTTTAATGTGAAAATTTCTGTGACCACTTCTGCCATGTTAGATATTTTTTCAAGGTAAGAAAAAAAATTAAAAAAATTTTTTTGCAGAATTGATATTACAGGTCTGATATTAATGTATTCATATTACAAAATGTTTTTATAAACTTGTTTTTTTTGGTTTCAAAAAATATGGTTGTTTGGGGGTTAAAAAACTACTTTTAACCCATCGCCGCCAGCGTTCTGGGGTTTAAACATGCATTTCACAGCGCGAGAATTTTTGGAGCGTGATTTGTTAATGAATATGGTGGGAGCAGGTCGCTATGACCATTGGCTATCATGCGCTCCCATACAGCGCGGAACCTGTCAAATAGCGACTCATCACCTTGTATTCAACATTACTGCACATCGACTGAGTCGCTATCAACAACCGAACAACGGCCAAGCACAGCGACTACTAGCGGGCGCTGTGAAAATATCGCTACAGTCGCTCAACTGTCGCTACCTGGCGCTATTAATAAATCAGCCTCCCAGGTGTCCCTAGAGTTGGGACCGTCCCAGCAAATGTGGGGCATGGGGTCAGTTTAGGTTTAGAGGAAAGCAAGCAGGCATTGCAGCTCGTGGGAAACGGCGCGTGAAACATTAAAGATACTTGGCGCGTTTGCAAACTCTATCAGGCGGTAATTAGAATTTTTCACGCGCGGTCACAAACTCCCACAGCGTATAGGAGGAAAGTTTTCTCGCCGTCCCGGTGACGCGGGCGCACAGAGACTGGAGCAGTGTAATTACAAACTGTTGTTTTACCCCACTGGTTAATTGCTACATTGCTAAATCAATGCCGGCCATGACTTTCATTTCCAGCAAAGTAATTAATTGCAAAAGGGAGATGTTGGGAGATGGGAAGCGGTGACACCCGCTACACAGACGCGCTCACAAAGGATTTGTTGATGCAGGGAGCGTCAAGTCACTAATTAAGAAACATAAAATAAGGAATGGGTCGGGCCTTAAAGTGAAACTTATTAGCTGGGGATGGGTTAAATTATAACTTCGTTGTCATTAGAAAAAGCTTTTTTTATAGTCTTTTATTTTGTTGTGTATTTTGTACTGCCTGACCCTCCTGTACCCTTTATAAGACTTTAAAATGCCTCACTTGTATGGAGACGGGCTGTTATTTATTATCATATGTACTGATAGTTTCCGATAAAGGTCGTCTCTAAATACAGTATGACAAGGGATGCTGGGAGATACAAAGGAGCTCCTCCATTGTCTGCGGTCCAGCATAACACTCCATAGACTGGAAGCACGAAGTGTCCGCTACTTCAGCCATGGAGATCATTTATTTTACCAGACCATTTTCAACTTTTTCCAGCACTGAATTGTCACCTTTTAAATGGATTAAAACCCACGCTAGCCAGCCCTTGTGTCTGGCCTCTTGCCTGCTCTTGGGGCATCCCAGATTGTGTAATACACCGCAGGTTGCCCGCAAGTCTTTCCTGGAGCTTATCCTTAATATAATAATATTCCTTATTATGTGTATTACATCTATAGTGCTGGAGGGAATGCGGTTTAATAACAGGACAGTAGATGGCGCTGTTAGTTATATATATATATATATATATATATATATATATATATATATATATATATATACACTATAGCAGTGTAATTGTTGATTCTCCCTGTCTGCATGCAATTCACCTGACATGACAACTCTGACTCCCCATATATTCCAGTAAAACCAGTTGGTTTCCACATGATGTCTATATATCGATATTTATTTTACCACACCCCAGACTCTGCAACAAGCCCAGCATCCCTTTAGCTGAGGCACACTCTAGTGGCCAGCCATTAAAGCGGACCTTCACCCTGAATAAGAATTTATCTTATATGTTTCCCCCCTGTACATACTGATTGCCCACATTAATCCGGACCTTCACCCTGAATAAGAATTTATCTTATATGTTTCCCCCCTGTACATACAGATTGCCCACATTAATCCGGACCTTCACCCTGATTAAGAATGTATCTTATATGTTTCCCCCCCTGTACATACAGATTGACCACATTAATCCGGACCTTCACCCTGATTAAGAATGTATCTTATATGTTTCCCCCCTGTACATACAGATTGACCACATTAATCCGGACCTTCACCCTGATTAAGAATGTATCTTATATGTTTCCCCCCTGTACATACAGATTGCCCACATTAATCCGGACCTTCACCCTGAATAAGAATTTATCTTATATGTTTCCCCCCTGTACATAGATTGCCCACATTAATCCGGACCTTCACCCTGAATAAGAATTTATCTTAAATGTTTCCCCCCTGTACATACAGATTGCCCACATTAATCCGGACCTTCACCCTGAATGAGAATTTATCTTATATGTTTCCCCCCTGTACATACAGATTGCCCACATTAATCCAGACCTTCACCCTGAATAAGAACTTATCTTATATGCTTCCCCCACCCTGTACATACAGATTGCCCACATTAAAAATCATCCTATCAGAGGCCTCCCCCCCCCCACCAGCCTATTTTAAACTGGACCTTCAACATAATTTAATGATAAGCCCAAACCTTAAAAAAACTATTCCCCACCATCTAAAATGAATATATTTTAAAATTTTTAGCCATTTACTTTGATTCTTTTCACCACTAGGCTTCAGCTCTGTTCAGGGCTCTAGGGTACGGGCCTCAGAAGCATCACATACTGGGGAGAGGAGAGGGGTGAAAGTACAGGGCGGCGGGTTATAGCTGTGCTTTCCTCAGACAAAGCAGAGTTGGGGTCAGGAAAAGGAAAGCAATCCCAGAAAGCAAAGCAGCACAGTCAGAAGTCACTTCCTGTCTGCAGGAAGCCTGAGACTCCATGGGGCCGCCATCTTGGATGTTTACAGGTTCACAAAATTCAGGTAGAATGATGTTTAATGTGGGCAATCGGGATGTACAGGGTGGAGGGAACATATAAGATAGGATCTTATTTAAGGTGAAGAGCTGAGTTACATGCTGCCAATACATACCACCCAACTTTTCAGGGTGGGGAATAGGGGCAATATGTAAATGAAGCCACACCCTCTCATTGAGGGATGTATGAAACCACGCCCCCTCATTGAGGGATGGATAGGAGATAGGTTGTAAAAGTTACAACAATCTAAACACTTATGCAATGTAGTCACAAATATGCAAATAAATTATTTATTGCTGCAGATCTGCATGTTACACTTCAAAGAGGGGCAATTTGTAAATGAAGCCACGCCCCCTCATTGTGAGATGGATGAAGCCACGCCTCCTCATTGAAGGATGGATAGAAGATAGGGTGCAACAGTAACTAAAAAGGAAACACTTTGAATAGGCAAATAAATAATTTATTGATGCAGATCTGCATGTTAGACTTTAAAGAGGGATGCCTTCTCGTTGAGGGATGAATGAAGCCACGCCCCCCATTGATGGATGGATAGGAGATAGGGCACATGTTAGACCTCAAAGAGGGACAATATGTAAATGAAACCACGCCCCCTCATCGAGGGATGGATGAAGCCACACCCCCTCATTGAGGGATGGATGAAGCCACGCCCCCCATTGATGGATGGATAGGAGATAGGGCGCATGTTAGACCTCAAAGAGGGACAATATGTAAATGAAACCACGCCCCCTCATCGAGGGATGGATGAAGCCACACCCCCTCATTGAGGGATGGATGAAGCCACGCCCCCCATTGATGGATGGATAGGAGATAGGGCGCATGTTAGACCTCAAAGAGGGACAATATGTAAATGAAACCACGCCCCCTCATCGAGGGATGGATGAAGCCACACCCCCTCATTGAGGGATGGATGAAGCCACGCCCCCCATTGATGGATGGATAGGAGATAGGGCGCATGTTAGACCTCAAAGAGGGACAATATGTAAATGAAGCCACACCCTCTCATTGGGGGATGGGTGAAACCACGCCCTCTCATTGGGGGATGTATGATGCCACGCCCCCTCATTGAGGGATGGATAGGAGTTAGGATCCATGTTACACCTTAAAGAGGAACAAAGTAGAACAAAGGACAGTGGGACATGGACTCAAAAGAGGGACAGTCCCTCCAAATTAGGGACACTTGGGAGGTATGCCAATGTCACAAGTAGAAAGTCATAATAACGTGACTTGACATTGTATTTATTACTGTAATGAATGAGTTAGGGATAAATACTGTATATAACAATGTCTGGTTAGAAAACTCACTTCTTTTTTAGGACAGAAAACTGCCATTCACTTTCATTGTCTACCGGGTGTAAAACTGCCATTCACTTTCCTTGTCTACCGGGTATAAATTTTCACCTGGCGTTGAATCAGCCCCAAGGTAGACAATGAAAGTGAATGTCCGTTTTCTCTCTTAAAAAAGAAGTGCGTTTTCTTACCTGGCTCTGAATCGACCCCATAATCTAATTCAGCCTAGAATTCCAGTTTAGTGCCAGGCAGCCTAGGCCCAGCTTAACTGCGGGTATCCCCGACGTGTCGCAGGAGTTAACACATAAAGCAGAGCTGTGGTTAATGTACGGACCTTTTTCTGCATTAATTTCCATTAAAATCTAGATCCATCACATTGATGGCGGCGAGAACAATCCCCGCTCAGGACTTATGGGCTCCCAGGCACCATAAAGGAAGATCTATGGCCGCTCGCTCAACACCTGCCTTGTTACCGGACATATTACAGCTGCCCAATTTTGGGCGTTTTTCAAAACTTCTGGCTCCTGTGCAAATAGATATAAAAGAAAACTATCCGGTATCTGGATGAAGACCCGAGGCAGATTAACCATCGCTGACAGCACTGGGATTAATAAGGCCGAGACAGCCAGGCAGGAGCACAGAGACACTCAGGGCCTTATTTATCAAGGAATAGCGACAGATAGCGACATATAGCGACAGATAGCGACTGGGGAGCCGGCCAGTAAAGCCAGGTACCGCAACTAGAACGCCGGCTCCCCTCCACAATCACACATTTATCAAGCCGATACTGCTTAGCGACTGAGATAGCGCCACCTAGCAACTCATTCATCATTATCCCAGCCTCATCCCACAGCGCTAGCGAACATCCTTGAACAGCGACAGGTATGATCTCTCGCTACCTGGCGCTCTCCAATGCATTTCAATGGCAGAAGGTATTTTAATTAATAATTATTTTTTAATATATATATTTTTTTTAAATCTGTGAACACTTCTTCCTTTGAAAATGTATTTTTGGGGATTTTTAAAAAATTATTATTTTTTTTTTTTGCAGAATTGATATTACAGGTCTGATTTTAAACTATTCAGGTTTGAATATTATTTCAAAATCATTCCATTTTTTTTTTGGGTGGTTAGGGGGTTAAAAAACTACTTTTAACACATTGCCTACTGCGCTCTGGGATTTAAACATGCATTTCACAGCGCTAGGAATTTTTAAGGCTGATTTTTTAATGAATATGGTGGGTGCCGGTCGCCATGTCCAGTCGCTATCATGCGCTCCCATACAACAGCGAACCTGTCAAATAGCGACTCAGCATCTTGTATTCAACATTACGGCAAACCGACTGAGTCGCTATCATCCACCGAACAATGGCCAAGCACAGCGACTACTAGCGGTCGCTGTCAAAATACCGCTACAGTCGCTCAACAGTCGCTATCTGTCGCTATTAATGAATCAGCCTCTCAGACAGCTGTGCCGGATTCCAGTTTTCACGTCCAGGTTTTCAGTTTTGAAATCTAATGCACAATAGAGTGACATCACATACTAATCTTATCGAGTCTCATCAAGTTAAAGCAGAACGCCAACCCCAAAACTCTTCTTTAAAGTAGACCAAAACCCAGGATTTTGCCTATCCTGGGTTTTGGTCCTTGCCCCTGGAGCACTACCCAGCAGTGCTGTTATTGGCATCGAAACAACACTGCACCAACGAAAACCAGGCAAGCAACCATTACTTAAAGGCATTAATTACAGGGGTCACAATGTAAGGGAATACATCACACTTCCGCTTCTCCTCCTGCTCCAGAGAAACTAGTATAAGCTGTAGAATTTCTAGCATATAACCTGGTTTAAAGTGGACCACAACCCCGGATTTTGACTATCCTGGGTCCTTGCCTCCGGCGAATGCGCGGCCACTCGTCCAATCAGCACGCTTAGATCTGCTAACGTCACGTCGTCTAAGCCCTCGTTTAAGGCAAGCGGCTCAGAGCTCGCTGACAGCCGCACCCCCCACTTCCCTCTAACAGGGAGCGTGCCATTCACAAATGCCTGCCGCAGGCATGCGCCCTGCTAGAGGGACAGCGGCCACAGCTCGTGCATGACTGAGAAACAAGGTGAGTTTATGGGCGACCTGGGGGTATCACACAGCGGGATATCCCGATTTTAGATTCCCTGGGGGGAGGGAATTGATCAGCCCAGGAATACAGGGGAAATTCAACCTTAAAGCAGATCATCACAATGAAAAAGAGTCTATCTTGTATGTTTCCCTACCCTGTACATACAGATTGCCCACATTAAAAATCATCCTACCTGCATCTACTGCATTTTCTGAGCCTTTAAACATCCAAGATGGTGGCCCATGAACTCTTCCGACTGTGTGGCTCTGCATTCTGGGATTACTCCTTTTCCTGACCCCAGCTCTGCTCTGTCTGTGCAAAGCACAGCTATAACCCGCCCCCTGCAATTTTGCCCCTTCTTTGTGCTGTAATATGAAGCCAGAGTTCTACTTAATAAAGTAAGCAGTTATTGTTCCCTATTTGTTCTTTTACAGACACGGGGAGGCCGATTCATTAATAGCGACATGTAGCGACAGTTGAGCGACTGTAGCGGTATTTTCACAGCGCCCGCTAGTAGTCGCTGTGCTTGGCCGTTGTTCGGTTGTTTACAGCGACTCAGTCGGTTCGCCGTAATGTTGAATATTGGGTGAGGAGTCGCTATTTGACAGGTTCCACGATGTATGGGTGCGCATAATAGCGACTGGTCAGAGCGACCGGTTCCCACCATATTCATCAAAAAATCACGCTCCAAAAATTCTCGCGCTGTGAAATGCATGTTTAAACCCCAGAGCGCTGGCGGCGATGTGTTAAAAGTAGTTTTTTAACCCTCAAACCACCATATTTTTGGAAACCAAAAAAAAAAAAAATTTTTAAAGAATTTAGTAATATGAATACAATAATATCAGACCTGTAATATCAATTCTGCACAATTTTTTTTTTTTTTTTACCTTAAAAAAATTATCTAACATGGCAGAAGTGGTCACAGAATTTTTCACATTGAAAAAAAAAACATTAATAACAATTATTTATGAATATTTAAAGATTGTTCCATTGAAATGCATTGGAGAGCGCCAGGTAGCAAGAGGTCATACCTGTCGCTGTTCAAGGTCGGACGCTGGCGCTGTGGGCTGAGGCTGGAATAATGATGAATGAGTCGCTATATGGCGCTATCTCAGTCGCTAAGCAGGATTGGCTTGATAAATGTGTGATTGTGGTGGGGAGCCGGCGTTCTCGTGGCGGTGACCGTCATTACCGGTCGCTCACCAGTCGCTACCTGTCGCTATTCCTTCATAAATAAGGGCCTAAGAGTACCTGTCACCAACTGCTACTTACATGTAAAATGGGGGGGGGGGCACCATTGCATGCCATCATGGGTTTACAGTCAATAATATGTGGCTCAGTTTGTGTGAGTGGAGTGCAGACAGCATATAAGAAAAGGTCATCTTGTACACAAGTGGAGGTTGGCAGCATTATGAGCCTAGGAGGGACAGGACTACTGCATATGAAGCCATACCTGGAGGTACTTGTAGACAGTCTCGGTGCCTAGGGCATGGATGCTGAGACTGTCACTGATTATTCTGATCGATGAATAAGAATTCTGTTTGATGTTCTGAATAAAATAAAGGAAGGATATCGCTGCTGGACAGTGTGATCCCTCTAGAACAGAGTACTTGGAATTCTCCAAGGTGGTACCCGACAAGGCTGCAGATTGACCTGTACTCCAACCTAATCTGCTGACATCTAAAAAAACTACCCCACTTTACATGGCTGTTTTGATTACGATTTTATGTGACGACGCACCTCCCAGGTGGTAGTTGATACAACCACTATCAAGAAAACTGGCCATGCTGATCTGAAATAATTGTGGGTTTCTGTGTGTGTCTCTTGCTCCCCCCCGTTCCCCCAAATGCCCAACGTTGATGAATGAGAAGCACAATAAGTGCACATGTTGGGTCCCCTGTAGCTCGCTAAATGAAAGTCAGAGAAAAAGGCACTCCAGGTAAAAGTTGTTTGAGAGGTTTGGTAACTTTGTTTTTAAGACTACAAGAGTTCTTCAAATGGGTACACTAAGGGCCTTATTTATCAAGGGCTAGCGCCAGGTAGTGTCTGACTAGCGCCAGGTAGCGCCAGCTATCGGCGGCTACCGACTCCAGAACGCCAGGCGGCAGACACAATCACGCATTTATCACGCTAAATGAGGCTAGCGCCGGCGAGAGCGTCAGCTAGCGCGGGATTCATCATGTAGCCGACTGCAACCAACAGCGCCGCTACTAATCCCATCACAGCGCCAGGTATGACCTGCCGCTCCCTGGCGCTCTCCAATGCATTTCAATGGAGCAATCTTTAATTATTCATAATTAATTGATTTTAAGTTTTTTTTTTTTTTTTTTTTTTAACTGTCAAAAATTCTGTGACCACTACGGCAATGTTAGATATTTTTTTTAAGGTAAAAAAAAAAAAAAAAATTGTGCAGAATTGATATTACAGGTCTGATATTAATGTATTCATATTACAAAATGTTTAGAAAAACTTGTTTAATTTTTAAATCAAAAAATATGGTTGTTTGGGGGTTAAAAACTACTTTTAAGCCATCGCCACCAGCGCTCTGGGGTTTAAACAAGCATTTCACAGCGCGAGAATTTTTTGAGCGTGATTTGTTAATGAATATGCTGGGAGCCGTTCGCTCTGGCCATTTACTGTCAGGAGCACCCATACAGCGCGGAACCTGTGAAACAGCGACTCCTAACCCCGTATTCAACATTACCGCACACCGACTGAGTCGCTGTCAACAAGCGAACAACGGCCAAGCACAGCGAATACTAGCGGGTGCTGTGAAAATCACGCTACTGGCGCTCATCTGTCGCTACCTGGCGCTATTAATGAATCGGCCTCCCCGGCTCAGAAAGGCTGCCACCTTACAGTAGCCAGGTCCATGCAGCGCTCTTTGAGCTGGGTGTTAGATACAGATACAGGTGTCCTTTAGATGAGTACACAAAGGGTTGGCAGGGAACTGCCACTTTGCAGTTGCCAGGTACACATAGCTCTTTGAGCTGGGTGCGAGTAGTAGAATAGTAGAAAAGAAAGAGTGGGTTTGAACGCGACCTGAACAAGTTGACCACCACTGGTTTCCCCGTAACCCAGCTGATTAAGATGACTTATTTCCCAAGCCTGGAAGATGGCAACAAGCTAGCTGCCGGGCTTAAACATTTCCCTCACAGTCACATTCTGTTCTTCCTTTTACTCATTACCGATACACTTGCCTGTCTCTCCATTTAACTGATGTCTATTTTGTTCCAGGAGAATATGTCCGCCCCCTCCCCTCGCTCTATCTCGTCTTGCAGCAGGGTCCTCCTGTGAATGCTGCATGTCCCCGGTACGGCTATCACCCGGCGTTGGTATCTCTCCAGGACAGAGAGAGTAACAAATCTAAACGGGTGACATGCAGCATTACAAGAGCAATGTCTACACAACCACAGGGTGCAGCTTGGGACAATGAGCATCTTATCTGGCGCCCATTAAACAAATTGCACAGCGCTATCTGTCCTCCTCAGACCTCAGCATCTTTCTATTGCCAAGGAAACCCCATGCCTGGACCAGTCACGTGACCAGAACAGCAGGACAGGTAATGGGGCAACAAGTTCTTGGCAGGAGGGAGGGGGAGCCTGTGAATAGAGAAATCAGCTAATTTTTAGCCTTTAACTAATGTTCTCCTTTCATGAGAACAAAACAAGCAGGTTACTAAGACATTTTGTGCAAAGTGTTTTTTGTGTGCAAAGGAAAAAAGTAATTGACTTCTTACATGCTGACTGTGATTGTGAAGATCTGGGTGTGCAGAAATAAGACATTTTCTATAATAGGAGAAAGAAATAACAGAGATGGCTGGAGCCCGCAGAGAGATAGGACTATTTAAAGGGAGATTCCGATGTCCCAAATGTATTATTACTGTAAATATCCCACCCACGGCACCCCACTGAATGTCTTTGATTGCTGCCAATGAGTGTTTTGTTGCCCTACCAAGGTGCAATTCAGCCTTTCTCAAATATTTATTTCTGATATATATATATCATTCCCTTTCAACCGCTGGGGTTCCAGATGATTGAAGAATGGCCAAAGTCGTACCAATCCATAAGAAGTGGAGTAGAGAAGAAGCCAGTAATTACAGGCCAGTTAGTGTAACATCTATAGTGGTCAAACTAATGGAAACTCTCTTAAAAAAACAGATAATTTCCCATCTAAAAATTAACAACCTGTTGGACCTAAAATAGCCCGGCTTTACTGAGGGCAGATCATGTCAGACCAATCTTATCGATTACTTTGACAATGTCACTAAAGTGTTGGATGAAGGTGGTGCTGTGGATATTGCCTTTCTGGATTTTAGCAAAGACTTTAGGAGAGAGAGGGGACATGCCTGAGACCTTTAAATATGTGAAAGAATTAAATACGGTTCAGGAGGGAAGTATTTTTAAGAAGAAATTTAATGACTTGAAAAAGGGAGCCCAACCTGAATCTAGTCGGAGGGAATATCAAGAGTAGTAGGAAAAAACTTCCAGCAGAGGTAGTTGAAAAATCGACAGTCAGTGAATGAGCACATGCCGAGGATAAGCCTAAGATAAAGAGAACATACAGTATACACATAAGGGCAGACTAGATGGACTGTATGGTCTCCTTCTGCCATTACCCTACTATGTTTCTATGTGTCTATGAAGAAGCTTGCCCTCACTTCCTCCCTCCCAAATGCAAAAATGGGAAGCCAAGACCAACCTTCACCCTGTGCCACAGTGGCCGTCAGTGACTGCAATGAGAGTAGAAATAAAATTCTCATGGTAGTATACTTTATGAGAAAAAAACATGACAAGTTCACTGTAGCTGAATCACCAGATAGGAAGACAATGAAAGTCAATGACAATTTTTACTACAGAGTAAAAAGTTCACTACTTTTCTTAGGAGTAATAAACTACCATTGACTTTCCTTGTCTTCCAAACTGGTGATTCGACAACATTGAAATTCTCAAGCTTTTTTCTCATAAAGTGAATTTTTTACTACCGTGAGAATTTTTTTCAACCCTTATTAAAGCGAGGCCTAAGAATTGATAGAACCTGTATGATCAAGTGTTTCTGCTGCAGGGATGGACTAGCATAGGGAGACCCAGGAGAATTCCCGGTGAGTCTGCTTTTGGGCTGGCTGGGTGAGTGCTTCTGACACATCCAATGTCTGCCTCCCTCTTAGCACACTGTATACCCCGGGCAAAACCCCCCCCCCCACCGATGTTCTGTCCTTGCAATGCCATAGCCTTAGCATCATGGATAATAACCCTGCGGTATTAGAGATTCAGTATCATCAATTTAGGAGTGACTATATCCAGGGCCTGCTCCAGGTTTATGTGGGCCCTTGGGCGACAGTCGACCACGCCAGTCGGGTGTTGGCTTGCTTTAACTCTTTCTATTTTTCTGTGTGGATGAGGCCAGGGGTGGGATGATGATGCAGGGGGTTGGGCGGCCAGGTCTGGGGCTATATTATGGTTGTTTCTTATTTACTACACAAGTTTGGCCATTTGACGGATGTAATAATGTTTCCAAGTTAGGTTTTTAGATTGCCCACCTTTAATGGACCTTAGCCCAGATTCCCAATTGCTTGGGAACATTGCTTGTGAGCCCAACAGCTTTACATCCAGCTGCATAGGACTGAATGTAATTAATGAATATGGCCAAAAATTAGAGCTTAGCTGCTAACTTTTCCCCCCAATACTTTACCTGTGGTATCTGGCACCAAGTCTCCAGGCTCTGTGGCCCACAACCATGATATGCACTCCTTGCCTGTGGCACTGAATCCTCCTCCAGCCCCATCTTGGATTAGAGGAAGATGCTCTCGGTTGTTATCCAAGGCAGGTAGTGCAGCAGCTCGGCACAAGGAAAAGAAAGCTTGTATGTACATCCTAGTGTCTGTTAGCTTTATTGGAGTTGTTTTATCTCTTTTCAGCTGTTTTTAAAGTTGTGCTTGCAAGGCAGGAGTTCCATCTGCCAGCAGAAATCTGTAAAGTGGAGCGGTCATTATACCTAAAGCGGCCAGATGGACGTTTCAATTCATTCCACAGCCAGTAAACACACACTGCGCGTCTATGTTGGGATCATTGTACACAGAGCGACCATTCTGGAATGGCGGGCCATTAGAAAGAAGGGAAAAATACACATATCCAGGGATTAAATAAATGCTTTTCCTACAATCGGCTCTTCTAAATAATTCCCAATTCAGACAGGACCTATAAATGGCTGAATATTCATTATTGCATTCACTAACGTTTAGCGCAGGAGTCGCTGAATGTGTCGAACATGAACAGGGGTAGCTACTACCACGAAAAAAAGGCATTTGCGAAGCATTTCATTCGTATTTCTTTTGAAAATGTAAATGAATGTATTATGAAAAGAAGAAAAAGATCATCAACGTACCACATAGATTTTGACTGATTTGTCTGACAAAGTAAAATCGTATTAAATAAAAGGGATAATAACGGGGATAGCACCCAACCCCCCCCCCCCCCCGAGGAGCACCAGTGATGATGGTCGTGGTCCTTGACAAGACATCTGCCCGTAAGAAGTTTATGATCCAGGCACAGATGGAGGGGCAATTTGAATCAGTTTCTTGCAGAGAGTGCTCTGGGTCGACTGTATTAAGTCCATAAATAATATCCCTAACTGTGTGCTCTTATACACTGTTTCTCAACCTGCGAAGTACTAGGGGGATGTTTAGGGACTCACCAACAAGGTGTGTTTGACTTGTCTGGTATATTATTTTAACAATTAAACAGTATCCCTTCTTGTGTTACGAGGCCTGACGACTTTTTGTTTTGGTACTATTTATAATTGATCACCCTATAGGTGGTACTTGGTTGGAACCGCTTGACGCTAGGGGGTACTTGGTGTAAAAAGGTTGAGAACCTGCTCTAATACACTGTTTCTCAACCTGCAGTGCGCACACCCCAGGGTTCAGGGGCACACAACAAGGGGGGGGGGGCGGGGGTCCGACTAGCCTGGTTGATTTTAGCAGTGAAATATTATCTGCTTTCTTTTAAAGTACTACAAGGCCTGTAGTCAGGACCAGGGCCAGAACATGGCAAGCCTGGGCAATTGCCAGAGCCCCTGGCATCTTTAGGTGCCCACTCAGGCTCACACTTGGTATTATTTTACAGTGGACACAAACCCCCAAATGCCGGGTGTTGTGTGCAGACCTGCTCATGGCTGGCCTCAGCAACAGGGGATGATCAGCAACATTGGAAACGGTGGCCTGGAATGGAGGGCAATTGATGGAAGCTCAGAAGGTGGCGAGAACCAAGGGGACTACAGATAGCAATGATGGAGTTGCAGCGGAACAAGCAGTAAGGGCTGAAGGGTGCTTGGTGGCAATAGGGAATGCAACAAGGACTAGAGGACAAATGGTAGCTATAGGGAATGCAATAAGAACTGGAGGTCTATTGGTGGCTATAGGGAAGGCAATAAAGTCTGGAGGATGATTGGTGGCTATAGGGAAGGCAGTAAGGACTGGAGGGTGATTGGTGGCTATAGGGAAGGCAATAAGGACTAGAGGATGATTGGTGGCTATAGGGAAGGCAATAAAGTCTGGAGGATGATTGGTGGCTATAGGGAAGGCAATAAGGACGGGAGGGTGATTGGTGGCTATAGGGAAGACAATAAGGACTGGAGGACGATCAGCAGCAGAAGATGACACATTTTAGCAGTGCTGAAAGGTTACATCATGTGACACATTACTTAGGGGCCCACTAAGACTCTCTTGCCCAAGGGTCCCCACAAACCTAGAACTGGCCCTGCCTGTGGTGTACTTGTTTTGGTACTATTCATAAGTGATCACCCCTTTGGGGGTACTTGGTTGGAACTTTATGGGGGTACTTGGCGTAAACAGGTTGAGAACCACTTCCCAAATACATAGTTCAGGGTAAGATTTATGGTGTCTTTTGCTAACCTATTACTCCTATATGCAAATTTAGAGGTAATGCCATAGTTCAGTGATATTTTTTTCCAGATGGTTAATCGCCAAGCTCTCAAAAATATTTGAAATTCTATTAATGTTAGCGCCACTGGTCTAAAGCAGGGGTTCCCAACCAGTGGTACTATTACTGCCATCCCCCGAATTCACATCTTCAGCATTCGTGGTTTTGGTTATTTGCAAATTACCTTACCCGGATCCAGTGTTATTTGCCACCCCAGGCACAGGCCGTGTCCTTACAGACAGTGAACTTAGCGGCATTCCCTGCTCCCGTTCACCCATTTGTGGGGCTGTGCATAGTGCAAGGAATGCCTCTCTGTGCATTTTCTTCAAGATCAGGACTTGAACTGCAGAGGGAACGGTGCTGAATCTCTGGGTAAGGTTTTTTTCTTCTTTGTAAACCATCTCCGTGCCCTGCCCTATACCCCAACCCAATTGGATGCCTATCCTACCCAACCAGTGGTACTAGAGGTGATACTCAACAAAACTGCCAACTGTCCTGTACCCATTACAATCTGCTGCCATTGATACTTTACCCAAGCCTGATTTTCTGCACCCAAGTACAGAGCTACTCCGAAAGGTGATCGCCTTGTGGGTTTTAACCAGTTTTATGTGACTGACAACCCACAGGCACCACCCTGGTGCTACTTGATATAGCTAGAAAATAGAAAATGGTACTTGATAAATAGTCGTTGGAACCCCCTGGTCTAAAGGCATTTAAACTGAACCTTCGGCATCATTTAATGAAAAGCCAAAACCCTTTAAAAACTATTCCCTAGCTTCTAAAATTAATATATTTAAAATTTTTTGTCACTTATTATTCTTTCCCTCACTGGGCTGCAACTAGTTCAAAGACTCTAGGATATGGGCGCTGCCATCTTGCCTCAGAAGCATCACATACTGAGGAGAGGGGGAGTGCAGGGGGTGGGGTTATAGCTGTGCTTTGCGCAGACAGAGCAGAGCTGGGGTCAGGAAAAGACAGCAATCTCAGAATGCAGAGTGGCACAGTCAGAAGACACTTCCTGTTTGCAGGCAGCCAGAGACCCCATGTGCCACTATCTTGGGGGTTTAAAGGCTCATAAAAACCCAGTAGGTGAAGGTAAGATGATTTTTAATGTGGGCAATGTGTATGTACAGGGTGGGGGAAACATATAACATAGGCTCTAATTCAGGGTGAAGGTCCGGATTAATGTGGGCAATCTGTATGTACAGAGTGGGGGAAACATACAAGATAGGCTCTAATTCAGGGTGACGGTCCGGATTAATGTGGGCAATCTGTATGTACAGGGTGGGGGAAACATACAATTTAGGCTCTAATTTAGGGTGAAAGTCTGAATTAATGTGGGCAATCTGTATGTACAGGGTGGGGGAAACATATAAGATAGGCTCTTATTCAGGGTGAAGAAATGGATTAATGTGGGCAATCTGTATGTACAGGGTGTGGGAAACATACAAGATAGGCTCTAATTCAGGGAGAAGGTCCAGATTAATGTGGGCAATCTATATGTACAGGGTGGGGGAACATATAAGATAGGCTCTTATTCAGGGTGAAGTTCCGGAGTAATGTGGGCAATCTGTATGCACAGGGTGTGGGAAACATACAAGATAGGCTCTAATTCGGGGTGAAGGTCCAGGATAATGTGGGCAATCTGTATGTACAGTGTGCAGGAAACATACAAGATAGGCTCTTATGCGGGTTGAAGATCCGGATTAAGTCTCATGCTGATGCTTTCTTGGGAACTGGGATCATTGACAATCTTTTTCATCATGTGGGACACCTCCATTCATACAGTGAACTCCTGATCATGCTTGTGTGCTATGCCTGTCTTTGATTTCCATTAGAATACGTGGACTGATTGTTACCTTCTGAAAATGAAAATGTCAGTGTGGTGTGACCTTTCTGGATAAAATGATCCACTCTCTCATAAGCAACTAAGCAACCCACCGTAAAATAAATGTATATAATATATACTTCATAAAAAAGTGTAATCATAGTGTAATCCTGCCTCTCTTATGAAAAGAGACTTCCATATACGTAATATTTTTGGCCCTGGCCAATCCTTGTAAATCAGGAGGTATCGGGGCCACCACACTGCTTGTGCGGCGTTCCACCCGGGCGAAGCTAGCTGTCATTACCCAGGATCCCTTGCTCTATGCTGCTGGCACAGGCTGTGTTGGTGCTAGGATTGGAGACTGACAGTGAAATATTTCTTTCCTACAACTCCTGGGCATATGGCATCAAGCAGGGTGTGAAAGATAAATTTCGTTCGGAAAGGTGCCGATAAAAAAAGCGTCCAAGATTCTATTTTTTATCCGCCCGCCTGTGTGGAATGCACCCAGCTGCTGCGGTTTAATGCAAGAGGCCCGATAACCCTTTTGTTGCTGGAAGCGGCTGCTAGCTGCATCTGTATCATGCCGGGAGCTAAAATTATTATTAGGGTGAGGTGTGAGTGACAGCAGCCTATTAACCCCCTGGCGCTTTTTGATATTCAGACAGCTGTGGTGACAATTTGTTGGATATATATCGCGCTATAGATAGATGCCTGTAAATCCGCTGTCAAGGAAATCTGCTCTGCAAAATGAGCAAACTAAAAGAACCAGCGTGGCCCAAACCCTCGTAAATCCGCAGAGGATTTCCTCCAAGGCTGTTTAAAGCCAAACTCTTTTTTTTTTTTTTTAGGTTGTTATAGTGCAAGTAAAGGTTAGACGCAGTGTATTATTCTTACTCTAAGTGACCTTTTTAGTTACAGTTAGCCTAAAGTTCTCTCGAGTCAGAAGAAAAAGGAAGTATATATCGCAGATAAGGTTTTAGAAGGACCAGAGTGATGTCATTGGTATGGGGATTCTGATCAATACATTTTGATCTTGATAATCCTCCTTCTTGGCTAGAGAATGGTCAACGTGACTGAGAACTGGTCGGCATAGCCAGGGCCATTTATTGCCCTGTGCGATACGAGCCACAATTAGTAACATAGTAACATAGTAACATAGTATGTAAGGCTGAATAAAGACTTTAGTCCATCCAGTTCAGCCTGTTTAACTCCTTCCAGTGGTCTAGTAGCCATAGCTGGTAATGTTATTACATGCAAGGAGGGCAACCCGACCACTAAAGATCTCCTTCCAGTGGTCTAGTAGCCATAGCAGGAAATGTTATTACATGCAAGGAGGGCAACCCGACCACTATAGATCTCCTTCCAGTGGTCTAGTAGCCATAGCTGGTAATGTTATTACATGCAAGGAGGGCAACCCGACCACTATAGATCTCCTTCCAGTGGTCTAGTAGCCATAGCTGGTAATGTTATTACATGCAAGGAGGGCATCCCGGCCACTATAGATCTCCTTCCAGTGGTCTAGTAGCCATAGCTGGTAATGTTATTACATGCAAGGAGGGCATCCCGACCACTAAAGATCTCCTTCCAGTGGTCTAGTAGCCATAGCAGGAAATGTTATTACATGCAAGGAGGGCAACCCGACCACTATAGATCTCCTTCCAGTGGTCTAGTAGCCATAGCTGGTAATGTTATTACATGCAAGGAGGGCAACCCGACCACTAAAGATCTCCTTCCAGTGGTCTAGTAGCCATAGCAGGAAATGTTATTACATGCAAGGAGGGCAACCCGACCACTATAGATCTCCTTCCAGTGGTCTAGTAGCCATAGCTGGTAATGTTATTACATGCAAGGAGGGCAACCCGACCACTATAGATCTCCTTCCAGTGGTCTAGTAGCCATAGCTGGTAATGTTATTACATGCAAGGAGGGCATCCCGACCACTAAAGATCTCCTTCCAGTGGTCTAGTAGCCATAGCTGGAAATGTTATTACATACCAGGAAGGCATCAAGGCCACTTTTGAACGTTTTTACTGTATCCATCATTACTACCTCCTCTGGCAGCGAGTTCCATAGTCTCACTGCTCTTACAGAGAAGAATCCCCTCCTATGTCGGTGGAGAAAGCCCCTTTCCTCTAACCTTAGTGGATGCCCTTGGGTTATGGTTACACTCCAGGGTATGAATATTCTTTTATAATATTCTTATTGTTAATTTTCACAAAGATTGTTCCGTCGCAGTAATTAGTTAAACATCAGATAACATGAATATTCTCTAGACACCATGTAAGCTTGCTGGTTATCCCAATCATGCTCCAAACTCCTACAGAACTCCTATAGATCTCATCCTTTTGTGATAGCGAGCGCCGCCTTGTTACATATTCTGGACCTACCTGGGGTAGAGCCACCCAGGGAGGCCTCTCTCTGCTCTACTAAAGACCCTCCTAAGAGGAGCTGCAGTGGAACACACCGTGCACCTAAGGTCGTATAGACTTATATCACATCCAAATTTCAAGTAGGATAATAAGGCATCTCAGGGCGGGTCGCCTAGTAGTAGAGAAAAAGAAAAAAGAACAGGGGAGGGAGAAAGGGGGCAGGAGGGGAGGGTGGGGGGGGGGGGAAGGATGATGATGTTGGCCTGCTTATAGGGGGAGAGAGGTGGCCCGCACCCCTCCTTAACCCTCAGACGGATCACCTGAATCCCATTTTCCCTTCTCTCACTTCACGGCTTTCCACGCTGAAACTCCCGCCATGGCTCCCAAACTTGATTGAACTTCTCCCTATGGAACATGATGTCATTTGCTCATTTACCATAATGTTGGCCATTCTCGCCTCCACTTCCCGAGCCACAATTCTTAAAGGGGCCAAACCTATAATCTATCTCTAAATCTGGTTAAAGAACAGAGGTCTTGGTCCACACACATCTGCAGGAGTATGCTAAAGCTGCACCACCAAACGCCAAGGTGCCTCTGTGAAGTGAAGCCCTAACACTAATCTAGTCATTTTTTATTATTGCTTTCCTTCTATTACTTATTATTTCACATCTCTCTGACATGCTATTCTCTATTCTTCTATTCTCTATTCGTCTATTCTTTTCTTTCTGACATTCATTCTATTTTTTCTTTCTGACATTCATTGTATTTTTTCTTTCTGTCATTCTGTATATTCTTTCTGACATTCCTGTTATTCTTTCATGCCTTCATTACTTTCTAACTTTCTAGCATTCCTTCTATTCTTTCAGATATCTTCATGCCTGCTATTTTGTCTTTCTTACTGTCATTCTATCTATTAGTCTCTTACTGTTATTTTTTCTATTCTTAGCCTTTATTCCTTCTATTTTTCATTCCATCTATACTTTTCTTTTCTGTTTCATGCATTCTATTCTATTAATAAGCATTCTTTCTTTTCCCCTCTTTCTTCTTTCTGTCATTTCAGTTGTTTTTTCCATCTATCATGCCTTCTATTCTTTCTTTTTGACTTTGTTATTCCCTCTGTTCCTTCTTTCAGTCATTCAACTTTTTAATCCTTCCTCCTTTTAAGCCTTCTATTCTTTCTGTCATTCCATCAATTTTTTTTATTATTTGTCATTCCTTCTATTCTTTTCCTTTGTCTATCATTCCATTAGTTATTTTTTTTTGTTAATCTTCTTTCTTTCTGATTAATGAGACTGTCACCTAAGGGCCCATATAATCCTGGAGTCAGCCCTGTTTACAAGAAGGGTATTTTAGGTCACTTTGCCGGGGCCCTAATAAGCTATTAATCTATAGGTGGCTCTAATCATAGAAACATTGGTTGAAACGCAAAAGGTGACCATAGGGTCCATCTAGTGTGCACTTATGTGTGTATGTTTCACTTTATTATAGGATAGATGTGTGCTTATCCCAGGCATGCTTACATTAACTTACTGTTGATTTTTCAACTACCTCTGCTGGAAGTTTGGTCCAGGCATCTACTACTCTTTCTGTAAAATACTTTGCCCCTGATCTTCCCTCCAACTAGCTTAAAGTGGACCAACACCCAGGATTTTGACTATCCTGGGTCTTGGTCCACTTCGGTGGGGCACCCCGATCAGGGTGCCCCGCTGTGTGAAACCCCCCCGATCACCCGGAAAACTCACCTCTCCCCGCTCCCACGTGGCCGCGGACAAGCGATCTGACAGCAACGGACAAGTGGCTGCTCCGCCGCCGCCTCCCGCGTGTCACTCTTGATGCGCGCGCGCCGGCCATTCACAGACGCGCACGTCTAGAGGTGCGCCAGGGAGGCGGCGGCGGCCGGCCGCCGCCAAAGACAAGGTACCGGGATTTGGGGCGTTTGGGGGGGTTTCACCCCGCGGGACATCCCGATCTCGGATGTCCCGCGGGGAGGGAGGTGATCGGCCTGGGAATCTTATAGATTCCCGGGCCGATCACGGGAGGGTGATGGTCCACTTTAAGGATGTGCTCCCTGTTCTATCATTAAGTTTCTTCTTAAAGCGGGCAGAAAGTCAAACATTTAAACTCTAAACTTTAAAAAAAATTTAAAAAGCCATTAATAAGCATGCGAACCGCTGCATACTTATTAATGGCCCACTCACTTTATCAGGCAGCCGGCTCCAGAACTTCTCGCTCCTATTCCCAAGTGCCTGGAGCGGCATAGAAGGGACGCAGTCGCTGTTTGCCATGCGCCGTTGGACTGGGAAAGAAGATGTTTCCCCCGACTTGGGGGGGTTTCACACAGCGGGGCGTCACAATTCTGGATGCCCCAGGGCGAGGGAATCTAGCGGCCCTGGAATCGTAGAAATTCCAGGGCTGTTGGGTCCACTTTAAGATAAGATAGAACAAGGGGCACAACCTGAAGGTAGTTGAATAATGAACAGTAATTTAACTTAAACATGTCTGGGTCAAGCTTGGATCTACGCTAATGAAGAGAACATACACACATAAGGGCAGATTAGATGGACCATGTGTTCTCCATCTACTATCTATCTTCTTTTTTTTTTTTCTATAAATACCTCCCAACTGTCCCTCTTTTGAATCCTTGTCCCCCTGTCTCTTGTTCTCATTTGTACCTCTTTGGGGTTTAACCTGCAGATCTGCAGAAATAAATGGTTTGTTTGCCTATTCAAAGTGTTTATATTGTTGTAACTGTTACATCTCGCATCAAATGTATGTAATGTTAAAGCCCTCCTTCCATATAGTCTGTGGTAATAAGTCAAGGCAGCTGAAGTTAGCAGTTTTTTTTGGAAGGTGTTTTGCTAGTTGTCTGACTCGCTTTCTTAGAGGCTGATTTATTAATAGCGACATGTAGCGACAGTTGAGCGACTGTAGCGGTATTTTCATAGCGCTAGCTAGTAGTCGCTGTGCTTGGCCGTTGTTCGGTAGTTGATAGCGACTCAGTCGGTTTGCCGTAATGTTGAATATTGGGTGAGGAGTCGCTATTTGACAGGTTCCGCGCTGTATGGGAGCGCATGATAGCGACTGGCCTTAGCGACCGGCTCCCACCATATTCATTAAAAAATCACGCTCAAAAAATTCTCGCGCTGTAAAATGCATGTTTAAACCCCAGAGCGCTGGCGGCGATGTGTTAAAAGTAGTTTTTTAACCCCCAAACAACCATATTTTTGGAAACCAAAGTTTTTAAAATAATTTAGTAATATGAATACATTAATATCAGACCTGTAATATCAATTCTGTACAATTTTTTTTTCCCTTAAAAAAATTATCTAACATGGCAGAAGTGGTCACAGAATTTTTCACATTTAAAAAAAAAAAAAAAATTAATAACAATTAATTATTAATATTTAAAGATTTTTCCATTGAAATGCATTGGAGAGCGCCAGGTAGCGAGAGGTCATACCTGTCGCTGTTCAAGGTCGGACGCTGGCGCTGTGGGCTGAGGCTGGAATAATGATGAATGAGTCGCTATATGGCGCTATCTCAGTCGCTAAGCAGGATTGGCTTGATAAATGTGTGATTGTGGTGGGGAGCCGGCGTTCTCGTGGCGGGGCCCGTCATTACCGGCCGCTCACCAGTCGCTACCTGTCGCTATTCCTTCATAAATAAGGGCCTTAGTCCCCCCCCCCATCTGCTCTGCTAATAAGTCTGAAATGGTATTGCGATCAGTTGTGGGACTTTACTCCAAGGGGTCGCTTAAGGGCCAGCTCAGAAAACTCATTGTTTCTCATTTTTAGGAGAGAAAACTGCCATACAATTTTGTTGTCTACCTTAGGAGCCGATTTAACAACCAGATGTACATTTTCACCTGATGTTGAATCAGCCCCAAGGTAGATCATGAAAGTGAATGGCAGCTTTCTCACCTAAAAAAGGAGTAGGTTTTCTTACCTTGCTCTCAATCAACCCCAATGTCTTTGGAGAAGGCTGGGTGTTATCTGGTGTCCATGGGTGGGAAATTCTGTGTGGCTAGGGGTGTGGCACAGGTGTGGTTAGGGGTGTGACAAGGAGCATGGACCAAAACCCATGGCGATCGGCCCTGGAATCTATAAGATTCCCAGGTTGATCGATTCCCTCCCCCGGGGCATCTGAAATCGGTATGCCCCACTGTGTGAAACCCCCCAGGTCGCCCATACACGTAACTTGTTTTCCGATCCAATGGCGCATGCGTGAGCCATGGCTGCATCCCTGCTATCCCTCTCGCAGGGCGCGTGCCCACACCAGACATATGTGAATGGCTGACACGTGCACGCTCCCTGTTAGTGGGTAGTGGGGATGTGTCCGTCAGTGTGCTGGGAGCCGCTCACCTTAGACAAAGGCTTAGACACTCTCCTGGACAAACCCCTAACTACACCTGTGCCAAACAGAATTTCCCACCCATGGCTCACTGACATGAGTGGATTCAAGCACGCTAATTGGGCGAGCAGCCTCACATGGGCCGTAGGACTCGGAAGAGGTGAGACCTGCAGGGTTTCCCACAGTGGGGCACCCCCGATTGCAGTGCCCCAGAGGCAAGGACCAAAGCCCAGGATAGTCAAAATCCTGGATTTTGGTCCACTTTAACGATTAAAAACCCTGTCTATACCATTATCTTTCTTTTCCATGGAACGTCCCAGGAACGTCTATTTTAAAAATCAAAATACTTGCTCTATGTTCTTGAGGACTTTTTGAGCCCTTATCCTAATGATGTTCTAAGTTATAAGCCAGAGACTGGTTTATGGTGGACTGGTTGTAATAAAGCGGACCAAAACCCACTGAACTCATGAAAAACATTTGGCCAAAGCCCCTGCCATTACTACTTTCTTAGGGTGTAGAACTAGAAATGTATATTTTTGCTTTTCGTATTGTCCAGGAACACTAATTGTTTTGCTGTCCCTCTCTGCCAGATGGCAGCCAACCAGTTATTGCATAGGTGTGGTAATGACATCATTGCCACTCACAACAGTAGCAATGAATGGAGGAGGCGGAGCTTTACAGCTAAAACAGGCAGAGTTATCTGGGATTAGAGTGATCTTTATAGGGGGAGCAATTCAGGGGATGCTTTAATTTGATTATGCACAAGTATAAGTATTGGTGCAGTTTTCCTTCCAGATATAATGATTTGTCTAATGCCTTTCAGGCAGATGGTCAAATATTGGAAGTCCACTAGGGTTTGACCTGTCACTAGAGATAGGCCTTCATCCTTGGTGGAGATCTATTTTCCCCAGTTAGATGAGCAGTGCAATCTTGACGATGTGGATGATTGTGTTATTTCTTCCATAGTGTAATGGATCAAGGCAACACTACCAATTCCTCTCACTGCAACCTACATTCCAACTCAGATCAACGTGCAAGGACATCCCTCAAGCCTGTTTTTCCTATCATCCTATTTGTTAAGCAATCAGCTGCAGAGGAAAGACATCATGGAAACGGGCAATAAACGCAATAATAGGCGCCTCGTGTTACAGAATTATTCACGCCCTGTCAGAAGTATATAAAGTATAGAGACGCCATTTCATCCACGACCTTCAGTGAAGTGCAAAGGCTGCCAAACTCGTCCAGGCTTCGAATCTCCTCATTTTATATCATTACAATCTCTTTTTAGTATAATTTACAGGCTCTCTAATACCTTCTTCTGTTACGGCTCTGCGCATTTACATTGTAAAATATGAGTTTATGACATCAACAAACAATAAGCAAGTTCATACTGAATCCCATTACAAATCCTTTATGATTTAACAACAGGTATTATGCTGAAAATGTGGCTGTTTATTAACACAAACAAGTCATAAAAGCAGTGAGAGCCACGTAGAACGCCAGAGGACAAGATTAGAATGCAAGAGAGACTCAAACGAGGAGTCAACAATCACGCGCGCGATAGCAACCACCGCGGCGTAATCGCTAGTTATTTGGAAATGGGATTGGGTCAGCCCTCAAATAAATCTAAACCCTGGAAATGAAATATCAATAAGGAGAACGACTCTAGATAAGGAAAACAAAAAATTAAAGCAGAACTCCAGACCGTGTTTAAATACAGGAACAGGGAGTTTAGTAAATTGCCTTTGAGCCAACCTCTGTCTGAATGTAAAAATTGTAATAGAAAATGTTTTTCTGTAGAGAGCATTACAACCTACAACACCAACATTTTCTTTTGTATAGTATTATTTGAGCTCTAAGAACTAGTGAAAAACCCTTAAATCGTTTAACCAAAAGAGGCCATGGAGTCTATGAGGCCGATTCATTAATAGCGCCAGGTAGCGACAGATGAGCGACAATAGCGGTATTTTCACAGCGCCCGCTAGTATTCGCTGTGCTTGGCCGTTGTTCGGCTGTTGACAGCGACTCAGTCGGTGTGCGGTAATGTTGAATACGGGGTTAGGAGTCGCTGTTTGACAGGTTCCGCGCTGTATGGGAGCGCATGACAGCGAACGGCTCCCAGCATATTCATTAACAAATCACGCTCCAAAAATTCTCGCGCTGTGAAATGCTTGTTTAAACCCCAGAGCGCTGGCGGCGATGGGTTAAAAGTAGTTTTTTAACCCCCAAACAACCATATTTTTAGAAAAAACATGTTTTTCAAAACATTTTGTAATATGAATACATTAATATCAGACCTGTAATATCAATTCTGCACAAATTTATTATTTTTTTTGTTTTTACCTTAAAAAAAAAATCTAACATTGCAGAATTGCAGAATTTTTGCAGAATTTTTGACATTTAAACAAAAAAAAAGAAATAAATAAAAAAAAAGCTATTAATTATGAATATTTAAAGATTGCTCCATTGAAATGCATTGGAGAGCGCCAGGTAGCGAGAGGTCATACCTGTCGCTGTTCAAGGTTGCTCGCTGGCGCTGTGGGGTGAGGCTGGAATAATGATGAATGATTCGCTATCTGGCGCTCTGTCAGTCGCTAAGCAGGATCGGCTTGATAAATGTGTGATTGCGGAGGGGAGCCGGCGTACTCGTGGCGGTGACCGTCATTACCGTTCGCTCACCATTCGCTACCTGGCGCTATCCCTTGTTAAATAAGGGCCTATGAGACTCCAGGGCCCCCTGATTCCCTCTCCCCCAGGGATCCCAAAAACTGGGATGCCCTGTTGTGTGAACCCCCACCGCTAGTCACCCGATATGCTTACCTCACCAATGAGTCGACTGCACATGCGTGGCGGTTGGCTGGATCACTCACATTCTTCTCAGACTGCACAGCCAAGTCCACCATAGCCATGCACAGCCACAGGATGCAAGTGATGACGCACGCCAATCGTGTGCGGATGGGATTCCATTCAGCTTCTCCAGTGGCACATTAATATGCGCAACTGGAGAAGCTGATAGGATGAGAGCTGTGACTACACCATGGGCTCGAGGAAAGGTAAGAAAGATGGGTGAATGGCAGGGTTTCACACAGCGTGGCATCCAAATATGGGGGGGAAGGACCAAAACTCAGGATAGTGAAAATCCCGGGATTTGGTTCATTTATGTCCCTAGCTATGTAGTCTTCCTCTATAAACAATGTGGAAAAATGGCTCATCTGCTATTCCGGGTTTCAGACCCACATGACCACAGGTGCCCGATGGTGCCATGGCAACTGTCCTGGTACTCAGCCAGACTCATCTACTACCATCTAAAGCAGTAGTCCTCAAACTTCCTCCTCAAGGGCCGAGACAGGCCAGGTTTTGCCGCTCTCTATGCTGATGCACAGTTGTAATAATTAGGGCTATAGCTCTGTCTGAGCACCAGTTAATTCACCTGTGGAGTAGCGTGGAGAGCTTCAAAACCTGGCCTGTCTCGGCCCTTGAGGAGGAAGTTTGAGGACTACTGATCTAAAGCCTGATTTGCACCATAAAGAGAAAAGGTGAAGAGAACTTTGTACAGAGGCGACAAAGTTCAAGTTTTGCAGACTTACGCCATAGACCACAGATTAAATGTGCCAACAGGCACGAGACAACCCACATCCTGTGACCTGTGCCAAGAATGGCACTGCAATGGAGGGGGCATGCCAACATCATTGTGACTGATGGAGGGAGGTGGCTATCTGTCGTGACAACGGTTATGGTTGACTACTGGGTACGGTAGTACGGGACTAAGGTCTAGGGATCAGGTAGGGCACACTGAGTGATCATCTGCCTGGGTAGCTAATGTGAATACAAAGTTTTCTTTTATTTTTATAAAAATAATATAATTGGGTCGATTCAATGCCTGGTGAGAAAGCTCACTTCTTTTTTCAGGGGAGAAACCCTCCATTCACTTTCATTGTCTACCTTGGAGCTGGTTTAAAGCCAGTTGAAAATTTACACCCGGTAGACAATGAAAGTCAATTGAAGTTTTCTCTCCTGAAAAATAAGTTTTCTCACCGGGCTGGTGATCAACCCAAGTTTCCATTTAGGTATTTCTTTGGTAGTCAATCCACATCCACATTTGAAAGCTAGTAGCCCTCCTCCTGGCTGTCACAAGGGGCTACAAGACTCCCATCATGATCCATAGCTGGTAGACCCCTTTGCTTCTGGGGCTACTACTGTAGACTGTCATCCTCATAAGCAGCGATTCATGGTCGTGCGCCGATGACTTTGCTCATGCTATCTGGAGCGCCAAATTGTGATCGGGCTTCTGCATGATTCAGAACATTTCTCCGACCTGCGAAAAGCTTCCACTACTTGCACAAGCAAATGGATGCGTTATTATTTGACAAGTTATATATAAAGCAGTGGGCATTGCTTCTCCTCTAACTGCAACCCCCTGACTTCAAATTAGCCTTCAAATATGTCAAAGTGCCTAAGTGCCTTGAAAATCTGTCAACAGGAACTGCAAAGAGTTTTTGTTAAAGGCAGGTTCCCTTTAATCTTCTGACATAAATCCATTTTGGGTTTTTTTTCCCTGAAGTTCTCCTTTAAAACTTTGCCTATCGATCATACTTCTGGCTGGAGAGAATCCCGCTAAAAAGTTGAAAGTGCTTATTGACTTTCTGAATGTTCTCAGTGAGACGGAGCTGATAACAATATAACACAATATATGGGGAGGAATACATAAGCAGATATTATCCGCGGATTTGTCAGTTACTGCCAATGGCGTAAAGAGAGGAGACGTGCATCCTTCTGTCAGTGGAAGGATAGATGTCGGCGCTTAGGCTAACAGATGCAGCGGAGGCAGAGATAATACGGAGCGTATAAGACTCCCAGCAGGAGACGGGACTGTCACACCAGCCAGAGACAGTCGGTAAATCTGCAGGAGTTATGAGGGAATTTGCATCGTCGAGTCAAAGCAGTCACAACACTACATTACTCCAAGGTGGCGGGCAAGGACGGGTCAGCTTAGTAGTGTAATGCGGCCTCCCCTATTAACGAAATTGTGTTGTGAAAACCTCTTTTTTAATTCAGGTTCTGGTACTGACAGCACGGGGTGTACATACCAATAGAGCAGGGGGTACTCAACCACTTCTTGTAAAGGTCCATTTAGAGGGATCCGATGAGAGGTGAAGGTCCGGGTGGAGGGCTGTCACCGGGGGGGTTAGAATTCAGCACACTGGGGGGAGGAACTATAGATTCCCTAGGCAAAACTAAAAAGGCCACTTCCCCCCTCGTCCACCCCCAAAATCCTATTGAGTACTGGGGAGAAACAGGAGCTTTTTTTGGGCCCCAAATGTAATGCTAGGGGTAGGTGGACCAGCAGTCATTTTTGACTGCTGGATCACTTTAACCTCCCTGGCGGTGTTCCCGAGCGTGACTCGGGGTTAATTTTCGCTGCAAGTAGCGGTAACCCCGAGTCACGCTCGGGGTAGATTAGGCAGAGGAGCAGTCTCCTTACCTTTTCCCTGCGATCTAGCGATGTCCCCGCTGTGATCGCAGGTGAGAGCCCCGGCAGATGCGTCCGTCTGACTTCCTGGTTCCGTCTCTGTGAGCCGCAGAGGCTTATGGGGGCGGAACTAGGCGGCAGATTTAAACGTAATGGTAACGCTTTTTGTACAAAATTGCACATATAATCATAATGCCAGGGAGGTTAAAGTAGACTAAAACCTTTATTTACCTTGAAGTCTAAAATATTTCAGAGCCGGATGATTCCCTGTCCCAAGGCATCCCAATGTGATGCCTCACTGTGTGAAACCACACACAATTGCTGGTATAATTACCTCACAAATAAGCCCATGGGGCGGGACACACCTCAGGTTTCCCAGCTGATGCACTGGAGGTAACCAGGGATGCCAGCAAATCCCAGCTCTCTATGCTGGGCTCCGTGGACAAAAATGGTTCTATGCCCTGTATGAATATATACAGCACAGAGTGCTGATTGGATGAAAGCCTGCACATGGGTCATGTGATTGTATGCAATGTGGATATGCCAGTGATCCCAGGGGGTTAACACAAACATTGTGATGTCCCAGGGGTAGGGAATCATCAGGTTTAGTTCACCTTAAAGGGCAGAATGGCAGGTGAATATGGGACCCCTTCCTTCTGACCCAACCAACTGTGCATCAGCTCCAACTGACATATAACCGGCAGGCAGGTTAGGGCATCCAGCAGGTGCATGGCGCCCACCTGACCATGGTGCCCCGTGTGATGGCACACCTTGCACACCCCAAAGGCCAGCCCTGTGTATGGGGATCAAAAATAGCGACCAGATGGCGACCCTGTGTGTCCTATATAAAACATTGGTGCTACATGACAGCTTTATATCAAGGCACGGTGAAGGTGCTGTGGAAAGTTCTCACATCCATCATTGCTCCACTTTTCCAGCAGAAGAGAGACGGATCCCTTCTATTTTAGCACCGTGTGAAAGGTGGAATGGAGGCGTAACTGACAGCTCCATCACTTGAAGATAAGCTGTCATATCTAATCCAGTGTGATCCTTGTTGCAGCCAATTATTACAGACATGTTTGCAAAGTCTAATAGGGCAGAGCACGCTGGATAATGGGTAAAATGAGCATTTCAGGAGCAGAAAATACAAAGTTCCATTGAAAGGGAGCCACAGTGTTTAGCATACTTGTCAAGCTTCTGGCGGCAGAGGAAAGAGGCCGCTGCTTTTATCACACAGTGGGTGGTCTGCAATGCAGATTATCCGTCAAGGCTGGAGAACGATGGGCTTTAGCTGCTGGTGCTGAACCTGGAATACGGCAATGATTGCGGCGCATGCAAGTGGCAGAATGGATGTCAGTAAGCGGTTAATGATAGGGCGCTGGAGTGCTTCTTACTGTAAGTGCTGCACATTAATTATACATACGTTGCCATTGTAGAAGAGTGCATTGTCTGCAGCAAGCCACCAGCGCTGGAGATTTCTTTCTTAACAGATGGATTTGAAGATCAGAGGAACAGCCGATCGGAAGACTCCAAAAAGTTTTAATGATGCGTCTGTGTCGTCTCTTGCTAGCTCCTCATGGGAAACCTATAAACACTTTCCACTTTAATATTAATATTAAAGCGGATGTCCAGGGATACCTGGGCCCTTATTTATGAAGGAATAGCGACAGGTAGCGACTGGTGAGCGGCCGGTAATGACGGGCCCCGCCACGAGAACGCCGGCTCCCTGCCACAATCACACATTTATCAAGCCAATCCTGCTTAGCGACTGAGATAGCGCCATATAGCCACTCATTCATCATTATTCCAGCCTCAGCCCACAGCGCCAGCGTCCGACCTTGAACAGCGACAGGTATGACCTCTCGCTACCTGGCGCTCTCCAATGCATTTCAATGGGACAATCTTTAAATATTCATAATTAATTGTTATTAATTTTTTTTTTTTCAATGTGAAAAATTCTGTGACCACTTCTGCCATGTTAGATAATTTTTTTAAGGGAAAAAAAAAAATTGTGCAGAATTGATATTACAGGTCTGATATTATTGTATTTTACTTTTATTTTTTTCATATTACTAAATTCTTTAAAAATGTTTTTTTTTTTTCCCAAAAATATGGTTGTTTGGGGGTTAAAAACTACTTTTAACACATCGCCGCCAGCGCTCTGGGGTTTAAACATGCATTTCACAGCGCTTGAATTTTTGGAGCATGATTTTTTGATGAATATGATGGGAGCCAGTCGCTCTGACCAGTCGCTATCATGCGCACCCATACATCGCGGAACCTGTCAAATAGCGACTCCTAACCCCGTATTCAACATTACTGCACACCGACTGAGTCGCTATCAACAACCGAACAATGGCCAAGCACAGCAACTACTAGCGGGCGCTGTGAAAATACTGCTACAGTCGCTCAACTGTCGCTACCTGGCGCTATTCATAAATCAGCCTCCCCGTGTTGTGGATCCTGGCCACAGCCATCTTGTCAGATGCCTTGCCCATACAATCTATGGTTTGAGAAATTATCCACCACACACTGTAAGATGTATACATTAAAACGGGTTTAATTCACCAGCACAGTAAATAACCTTCACTAACCCAATATGTTCCTAAAGTTTCCCTAGACAACCTTAAATATTACAGGGAGTTATTACAATAATAAGTTAGTTACAGTGCAATAAATGTTATAATGGAGAGAGAGCGAGAGATACGGGCAGGCTGATTCATCACTAACGCCAGGTAGCGACAGATGAGCATTTGTCGCAGGCATTTCAGAGCACCCGCTAGTAGTCGCTGTGCTCGCCCGTGGGTCGCTAGTTTATAGTGACTCAGTCGCTGTGCAGCAATGATAATTACATTGTGAATAGTCGCTATTTGACCAGTACAGCGCTGTATAGGAGCGCATGTTAGCGACTGGTCAGTGCGACCGACTCACAACATATTCAGCAAAAAAACAGCCTCACACAACTCTGGCGCTCAAAAATGCTTCTCTGAAGCCCAGAGCGCCGAGAGGCTGTTAGATTAAAGTCTGTTTTTTACCTTGTATCCAACAGTAACTAAGCGAAAACATATGGAATTACATTGTTTTTACATTGTAACATGAACACATTAATGCCAGACCTACATAAATATATAAAACATGAAAAATATTTGAAAAAATGGGTTTTTCTGGGCCAGAAGAGGTCACAACATTAAAAAAAAGACAAAAAAAAAACCCTGTTTAAAAAGAAATAAAAGAACGTCAATTGAAATGTATGGGAGAGCGACAGGTAGCTAGAGGTTATACCTGGCGCTCTGCAAGGCTGAATGCCGGTGCTGTTCGCTGAGGCTGGGATAATGATGAATCGGACGCTACATGGCGTTATCCCAGTCGCTCAACAGATTCTGCTTGTTAAATGTGTAATTGCGTGCCGTGTCTGGTGTCAACCTGTCGCTACCTCTCATTTACAAGGCACTACCTGACGCTATCCCTTCATGAATAAGGGCCTCAGCCATCATTATGCTTCACTCAGGTAGGGGCCCGTCTATCGACTGAATACCCCTGCAACCATCCTCCTAATCTACTAACACTAGGGGGTGTGGCCAGCATTACCCGCCTTCTGTGGCCTCGATTCAATAAAGGTAGAAAAAAATTCTCATGGTAGTAAAAAATTCAATTCATGAGAAAAAAGCCTGAGAATGTCACTGTTACTGAATCACCAGATAAGTAAACAATGAAAGTCAATGGCACTTTTTTACTCCTAAGAAAAGTAGAGAACTGTTTACTCCTTTCTAAACTGTAGTAAAAGCTGCCATTGACTTTCATTGTCTTTTTATCTAGTGATTCAGTAACAGTGACATTCTCAGGCTTTTTTCTCATGAATTGACTTTTTTACTACCATGAGAATTTTTTTCTACGTTTATTGAATCGAGGCCTGTGTGTGTCTGCATTGCACTGCCTACAACTCGCCTCTGGACCTCTGAGCTTCTAACCAGCACATTGCACAAAGGAGTGTTACTCTGCGCTGCATCCCCCACACCCTTAGGGGCCTTAGACTTTGGAATTTATTTATTTACATCCTAAACTTGGATGCCCCTGGAGTGTTTAAATAGACATAAAGGCGTTTAGGTCCACTTTAAAATTGTGTAATTTTAAAAATCCTTATAAATCCTTATAAACACATCGCCTAATGAGAAGAGGGGTCACTTATACAACTGAACTGAATAAAACTCCAAGCTTGAGGTTTTTTCTCCTTTCAGGGGTGACAGGTTTAGTGTATCAGATGGACAGAACCGGTCCCCCCTGATGGTGTATCCTTCCTCCCCTTTAAAGTGGACCAACACCCAGGGGTGATCAGCCTGGGAATCTATAAGATTCCCGGGCCGATCACCTCCCTCACCGCGGGGCATCCAAGATCGGGATGTCCCGCGGGGTGAAACCCCCCAAAAGCCCCAAAAAACCTTACCTTATCGGCGACGGATCAGCCGGCGGCTTGTTCGTCGCTTGTCCGTTGCCGAAAAGCTAAGTTTTTTGGGGCTTTTGGGGGGGTTTCACACAGCGGGGCATCCTGATCTCGGATGCCCCGCTGAAGTGGACCAACACCCAGGATAGTGAAAATCCTGGGTGTTGGTCCACTTTAAAAAAAAAAAAAAACAAGCCATGCTGGATATATCTTGATGCTGGGTGTATAAGTCCTCTCACCATCCAGCATATTAATAGTGTAAATTAATTTGTATCCTTGGGTCATTTTTTGTGATAGTGCTCCTTTAAGGGAGCTCTAGTGCAAATAAAATTGTTAAATATTAAAACGCTGCATTAATATGCTAGATTGCAATAAGAGGCGATGAAAATTCATAGACAACCCAGCCAAGCTTCTTTTGTATTTTACTCGATGGAGGAAGAATCAGGGGTCCAGGTTTTGGACATACCGTTCTGCTTTTACTGGGGCCTGTCCCTTGAGCCAACCTGTGCTTGAGTAACAGCTATTTGCAATAGCAATTCATCTTATGCGTGTAGATTTTTTTACCCATCATGTCATGGATTTGGTAGAGCTAACTGGTTTGAATGCTGAGGCTCCTTTAAGACTTGTGTATCCTAATTGCCCTGCTAACGTGCACCTCCCAAGTTAGTTATAAAATGGTCTGAGCGGCTGCCACCCCTCCTTTGTTTCTTTTGAATTTGGGGTGTGGGGTCTAGGCTGTATTGCAAGGTCTTTGACCCTTCCACCCCATGGATTGCACTTGAGGTTTAGGGCAACCTCAGGTAAGCCTGCTCCCAATTTATCTATTGCATTGTATGTCCCAAATGGGGCTCTCAGAGATTAGAGTTAGGACTGCACCTCACAGAGGCGCTTGGTGGTGCAGCTTCAGCATACTTCTGCAGATGTGTGTGACCGAGTCCTCTGTTTTTAACCAAGTTTAGAGACAGATTGTAGGTTGGTCAGCAAGCTAACTGGTTTGAGTGCTGAGGCTCCTTTAAGACTTATGGTTTCGGTAGAGGGTAAAGTGATCAATGTAACTGTTTTTCACTGTTTAGCTTAAATTGGATATCCAGTCATATGGTAACCCCCCAACTTTGCATCCCTTGTATGGCATGCGCTTTTAGATTCCAGGGCCGGACATATTGGGTTTTGTTTCGCTTTAGCATAGAGCAATTGTGAACATTTAGAAAAACAGGAACTAATTAAAGAGAAAATTAGGAGCACATTAGTGGCATGCTTTGCCACTATGCAACCCATGCAAGTGCATGGGCCCCCCCACATTTCAGGGCCCCCCAGAACCCTGCTGAGTGAACACGGAAAGTGGCTGGCATCTAACTGTAATGCTGGTGTAATACTGGTGATGCTGTCAGTGTCGACACTACATGAGAAAGAAAGCTGCTTCCATCATTTGTTTTTCTTTAATATTGTATTTTGTTTTATAAAAAGCCTCTTAGACACAACTTGGGGCCCCAGAAGCCCGTCACTGGATACAGGGAGGCCATAAGCCATTTTTGGAGTTCCCCTTTAAAGCATATTGTGTTACAGCTGGCCCCACATATAATACACACATGCATTTTTTATACCGTTGTAATAGCCTAAGTAGCGGCTTCATGGCGATGTGATTTCAGCTTACAGGCGCTCTAATGTACCTTTATGGCCTACTAACTCGTTCAGACAGTCCATTAGCAGCGAGATCTTTTCTAAACAAGTAAATTAATGATCCATGGGGGGGTCCTGAACGCAAATGACATTTTAATATACTGAAAAATACTTGCTTGAAATGTAGAAGGATTAAGCAAGATGCTATGAGCTGCAATCCTAGATGGAGTTCCGCTCCTTGACAGTAATAATCATTTATACTCAAAGTCTTCATAAATTAGTTTGGTCACTAGAGACCAATAAACCTTCATCAGAGACTGCTGACATAACCGATGATGTCATCTATTCGCTAGAGTCGCGGCTTCCTAACCTGGCCTTGCTTCAGGCATCGGTGTGGAGATCCACAAACCATGACCAGCTTCTCGGGTCGGGGGAACTCAGAGGAGACATTGCAATGTTTATCCATTCACTAGAAATCAATGACATCTCAGTAAATGACACCCGTTTATAGTGGACCTCCGGTCTAAATTCTCCCCGCGGCCCTCTTCGGGGGTGCCGCATCTCATCTGGACACCCTGATTTAGGATACCCTTCTGCTTGATCACCTTGTAAATCCTGAAATCTGGACAGAAATACTAATTGGATCTGCAGTCCAGTGCCACTTGCACATCCCATGTGACCAGTGGCGGCTAATCGGTGATGGGCTGTTTTGCTTGGGTGTCACTTTGCTAAAATTCACAAGTATATTTGCAGCACGTAAATGTATAAGGTAATTTAAAAACTCAGACATATGTATATTTCTAAAATAACACCAAGTTGTCTAATACTAAAAGCTTGATGATGTGCTTTTTATACCTTGCTTGCAAAAAATTTACAATACAAAAAAGACTACAAGCACAACACAGAAAGCCTCAAACAGGGAAAAAGCAAAGTATATATTAAAATGGGTTACTCATCTGATTCAAGTGGTCTGGGTAGAAATCAGCAGCCCTCATCAAGGCTGCCAGGTCAGTTCAGAGAAAACCCCATTGTGCATGCGTGTCCTTCAGCTGCCCCGAGCGCTTCTCCTTGCCTCTCACCAGTTTTCCCAGGCTGACCCCTTTGTTTCATTTGAAATAGTGCAGGTGATCTCTGTTTGGCCCAGACAAACTAATACAGGTGATACTCTGATTGGCTCAGATAAAGCTATCACAGGTGAGTTTCTGCTGGCCAACTTAATTTGAATGCATATGCACACATGAAACTAAGCTCAGGCAAAAAGCTACCAAGCAAGTCTTCAGAACAAAGGAAGGCCACCGAAAATGCTGAGTATTAATTAAGGGACCAACCATGCTGGCTAAACAAAAGTGGGTCATCATATATACAGAGCAATATTTTGATTGTATACGTTTTTACAATTTCTTTGGGCACATAAAAATATCATGGCATTACATGGGCAGATATAGTGGAGTCTTGTAATTGCCAGCTATACTGCAAATAAATGTTTTAAGATTAAAGATTGTATCCCCTGCTACATGATTATATTATCATCCATTTGCTAGAGACAGGTGGCATCACTGAAAAGCCCGTCTTTCCAGAGGCGGACTGGCCATAGTGGGCTGCACTGCTTTGGGGCTGGATGGGTTGGGTGTAGCCTCCAGCACACCTCATTCCTTCACCAGAATTCACAAATGTCCCTTCTTTGAAGGGTCATGGCCTAGTGCTCGAAGAGGAACATTGGACCTAAAATAAAAAGAGTCCCATTCCCCCCCATCGGCCCCTACTTACCTTTTGGATGTCGAAGCTGCTATCACCAATTCGACTGCTTCAGTGCCAGATCCTCTGCTCCCCCGCTGGCTTAGCCATCTGTAAGTAACATCACGGCTTTAGCCGTGCTCTTCAAAGTCCTGCCCCACTCAGCAAATTCTCGCGGGATTGCATCCCATTCATGGGCACTGCGCAGGCATAATCTGGTGCCGCGTGCAGTGCCTGGTGGGATGCAAGATGGTGCTGCCATTCAGAATCTGGGGGACCAAGAAGATGGTCCCCTGGCGAGGTGAGTAAATAGTGCCCAAAGTTGAAACCAGAGGGGGGGGCAGCAGATCGGTGAGGTTTGGGGGAGGTTTTAGCCTCCCCTGATGTTCCTCTTTAAGGAAGTGGTCTGTGACTGGAGGGTGGCGGGTTCCATTCCTGATTGGGACATGGCTGGGACATAATCTCTCAAATGCTCACTGGCACCATTGCAAGGGCAGCCCAACTCTCCGGGCATGTGTGCCCTCACTGCTTGTGTTTTTAGTGCACTGATGGATTAAATGCAAAGCGAAGATTCCTATGTGGGTGCAAGCATACAAGGACAATAAATGTCCAAAAATCCAAATCCAAAACCTAATACCCCCTCTATTTCCTGCCTCCCAAGTCTCCCCACTGTATCCCCCAGTCAAAACACCTCAGGCCATGTTCTGCTCCTGCAATGCTATTGCCTCGGCTTCATAGCTGTAGGAGGCTGTACCCATCCCTCCCACAGTGTCTTCCCCTAGGGTACTAAAGCCTCAGTATCATCGCTTTAAGTGTGGCCCATGATCTGTCCCTGCAATGCTACAGCCTCAGCTGATGAACATGCTCGCTGACTGGCTGTAATGGGGCTCAGCAGCTCTTGGGCTGATTATGGCCAAGGCCATAAAAATCCTGGGCTGATTTTTGCCCCCAGTCTACTCCTGCCTCTTTTAATTCACTAGGGACCACTGTCAACCCCCATCATGCTGTTTATCAATTCACCACTGACAACACTGAAAGTGCTGCTTGTTCTTTTACTCGAGACCAGCAACATCACTGCCCAAGCTATTTACTATCCCAAAGAATGCCGTCTAACACTTTACTAGAATCTGGCACCATTACGACAATGTCACCTGCCCCGTCTGTTCTGGGTTCTCTAAGCCAACCCAGGTCTATGGAGTTTCGGTGAAACAATAGACCCTACCATGTGAGTGATTACTATACGCTACATGATCACTACACAAAAGACCCGAAACAAATCGGCATTAATTACACGTTACACCGCACATAAGCAGTTATTTACTGCGGTAGAAGCACCAGTTACTACTAAGTCTAAATTCACAGCTCCTGCTCTAATGAAGTATAATTATACCATACAATACGTAAGTGCCAATTTTGAAAATAATTAGACAAGACTCGCTAGTGCTGTTTATAAAGAGACTTACTGTCAAAGCACGGCTGTCGTATACAGATTGAAGAAAGGAACAAAGCACAAGGTAGAATTTTTAAAACTAAATGACAAAAATCTAAAATTATTTCAAATGTAGGATCCTGAGTTATTTTTAGTCCAGTTTAGCTCTTCTTTTCTACTTGGAAGCATATCGGAATCTGCAGCACAAGGCCATTTTCTCAAATATTCCACTTTTCCCAAGGACAGGAAAAAGAACTGCAAACACCGTTATAACTTCTTCAACGGTTTCCATTTGGCCAGCATTAGCCTGACTGTTAACACATAAAAAACTTTTTCTCTAAGCAGTAGACTCATAGGTCACCTTTGGCTGGTCTGTGGAAAAGGTGGATTTCTCCTCTTTTCTTGTAATTTTCTTTTTGCTATCACCAGGGTAATTACCAAAATAAAAACAAAAGGGTGATCACCTCCTACTCCAGTAATCAACACTTCCGTGTCGGGATCGCGCCCCCTCTGCTATCAGTCACAGGGGTGCTGCCATGCCTTCTCCATTAATTGAAATGGATGGGGTGTGGAGAAGCCAGCTCTATTTTAGTTAATGTAGAGAATGTGGCAGCAGCCCTGTGATGGATCATGAAGGGGCTGAATCCTGACACGGATGTGACGGTGACTGCAATTCAGGACCGGCCAGCCCAGGTTCAATACAGAGATCGGATGACTTGATGATCTCCAGAGAGGGACTGATGTAACGCTATGATATTTTTATATATTTTGATCCCAAAGAATTCTAAAATCTTATACAAAAAATATATACAAAAAAAAGATAACCCCCTTTTGTTTAGCCAGCACAGTTGGTTCCTTAAATGTAGCATGGTAGGAGACCTTCCTTTGTTCTGAAGATTGGGCTTGGTAGCTTTCGGCCTGAGTTTAGTTTCATGTGTGCATTCACATGCAAGCTAAGTTGCCCAGCAGAAAATCACCTGTGATAATTTTATCTGAGCCAATCAGAGTATCACCTGGGTTAGTTTGTTTGGGCCAATCAGAGATCGCCTGCGCTATTTCAAATGAAACAAAGGTGTCAGCCTGGGAAAAACAGCGGGCTGGTGAGAGACAAGAAGATTTTTGCCCGGGGCAGCTGAAGGACACACACAGTCATGTTATAAATGGAGACGGACACAGACAGATGATGATGAGATTTGCTTTGGAATAGAGAGACCTGCTTTGTGAATTTGAATACAGCAGCCATCTTGTGGAGAAGCCAGCTCTATTTTAGTTCATGTAGAGGATGTGGCAGTGCCCCTGTGATGGATCACGAAGGGGCTCAATCCTTCACATGTGATGGTGACTGGAATTCGGGACTGGTCAGTCCAGGTTCAATACAGATGTTGAATGAGTTGCTGATATCTAGAGAAGGACCGATGTAATGCTATGATAATTTTATATATCTTGATCCCAAAGAAATTGTAAAAATCGATTACAAAAATAATTGCACTGTATATAGGATGACCCCCTTGTGTTTAGCCAGAATGGTTGGTTCCTTAGTTAACATGCAGTATGGTGGGAGACCCTCCTTTGTTCTGAAGACTGGGCTTGGTAGATTTCAGTCTGAGTTTAGTTTCATGTGTGCATTCGCGTGAAAACTAAGTTGGTCAGCAGAAAATCACCTGTGATAGTTTTATCTGAGCCAATCACGTTGGGTTAGTTTGTCTGGGCCAATCAGAGATCACCTGCGCTATTTCAAATGAAACAAGGGGTAACCCAGGGAAAAATAGCGGGCTGGTGAGAGACAAGAAGAGGACACACACAGTCGTGTTATGAATGGAGACGGACACAGACAGACAATGATGATATTTGTTTTGGGATAGAGAGACCTGCTTTGTGAACTTGAATACAGCAGCCATCTTGTTTGGGAGATTGGATGAGGCCTGCTGATTTCTGTCTGGACTATATTAAACAGATGAGCAATCCATTTTATTATATGATTTTGCCCTGTTAGGCTTTTGAGTTGTAATAAGGCTTGTAGCGTTTTTGTACATTTTTTGCAAGCAAGGTATAAAAACAACTCTTTAAAGTGCATCATCAAGCTTTTCCTTGGAGTTATTGACAAATGAATTTATTAGACAACGTGGTGTAATTTTAGAGATAGACATATATTTGAACTTTTTAAATTGCCTTATACATTTAAAGTGGACCAACACCCAGGATTTTGACTATCCTGGGTTCTGGTCCACTTCGGCGGGGCACCCCGATCGGGGGTGCCCCGCTGTGTGAAACCCCCCAGAAAGCCCCAAAATCTTACCTGTCCCCGCTCCCACGTGACTGGACGGTCCAATCCCCGCCAACGTCCAGGCGGGGATCAGGAACGTCCAAGCGGCTGCCGCCGCCGCCGCCTCCCTCGCGTCACTTTCGGCGCGGCGCGAGCACGCCTACAGGGGCGCGAGGGAGGCGGCGGCGGCCGGCCGCCGCCGAAGATCAGGTAAGGTGTTTGGGGGTTTTTTGGGGGGTTTCACCCCGCGGGACATCCCGATCTCGGATGTCCCGCGGGGTGGGAGGTGATCGGCCCGGGAATCTTATAGATTTCCGGGCCGATCACCTCTCGGTGTTGGTCCACTTTAAGGGCTGCAAATATACTTGTGAATTTTAGCAAAATTACACCCAAGCAAAACAACCAATCAGCTGCAGTAGATAAAAGGTTAAGTACACTTTTGTTTTTTTATTTCAGCAGTCATTGAAGCAAACTCCTGTCTGAGTTGGGCTTTCGCTATAGCAAACAGAACTAGCTTACACATCACCCTATATCGGTGATATTGAAATACATAATGCTGTTGCTCCTGGGGGTGTAGATGGGCAGGGATGGGCTGGGTCCAAAAATTAACACAACATTCATAAACACACACATTCATTCACAGTTGCTGACCAGCCCATGAGCTCCTTAGCTCCGCCCCTAAGAAGCCTCTCAGCTGATCAACGAATATTAAAGCAAAGCATTGCAGGGGTGTATATGTGATAACTGATGGTAATGAAGTTTTAGTATTATAGGGGCAGATATTGTGCCAGAGATGGTTATGGCCCCCAAGGAAACATAGTAACATAATATGTAAGGTTGAATAAAGACCTTAGTTCATCCAGTTCCGCCTGTTTATCTCCTTTCAGTGGTCTAGTAGCCATAGCTGTAAATGTTATTACATGCAAGGAGGGCATCCCGGCCACTATAGATCTCCTTCCAGTGGTCTAGTAGCCATAGCTGGTAATGTTATTAAATGCAAGGAGGGCATCCCGGCCACTATAGATCTCCTTCCAATGGTCTAGTAGCCATAGCTGGTAATGTTATTACATGCAAGGAGGGCATCCCGGCCACTATAGATCTCCTTCCAGTGGTCTAGTAGCCATAGCTGGTAATGTTATTACATGCAAGGAGGGCATCCCGGCCGCTATAGATCTCCTTCCAGTGGTCTAGTAGCCATAGCTGGTAATGTTATTACATGCAAGGAGGGCATCCCAGCCACTATAGATCTCCTTCCAGTGGTCTAGTAGCCATAGCTGGTAATGTTATTACATGCAAGGAGGGCATCCGGGCCACTATAGATCTCCTTCCAGTGGTCTAGTAGCCATAGCTGGTAATGTTATTACATGCAAGGAGGGCATCCCAGCCACTATAGATCTCCTTCCAGTGGTCTAGTAGCCATAGCTGGTAATGTTATTACATGCAAGGAGGGCATCCGGGCCACTATAGATCTCCTTCCAGTGGTCTAGTAGCCATAGCTGGTAATATATTTGGGGTGAGGTGGGCTGTAGGCTTCATTCACGTGGCCCTAAAGCAGTATGGCCCAATGAGAATTCTCCCAGTGCTCCCTATGATCAGTCTGCGCCTGTAGACAGGCATGTCTGTCATGTATAATACTTCTGTCCATCTCTTACATCTATCTTCTGCAGCTCAGATCATTTGCAGAACACTTTGTAGTGTATTTCACAGTGTCCAGCTGGCCCACAATCCTTCTGTCCGTCCTATATTTTTGTGCAATTAAATGTTATTTTTAAACATTTTGTTTTCTTCTTTTGACTTTGTTGAAATCCCAGCCGTAAATAAGAGCTTATTTTCTCATACTGAGGATCAGTATTGATGTTGCTCATAGTAAGTGGTGGAATAACTGTTTGCGCTGTCTGTTTCCAGAAGCATGTCTATCTAGTTGCTGCTCCTCTGGGCAGCAGATCTATAAAATGCCTGCGTGCGGAAGTGATTTTGATGGTATGATCACTGCAGATGTTGCATACAAATATACTGATTTTTGGGGAAAAATTAAGTATTTATGATTTACTTCTGCCTGAAAAATAAGGAAAGCATCAATACTGTATTTTGCCTTAAACTGCGCCAACATGTGTTTATTCTCCCTACTGTGAATGGCGTTCAAAATGAGTCATTATTATTCCTAGTAAATTCAGCTAGCCATAGGGAACACTTCTATTGCGTTGGACTACAAACCCCCTCCCCATAGCAACAAGTGAACAGCGTCACAGACATCAATTAAAAATCAGAAGAGGCTCTAACCTATCACACCACAGTCTTAAACGGGGAGGCCGATTCATTAATAGCGCCAGGTAGCGACAGATGAGCGACAGTAGCGGTATTTTCACAGTGCACGCTAGTATTCGCTGTGCTTGGCCGTTGTTCGGCTGTTGACAGCGACTCAGTCGGTGTGCGGTAATGTTGAATACGGGGTCTAGGAGTCGCTGTTTGACAGGTTCCGTGCTGTATGGGAGCGCATGACAGCGAATGGCCATAGCGAATGGCTCCCAGCATATTCATTAACAAATCACGCTCAAAAAATTATCGCGCTGTGAAATGCATGTTTAAACCCCAGAGCGCTGGCGGCGATGGGTTAAAAGTAGTTTTTTAACCCCCAAACAACCATATTTTTGGTAAAAAAAAAAACAAGTTTTTACAAACATTTTGTAATATGAATACATTAATATCAAACCTGTAATATCAATTCTGCACAATTTTTTTTTTTTTTTTTACCTTAAAAAAAATATCTAACTTTGCAGAAGTGGTCACAGAATTTTTGACATTAAAAAAAAAAAAAAAAAAAACATTAATAGCAATTAATTATGAATATTTTAAGATTGCTCCATTGAAATGCATTGGAGAGCGCCAGGTAGCGAGAGGTCATACCTGTCGCTGTTCAAGGTCGCTCGCTGGCGCTGTGGGGTGAGGCTGGAATAATGATGAATGATTCGCTATCTGGCGCTCTGTCAGTCGCTAAGCAGGATCGGCTTGATAAATGTTTGATTGCGGAGGGGAGCCGGCGTTCTCGTGGCGGTGAGCGTCATTACAGTTCGCTCACCATTCGCTACTTGGCGCTATCCCTTGTTAAATAAGGGCCTATGTGTGGCACATTTTTTCTCAACAAATATGGTTTACTGGTGGTGCTGCAAAAAAACTTGTTGCTAGCGTTTTTTTTTTTTTTTTTTTTTTAAATTCTTTATTTACTTCTTTTTTATCCTTTTATCATCATATATGTAAACATATTATATAGCAAGAATCATGCTAATTAATACTTATACAATATACAAGAAAAGAAAAAAACACACACAAAAAAAAAAATAATATCTAAAGCACAATATAAGTAGACAAAAGGAAAAAGAAATTATTTTATATTTTATACCCAGAAGAAAAAACAAAACTAACAATAAAGAGAGAGAAAAAAAAAAAAAAAAAAAAAAAAAAGGGAGGGATTTAAATAAAAAGGGGAAAGGGACAGCTAAGAAGAAAAGAGAGAATACAGGGGGAAAGAGTGACGATCGATTTGCGCAATGGGGAGGGGTCACTTCCTTTGTGCCGTTCTATACCTAATCTACGCTTCTTTCTATTTTACCTACCATTATTTAATGCTTAATTCCCCAAGACTTCAGCCTCTCATTTATTCTGAGAGAATGATGGAGGCAGGGGCATCGGGATTCATTATCTGCTTAAATCTTACCGTTTCTTTATAGAGGAGCCAAGGTGACCAAACCTGTCGAAACTGCGTCTTAGTCTCATGGATCGCTGCTATAAGCTCCTCCATTTCCATGATATGATTAATTTCCCCAATCCAGTTCATCACCGAAGGAGCTGTTTCGGTTCTCCAGAACCTAGGTATCAATACTTTTGCTGCATTAACAAGATGTCTCAGAAGAGATCTCTTATAGACCTTCAGAGGCATTTCCGACAGGTGTAAAAGAAACAAAGAAGGGTCCCAGGTGATAGGCCGTCCCAAAATCTCGCTAGAGATGTCTGCCACGTCCTGCCAGAAAGGAGCGACCTTTGGGCAATCCCAGAAAACATGAAGAAAACTTCCGAGTGCACCCCGACATCTCCAACATTCCGCAGAGTGAGATGGTGAGAAACCATTTAGCCTTTTCGGGGTATAATACCACCTAGTAAGACACTTATAATTGGTTTCCTGAATTTTAGTCGAGACTGAGGTCTTATGTGTAGCCCCAAAAATATATTTCCATTGATCTTTCGTAAAATGCCTATCCAGGTCCTTTTCCCATTCCCCGCAAAATCGAGGTCTTTCATCATCCCCGTCGTCTTCCAATAGAGCATATAATTTAGAGATTAAATGTTTTGAGGGATCCCCTTCTCTAGCCAGTCGTTCAAATGGAGTTAAAGGTCTAAGGAATGCCTGTCTGGTTCCTATGCTCGCAAGGAAGCTTTGAAAGATGAACAGAAGCCAGTGGTCGAATAGCGGCGTATCCCATTTATCCCTTAGGTCATTCAAATGTATCCATCCCGTCTGTGAGATAAGATGTAGTCCTCTTGGGATTTCTTTTTCCTCAAAAATCTTACGAAGCCGGGGCAGAATACCTACAGGGAATGATGGATTATGTACCAATGGCACCAAAGGGGTTGGCCATGGAGATATCTTATCTCTTTCCCTATGCCTTCCAAAAATGCCAAGCGTAGTGGAGATAAGCGGATGATCTCTACACAAGTTCCTCTCTATTTTAACTGCCCACGGAATCTCTTTTAGTGGAGTCTGTAGCCAAGATGCCTCAAGATTCACCCATTTCTTCTTTGTGGCTTGATGATGCCAATCTAGAATACGTTGGAGGTGGATCGCATGCCAGTATCGCCACAGATCTGGACATGCGAGTCCTCCCATCTGTTTAGTTCTAAATAAAAGTCGAAGTTTTAGTCTGGGTTTACGTCTCTGCCAGATGAATTTTATGAATAGCGAATTAAAGGACTTAAAGTATGCCCTAGGGATCCTGATCGGGAGGGTTTGAAATATATATAGAATCTTTGGCAGAACAGACATTTTAAGGATACTAATTCTTCCTAGCCAAGTGAAGGTAGGTAAATCCCAGTTCTCCAAATCACTTTTGATTTTGGAAAAAAGGGGACCAAAATTTGCTGCGTAGATCTCATTTACCGATTTCGTGATCTTAGTGCCTAAATATGTAATGGCCAAAGAAGGCCACTTAAACGAGAAGGATGCTCTCAGCTGGGCCTCAACTCCTGGTGAGAGATTCAGCCCCAAGGCCTCTGATTTATCGTAATTTATTTTCAGAAAAGAGAGCTTACCAAAGTGTTCAAATTCTTTCAACAAGACCGGTAGTCCAACTACCGGATTTGTAAGAAAAAACAGGAGGTCATCAGCATATGCTGATATCTTATGCGTAGATGAATCTACTATAATCCCCCGTATGTCTTCTCTCCCCCTAATCCTACATAAGAAAGGTTCCATAGATAGAACAAAAATCAGTGGGGAAAGGGGGCAACCCTGTCTGGTACCATTTCTAATATCTACCTGCTCTGAAAGAATGCCATTTACTTTAATCCTGGCTGAGGGCTCCATATATAAGGCCATGATCATCTTTATCCCTTTAGAACCTAAACCGATATGCTCTAAAACTGCTCTAATATATTGCCAATTTACCCGATCAAATGCCTTTTCGGCGTCGGTAGATAAAAAAATTGCCGGTTCTCTAGTTTGTTCGATTCTATGCAGCAAATTCAATACTCTGGTTGTATTGTCACGGGCTTCACTGCCCGGTACAAAACCCGACTGATCCCCGTCCACTAGCTTCGGAAGCGACCTTAACAATCTGTTTGCCAAAATTTTCGCGTAGAGTTTTAAATCTACGTTCAACAATGATATAGGCCTATAACTTCCGCATGCCAGCGGGTCTTTCCCTGGTTTCTGGATTATTGTCACATGGGCGGATAATACCTCGCTTGGGATCTTAACCTGATCCGGAAGTGTGATTATTGAGTTGAATGCCGAAAGAAAGTGCGGAGCTAAGAGAGGGAGAAAATGCTTATAATATGCTACTGTAAATCCGTCTGGCCCTGGGGCTTTTCCGCTGGGTGAAGCCTTAACCACAGCGCTTAACTCCTCTATAGAGATGGGAGCTTCCAGTCTCTCTCTTTCTTCCATCTCAAGCTTAGGCATACCTGACTCCTCTATATACTTCTTTATCCCTGCTATATGCTCCCTTTCTAGGGCTGGTCCTTTTGGACAAATATTATATAGCTTCTGATAAAAAGATTGAAAGGTCTTAGCAATGTCTGATGTGCTATGGTGCTTTTTTTGTTGTCCATCAATAATGGCTTCTACAAAATTTAAAGATTGTTGTTTCTTAAGGGCTCTTGCCAAAAGCGCACTGCTTTTATTACCCCATTCAATATAAAGCCTTTTACAACGCTTTATGATGTGAGCCGCTTTTAAAGTTAAAAAAGAGTTCAATGTTGCTCTAGCCTCAGTAAGTGCCAATAAATTGCTTTTTGCCAGTGATGCTTTATGTGTTTTTTCTAGCTTCTGGACTCTTTCTATTTGCTTCTGTAGCTCCTGCTGTCGTTCCCTCTTTTTCTCAGTTGCATATCTAATGAAAGAGCCTCTAATAACGGCCTTATGAGCTAACCAATTATTTAATGGGGAAGTGTCCATGCTTTTATTTATTTCAAAATAGTTTTTAATAATATTCTGAAAATCTTGAGTTAGCTTTTCGTTTTGTAGTAGGGATTCATTCAATCTCCATGTCCACTCTCCCTTCGGAGCCCCCTTTAAGGTAATGGTAAGGGTCACTGGTGCATGGTCCGACATTGCCATAATCTCTATATTTGAGTTTAATACCTGAGGTAATAGGCTGTGGGACACCAACACATAGTCGATTCTAGAGTACATGGCATGTGCTGAGGAATAGAAAGAGTAGTCTTTAACCTTAGGGTGATTGATACGCCAAGGATCGCAGAGCTGGGCCTTATGGAGGGCTTTCTTGATTCTTTTTAGTGCCACGTATGAAAGCGCCGATCGCCCCGTTGAAGAATCCAATAGTGGGTCTAATGACACATTTAGGTCTCCCCCCAGGATAATAGGGCCTTCTTGCACTTCCATAAGTTTGTTCAAAAAAGCTTCAAGAAAGGTCACTTGCCCGGAGTTGGGAGCATATGCCACTGCCAGAGTGTAGTTTTTGTTAAACAAAGAGCCCTTAAGGATCAGATACCTACCTTGTTCATCTGCTATCCTATCCGTAACCCGGAAGGGAATATTCTTGGCAATTATTATCGCCACCCCCCTTGCCTTGACATCTGGCGCGTTACTTGTATACGACTGGGGAAAGGATCTAGAGGACAGTCTAGGGGCTCCCGCGCCTTTAAAGTGTGTCTCCTGGATAAATGCAAAATTTGCTTTAAGCCTAGTTAACTCCTGGAATAATTTAGATCTTTTCAATGGGGTGTTTAAACCCTTAACATTAATCGAAACAGCTCTAAGCTTTTGGTCGTGTAGAAGGGCCAAGTCCCTGTCCTTCATCATTCGAGCCCCCTTTGAATTTTCTCTATTTCTAGACATGCTAATGATTTGGAGACAGAAAGGGAAAGGGGGGAAGATAGAATAGAAAGGAAAAAAAAAATAAAAAAAAAAAAAAAATAAAAAATAAAAAAGAGGACCCTAAGAATAACCCACTATATTAAAGAACAATTCGTTGGTCACCGGGACGGGCGCTGCCCGTGTCGGGATTTACACTAGGGTCTTAACCGGGAGTCGAGGCCCCAGATGTCAACCTGACTCTGAGCCTCAACACCCAATGCCCTAGAAATGTGGGGGCGAGGAGAAACCACGGCCGAAAACTTCAACAGTGTAGTCAAAAGATCGTATAATACACCGGCACGAGATCAGCGCTCACTCCCGGCAGCCAGGATAATAGGGCCTTCTTGCACTTCCATAAGTTTGTTCAAAAAAGCTTCAAGAAAGGTCACTTGCCCGGAGTTGGGAGCATATGCCACTGCCAGAGTGTAGTTTTTGTTAAACAAAGAGCCCTTAAGGATCAGATACCTACCTTGTTCATCTGCTATCCTATCCGTAACCCGGAAGGGAATATTCTTGGCAATTATTATCGCCACCCCCCTTGCCTTGACATCTGGCGCGTTACTTGTATACGACTGGGGAAAGGATCTAGAGGACAGTCTAGGGGCTCCCGCGCCTTTAAAGTGTGTCTCCTGGATAAATGCAAAATTTGCTTTAAGCCTAGTTAACTCCTGGAATAATTTAGATCTTTTCAATGGGGTGTTTAAACCCTTAACATTAATCGAAACAGCTCTAAGCTTTTGGTCGTGTAGAAGGGCCAAGTCCCTGTCCTTCATCATTCGAGCCCCCTTTGAATTTTCTCTATTTCTAGACATGCTAATGATTTGGAGACAGAAAGGGAAAGGGGGGAAGATAGAATAGAAAGGAAAAAAAAAAAAAAAAAAAAAATAAATAAAAAAAAAATAAAAAAGAGGACCCTAAGAATAACCCACTATATTAAAGAACAATTCGTTGGTCACCGGGACGGGCGCTGCCCGTGTCGGGATTTACACTAGGGTCTTAACCGGGAGTCGAGGCCCCAGATGTCAACCTGACTCTGAGCCTCAACACCCAATGCCCTAGAAATGTGGGGGCGAGGAGAAACCACGGCCGAAAACTTCAACAGTGTAGTCAAAAGATCGTATAATACACCGGCACGAGATCAGCGCTCACTCCCGGCAGCCAATATGCGTAGAAAGAAAATACAAATATAAACTATTGAGCAAATATTGATTATTAATTTAAGGACCTAAATTCCTAACATGATCCCCATATCGATTGAAAGTTTTACTCTACTACTACTATCCCTGTAACTCCATAACCAACTGCCACATCTTCACGCCCTAGATTCAAAGGAATTCTTTTCAGTAAAATATACTAACTATTAGACCCTCTCCTCCCTAGAGAAAGAGGAAAAAAAAAAAAAAAAAAAAAAAAAAAAAAGGGGGGGGGGAAGGAGGGGAAAAGACACACCCCTTCCCTCCATTACCTATGTTAGCAACAGCTCACGGCCTGGTACCCACCGGGGGCCACATCCTCGCAATTCAACACCTCCCAGTAGAGGCCAGAGGCACCCCGGTGCCCAGTACCGGGATGCGGCCCCAGACAAGCAGGGACTTGCCCCCTGTCGGGGCCAGATCTGATGACTTCACACCAGTGGGCGTGTAGCCGCTTGGCCAGCCCCCAGTATCATCTCATCCAGAGAGCCACTGGACAGTGCTGGGTTAGGGGTCTAAAGAGGGGGACGTGTCCTATCCGTGCAACCAATACATCAATAAAAACCACTCAACCTCAATCGGACCTATTAGCAAACCACCCAGTGGACTAACGTGAAAGTGATTCATGTGTTTCAAGGAAAGACAATAAGGTGTATAAGTGTAATAAATGTAATAAATGGCAATACCTGCCACTACTTTAAGGAAAAAAGAAAAAAAAAAAAAAAAAAAAAAAAGGAGGTGCGAGACAAAAAAGTGTATATTTATACAAATTAAGTATGTGACTTAATTATCCAAAGTGTAGTACTTCACCCCCACTCATCATCCGGGCCACGTCTGACCATCCGACCAGACGCGCTCGGCCCCTCTCAAACCCTCTTACTTCAGTCCCCCATCAACCCCACGCCCAGCACCCACCCCTCTCTCCGGCTACTCCATTGCAACCCATAATCAGGGCATCCTCTACCCTACCCCCGCCCACCTCAGTGCTCACCAGGCCCGCAGCTGTTCCCTTTATGCCCATATTATACAATACCCCAATAAAGGAGGCAAAAAAAAAAAAAAAAGGGGGGGGGGTGGTGCTTAAATTGCACTTGATTTTTCTCTCAAAAAGAGGAGGGGAAATTGTAGAAAAGGTCCTTAATCCTGTCTAAGATGTCTGATATTATAGCTCTGGGTAAGGTCCACTTTCATCCTGAATCTTTGCATATTTTGTTCTGGAGAAAGAAAAACCAAAAATAAAAAGAAAGAGTTTTTCTTATAAATTCATGGGCTGAGATTGATCTTCCGCTCCTCTTCTTACTCGTGGAGAGTTGAACTCCGGGGGATATGTAGACCAATCTGGCACTTGAACAGGGTTCAGGGAAAAATAATTAAAGAGGCCTGGAAGGTCTTCATATTTACGAATGGTAAACGACTTTCCTTGTTTTGCGGTGAATAAAGCAAAGGGATATCCCCATCTATACGTGATATTATCCTGTTTGAGAGCTTCCAATAACGGCCGAAGGGCCCTCCGTCTTGCCAGAGTAGCCCTCGCTAGATCCGAGTAAAAATGTAAAATTGCACCGTCAAAATCTAGCGATCCTTTATTTCTGGCTGCTGCCATAATTGTTTCTTTTTCTTGGTAGTAGTGGAATCTGCAAATTACATCCCTTGGAGGATCATTCTGACGAGGGGGAGGGGCAATTGCTCTATGTGCTCGATCTATTTCTATTTTGTTGTTATCATTACCCATAGGTTCTCCTAATAATATACGGAAAATCCCTTGTAGAGTAGGTAGAAGGTTCTCTGCTCGTGTAGCTTCTGGGAGTCCACGTATGCGTATATTATTGCGTCGATTGCGATTTTCCATATCCTCTAATTGGAGGGCCAAAGTGGCAGTCGCAGATTCTTGTGCCTGAAGCCGGTAGGTGAGTTGTTGAATTGTAGATCTATCCTCCTCACGTTGCTGTTCCAGCCCGACTAGTCTGGAGTCTAATTGTTTAAGGTCTCTACGTAGGAGCCCCACTTCTTCCGATAGCTTCTCACTGATAGAACGGGTGCTCAAAGAAAGATCCTCTTTTGTTGGCATAGCTCTCATAAAGGCCCATATATCTGCTAAGGTATTATCTGAGGTAGAGGAATTCAAGCTTGCGGGGTCTTCCTCTCCAGCCCCTGAATCTTTCATTCGCCCTCCACGGGGGGTTCCCCCAGCCGCACATGACTCCCGTACAGAGTCTGTAGGCTTCGATATATAACGATTTAAGTCACCTTGAGTGGTAGCTGTAGTACTTCTTGTCGTCTGTCCCCTGTTGTCCTTAGGTTTGGTACCTCCTCCCATTTCTGATGCTCTTATTTAGACAAACAGTCTTTATAGTATCAAAAGAGTTCCCAGAGGTAGTGTTTCCAGAGGGATTCTTTATTTTATCCTCCACTGATGCACATAGGTGGTTGGTGATTGCAAAAGTTAATATATATTAAATACGCATGGATCAAATCAGTCCTTTCAGTAGAGCCCTTTCAATGTGGACCATCAGGTCCAAAGTATTTTAAAAGTGCTTGCTGGGGATTTCTCAGTACTTGAGACAAATAGAGTCTGTCTAGTGGGCGGTAGCTGGACCCTCGCCCCTTTGCAGGCAGATCTATTAAGCAGACAGATGTCTAACTCCTAATAATGTCCGGGTATCCCAACCTGGGATATCTACCCTGTACTACTTTACAAACCGTTTAATTAGTTAGATCCGTTAAGGTCTAGCTGTCTTGATAAAAATTTTCAAGATCCAGTCAAGTAGATGCTAGTCCGATCTATTTGTAACCATAGTATCTCACTGGATAATGTATACTGTATCTTTTAAATTACTTATACAGGCTCTAAATATGATGAAAGCCCAAGAAGATGTTTTACAGGGGTAATCCGTAATTAAGCCTTTATCACAAAAGGTCAAGACAAAGATCTCAGAGGGGAAGACCACTTCAGTGGGTACACAGAGATCTCCCAGAATGGCCCTCCCAGGGGGGCGTATACTTAGATAATCTGTATTGAGGTTCAGTTTGTCAAGTCCTTATAAGTACAAAGCGTTCTTCATCTGTATGATAAAGCCCCGACCATATTATAGGTGCTATAGATAACGTGCCCAAAGTAATCTGTCCAGTACACCTCCCATCAAGGATAGAAATGAGGGGAGAATCCTCTGAGTGCCCAGGGTCTAGCACCGTAGCCTTCTCTTGCAAATAAATTTCTACAGACCTCTGCTTAGGGCAAGCAAAGACCTAAAACATGAGAGCAAAATAGCTCAATATAGAAACTTAGGCGCCGGCTTTCCTTAGTGAGGATTAGCAGCCAGGGGGGACTCCATCAATCACGGAGCTCACCACTTCCACCCTCTGCGCTCTACTCACTCTCCTCACTCTCCTCCGCTCCAGCCCCACTGCCGGCCATGGACAGACCTCCGACCGGCGGCTTCCTTCAGCGCACCGCACGCCTCTGAGTAAGCGGCCCCTCCGTCGCGCCTCTCCCGCCGGCTCTGACGCTCGCAGCCCTCAGCGCGCCGCTCGCCGCCGGGTAAGCGGCCCCTCCGTCGTGCCGCTCCCTCCGGCTCTGCTGTCCAACGCCGCGGGGTGGGTCTCCGAGGGATCCGAGGCTCACCGCCTCCCTCCGATCTCCGCCGCCGCCGCTCCGACCGGCTCCGACACCACAGCCCAGATGAAACAGGTAAGGCAGGTGAGGTGGATACTGCAGCGCCGCCGCCCGCCACCCGGCACCGCTTGCCGCTCCACAGGCCGGGTATAATCACCGTCTGCCTCTCCACGTTTGTTAAGGCGAAAGTCACTGTTAATGGGAAATACAGTCCTCAATATTTGCGCTTTCCAGAAAAGCCTAAAATGCTGGTAAAAAGCTTTGGCTGCCGGGAGCGGTCCGCTCGCACGTCTTCACCTCTCCATGGCAAGCTCCGCCCCCCTGGCTCAAGCTGAAACCTCTAGCGTTTTTTTAATTAAGGCCCTTAGTTGCTGCTTGTTGCGCTTTCATTGGCCTTTTTATGAATTATAAAGCGTGGCCACACCTTTCTTATCAGACATGTCAAAAAAGAAAACTAGGTATTCTCGAAAGCTCCCCGTAATATATGACTACTCACTTCTTCAATTATCTACTATTCGCAATGGCTAACAAGGTACAACACAAAACTGCTTGCCTATTAAGAGGTCATTCAAGAACCTCTGACACAAATAGATGTAGGATGTTTTTGGGGTAGCTAAAGAAGGAAAGTTAATACAATGGGAAGAAGAGAAAGAGGATGTAGTCAAGCAGAACTTTTTCTTTGCTAATGAACCCTCCATTTGCCTGAATAGCCCGAGGAACGAAGAGAAACACTGCAGAAACCAAGCATCTAATGTTCTTCATTAGCCTAATAAAACGTATCCGTACAGCACAGGCAATCCGTTTTTACTATGAACAAATTGTGTTCCACATATAGGGAGGGTTATATCTGAAATAATTATGTTCGTGCCATCGGCATAGCCCTGGAGTCCCTTATCCCATAGGATCCCGTCCCATCCCAAATTTAGAGCATTGTTAGGTTCTAGTTTACGCAAGAAGGCAAAAATAAAACCATCAACGTTCTGTTCCTGAAGTAAACCCAAAGAGTTTGGAAAACTACATCTTTGAATCATTCATTTTCTGTCATCTAAAGCAGGGCCTGCATCAGCAACTGGCAAGTGGGGGCCCACTGACAGGGCCGGCCTTTGGGGTGTGTGATGGCGCTTGACCAGCGGTGGACTGGGAGTGGCGGTACAACTTCTTTTCCCTGGGGCGGGGACAACAGTATGCAGCGGTAAGGTTCTGCTGCTGCCTACACTGCCCCCACCAGGGAGAAAGGAAGGGGCCTCCACACCACATGACAGGCACCGACGGGCTGCAGGAGATCAACAGCAGGTGGCAACAAGGAGACTGGGAGGGAAAGCACTGTAGAGGTAAGTTTTATTTTTTTCTTTTTCTTGATCCTTAGGGGGCATCCTGATTTGGGACGTCCCTCAGTGATGTAACTCCCCACCACAAATAGGCCCAGTTAGACCATGCCACCCAAGGGCCCATGTAATCCTGGAGCCGGCCCTGATCTAAAGTAATGCCCACAAGCACGGTTGAAGGTTCCTAGGACCAAAGAAAACCATGGCACACTGCTGTTGGCTTTTTCACATGAAGTACTGACCAGTTTAGGTTGTCAACACGGATCCTAGAGAACAACATCTGAAGGTCTCCACTTTAGAAGGTGACCTTTCAAACTAAAGCTCTTTTCGCTTTCATTTTTTTCAGTACATGTTTTCAAAATAGCATTTTGATCAATTAGTATTGATGGAAAAAGCTTTTCTAAATGTGTGATTTTCAAATCCTTTACTTATTATACCTGCCCTGCAGGCAGCAAACTTGCTCTATCCCTGCTTGCTTAACAGTTTTTGTGCAAATAAATGTTCCACAGTATTTAAGCAGTTCGTGCTGTTTTCCCCCCTTAGATGACACTTGAATTAATAGCGAATGACTCTCTGATAGAAAGCCATCAGTTTCATATAAGCTGCCGTACAACTGCCTGAAATGATGTGTCTTAGAGGCCGATTCATTAATAGCGCCAGGTAGCGACAGATGAGCGACAATAGCGGCATTTTCAGAGCGCCCGCTAGTAGTCGCTGTGCTTGGCCGTTGTTCTGTAGTTGATAGCGACTCAGTCGGTTTGCCGTAATGTTGAATATTGGGTGAGGAGTCGCTATTTGACAGGTTCCGCGCTGTATGGGAGCGCATGACAGCGAATGGCCATAGCGAACGGCTCCCAGCATATTCATTAACAAATCACGCTCAAAAAATTCTCGCGCAGTGAAATGCTTGTTTAAACCCCAGAGCGCTGGCGGCGATGGGTTAAAAGTAGTTTTTTAACCCCCAAACAACCATATTTTTGGAACAAAAAAAAACAAGTTTTTCAAAACATTTAGTAATATGAATACATTAATATCAGACCTGTAATATCAATTCTGCACACATTTCTTTTTTTTTTACCTTAAAAAAAATATCTAACATTGCAGAAGTGGTCACAGAATTTTTGAAAAAAAAAAAAAAACATTAATAGCAATTCATTAGGAATATTTAAAGATTGCTCCATTGAAATGCATTGGAGAGCGCCAGGTAGCGAGAGGTCATACCTGTCGCTGTTCAAGGTCGCTCGCTGGCGCTGTGGGGTGAGGCTGGAATAATGATGAATGATTCGCTATCTGGCGCTCTGTCAGTCGCTAAGCAGGATCGGCTTGATAAATGTGTGATTGCGGAGGGGAGCCGGCGTTCTCGTGGCAGTGACCGTCATTACCGGCCACTCACCATTCGCTACCTGGCGCTATCCCTTGTTAAATAAGGGCCTAAATGTGCTTCTTCATTGGGGAGGAGTAACATATATTAATGGGGATATAATATTAACAGTCCAGATTACCCTGTTGGCGCTCCTAATACATGTTAAACCGGAACAACACCCTGATAAGAAACTTCCTTTAACTGGATAGTGCACTCGCGCTATCCAGATTGCTGCAAAAGAAATGTGGCTCACCTCTTTTCATCTAGTGAACAATTCATTTATTTAGAACAAAATGGCGGCTGCTGTGTGAATAGTGGCTGGCAAAGCAGAAACTTTTACTTCTGATGCTTCATAATCCCTTTTGGGTTTCCACTACAAATTTTGAGTTTCCAGTTCTTTCCTTGGTGCATGACCTGCCACACAAGCATATGCCCCCATCAGGGGTTATAGCAGAAGAAACGGGTTGCCCTTGGTCTCCAGGCAATAGCTTGAATGGTGTGCCATTGGTCTGCGACTCTCCACAACTAGAGCTCTGCTAAGCAGCCCTGACATTTACTTTGTCAATACAAAAGCCAGACTGCTTCAAAGCGGCACAGTCTCCAAAGAACAACAACTGAAGGTCTCCATTATACAAGGTAACCTTTCAAACTAAAGCTCCTTTGCCTGTCGTTAAATAGAATTGTCGAAATGGTTGTGTGAAAATTTAAGGGGAAGTCTACTACCTAATGTGTTTTTTATCATCTATACAGACAGCTAGACATGCGTCCTGGAGATGTGAGAACAACCTAATCTTGGATATGTAGGAAGATTATCATCTTCAGCAGGGCCGGCGTCACCACCCGGCAAGGCTGGTCAGCTGCCGGGGGCCCACTGATAGCTGGCGCAATGTGGGTAAAGAACGTAAACTTGTTGCCACTAACATTGCATCGGGCCCTCGTATCGAGGCTGAGCTGCACGCTCTTTCAATAGTGGTGCAGTTGCTCTGCCCCTTAACCTCTGCTCAGCTCTGATAACCCTGCACTCGCTGGTGTGTTGATCTAGGACCAGCACTGCCCACAAGGGACACAAGAGTCTCCCTGCAAGCCCCGCCCCCAGAGAAGTGTCATCACCCTGCTCCCTGGCCCCAGCATTGCAACAGAAAGTACTGCACACGCTGGAAGAAGGTAATGCAAGTTACACAGTGCACACACTTACTTTCTCTGTCACCTCTGCCCCATCCATCCCTGTCCCCTTAGCTCAGCCCCATCCATCCCTATCCACTCAGCTCTGCCCCATCCATCCCTGTCCCCTAAGCTCTGCCCCATCCATCCCTGTCCCCTCACCTCTGCCCCATCCATCCCTGTCCCCTCAGCTCTGCCCCATCCATCCCTGTCCCCTCAACTCTGCCCCATCCATCCCTGTCCCCTGAACTCTGCCCCATTCATCCCTGTCCCCTGACCTCTGCCCCATCCATCCCTGTCCCCTCAGCTCTGCCAAATCCATCCATGCCCCCCCAGCTCAGCCCCATTCATCCCTGTCCACTCAGCTCTGCCCCATCCATCCCTATCCAACCAGCTCTGCCCCATCCATCCCTATCCACTCAGCTCTGCCCCATCCATCCCTGTCCCCTGACCTCTGCCCCATTCATCCCTGTCCCCTGACCTCTGCCCCATCCATCCCTGTCCCCTGACCTCTGCCCCATCCATCCCTGTCCCTTCACCTCTGCCCCATCCATCCCTGTCCCCTCACCTCTGCCTCATCCATCCCTGTCCCTTCACCACTGCCCCATCTATTCCTGTCCCCTCACCTCTGCCCCATCCATCCCTGTCCCCTCACCTCTGCCTCATCCATCCCTGTCCCCTCAGCTCAGCCCCATCCATCCCTGTCCCCTCACCTCTGCCTCATCCATCCCTGTCCCCTCACCTCTGCCCCATCCATTCCTGTCCCCTCACCTCTGCCCCATCCATCCCTGTCCCCTCACCTCTGCCTCATCCATCCCTGTCTCTCTGCTCCATCCATCCCTGTCTCCTCACCTCTGCCCCATCCATTTCTGCCCTTCCTGTTATGTCCATTCCTCTTCCTCAATACTCTACCCATTCATAAGGGAGCAAACTAAAAAACAGCTCCAATAGGGGGTTATAGGGCAAGCAGCCCTGTTTAGTTTTGGCCATGAAATTTATTGACGCCCAACCCGCGACTCTCTATCCCAAAGGGGCCCACTGAGACCATGCCGCCCAAGGGCCCACATATACCAGGAGCCTGCCCTTCTTCTATGCTACGGAACGACTTTAGTTTTTCTCATACCCCTGGGGAGGGCATATGAAAATAGGAGTTATCCTCCTCACTCTAGGATTTTCCCCCTAAGCTCGCCACTATATTTACAATAGTCATCACATCTTTTCTGACATCAGGCAGGAATACACTGGGGTGAGGGGAACCCATTTGGTTCCTTGTTGCCTTGAGGAAGGGCCATGTGTGACACTGCAGCATTGGGTCATGTGCTAGGTACTGTACTATTTCAGCATCATGGAATATATAAATCTATTATATAAGAATTGGAAAGCTAGCTCTTTTGTTGCTATTTGGACATAAACAGCTCATTTGTGAGCTGTTGTAAACCCTATACCCAGAAAATAAGTTTATATTATCCATGTTATCACCTTCTATCCTCAGCCCAGTGTCCCAAAACAGTCTGTGTTTGTCTTTTTCTAAAGCCTTTGCAACACATTCATAAAAACACTAACAGGAAACAGTATGATGTTGGAGTAGAGTCTGAATGGCTCCGTTCAATGATTATTCATTCAGTTACAAGCTGAACTGCCACATGAGCTGTATATGGTAGTTTAGTCTGTAGTGCTTTCAGATTTGTATGTTAAATTACAAAGCTGCCCTTAAATGATGGATGGGTGCAACTGAATCATCGCCGGGGCACTGCTGAACAGCCAGGGAGCCTGCAATTGAAACACCATACTGCATCCTTTAAGTGATTTTCTATGAATAATGGGCAAAGGCTTTATTAAAAAAAAACAAAAAACAGAGGCCGTTTTGGGGCACTGGGCTGGGGATAGAAGGTGACTTCCTTTCTGGCTATATAGGATGGCTTTAAGTGTTCAGTTGTGTATAGACCTTTGCCTGCCCTGTGCACCCATGCTGTGTATTCACTAGTGCCTGTTTGCTGCTATTCCATTGTGTTTGCTTCTATTACCGTTACCAGGGATACAGCAGGCAAAGGCAATTGTTAGACCATTGTGTCGGGCTATGTTTGGCACTGTCCTGAACTTTTTTCATTTTTAAATTGAAGAACTGTCCGAGAAATTGATGTTTACAGTTTCACCATATGATTACTCTTCTAAAGCATGTGAGCGTGGCCCTTGGCTCTGTGATACCAATAATAACCAGAATTATAGACATAGGCCCTTATTTATGAAGGAATAGCGACAGGTAGCGACTGGTGAGCGACCGGTAATGACGGGCCCCGCCACGAGAACGCCGGCTCCCCACCACAATCACACATTTATCAAGCCGATCCTGCTTAGCGACTGAGATAGCGCCAGATAGCCACTCATTCATCATTATTCCAGCCTCAGCCCACAGCGCCAGCGTCCGACCTTGAACAGCGACAGGTATGACCTCTCGCTACCTGGCGCTCTCCAATGCATTTCAATGGAACAATCTTTAAATATTAATAATTCATTGTTATTAATGTTTTTTTTTTTTTTTTTAAATGTGAAAGATTCTGTGACCACTTCTGCCATGTTAGATCATTTTTTTAAGGTAAAAAAAAAAAAAAAAAAAAATTGTGCAGAATTGATATTACAGGTCTGATATTGTATTCATATTACTAAATTCTTACAAAATTTTTTTTTTTTTGGTTTCCAAAAATATGGTTGTTTGGGGGTTAAAAAACTACTTTTAACACATCGCCGCCAGCGCTCTGGGGTTTAAACATGCATTTCACAGCGCGAGAATTTTTTGAGCGTGATTTTTTGATGAATATGGTGGGAGCCGGTCGCTCTGACCAGTCGCTATCATGCGCACCCATACATCGCGGAACCTGTCAAATAGCGACTCGTCACCCCGTATTCAGCATTACTGCACACCGACTCAGTCGCTATCAACAACCGAACAATGGCCAAGCACAGCGACTACTAGCGGGCGCTGTGAAAATACTGCTACAGTCGCTCAACTGTCGCTACCTGAATCGGCCTCCCCGTCTGTAACACAGGCATTCTCATCACCCCGGCTGTCCTTCCTGTCTCCTAGTGTCCACAGTCTGATGCTGTGGAGCTTTAGACCACCTGCTTAGCCCTATGATTGGTGGTCTATGGCAAAGGAATTTAGGGATTGTGCCACTACTCCTTGCCTTCTTTCTACTTTCAGAAGCAGCTGCATTCTGACAGGGAGGGAGAGCACAGCCCTTTAAAGTCCCCTTAGCAACATCTCTGAGTCCAGGCTCTCAATTTCGGTTCTTTCATTACCCCTGGGATCTATCCTGGATTCTTTATCATTTACAGACCAATAATTAGCCACTATTTATAAAAATTCCTGGTAAGAACTAACAGGTTTAATGGCAGACTATAAATATGCTCGAAAATATAATGAATCTTGTTACAATCTAGTTGCCAACCGAGAATGAAACTGTTTCATAGAAAACCAAATACTAGCCAATTACTAGGTATAAAAGACCAAATAAAATTCCTTCTTTGGGGTGTTGGGAAATTGCCAGATAAGGAATCGAGTGGTACTGTAGTTACTGAGACCAGTTTGGATTTAGCAGGAAACTAACCCTACAAATCATAAAGGAAGCACAAAGGCCTCAGAAGTAATATCACTGGCCAAGCAACTGGATCTTCTCATTATAAACACGCAGATCATGCTCCACATTGCTGTAATGAGGTATGGGAGGTGATTTACGACCTAGCAGAGAGCTGAATTAACATATTCCTTCAGGCTCCAAAGAAATATGGAAAAAAAAGAGATTTAATTAACCATAAAGGTCAATTTTCAATAAATAAATCTCTACATAGGTCACGGTGTGGCAAGGAAATATGTCACTGGACCATATATCACAGAGCTGGAACCACAACGCACCTTTTTTTTAAAAATATATACAAGACCTAAGTACATGGCTGATTTACATAACCTTTACTTTATTTGAACTGTTAGTGCTATAAATTTAGCCAGGTGACAGCTGTATAATTTCAATGAGTACAAAGGTTACTGCTGCAGCATCACTATGACCACTGTGGTCTGTACAGATTTGAGGTTTAGAACACATCACTGCCCATGGGGGGCCATTAGGCTCTTCCTCCAGCACCCCCTCTATCGCCATTTCCAACCCAGTCTAGAATAAAGCAATAAAAACTATAACTTCCACTGGAGTGATTTACTAGATATTAGCCACGGCTTTACATTCCCCCATTCTTCCCTTCTTCTATTCCTTCCATGTTCCATTCCTGCCTTCCCCCATTCTTCCATTCCTCTCTTGTTCCCTTCTTCCATTCCTTCCTTGTTCCATTCTTCCATTACTCCTTTGTTTCCTTGTTTCATTCCTTCATTCCTCCTTAGTTCCATTCTTCCCTTCTTCCTTTCCTCCCTTGTTCCATTCTTCCCTTCTTTCATGTGTCCCTTGTTCCATTCTCCCCTTCTTCCATCCCTCCCTTGTTCCATTCCTGCCTTCCCACATTATTTCCTTCTTTCATTCCTCCCTAGTTCTATCCCTGCCTTCCCCCATTCTTCCATTCCTCCCTTGTTCCCTTCTTCCATTCCTTCTTAGTTCCATTCTTCCCTTCTTCCATTTGTCTCTTGTTCCGTTCTTCCATTCCTCCCTAGTTCCTTTCCTGCCTTCCCCATTCTTCCATCCCCCCCTTGTTCCCTTCTTCCATTCCTTCATTCCTTCTTAGTTCCATCCTTCCCTTCTTCCATTCGTCCCTTGTTCCATTCCTGCCTTCCCACATTATTTCCTTCTTTCATTCCTCCCTAGTTCCTTTCCTGCCTTCCCCCATTCTTCCATTCCTCCCTTGTTCCCTTCTTCCATTCCTTCTTAGTTCCATTCTTCCCTTCTTCCATTCGTCTCTTGTTCCGTTCTTCCATTCCTCCCTAGTTCCTTTCCTGCCTTCCCCATTCTTCCATTCCTCCCTTGTTCCCTTCTTCCATTCCTTCTTAGTTCCATTCTTCCCTTCTTCCATTCGTCTCTTGTTCCATTCTTCCATTCCTCCCTAGTTCCTTTCCTGCCTTCCCCATTCTTCCATTCCTCCCTTGTTCCCTTCTTCCATTCCTTCTTAGTTCCATTCTTCCCTTCTTCCATTCGTCTCTTGTTCCGTTCTTCCATTCTTCCCTAGTTCCTTTCCTGCCTTCCCCATTCTTCCATTCCTCCCTTGTTCCCTTCTTCCATTCCTTCATTCCTTCTTAGTTCCATCCTTCCCTTCTTCCATTCGTCCCTTGCTCCCTTCTTCCATTCCTCTATTCCACCCTAGTTCCATTCTTCCATTTTTTCATTCCTCCACATAATTCAGGCCCTTAATCCATAATAAATCAATCTAGACTAACTGATTGTTCTGTTAAAGTGACGGGAATGAAGTAACACCACTATGTGGATGAATAATGGTTGTAGCTATAGCGAAAGCAAATCTTCTAGCGTATTCAATGATGTTCTGTCCAATAAGGTTCTGTGAGTAACAATATGACAAATGTTGGGATAGCTTTAATGCAACAACTACATCTTGTATAGGGCTGTCTGCTTGTTATGCTATTAATAAAGTTAGTTTAAAGAAAAAAACAGGAAGTCTTAAAGCGGACCTTCACTCTAAATAAGAGTCTATCTTATATGTTTCCCACACCCTGTACATACAGATTGATCACATTAAAAATCATCCTACCTGCATCTACTGCATTTTATAAGCCTTTAAACATCCAAGATGGCGGCTTATGGAAGCTGCCATTTTTGCAGGCAGCCTGCAAACAGGAAGTGCCTGCAAACAGGAAGTGACTGTGCTGCTCTGCATTCTGGGACTGCTGACCTTTCCCTGACCCCAGCTCTGCTCTGTCTGAGCAAAGCACAGCTATAACCCGCCCCCCTGTACCTTATCCCACTCTCCTCTCCTCAGTAAGTGTGATGCTTCTGAGTCAAGATGGCGGCGCCCGTATCCTAAATTCCCGAACAGAGTTGCAGCCCAGTGGGGGAAAGTATAATAAATTAGTGACTAAACATGTAAAATATATTAATTTTAGATGCTGAGGAATTGTTTTTTAAGAGTTTGGGCTTTTCATTAAATCATGGTGAAGGTCCGGTTTAAGTAAACCATGTGATTGTATGCATAGTGTGTTTACCCGCTAACAGAAAGGAGCTGTTTCCTTTGCTCCAGACCAGAGATTTGTTGCTGATGTACCATGCTCACGTTTATGGTCCTGATTGTTGCTGAATAGACGGTCATTGTACCTGCATGCTCAAAGAGTACAAAGTTGTATACAATTCTCTGCCCAGTGCAGGAATAGCCCAGAGGAGGAGGATACATTATCAATTTGTATAATGAGGCAATTCTTACATACAGATCATTAAGTACATCACAAGTGCAAACATTGAAAAAATGGCATATATTACCCCCCAAAATTATGAGATCACTCACTACCCCTTCCACAGATAAGCAATAGAGTGATCAAGCGATTTGGATTATTGATCTGTATGTAAGAATTGCCTCATTGTACATATTGATAATTGATCAATGATGCTGTACCATAGCGTTACGGACTGCATACCGTATAATCGATATGATTGTACTTTATTATCACCTCGAATAAGGGTAATATGGTAACATGCTGTAAGGAAGGAGCGCTGTGTACCAGGAGTCACCACTGCTTTTTTCTTGTTTCTGCATGTATACCACTGCCACATTTTTGGACTCTCATATGCCTTTTGGACCCTCATATGCTTTTGTTTTCTCATTATTATAATGCATGTGGTTAACCTGTTACCACTCACAAAGTGCCTGGCACGGGCACGCTCCCTGCTAGAGGAATAGCAGGAAAGGGTCTACGGCTCGCACATGTGCCGTTGGACCGGGAAAGAAAGTAAGTGTATGGGTGACCTGGGGGGAGGGAATCTCAAATCTTATAGCAAAACCCCTGTCTGTTAAAGTGGACCAACACCCAGGATTTTCACTATCCTGGGTGTTGGTCCACTTCAGCGCCCCCAAAAGCCCCAAAAAACTTTTCGGCGACGGACAAGGCGCCGCCGCCTCCCGTGCGTCCCTCTTACAGGACGGGCGCTCGCACTGCTAGAGGGGCGCGCGGGAGTCGACGGCGGCTGATCCGTCGCTGATAAGGTAAGGTTTTTGGGGCTTTTGGGGGGTTTCACCCCGCGGGACATCCCGATCTCGGATGCCCCGCGGTGAGGGAGGTTATCGGCTCGGGAATCTTATAGATTCCCAGGCCGATCACCCCTGGGTGTTGGTCCACTTTAATGCTCCTGTGTATGTAGAACCCTGCTGTGAAAGTAGGACATGCGAAATTGCTGGCCGAACAAGCGGCGTTGGGAGATGTAAAGATGGAAAAGTGCAAATGGCCGGCAAATGGCCGAGGAATGGCCGGCGAATCCTATTGTCAATGACCCCATTAGCCTACAAACAGTATCAGCCTATTTCTTCACTTTTCCTTTAAAAAGCACATGACACTTTTACTTGAAGGTTATTCTTTGGATGAGGAGAAGATAAGAATTTCAGGAAGACACGAGCGGCCTCTCACAGGGGGGATACTGAGACAAGAATCTGTATCCATAACAAAAGACTGATGTCTCTCCGCTATTCATTGGTAATGATGGTCAATGAATCAGAGTTACTTTTCCGAAGGTGAGAATGATCATAGAGGAAGAAGACTGTTTCATTTCCTCTGATCAATAAATCTTAACCCAAGATAATCCCCAGCCAACTATTCCCATCAGAGTACCCCAATCCCAACAGTAGGCAAATGAGTCTTTTCTTGTTATATGAGATCATGTCCTTTAATTTGTGTGAATAAAAAGCTATCCAGAGACCAGAATCTTTACTGGACTCAGTACAAAGGGTCACCTTACAGACGTCATGACCCAGCTTCTCAAAACCAGCAGCTCCAGATTTATAACAGGATTGTGTAAGAAGAACTGTGCGACGTTGAACTAATACATCTGGGAAATTTTACTTGAGACAACTTTGTTTCAGTTCTAATCTAGTTTTAAGAAAGCTACTTTAGTTAAAAACAACTTTCCAGATGGACGTACGATTTTCTTAATTTTAGCCTTTTACGGGTTATCCAAAAAGTTTACAGGAATACAATTATAGGGGAAATACGTCGAAAAGCAAAGAACAATTACAGTACATTCTTAATAAATTAAGAAGGGGGGAACTGAAGAAAGAAAAGTGCCACAGAGGTTAAACTGTATTCTTAGCACCCAACACAGAATAAAATAATTATTATCAGTATCAACAGTCCTCGATCCTGAGAAGGACCTGATATTATGGAAAAGGACACATGGCCATAGTAGTAGTTCCAATTTCTTCTTTCATCATTGTTTGGTGTGATTTAAATCAAATCAATTTCCCCTTTTTTACTTTTCAGGGTGGTAAAGTGGGGCAGTTGTTAAATTAAGCCACACCCTATTATCAAGAGAGGGATAGGAGATAGGGTTTAACAGTTACAACGATATAAACATTTTGAATAGAAAGTTGAATCATTTATTGCTGCAGATCTGCATGTTGAACCTTAAAGAGGGACAAATGAGAACAACAAGGGACAGGGCGACATGGGCTTCAAAGAGGGACAGCTCCTCCAAATGAGGGACAGTTGGGAGGTATGCCACTGTGCATTGGCACCTTGTACGCCAGAGAACGGGGCCTCAAATACCTCTTCCTGGATCCACATCCCATGTGACTATGAGCAGCCTATCAGGCTCGTTGGAAGACATATACAGTACTAGGCAGCCTGATAGGCTGGTCTATGGACGACTTGAAAGGATCCCAGAAGCGTTGAGTATCTTAGCTTTCTACTGAAAGATCTGTTTGGTAGCAGTAAAAGTATATGCACAGTAGGAAATGATCTTTTGAACAAATACACAACAGTGCTGTGCATGTGCATCTGTTGAAGCAGATAACGGTCAGCCACGTTGGGTATGAGAATGTTAACCTGAGGGAGTAATTCAGCCAATTTTTTGGCTTCCTAGTGCTCTAAAGATCTAAAGCCTTTTTGAAGGTCTACTGTGAAGGTACAGGTTTACTTTCAGGCCTCCATCACCCTCATGACTGAAATGCTCTAGCAGAAGGGATTGTTCTATACCCTAGAGCACTGTTTCTCAAACTGCAGTACATGCACCCCCGGGGATTCACGGCAGTGTCCCAGGGCAAAACTTCAGGGTGTGTTTGACTGGTCTGGTCTATTATTTTACATGTGAAACCTAATCCCTTCTTGCGTTGAAAGTGCCACGAGGCCTATTCCCTACTTATTTTGGTACTATTCATAATTAATCACCCCCTTTGGAGTACATGTTTGGAACCTGGAATGTTTGGAACTTCCTGTCGCTAGGGGGTACTTGGCGTAAAAAGGTTGAGATCCACTACCCTAGAGGGCCAGATAGGCAGTTGAAGTCTTCAAAACCTAAGGCTCAGTGAGTACCAATAGATGTCTAACAGGCTGATTCATCACTAACGCCAGGTAGCGACAGAAGAGCGTCTGTAGCAGGCATTTTCAGAGCGCCCACTAGTAGTCGCTGTGCTCGGCCGTGAGTCGCTAGTTTATAGCGACTCAGTCGCTGTGCAGTGATGTTGAATACATTGTGACGAGTCGCTATTTGACCAGTACAGCGCTGTATGGGAGCGCATGGTAGCGACCGCTCATAGCGACCGACTCACAACATATTCAAGAAAAAAAAAAGCCTCACACAACTCTGGCGCTGAAAAATGCTTCTCTGAAGCCCAGAGCGCAGGAGGCGGTGTGTTTAAAGTCTGTTTTCCAGCATCTTTCCACTAGTAACAAAGCGAAAACATATGGAATTACATTGTAACAACATTGTAACATGAACACTTTAACGCCAGACCTGTAATGTCATTTCTGAAGAAATATATAAAAAATGAAAAAATTATGAAAAAACTGCTTTTTCAATGCCAAAAGAGGTCACAGAATTTTGATTGTGATTTTTTGAAAAAAAAAAAACCAAACAAATACCCTGTTTAAAGAGAAGAAAAGGTTAATCCATTGAAATGTATGGGAGAGCGACTGGTAGCGAGAGGTAATATCTGGCGCTGTGCAAGGCTGAACGCCGACGCTGTTCGCTGAGGCTGTGAAAATGATGAATCAGACGCTACATGGCGCTATCCCAGTCGCTAAACAGATTCTGCTTGATAAATGTGGAATTGCGTGCCGTGTCCGGCGTCCACCAGTCGCTATCTCTCATTAACCAGCCACTACCTGACGCTATCCCTTCTTAAATAAGGGCCTAAGTAAAAAAGGAAGGGGTGAGTTCCTTTTCTATCAGTCCAATAATCAGAGCACTGATGTTTGCTAGTACAAGTAAGCGTAATTTAGGAAATGCACCAAATAAGATTTCCCTTCGCTATAAAACCTCTTCAGCCTAATATGTTCAGACCTGGTGACTCTTTATTAACATGTGCTGCAGACTCGTCTCCTGCAAATCCCGGGAAATAAACTTTTGCTGGCCGGTAATGGAAGTGGAGAGTGAGCCTCTCTATTCACCAGTGCAAATTAAACGTGTTAAACAGCTCCCGCGTTTTCAGCAGATATGCATCTTTGGCAAGGTGATATTGACTCGTGTTTCCAGTTGGAACTAATTTGTTTTGGCGTCCTATTTTTTCTGCGCCCTGTAATTGGCTTATGTGCCTCTTCCTGGACAAGTCCCATTATTTTTACTTGGAGACAATTACCCTGAGTGTTTTGCTGCGAACATCAAGGGAACAAAACAAGGCAGAGTTCTGAAATGGAGGAACAACAACTATCTAAAAACACTTTTTTTTAGTGGGAGAAAATAAGGGCATTAAGAAAGAACTTAAATTAGAATTAATCCATCTGCTTCATATTAATTTATTACTTAATAAAGATAATAACAAATCTGGGGGAAGAAAATCCAAAACTAATGGCCCATTTCCATTAACAGATTTACCGACCGTTTATTGAGTAAGTCGTACGACACTTATGTGATCAGACGACTTGCAAGCGGACAAGGACGATTTTTCGGCTTAATATTCGTTAGAGTGATCATAATTTAAATTGTATTCAAGGTATAGTCCCATGTGCAGTCGATTTTTGTTTCCACATCCCAACGTTAACGCTCTACGCATTTTATGTCAGCAAAAATGATACGACGCTCTACCAGTGAATGAATTCTCATTCATCACTTAGGCCCTTATTTAACAAGGGATAGCGCCAGGTAGCGAATGGTGAGCGAACGGTAACGACGCTCACCGCCACGAGAACGCCGGCTCCCCACCACAATCACACATTTATCAAGCTGATCCTGCTTAGCGACTGACAGAGCGCCAGATAGCGAATCATTCATCATTATTCCAGCCTCACCCCACAGCGCCAGCGAGCGACCTTGAACAGCGACAGGTATGACCTCTCGCTACCTGGCGCTCTCCAATGCATTTCAATGGAGCAATCTTTAAATATTCTTAATTAATTGCTATTAATGTTTTTTTTTTAAATGTCAAAAATTCTGTGACCACTTCTTCAATGTTAGATATTTTTTTAAAGGTAAAAAAAAAATGTGTGCAGAATTGATATTACAGGTCTGATATTAATGTATTCATATTACAAAATGTTTTGAAAAACATGTTTTTTTTTTTTTTCAAAAAATATGGTTGTTTGGGGGTTAAAAAACTACTTTTAACCCATCGCCGCCAGCGCTCTGGGGTTTAAACAAGCATTTCAGAGCGCGAGAATTTTTTAAGCGTGATTTGTTAATGAATATGCTGGGAGCCGTTCGCTATGGCCATTCGCTGTCATGCGCTCCCATACAGCGTGGAACCTGTCAAACAGCGACTCCTAACCCCGTATTCAACATTACCGCACACCGATGGGGTCGCTGTCAACAACCGAACAACGGCCAAGCACAGCGAATACTAGCGTGCGCTGTGAAAATAACGCTACTGTCGCTCATCTGTCGCTACCTGGCGCTATTAATGAATCGGCCTCTTAATTGCAGCAGGCATTTCCATGGATCAATTATGCACTCTTAATGCACTCGCTTTAGTCATTATTCATTCAATGGAAATAGGCCATAAGGTCCCTAATTCCATTTCAGTCAGAGAGTTATTGAAGACATATTGAAGAGCCAAAGTCCATAGTTAGGAGACTCAGGGAACTATGCATTCTAGTTGAAATTCCCAAAGCTAGAAGTTCTAGCGATATAAGACACAGTAAATGCACTCTAGTAGGCACAGCGATGGTAAGACCTTAAAAGAAACCATGGTCACAAATGACCATAGTCCCTCTTTAATATGTAGTAGAGGGGCAGTCTGACCCAGGCTTCCCCAGTGTGCATCGGCGCAGCTAAACAAAAAATGGTCGCCTGGATCCTCATCTTTTCCAGGACCCTTCCATGGCTGCTGTGGAACAGCCTATCAGCTGGGTTGGGCAGAATCGGCCGTGCTGTTAGGCTAGGCCGCTGGATGTGCTGATAGGCTGCTCGCGATCACGTGAAAGCACTACCCAGAAACGGTGAGTATAAGGGCATCCTTTTTGTGGCATGATGCACAGCTGGGAAGCCCATGTCGGGCTGCCCTGCTGCAGCGTATAAAAGAGGGACTATGGTCATTTCTGATTATAGTTCCTCTTTCAGTCAGAAGACCTGGTGACGAACCTCAGACTAGATTCAGAAGACTTATCAAGCTTTATTTTAGGCTTAAATCTAAAGACTTTACCTAGAAGTCCCATCTTGCCATGAATTCTAGTTTAAAGACTTAAAGTGGACCAACACCCAGGATTTTGACTATCCTGGGTCTTGGTCCACTTCGGTGGGGCACCCCCGATCGGGGTGCCCCGCTGTGTGAAACCCCCCCTAACCCCCCGAAAAACTCACCTCTCCCCGCTCCCAGCGCCAACGTACAAGGGAAGATCCGGAACGTCTAAGCGGCGGAGGCCGCCGCCGCCTCCCTCGCGTCACTTTTGACGCGCGCGCGCCCGCGCCGGCCATTCGCAGACGGCCGGCGCGGAGGCGCGCACGCCTACAGGGGCGCGAGGGAGGCAGCGGCGGCCGGCCGCCGCCGAAGATAAGGTGGGTGAGTTGGGGTGTTTGGGGGGGGGTTTCACCCCGCGGGACATCCCGATCTCGGATGTCCCGCGGGGTGGGGGGTGATCGGCCCGGGAATCTTATAGATTCCCGGGCCGATCACCCGTGGGTGTTGGTCCACTTTAAAGCCAGGAGTTCTGTTTATAAGACACAACAAACCTTGGACGAATAGTCAGGAGACCAATTGAGAAAAGCACTATAGTTAAAAGTTAGCCATGAATCCTAGCTTCAAGACTTAACGTGGAAATAAAGTGGTCTGTCCCTCTGGGGCACCCTGGTTTGGGATGCCTCGCTGTGTAAAACCCCTCAGTTCGTCCTCACCTTTCTGTCGTTCTTACGGTGCATGCGTAAGCACTCGTCCAATCACCACTTTATGACATGCATACTAATGCCTCGTTTCGGAATAGGGAGTGGTGGCACGTGCATCCACGGCTCCCCTGTGGAGTGTACACTCCTTCCATTCAGACAGGCTGGGCGCTGCAGACAGTGGCAGGGATGCCGGTGATGCAGCGGCGACTGGAGATCATGACAAGGGCCAGGGACAAGGTAAGAGGGCTTGCGTGTGATCTGGGGGGGGGGGCTCACACAGCATGCCCTCAGGGGCATGTCAGCATGCCCCAGGGGCACCTAGTAGACCAGCAATGAGGGGGGGGGGGGGTAGATTGGTCCACTTTAAAGCCAGGGGTTTTAATTATAGGACAATGGACTTTAGTTGGACAAACTAGTGAACCACTTGTTATGGAACTTTCATTATGGACTCTCTTCTGATCTTGATTTCTTGCCACACTAACATCCTGCACCACCTGCCAGCTACTGGCTGAGAACAATGATATGTCCGTCAAGTAAGATTACATTATAAATGTTTCCCTCATGACAGGTAAACTTTAAAGACGCAAAGCCAAGAGCTCTAACCTGAAGGCTTAAAGCAGGGAGTCAAGCTTAAATTTCCAAATCCAAGGACTGTTAGTTTTAAGTAGATTTACCCTATAAAATATTATTCCCTAACAACCTCAAAATAAAGTCAAAATGTAATCTACTAATACCGTCTGCGTGTGTGATTATGTATATATATATATATATATATATGGCACGGCAATAAGCTGCAGGGAGTTTCGCAAACTTCTGAGAGTTACAATCAGCGGCTACATCAGGAATTATAGTGAGGACAATGTTCCCACTAAAAAATCAATCTCCGCTTATTTTCCTTTTTTTAATTCCCTATTTGAGCGTCAATTAAACGGTCGGGGGTTTAAAATGTCTGCTGAGTGAAGTCTGCTGTGTATTCCAGCGCAGCATTTTATGAATAGACAGTCATTATTAACCCATTATCCGCCTGCTAACCCTCTCAAGATGTTTGCAGGCTGGTGTTGAGTACAAAGCGGTGGAGACATTTAAAAAAAGGGATAAAGTGTTTTTAAAGATCTCTTGTAATGTGGTGGCACTATTTTAAAGAGAAAGTCAGAGCATTCTGAAAAACCCTCCCTCCCCCCCTCCCGCACTAAAAACAACTGGCTGGGCAGTGAGTATGTTGCATGGAAGCCGAAGCTGGGACAATGAGTGACAGGTGAGCCACCCAATCTGTGGAGCCGTGCACTACTCCCAGGGTTGGGTGACTGGGCTGTCAATCAAGTCTAACTGTCACTTTAGTCCCCCCACAGGGAGGAGTGAGGCAACTGCACAAAAAATGTGGGTTAATTTACCCTAGGCAGTGAGCACTTACTGTAGGTCAGTCTTGTAACTCTCTGCCCCACTCAGAAGCAGGTTCGAGGGGCTAAACAAATAAAAAAGATCACTTGACCCAGACTCAGTCGACATCTCAGGATGCCCCCATTTAAGTTATTGGGTGGGTACAGGCACAGGGTGGGGGAACGAAGATGGACAGCGCTGAATTCCAGGGACCAGGTAAGGTTTTTTTTTTCATGACTGCGGAGATAATTGGACTTTAGAAAGACTTGATTGCCGCACTGCACTATAGCTTTAGTTGGGTGTGCGCCAGGCATTTGTGGATGACCGGTATGGGCACACAGCATTAGAGGCGAGCGGGGATATGGCCATTAGAGCGCCCAGCTCCGCTGCTTTTGGCTAGATTCGGCTCTTAGCTAAGACTGAAGAGTGGAGCTGAGCGCACTGATTGAGGTGAGTCTTTATGGGTGGCCTGGAGGGTTACACACAGCTGGGCATTCAAAATTGGGGTGCCTGGGGGGACAGAGCCAGCGTTTGGGGCAGGCAAAGCAGGTAGCTGCCCAGGGCCCCAAGGACTCTGGTGGGTCCCTGGCTGGTGCTAGGGTGGCCTTCCTGTGCTAATAGTTAATAGTCAGCGCTTTTCAGCTCACAGAATGGGCTATGGCCACCACCATTAGTAAGGACAATGTAAAGTGGGTTGCCACTTGGAACAGAGAGGAAAGTCTCTCTGTTAATTCTGTATATTTATCTATCCTACAAAGGGAAACTACAAGATTGAAACCAGTAATACCAGTTTTTAATATGAGGATGGTTGTCACGGACCGGCTGGAGCGGACTCGGGTGTGGATCCTCTTTAACTGTGGAACCGATGGCGAGTACCGTGTCAGGGGAGCGGAGTCTAAGGGGCCACCAGTATTCACCAGAGCCCAACGCAAGGCAGGTTGGTCTTGTGCGGCGAGTGACCCCCAGGTCGCTATCCCCCAACAGCGGCCCAGTCCCACAGTCAGCCGAGGTTCCGCGAGGTACACAAGTGGCAGGCAAAAGGCGTAGTAAGTACAGGCAGAGATCGGGCCTGGCAGCACAGGTTCGTGGTAAAGGTGAGTAGCCGAGGTCAGGGCAGGCAGCAAAGGTTCAGAGTCGGGGACAGGCAGAGGTCGGTACACGGGTGAGCAATCCAAGAATGTCTGACTTTCAACAAGCATGGAGAGACCAAGATCCGGCACTGAAGGAAGGAAGTGCCTCTTTAAATAGGAGAAGTGGATGCAGGATTGGATGACCAGGCACCAATCAGTGCTGTACAGGCCCTTTAAATCTCAGGAATCTAGTGCGCTCGCCCTCTAGTGGATGGAGATGTGCACGCACCTGAGCATGTGAGAAGGAAGCATTAGGGGAAAGGAGAGAGCTGGGAACAGCCATGAGGGAAGTGCTGCAAAACGGCTGGATGCAGCCATGGAGGTAAGTGAAGTGCTGCTAGATGGGCGTGCAGCGCTCGCCCTAACAATGGTGAAAGGGTCAGATTGTCTGTAGGGTCGGCATTTGTGTTTCGGTGCCTTTGCTCTGGTCTATATGTCCACAGACTTATGTCATTTGATTATTTTATTTTGTGGCTGTGATATATAATTACGGAGAGAAAAAAAAATGTCAGAGCTGCGCACTGAAGCTTCGGTGGACTGAGCGGGTCATTTTCTGCCAAAGCACCTACCTGCAAGTTGACCTTTTCCCTGGTAATTGAATGTGGATTTCTGCTGTCAAAATTGAGAATTTATGGATATTAAGTCCGAAGCTGCAGCCGGCCACAGCAAATGCTGAAATGAAAATGACTGTTTATTATTCAGCAGCAGGGTAGTGCCAGTTGGACTGCCAGCGGTGCATCAGCACCCCTAATCCCAGAGAACGGGGCAGCCGATACTCATCTCTTCTGTGATCCAGGTCCTAATAGGCGATGGTGATGGCCATACACATCACACTGCACCCGGCAGGGGTATACATAGCCATGAAGGGGGCCCCATAGCAGGACCCCTATCATGGGTCCCCATCAGAACACCCCCCCAAGATGTAGCACAATTCTCTTCTGCTACATAATAAAAAAAGAGTCTAGTCAAGTCTCTCCAGACATGACCAAAAAAAAATGTCTTTTAGTCCCCTGCAGATCTTTCGCCACCGGTGTTTTGGAATGTAGTGATTGATGAGATTGCGCATCCCACTGTCCAGGGCTGGTCTCCATTATTGGCACACCCCTCCATTGCAATAAATGATGTGGGCACGCAGAGGAGTGCTGTTTCACTCGAGACCAGCGTTGGACGGAAGAGCTGCGGGGGACAAAGTTTGAGAATAGATTTTCTTTGTTGATGCCTGTCCAGATCCTTTAAATATTAACGTGAATCAGTAACTAATAGGGGGCTACTGACCTCATGATCCCTAATGTGGTTGCTAGAGCTGTAACTATGTCTTTGAGGGTTAGTGACAGTTGTCAAAGGAAATGTCAATGACAATATATACTTATATTTGTAAATTCGGCTGCGTCTCCCAACCCCTGGGCATCATGGATGCAAAAATATTCCTGGGGCCTTGCCTGGGCAACATGTATTTATGAATGATTAACTAGAGAGGATGGGTTGGATCTGGTGGGCTGGGGCCTGTACTGGGGATAATTACCCCGAGTGTATGGAAGAGTTAGTTAGGTCCTAACAAACGTTAGAGTCAAAAAGATGGTTAGGGGTTAAAAAAGGATCCTGGATGCAAAAACGGATATAAAAGACAATTTTTTCATTAACAGCAAATTAGTAACTGTAAGGGGATCCAGGAAAAGGGCAGCCTGCAGTCCATATCCCCCTGATCCCACAGATCAACATTGCAATACCTTTTTTTACTGAGATATTCTTCCACCTTTCATACAACCTGGATTAAGCAATTAAAGGGCATATGCCATATAGCACAATAAAACTGTTGGTTACCCTTCCCCTTTGGCTGCACTTCTTTTCCTTTAGACTGTCAGCTCACAAGGGCAGGGCTCTTTCTCCTATCTTGTATTCACAATATTGTTGTTTAGTTGTGTTATGTTTTTCTTTTTTTTTAAATGTTTTTATGTCTGTAATGACTGCTTTGTTCAGCACTGCAAAAGGTAAAAGATGATGGCACATTGTAAATATCTAAAAAAAAATAATAATAATCTCTCCTGAAAAAGCCTATTTCTTTTCCCACGAAATGCGACGAGAGAACCTAAACTCACCTGCCAATACAATAAATAATTTGCTACCTCCACTCTCCATTATCACGAATGTATGAATAAAAATTTACTTGTGTGCATTTGCCAATACTGTCATGTAATGTATTGTGAATACTAATATGTACATCCATTCCTGTAAAAACAAGCCAATACTGTATATACCAAGCTTATTGTACACCTGAATACCTACTGTCAGTTTGTCAATACCCAGTATTTTACATCAGCTCCCGGGAACAGCTCCCTTTTTTAACCCCCAACACACTTTTTGATGGCATTTACCTCCCACGATTGCTACTGTGGTGAAACTGTTAGTTTTGTGTCTTAGATAGAATATGGCCCCTCAACCTGACTCTTGGCACTCTTTTCCCAAACACCATTTAGTGACCCCTTGTTGACCCACTGCAGCTGGCTGCCCTGTTCCTTGGCTTTTTAAGGCAGCCAATGTTCCCCAACCCTCTCCTGGAGAGCATCCAGAAGGTGACATTTTGTGGCTCTCCCCATAGCCGGCTCTATAGCTCTGGTGCTTCACAAATTGCTTCACCTGAGATCTACAAAACCTTACCTGTTGATGGCTCTCCGGGAGAAGGTTGAGGAGCACTGATTTAAAGTGGACCAAAACCCACAGAGATCGACCCAGGAATCTATAAGGTTCCCGGGCTGATTGATTCCCTCCCCCCAGAGCATCCAAAATTGGGATGCCCCACTGTGTGAAACTCACCTTCTTTTCCGGTCCAAAGGCGGCATCTCCGCTATCCCTCTAGCAAGGCGCATGCCTGTGTCAGGCATTTGTGAATGGCCGGCGCGGGCACGCTCCCTGTTAGAGGGTAGCGGGGGATGCGGCCACCAGCGCTCTCAGGTCCGCTTGTGTTAGACAAGCTCCTGGACGAAGGGGCTTGAGGAGATCCAAGCCGATTGGACGAGCATCGTAGGACCAGGAAGAGGTGAGTTTGTTCAGGCGACCTGGGGGCTTTCACACAGCGGGACACCCCCGATCGGGATGCCATGGGGTCAAGGACCAGAACCCAGGATAGTAAAAATCCTTGATTATGGTCCACTTTAAAGTAGACAATCACCCCCGTAGCCAGCCTGGAATCTAAAAGATGACAGAAAGAATAGAAGGAATAGCAAAAAAATACAGGAAACAGAGAAAAAATGGGAGAAAAAAGAGGAAATGTAAGGGAAAAGAATAGAAGGAATGGCATAACAAATAGGATAAATTACAAAAAAAAATAATAGAAGGAAAGAAGAAAAAAGGGAATGGCAAAACAAACAGATGAAAGAAAAAAGAAATGATGGAAAGAAAAAAAAAAGGAGAAAGAAAGAAAGAGACTAAACGCAAAGAAAAGAATAAAATAGAAGGAGGAAAACAAAGAACAGAAGGATTGACAGAAAAGACGAAAAGAAGGAAGAAAGAAAATGAATGGCAGAAAGAACATATGATAGAAATAAACAAACAACAGATGGAAATAAAGAAAGAAAAGAATAGATGGAAATAAACAAAGAATATAAGGGCTGACAGAAAGACTTAGGGCTGACTTAGGTGCTGCACCTGGATTAGTCCTGGTTACTGTATAGGGGATGACCAGGCTAGAGGGAATGAGGTTGGCCCTCCCAAGGTGCAGGGGCCCTGGCACCTGCTGGGTACGCCCAGTGCTGATACCTGCCCTGGGTGTGTGATTTCTGTTCAACATTCTCCTTTTGAGGCAAAGCTAAACCAGGGCGCATCATACTATCGACTACAAACCACCCTTGGGTTCAAATGTTGGTCCAATATATTAAAAAAATACATGTAACTTATGTAAAGTGGAAACAGTGCCTCTAAAGTATGAAGGGCGTTTAATATTTTTCTGCAGTTGCTCTTTACTAGTATTACGTGAGGCCTAGTGTAGTGCTTTAAATGGTAGACGTGGCGATGGTAGGCCAAGCGCGATGATAAAAAACAGACAAAGATTATGGTAAGACCACCAAAAACCGAAGGGCATATAAAAGATGAAATACGCCTCGTCTCACCTTCACTCACGCTGAGGCCTATATATTGTTTTGATAATACGAAGCTTAAACATAAATCTCCCATTATCTCCTGACTTCCAGAAGCCCAGATTTGAGCAAAAATGCTTAAATAAGTTAGCGGATGGCAGGAGTTTTAGCTCGGGGTAAGCGGCAGATAAGGGCTCTGAGGAGGTGAATTACGGTCTCTGTTTCCCGCGCCGAGCAGTCAATCAGTGACGCGGGAGATTTAGGACATGGCTGGAAAGATCCAGGCTGAGAACACACGTACCTGCAGATATAAATTCCATGGAAACAATGACGATCTCTAACGTTGCTGTGTGTTTTTTTGCCATTTCAAAACGTATGGTGCGGCAGCCAAGGATAAATCAGACAATCCGCCACACATTTCCGTAAAAAGAACTCCAGGGATGTATAACAAGCAGTCAGGCCATGGATCTCCAGTTATACAGCGGGCTATAAAAAAGCCAGATGCAGCTTTTGCCTATGCACTGGAAAATGTTTTTGTACATCCTGTCTTTATTACTTATTGCTTCTTGGACCCATCTTATAGCTTTTTGTTACCTATATTCTTAGCCGGAAAAGACGTCTGAGGCCATCTATGCCGACCCAACCTCTCCTTGTGTAAACAAGGGGCCTTTATGGAAAATTAATATTGTTAAAATATAAATATATGAATGTGGTTTTAATGTATTTGTCTCTCTCGCTATGTATACTCAGTTGCATTTGACCAGTAATACATAGCCATACAAGTCAGGTCAGAGATTATTCAAATACAGTTTCATTAGCTGGGAAATTCTGATACTTACCCAGCAAAACAGGTTTTCAAGGGTAGTGAGACTGGGAGGGCAAGTCTGGACATCAAAGTAATATCGGGGCATAACTGACAGAGAGGGAAGCCTTAGAGAAGGGCCCAAGAGAGAGCTGAGGAAGAGGGCCCTAGGAGAATGAGAGGAGGCCGAGGCTGCCAGCTTGAAGGGCTGCTTGTGGGTTCTCCTGTCAGGAGGGTAATTGTATCAATTGCCGGTCAGGTAATTCTCTTAAGTCTGCCTTAATCACTGTATATGTGTATGCCGGTCATTTAACTCTGAATCATAGCATGTGGTATCTTGTTGTTTTGTAAGATTTGATTGTGTTATTTTACCAACAATATATCTCTTTATTTACCTTTTTTTTTTTTTTTTTGGATGGTGCTGAACTAAGTGCACTGTGAGCAGGTTTTTGTGTGATTTACACCAGTATTCACCCACACCTGTTTCCTTTCTTGCTATCGGCATTTAGGTATACGGGTTTGGGTGTTGTGTTCTAGCACACCATCATGGCTGCCAATTACAACTTGAATTTTGACAGGGAGGAAGAATCTTGGAGTAATAAACTCAGAAATATTTTGGATTCAGACAATAACTTTGGGGATGAGAGGTTAGGTAGAAATAGGGAGATTAAACATATCTTTACTCATTTGAAACAGGCACGTAAACAATATGTACGTTTATGGTGGAATATAAATAGCCTGGAATGGTATAAGGAACAACAATTAATCCCCAGAGGATTGAGAGTCCAGATCTTCCCGGCGTGGGAGGTCAATGAGACTTTCAAACAAGTATGGGAGTCACATCTTCATAATTGCTCCATGTCACTCATTAATATGCTCATTGACTTTGATAAGGAGTTGCTTATGAAGGTGAAAGCAGAGTTGCAGAAATTATATCAACAATTAGCGGAATGCACTGCTCAGGAGTCATTCCAAGACTACCAGGACACTCTAAGGAGGGACATGGAGCAATGTGAGGATGGGATTATACAGAGTAAGCGGTCCAAGATGGCCAGAGACAAGAGGGACAAGGATGATAATAGAGTTTACAAGTGGCGCCACCATGGAAACAGCAGAGGTGGTCACTCCAATCACTGATTCCAGCGTTCATTCAGCAGGAGTTCCTCTGTTTCTGGCCATTCTGTGGACAACTCCCAGGAGCATTTTTTATCCCTGGGCATTATGGGAAGAGGAGACACAGGAGGAGACCAATGAGGAGAGGTGGGGACAGGTTTAGGGGGAGGAGGAAACAGACAGACAGGGGTCGAGCTGCTTGGGATCCCTTGAGGTTAGCACCCCAGCGCCCAAAGAGACGGAGGATGTAAACTTGATAGGAAACACCCCTATTCTCACCTCAGTGGAAAATATGACCTCTCAAGCAGAGATGGCTAACAATGATGTATTACAAATAATTAATTTAACTGGACACACATTATCAGCTGCAGAAAGACAATTTTTGTTGAAGAGACATTTTTCTGCAGAGTGAGGAGGATCCACAGACCTGGCTAAACCTAATTAATAGGCTTAGGAAGCCCTCGACCTTCACCCCATCTTTTGGATCGGCGCCAGCGGTTCTAACGTTTTTCTGCATGGTTGAGTTTCTGGACTTGAATCTGAAACTGGAATGTGACGGTTCCATTTCCACCACTTTATTCAAAAAAAGACGGCTGTTAATAGCCTCCTCCACTTTGGGAGCTTTCATCCGAAACACCAGAGGATGGGTATTCCCAAAGGTCAATTCATACGGGTTCGGAGGAATTGCTCCAATGACAAGGAGTTCCTTGAGCAGGCGCGGGGTTTGATGAAAAAATTTTGTGATCGGGGATACCCCAAAAAGTTTGTGGCCAGTACGTATCAACGGGTGGCCGGTATGGCGCCTAGCGATCTGCTGACCCTGAGGATACTTATTGCTAATGGGGTCTCTGATGCTCATTTGATCAACCATCTTCGGAAGAAATACCTGGGATCTTCTTTAAGGTCTGTCTAGAGTTATGACACCAGATGCTTGAAGATGTGGATGGGAGTACCCTCAGCATTTAGTTGTTATGATTGATTTTGGACTTTAGGTCCTTTTTTTTTGTATATGTGCTGTTTATTCACATTTTGGATTTAGGTCCTCTTTTTGTACATGTGGAGTTTATTTATTCATTTATCATTATTTTTTCTTAAATTACATTCTTGTTGTTTGGATGTGCATTGTGGGTTTGATTTTCACAGTTTGGTGTAATTCTGTGGGGAGGTGTTTTGGGAGGGGGGGGGGTTCTTTGGGAAGGGAGGCTTTTGGATGTCTCAGGGGGGTTGGGGTTTGATTCAGTATTGTTTATTATTCATTATTTATTATATGGTGCATAGGTACCATATGGGTTTTCTTTATATATTTTTATATATTTACATGTATATACCCTTGAATTGTGTCATTATTATAGGCAATTTAGGTCTTATCCTCATTCTCTCTGATCTGTAAATATTCTATCATTACTCATTATGATCCTGTTGTGAGCCATGAGTTTTTTGATTTGGCGCTTAATGATTTATGCAAAATAATATCTTATTTATATCAAAAATGTATATTTAATTGTATTATGGTGTACATCTGTGTTTATGTATGGGGTCATGTGTAGAATGAGATTAGGGACTTCGGTGCCGCCGATATGCCAGTATTTATTTTTTGCTGCTCACTAACCGCAGCGCCGGCTCTGCCTCCGCCCGCCCCCCCACGCCTGGTGTCCGTTACCATGGTTGCGCGCCGTTGTGCGGCGTTGCGGTGTGGGGAGTGTCATTGGGGGGCGGTCTGGGGGACGGACGGGGGCATTGTCATGGCGCCGTCAGTGGTTGGGCGGGGACTGTTGTGGGCGCCTGTCGGGTTCCTCTTCCGGTGTGAGTGCGGTCACCGACCGGGGCCGCCGCCCGTCGGGGGATGGGTGCGGACACGTGCTGGTGCGTTCTCCCAGCCTATAAAGACAGCGGCATCGGCGGCACTCGGAGTGGCACCTTGAAGAAGTGACAGTCACGGAACGTGTGGGTGGAAGGATAGTCTTGCTCGGCGGGAGGAGATCATATTTTTCACTGAGGTGATTATATTTTAAATCTGTTAGTGTTAGTTTATTCTTAAAAACAATTTTTCACTTCAATTGAATGTTTCCCTATGGCACTTTGGTATTGCACATTGGCACTTTAGCACACAGATTATAGATATATATATATTTCTTATGGGAGGAACATTGTGGTACAGTATGGATAGTGGGGATAGATTGGGTCTCTCCAGCTGGGTTTGTTTATGTTTGTATATGTTTTTTAAATGTCTGTGATGATTTTTTTGTATTGTCTTGTGTTTTTAAAAAAAAGAATTTTTGATGAATTAAATTGATGGATATTAAACTATTGATGGTGTTGACTTATTAGCAGGGTAAAAGTGGTGCCTTTCTGGCTTAGGTCCTGTATTTGCGGTGTACTGGGGCCGCAAGTTTTTGTATATTACCATTGGCAGGGGCGTAGCTAGGGGGGAGCAGGGGAGGCATGTGCTCCGGTCAGGGGGGGTGCCAAAGGGGGGCCTGAGCACAGGTGGGGGGCGCCATTTCAAATCTTTGCCCCGGGTGCCAGAAAGCCTAGCTACTCCTCTGACCATTGGTCTCAGTAATCTTTTTGGATTACCAGATATCTAAAAGTTCCTACAATCTTTTGTGTGTATCCATTGCATTATCATTGGCCAGTTATTAATAATATATATACCATATATATATATATATATATATATATATATATATATATATATATATATGTTTGCCTATTTTAGCTGAACCAGGCAGGATATATATATATATATATATATATATATATATATATATATATATTATTGTATTAATTATTTATATTTCCATTGATGTTTTTATAATAATTGTTTGCTTATTTGGCCATATTGGTTCCAGGAGCTATTGGTTAGGATTTTTATGAGTTAAAATTATTAACACTGGTCTGGAGCCCAGAAACAGTGCTGGCCTTAGGGTGAGTGTTCCTCTCTGTAAGATTTCAGAAGGGCGCCCCCTAGAGATGCACACAATAAATGGAAAGCGAACAACAGAGGAAACACAGGAAAGATGGAGAGAGAGAGATGGGCCAAGAAAAACACAGGGAATGCAGAAAAGAGAAAAAGAGGGGGGGAAACAGACAGTGAGAAGGAAAAAACAATTGTAAAATGAAGAGAAGTTAAGAAGAGTGAGGATGGGGGTAATGTGGAAAAAAGAAGGATAAAATTAAAAAAGCTAGGATGACATAGAAAGTTATAGAGAGATTGAAGGAATGTGAAACAATAAAGATGGAGAAAATATGGAAATGAGAGAGATGGAGAATTAATTATTGGATGAGGGAATTCAATGGAGATGGGAGGAATGTGGAAAAACAAGAGAGTGGAGGAGAAAGAGCGAGACCGCAAAAGAGTAAAATAGGGCTAGAAAAGAAGAGATGGCAATTATTAGGAATGCAGAGAGAGAAAGTAAAAAAGAAAGAACAGAGAGAAAAAATGAAGGAAAGAAAGACAGAGAGAAAGGAAAGTAAAAAAAGAAAGAAAGAACAGAGAGAAAAAAGAAGAAAAGAAAGAGATAAATAGAAAGGAAGAAAGAAAGAGGAAGAAGAAGAGAGAGAAAGAAAGAGAATGTAAAAAACTGGAATAGATGCAAAATAAATTGAAAAGAAAGACAGGAGGAACGTGATGAGACAGATGGAGGGAGTCAACATTAAAAAGGAGGGGGGCATTGAAAGAGAGGATTATTAAATAATAGGGAAAGAAGGAGAAAGGGAAATTCAAGAGGAAGAGAATTATACAGAAATATGCAAAAAAGAAAGGAGAGAGATGGGAGTGTTTTGGAAACGAGAGGCCTGCTGGTCCAGTTGAGAATTCTTGGAGCCCACTTATTGAGAGGATGGGATGACTCCAAATGCCGGCCATGCTCAGAGACCTTCAGTTTCTGAAGACGAGCGCAAGCATGCATCCCAGAGTTCTGTGTTTTTTTCTGTTGAACTTTGTTGAATAATGCTGGAGAGTGAAAAGTGTTTAATAAAGAAGGGGAATCCCATACTTTACTGTCTCTGCTGGGCTCCGGAGGATTGTGGTGACCATCCAAGGACTGTGTGAGTACAATGCCCCGTTCCTGGCCGACCCCCTGGGCCAAAGTTGAAGAACTTTAACCCCTTTTTTAGTCGGGCATCTCGAAGCGCATGCACCAACCCCCACATGTTGTTTACACCTACAAATTCATGCCACAGGTTGTAAAAAATGCATTAGGGCTGGGTCATCATTTGTCATCTCTGGATTTCCAACCCGCGGGAAAGGCGGAGAAGAGAGAAAAAGGAACCAGGAGGGTCTAGTTGAAGTTATCACAAATGATCAACCAGGTGGTACTCAGTAAGGCTACTGAATAATTTGTACCCCACCCTGATCTGCTGCCATCTATACCTTACCCAGGCCTGCTCCAAAACTGCACCAAAGGGCGATGAAAACTATTTATGTGCATTTTTTTCTCATTCACTGTTGGCTGTTTTTGTTTTAGGTGACTGACAACTCACACGTACTACCCAGTTGGTACTTGATATAATCAGACAATTTAAAGTGCTACTTGATGAAAAAAGGTTGGGAACCACTGTTCTAGGCCTTCCCCAAAAAACGAAAGAAAAATTTGTCTGGAACCTAGATTTACTGATATTTTTAACATAACATCGCACATTTAATTAACATAGCGGATGAAGTTGGCTTTTTTTTCCGGTGCAGGTAACAGCTGCGATTTGCTAGCCTCACAGGATCGGTTGACTAGCCCTGTTTAACAGTAAGGCAGCGTTGGTTATGCGATCACACCTCTCTACATTTACAAAGCTACATTTCAGGACATTTCATGTGGCGGTATGACAGCAATCGCATGTAAAGCCGCAACGTCTGGCATGCTAATTAGCGAGTTTTTATTTTCAGAATTCCCGACTTATTAATATCCATATTTGCACCTGTCATACCTGTCTTACATGGCCCGAGAAAAAATTAATTAACACTTTAGATCTATTTGGCTTTCAGGCTCCTTTGTTCAGCGACTCGTCTGCCGCTAATAAAATTATTTTTTATTATTCAGGCAAAATAATTTAAATTGAGGTCGCTCGGCGGAACGCAGAGATTCCCGAGCAAAGTATGTGAGCTGGAGCGGAACATTAACCATATGATAATGCGAGGCAGAACTGTCTCCACCGGGCCAGAAGAGGCCCGAAGTCAGTGGAAAAGCCAGGGCGCATTCTGCTAACGTTATTCAAGTTGATCTGGCGTAGCTGGTGGCCCTAAAATGTTCAGGACCTTAAATTGCACTGCTGCCCACTGTTCTTTATCTTTTCAGGGGAGTATTCTGCTACAGAGTCTGAATTTGTCTCATAAGATATTGCAGCAAAGGGATGCATGTAATATGCAAGAACTTTAGCGATTCTATTGATAAACTAATAAATGATAGGCCTCGCTTGCCAAATAAAAGGTAGAGTCCGGACAGCCCCTTCTCAAAATGTCTGCCTAGTAGTCATTGTTCTCAGCACAAATGCCTTGGGTGCTTTCAGAAGAAGTAGCCCATATAAGGGTCCATTCGTGGTGGTTGCGCCGGTTGCACACTATTTGGAGCGTCAAGCCACGCTCGAGTTTCCGGCTGATTCATGGGATGCGCTTTCGTTTTAGTGCCTGAAATTTTCCTCTGGTGTCCTTTTTGAGCACCAAACTGTCCCCGGGGCCTAATTTATGGTATGTTTAGAGGGCAGAAAAGCTTGCACATATGTGGCAATTTGAAGAGTGAATTTTTTTCCAGCAAATAAGTGGAGGATGCGCTTTCGCTTTAGCATCTGAATTTTCCTCTAGTGTCCTTTTTGCGCACCAAACTGTCTCCGGTGCCTGATTTATGCTGTGTTTAGAGAGCAGAAAAGTGTGCGCAGATGTGGCAATGTGAAGAGTGAATTTCTTCCAGCAAATAGGTGGAGGAAACTGCCGATTCCAATGAGTAACAGGCTTATTTTATTCCAAAAACACATGCCGACAGCTTCTGGCATGTTTATGAAAAATTAAAGTGTCAGTTCTTTTAAGGGATTGGACACTTTGGTTTGGGTTTCTACAAACAAATGGTAAAACCTTTTCAAACAGCAGAAAAATTAGGGTCAAAACAACAAAAATGTGGATAAAAAATGATAGTTAATGGCGTTAATATGCCAACCAAACAGGGGAGGGAGGATTAAAGAAAATCTGGGACAAAATATTGGGCAAAAAAGGTTAAGGTTTAACTGGATTCAGAATATCCCCCAAAAATGGAGTACACAGGCTCTCTAGAGGATACTCTGCGAAATGGAAAATAGAGCTTCGCGGAAAACACAGAAGCTGTAGAGATCAAATTGCTATGGAGAAACAGTAAAGGAAAAGGGAGGACATGGGGGACCATCAAGAGCAGTTAGGTGCTTAGACAGCAAACTGGGCATGGGGCAGGGCCATTTGCATCCGGGCTACGCACACAGCCATGAATCATGCACCTAGGCACATGCGTAATCACTTGCGCTCCGTCTGAGCGTTTTTGCGCACTGGCCATGCATCGACCATATAGACTATTGGGAAGATCCTAACCCAGAACCTTTGTATTTTGCTACCCACCAAATATACTTTTTCTTTTCTAAATACCAATAAGCTTGATAGGATGTGATACTTTATCTAGAAAGAAAGTTTTATCCCCTGCCCAATGCCCCAAAACAGCCTGTTTTTTTTTTTTTTTACTAAAGCCTTTTCTCAATATTACCTGGGTTTACCAGTTTACCAGAGATATCATTTCTTAAAGAGAAACGTTGGTAACCGCAGCCAAGGTCAAAGTCCAGTCAAATTACCCCCTTTCCCTGGACAGAGGGGTTACAAAGAAAATAACCCCTTACATGACCAGCGTTGTTCTTCTGATGCTCCAGGTCACCATTTTGGAAAAAAGCACAGAGCAGCTTCCCCAAGTTGCAACAGTCTTGAGGGGCATCCAGATTGCTGAAGCTCCCCCCCCCGCTTTGCACATAGACCCCCACAGTGCCAGCAATTCCTACCTAAGCCTTGTCTCCCCAACCAAAATGCGGCCCTGTCATGTGGGCCGGCCTGGACCGGCAGCCAGGAAAGAAAACCTGACATCGGCCCACTTGAGAACCAGCAGGCCAATAACGGGAACACATTTCTCCTGGAGGGAATGAGGTGCAGGTAAGGATTGTGGGAGCTGCGGGGATCTATGTACAGTGGGGCTGTCACAATATGGGCCCACATCCATTAGGTAGGAAATGGCTGCAGGGCGGCTTTAAAGTTGTCCTTGCACAGGCTGTCTTCCAATCAGTACCCTTTGCCATGTTTACATCCTTTGGCAAAGGGCTCTTATTGACTTCAAAGGGGAGCTAGAGTGAGAAGAACAACAGCAGCACACGCTCCCACCCAAGCCTATCTTAACGGCTAGGACGGGAGCACGCGTTGTTCGGCTTTAAGATCTTTGTAGCTGACTTGGGTTAAAAGTGTTGGGTTCTGATAGCTGGCATATGGATTATATGAAGAATTACTTATTGTTGTAGTTTCTGTGAATTGAGCCTAAAATAAAATAATAACCTCCTTATTTTATTATTTACTTTAAAGTTTCTTACACCAAGGCTGTTGATATTGATGAATCTATAATGGCAAAGCTGTGATGAATAGCTGTTCTTCAGAGAGGGACTGTGTCATTAAAGCAGAGACTTAGAGGCGGCTTGCAGCTTAATCAATGGCATTCTGATTGATGTATCAAATCGTGTCTGCAAATGAGTTAGCACTAAACTCCCACTAGCTTTATGTACTAACATCTCAAGAGGAAACCTTTCCAATCCTGAGCCTTCAAAGTAATTTACAGGAAATCTAGAGGTGCCACTGGAATTCAAACCTGTGATGTTTATATTCTTGGCGGCATTCTGTATGAACCAACTGCAGGAACATGATGATGATCATTATTTTATAACTAATGATGGGCGAACCTAACCCGCAAAATTCGGGTCCGTGACTAGTTTTGCGAGTTTGGGTTTCCAAACCTGAACACCGACTTCAGCCAGAGGTCCATGGTCGGGTTCAGAATTTGGACAGAACACAGCAAAGCTGCTTGAGCAGCCCATCAACTAACTTACCTATGCAGAGTGGCAGCTGGAAGCGTCTGTACTTACCTCAGCTCCGCGATCCAGTTCCTCCTTCCATCCCCGCTGGCTTGTGAAATATCTCCGAGCAGGGTCGCAGAAAAATTCTGGCACTAGGAGTGTCCTCACTGATGGGAGCAGTGGCAGTGGCCCTACTGTGGCCCCACTCAGGGATATTTCACAAGCCGGCGAGGACAGAGGGAGGAACCGGATCGTGGGACTGAGGTAAGTTACTTACAGCCGCTTCCAACTGCCACCCCCCCACAACAAGTTTGGGTCCCCACTGATTTCAATGGGGTCCTGTGTTCGGCAAATTCAAACTTTTGTTTTGCCGTATCCGAACTGTAGGAGGTTCGCTTGTCTCTACTTATATGTCCTCTGTATTGAAGAGAACCGGTGTTGACTGAAGATAATTATGTTGCTGTAATGCTTACCCTTCTCCTGCTGCTATGGGTCTTATCCCGCAGACCTGCCTCAGCTAGTAATTCTCAATGGTCACTCACATTCACATGCAGAACCACTCCCCCCCATTCACCACTGACATTGGTGGAGGATCGCAGAGATCTGGCGAGTTGTTTTATTATTTTAATGTCCAAATTGGGCTAAGCATAGGGGAAAGGAGGGTGGCTGGGGGGAGGTCACAAGAAGCTTGGACTTCATAAACTTGAGCAGTTGCCAAGAGTATTCAAAAAAGATTAGCAACCTCAAAATACACGTTGTGAAGATATTTCTCTGTAGTGCGAGAGGTTTCCAGCAGTCAGAGACAAGGATACAGGAGCATAGTTAAACCCTTTCAGTGCCATCTTACCTAGCGATGTTGCCACCCTCTGTTGCCAGACCATTTTTTTAAATTTTGCGCTAAGTAAGTATGTTTAACTGTGAATTTTGCAGAAATTTCTTAGTGGCCCAAAACCCAGGATTTTGACTATCCTGGATTTTGGTATTTTAACCCCGATTGGCGGTGCCACGCTACGTGAAACCCCCCCAGGATGCCGAGACCAGCTTATCTCTTTCTGGTCCCACGGCACGTCTAAGAGCAGCGGCTATGAGTGCCCTGATGGCCACATCCTCCGCTTCCCTCTAACAGGGAGCGCGTCTGCGCCGGCCATTCGCAAATGCCTGCTGCGGGCATGCACCCAGCTAGAGGCATAGCGGGATGCGGCCGCTGCTCTTAGACCCGCCATGGGACCGGGAAACAAGGTAAGTGAATGGGGCGAACTGGGATGTTTCACACAGCGGGGCATCCCGATTTTGGATGCCCCGAGGGGGGAAGCAATCGATCTGCCTAGGAATCTTATAGATTTCCCCGGCCAACCAAGCTGGGTTTTGGTCCATTTCAATGGAGTTATTGAAGCCCAAAACCCTAATTTTCCTCATCCATACTCATTATATGCTAGTGCGGGAATCTGCTTTAATTTCGTACTATTTTTTTTAATTACAGCACTTGACTTAATAAATCTAGTTTACTGTTTTCCTCCACTAATATAAAAGGGGCATGAGATAGGTTGGTGGTGGTGGTTGCTGGATTATGAGGGGTGCACAAGGGGCTTGAGCCCCGGGGCCTCCACTGCTTGCCCTGGTTATGGTCTGGTCTAGGAGGCTTTTCAGTCTTTGGTCTGATGAGCTGTGGGGCAGCAACAAAGCTTTAGTAGGCAGTGGGGGGCCCCACACGTGGCCAAGTCTTTTTTGTTTTTGCAAACCTAAAGCCAAAGCCACCACAGGACAGGACGGAGAGTCTAGAGCAGCAAAGCCACCACCAGCAATGCTACAGTGATGGGTGCAGAGCTGTCACTGCACATAAGCCACCAAGCACAGCCGCTGGCAGCTCAATGCAGGGAACTGTTTTCTGCTGGACCAGCTGGGTGACTACACTACCCCCCACCCAGAATGGCAAAGCAGGAGTTCCCGAGCAGCACGCACCCGCACAAGGGTGGCACAAGGGACTCGAGCTTCCAGAAAGTGGGCGGGTGTCAGACAACCACCAATCAGTTACTTGGCTGGACTATTATTTTAAAGGAAAAAATTACTGTATATGGTGCCTCCACCAGATTTTGTGCCCAGGGGCCTCCACCACACTTAACCTGGCCCTATATCCAGTCACACACATTGCTACACAGAATCCCATTAAGTAGTTGCTTGATTAAAAATAGCTAAATGGCACTGGACCCTCAATGTCCAGTGCTTCATCTCACTTCCTCTGCCGCCAATCGCAGCCTGAAAGCCATTTAAACAAACAAGAAGCCAACTGGTTACAATTCAAAGCCTCCGATTTGCCGTTCACAGGCCAACACACTAAACATTGAAACTGACTCACTTATTTATTGTTTCACAACATAACATCTTGTCCAGATTACTGAATGCGATTTTCATGAGTGAAGATGGAAGCGGCCGCCCGGCCCTGCCAATGGAACTCCCAGCTGTTCAGAGATAATCACCGGGCAGTGCTACACGAGGCCAGCTGCTGCCATAGTTTGCTGCACTCCTGCCAGTCTCTGGCTGCCAATGGCTGCCGCCTCCTGAAAAATAAACGGGACGGAGAGAGCGTGACAGATGCTCCCATCAAGAACTTTGCCGTCCTGACTGGCAGAGGACTTTCTGGCCACCACAACGCATCAGATACAATCGTTATTAGAGCTGCTCGCGTACACAGATGGGGCATTAAAAATGGGTTCATCAGAAAAAACTTTGCTATGGCTGCTGAAATCTACAGGAGGGGAAATTCAGAAAGCATCCTAAAGCCAGCTTTGGGCAACACACTACCCCTGACAGCCCGGGCCAAACAGGGTCAAGGTACACAAAAGGGCCTCAAACTGAGACACTAAAAGAGAAGTGTTGGGTAGGGTAAAAAAAAAATTGTATTGGCTTTCTGCCTAATATCTCAAAGACCAGCACTTACACATGGAGAATGTTTACTGGATAGATGGTCAAAACTGTGGAAACTAGAGTTTAATGTCTCTAAATGCAAAATCATGCACTTGCAAAAATACATTATTCAAATAGAACGGGTCCAAAGGCGGGCAACAAAAATGGTGGAAGATTTAAACTTAAAACTTATCAGGAGAGACTTAAGGAACTTAATTTGTACAGTCTGGAGGAAAGAAGGGAGAGGGGGGACATGATTGAGACCTTTAAATATGTGAAAGAATTCAGTAAGGTTGAGGGGAGAAGTGTTTTTAAGGAGAAGCTTAATGATAGAACAAGAGTACATACAGTATACACATAAGGGCAGACTAGCGTATGGTCTCCTTCTGCCGTCAACCTTCTATGTTTCTATGCAGAATATACCATTATCTCAACACAGAATCATTTTGAGATGTGTTAAATTGGATCAACACCCATTTTTACCCAACAGGTTTAGGTCCATGAGCCAGCACACTAAAACAAGCTGGGGCGGGCAACCAAAAATGCTGGAGCCCCCCCGCATGTGACCCCCCCCAGGATGCCCATTATTCTTACCTTATCCTCGAGCCTCCGCCAGAAATGGGGCCCCACAACTGTCCGCCAGCGATCACATGGGTGGGTTGTGGGTGGAGCTTCAAGCAGCCGGAGCTGAGGATGTGACTCCATTTCCAGTGGAGGCTCAAGGATAAGGAAAGAATAATGGGTATCCTGAGGGGTCATATGCAGCGTCCCCCAGCTTGTTTTAGCGCGCTGGTCCATGGACCTACACCCGTTAGGTAAAACCGAGTGTTGGTCCACTTTAACCAACACGCGTTAGGCAAAAAAGCGGTGTTGGTGACTATTTGAGACAAAAAAATAAGAAACACAGTACATGGCTGAGTGTCCTTAGTGCCCTTACTAGTGTTCTTAGCAGGATGTTTCCTAGAGCTGCTGTTTTGATGAGAGCTATCCTCCTACCATTATATACATGTTGCTTAAGTATACTCCAAATATTCTCAGTAGGCTTGACGTCAGGGAAGTATGGTGGCCACACCATGAGTTTCTCTCCTTTTATGCCCATAGCAGCCAATGACTCAAAGGCACTGAGGTGAAAAAGCTCAGTAAGCCATTTATTGGAATGGGAGGTAAAACCTCAGAATGGGACTGTAACAAGATGAGTCATTCTGAAAAGCCTTTCAGCTCCCGGCTAAGAGGTCCGTAGTGTTACATTATTTAAGCCAAATTGCAATTCATTTATTTTATTTGTTTCTATTGTAATTAGCTATGATACTGTGATATTTTATTGGAATTCAGATAGCTTACAATGCAATGTGATGTGTGCATCATGCTGTAGGTGGGATAGACTCTGTAAAGGTTGTCTCCTCTGTATTATTTGGGTTCCTCATAAAGATTGTTACGGAAGGCATGGTCCTCTCATGATATAAAAAGGTGAGCCAGAAACTCTATTCTGGGGTAATTTTAACAATATCAGGGTCTATCTGCTCTCTCCACATGACTTCGCCTTCTCCTTGCTGATGTAGCAGCCCTGTTGTGACATGGTGGCCATCCATTAAGAACCCACTACTGCATCCATCTGGACCACCCAGGGTTGCACGGCACTCATCAGTAACACAAGACTGTTTGAAAATTAGTCTTCATGTATGCCTGGGCCCACAGCAACCATTTTTTCTTGTGAGTACTGGTTAGGGGTGGCCGAATAGTAGGTTTATACACAACTGCACCATTTGGAGCTACACATGGAGGTTCATGGTACTCCAGGGGCACCAGCAGCTTCACATACCTGTTGGCTGCTTTGTAATGGCTTATGAGTAGCTGCTCTCTTCAGGGGTGTAGCTAGGGGGGAGCAGGGGGGCACTTGCCCCGGTTGCAGCAGGTCAGGGGGTGTAAAGGGAGGCCTGAGAACAGGTGGGGACGCCATTTCGAATCTTTGCCCAGGGTGCCAGAAAGCCTAGCTACTCCTCTGGCTCTCTTAGTGAATTTGTCTGGCAGAAACCTTCCATATTATACCTTTATCTGCACAAACCCGTCGTTGCATTGAATCAGTCACATGGGTTTTGTGAAATATATCATGTTTTCATACCTTGTCCAAGGCACTGAAATATTTGAAGCTTTTCGGCAGCAGAAATACTTTTTCTTTCCCATATTGTATGAAACCTGTAGCCTGTTTAATCAGAAGTGGTAAGGGGTAAGAGACTCCTATACCAGTTTACACGTTGTGGTGGTAAAAACTATTGTATTCAGAACTTGAGAGTACCGAATTACAGATACTGGGGATTATCTGGCCAGAGGGCTTCTGAACCAGATTGTCCCTGCTCCAACTCATCACTATTTATAATCCTGTGACTAACCCTACTGTGCAATCTGAATTTTGTGTCATTGTGATGCAATCATTTTCATTCACACATGCTCAACCTGCAGCCTGGGGGACACATATGGCCCCCAGGACCAATTATGTGGCCCCTGGCCTTCTGTGTAAATAGAACTGATGTGTAAAGCAAGTTAAATAGGGTACAGTAAAGATTGGAGATCGCACAGAGCGTTATATAGGAGGGGCACATTGGCAAATAGAGATGACCGGTGGCTTGGAAGTACACATTGACATTGATTGTGAAATCCTTGGCGAATAACGTTTTTTATATAATAATTGTATGCTTGGGATTGGTGGGAGCTTAGGCCCTTATTTATGAAGGAATAGCGACAGGTAGCGACTGGTGAGCGGCCGGTAATGACGGGCCCCGCCACGAGAACGCTGGCTCCCCACCACAATCACACATTTATCAAGCCAATCCTGCTTAGCGACTGAGATAGCGCCATATGGCGACTCATTCATCATTATTCCAGCCTCAGCCCACAGCGCCAGCGTCCGACTTTGAACAGCGACAGGTATGACCTCTCGCTACCTGGCGCTCTCCAATGCATTTCAATGGAACAATCTTTAAATATTAATAATTAATTGTTATTAATGTGTTTTTTTTTTTTTAAATGCGAAAAATGCTGTGACCACTTCTGCCATTTTAGATATTTTTTTAAGGGAAAAAAAATTGTAAAAAAATTGTACAGAATTGATATTACAGGTCTGATATTAATGTATTCATATTACTAAATTATTAAAAACATTTTTTTTTTTTTTGGGTTTCCAAAAATATGGTAGTTTGGGGCTTAAAAAACTACTTTTAACACATCGCCTCCAGCGCTCTGGGGTTTAAACATGCATTTCACAGCGCGAGAATTTTTTGAGCGTGATTTTTTGATGAATATGGTGGAAGCCGCTCTGACCAGTCGCTATCATGCGCTCCCATACATCGCGGAACCTGTCAAATAGCGACTCGTAACCTTGTATTCAACATTACGCCACACCGACTGAGTCGCTGTCAACAACCAAACAACGGCCAAACACAGCGACTGAAAATACCGCTACAGTCGCTCAACTGTCGCTACATGTCGCTATTAATAAATCAGCCTCTTAGATGGGTTGACTATCGGGGCCATGTTTAAGATGGGGGGGGGGCCATATATCCAAAGTGCCCATTGGCACTGGAAGGACATATAAGTGGAGTTTGTGGAGACAATGTTGTAGAAAATATTATTCATAATAATAATAATAAAATATGTTATTCCAAATGAAAAAAATCTAAACCTATTCATTGTGGCCTGCAACCAGGTTCCAATTCATTTAAGTGGCTCACGCCTGTAAAAAGGTCTGAGCATCCCTGCTTTAGTTGAACAAGTCTTGCTACTTCAAAAGCTAAAGTTGTAAAATTGTTTAATTCAATGTGGATCCTGTTTGAAAAATTCAGATGCGCTCCCTATATTCTTCAAACACGATATAATTGTCTTCACATTTACATTAAAGCTCATTTCATTGAATGATTTTCTAAATTCGCCAGCCAGTGGAGTCATTTGATTTAAGGCGCTGCACCTTTCTCACCCACTCATGTACTTATTAGGGATACAAGGGATCCTTAAAGCTTCAGATGACAATGACGGTGATGAATGGAGAATATATTGAATTCCAGCTGCAGCCAGCCCCTGACATTTATTCAAACGCATGTAGTAATTTGCTGTGTGTGCATATATGTCACAGCAGCAAGAACAGGATGTTACTTAAGACTTTCAGCTGAGCAATGATCTACATTATACACTGTGACATATGAATCCGAACATGTGGTATTATGGAAGTAAGTAAGTTGGGTTTTAAAATAGGCCAATTATCTTTCCATAAATTTACTTTATTGCTGTAGAAATGGATTGATGGTTCATCTAATCACATGTAGCAGGAACCATATTTTTTCAGTCTCTGTTTGAGATATGTTTTTACCCCAGCGGAGCAGATACATTTATTAAAAATGAGGGGAAAAATGTATGGTAATTTTACAGGGGGGTCCAATGCTTGAATATGGTTTTAAGGTAAGCAAATTTAGTAGGTGGGGTCCCCCCAGATCGCATACTCCACTCACCTGTGCTGTTCCCATGGTGCATGCACGCCTCCAATCAGCGCTCTATGCACCGCATACTAATGCACCGCATTAAGCCATTGCTTGCGTGTTGGCATCAGGGCTGTTTCTAGGGGAAGGCAATTTCCCTGGGTGCCAATGCTATTGGGGCTGCCTTTATCCCAGCCATCCTGTTTTCTGTGCATGAGTCAAGGGCGCGTTTAGTGGTGCCTGCCGTAACACTGGTCCTTCATCCCTCCATATTGGGCTCAGTCATGGGGAGGGTGCACAGGCTGCTGCTATGGTAAAGGCACAGCATGGCTCATACCTGAATGGGACAACAAAGGACAACAAAGGATGGGTGAGGAGGGGGCAGAATTTTTCCTTACCGTACTCCCTCACTATTTTGCCTGGTTGGCATAAGGAATGCTAGCGGCCGCATCCCTGGCTCCCCTGTGGAGGACAGCTGCAGGGATGCCGAGGATGCAGGGAATTCATGGCAAGGGATCGGCACAAAGATCCCATAGTGGGGCATCCCGCATCAGGATGTCCCAGGGGCACCTAGTCAGCATCAGTGGCAGTCTACTTTAAACTGGACCTTCAGATGATGATTATTTAATGAAAAGATCAAACTCTTAAAAAACTATTCCCCAGCATCTAAAAATAATATAATTTTTAAGTTTTTAGTCACTTATTATTCTTTTCCCCCACCGGGCTACAACTCTGTTCAGGACTCTAGGATACGGGCACCGCCATCTTGACTCATCACATCACATACTGAGGAGAGGACAGGGGACAAAAGTGCAGGGGCGGGTTATAGCTGTGCTTTGCACAGGCAGAGCAGAGCTGGGGTCAGGGAAAGGACAGCAATCCCAGAATGCAGAGTGACACAGTCATAAGACACTTCCCATTTGCCGGCAGTCTGATGCTCCATGAGCCACCATCTTGGATGTTTAAAGGCTCATAACATGCAGTAGATGTAGGTAGGATGATTTTTAATGTGAGCAATCTGTATGTACAGGGTGTGGGAAACATATAAGATAGACTCTTATTCAGGGTGAAGGTCCTTAGGGATTAGGTTAGTTCTAACTCCTCCTGATTCTACCCTCTCCCCTAGCTTGGCTGTAGCTGGCCATTAAACCTACTGCAGCAAGCAAACACCACAGCTTCACAGACAAAGTCAGATGCCTATGTGCTTGGCACACTATGAAGTAATGGCTAGAATGTCACAATAAAGTGCAACCAGTTATTTTTCCCAGTGAACTAGAGTGTCTTGAAAAAGTGCAAAACAGAAGAACAGGTGAGTCTAAGGCCCTTATTTATGAAGGAATAGCGACAGGTAGCGACTGGTGAGCGGCCGGTAATGACGGGCCCCGCCACGTGAACGCCGGATCCCCACCACAATCACACATTTATCAAGCCAATCCTGCTTAGCGACTGAGATAGCGCCATATAGCCACTCATTCATCATTATTCCAGCCTCAGCCCACAGCGCCAGCGTCCGACCTTGAACAGCGACAGGTATGACCTCTCGCTACCTGGCGCTCTCCAATGCATTTCAATGGAACAATCTTTAAATATTCATAATTAATTGTTATTTTTTTTTTTAAATGTGAAACATTCTGTGACCACAAAAATTGTACAGAATTGATATTACAGGTCTGATATTAATGTATTCATATTACCAAATTATTTAAAAAACTTGTTTTTTTTTGGTTTCAAAAAATATGGTTGCTTGGGGGTTAAAAAACTACTTTTAACACATCGCCGCCAGCGCTCTGGGGTTTAAACATGCATTTCACAGCGCGAGAATTTTTTGAGCGTGATTTTTTAATGAATATGGCGGGAGCCGGTCGCTAGGGCCAGTCGCTATCATGCGCTCCCATACAGCGCGGAACCTGTCAAATAGCGACTCCTCGCCCAATATTCAACATTACGGCAAACCGAATGAGTCGCTATCAACTACCGAACAATGGCCAAGCACAGCGACTACTAGCGGGCGCTCTGAAAATGCCGCTACAGTCGCTCAACTGTCGCTACCTGCCGCTGTTAATGAATCGGCCTCTAATTAAAGACGGAAGGAGTCGGCAATTAGAGCTGCGAGGAACAAGGTGGCCCCACGCTGGATATACATAACATTCTCTCTGGAGGTGATGCCTCATGCCTGAGGGATAAACAGGGGACAGCTAATAGTGCATGCTAAAGGATTATTCTTACAGACATTAAGAATTCTAAAGAAATATATCCCAACTTTTGAAAACAGGAAAGAGGGACATGTGTGGCAGAAATGTTTTTGCCATTAAACCACACCCTTAAAACACCACCTAAGGATGACATAATAATAATAATAATACAGGCAATCCCCACATATCCCCCCCTGCATATAGACAGGCAAGCCCCCCCGCACACACATGCATACAGGCAAGCAAGCCCCCGGCACGTGCAAACAAGCAAGCCCTCCACACACACACATACAGGCAGGCAGGCCCCCCCACACACAGGCAGGCAGGCAGGCCCCCCCACACACAGGCAGGCAGGCCCCCCCACACACAGGCAGGCAGGCCCCCCCACACACAGGCAGGCAGGCCCCCCCCACGCACAGGCAGGCAGGCCCCCCCACACACAGGCAGGCAGGCCCCCCCACACACAGGCAGGCAGGCCCCCCCACACACAGGCAGGCCGGCCCCCCCCACACACAGGCAGGCCCCCCCACACACAGGCAGGCCCCCCCCCCCCACATATCTCCTGGCTCCGCAACAATCGCCGGCGGCCTCACAGTGGCACAGGACACTTTACAGAGGCACCGGCAAGCTCATAGCGGCACGAGACAGTGGGAAAAGGACCCCAAACCAGGATTGTCCCGCAAAAGTCGGACAGTATTTGGGGGTATGAAGATCGTATCCATAAGACACCTCGAATGGAAACATTGTGAAATATGTTTGATAAATAATCACAGCCATAGGTGGAAAAAGGGATCTGGATAAGTTGTCTTCATACTGTTTGCTAAGGGCTCATTCACGCACTGCCTTAGACCCTTGTTGTTGGTGCACCCCCAAGCATCCCTGCATACCCTGCCTGCATCACAGGCTGAGAACCAGTGCACTAGAGTGCTTTTGTACAGTTTATTAAGATACTGTAGGTTTCTATCATTTTATTCTATTTAACAACTAGAACACATTGAAAAGCAAGTCAAGGAGCAGAAATGAGTGAAAGCTAGGGCATTTAGGCATAAACTGAGCTTTAAAGTGGACCAATCACCATGATTTTGACTATCTTGGTGATCGGTCCCGATGTAGGACCGCCACCCTGTGTAAAACCCGCCATATCGCTCACTTTCACTCACCTTTCCGACATAGACATGGAGTCTATAAGACCAAATTGCTGATTGAAACCCCCTCTGATCACTGGTTAAACTTGACCGCTGGTCTAGCGGAACATGTGCGGGCCGCGGCTGCGCTCCACTATACCTTTAGCCAGACATGTGTCCTTGCAGGGCATTTGTGAATGGCCGGCGCAGGCACACCCCCAGCTTAAGCATATTAGCGGGGCATGAGACTGGCAGGGCACTTGGCTTAGTTCGGCTCTTATCCAACAAGAGATCTCATAGACTAAGAAAAGGCAGCTAACAAAAGCCAAATGGAGCCGAGCGCACCGATTGGCTGTGCGCATGCGCCAATGAATATACATTTTTTTAATAAATATCAATATTGGCCCGCAACGTTAATTTTGGCCCATTGCATATTTGAGTTTGACACGCTCAGTCTAAAAAACTCCACAGCCAAAGGAAAAAACAGGATGGGACCTGAAACATGAAGCTCTACAGGTCTGTTCTTTATTGTTTCATGGAGGACACAAACTTATTGTTTTAATTGATGGGAGGTCCCAATGAAGTAAAAATGAGGGTGGGAATGCTGTAGTAAAAATAGTCTGCGACAACCACATTTAAGAAGGGATAGTGTCAGGTAGTGGCTGGTTAATGAGAGGTAGCGACAGGTAGCGACTGGTGAACGCCGGACACGGCACGCAATTACACATTTATCAAGCAGAATCTGTTTAGCGACTGGGATAGCGCCATGTAGCGTCTGATTCATCATTTTCACAGCCTCAGCGAACAGCGCCGGCGTTCAGCCTTGCACAGCGCCAGGAAGGACCTCTCGCTACCTGTCGCTCCCCCATACATTTCAATGGACGATCCTTTTCTTCTCTTTAAATGAGGTATTTGTTTTTTTGCTTTTTTTCCAAAAATCACAATCAAAATTCTGTTACCTCTTCTGGCATTGAAAAAGCAGTTTTTTTCACAATTTTTTCATATTTTATATATTACTTCAGAAATGACATTACAGGTCTGCCATTAAAGTGTTCATGTTACAATGTTGTTACAATGTAATTCCATATGTTTTCGCTTTGTTACTAGTTGATAGATGCTGGAAAACAGTCTTTAAACACACCGCCTCCTGCGCTCTGGACTTCAAACAAGCATTTTTCAGCGCCAGAGATTTGTGAGGCTGTTTTTTTGCTGAATATGGTGTGAGTCAGTCGCTATGAGCAGTCGCTAACATGCGCTCCCATACAGCGCTGTACTGGTCAAATAGCGACTCCTCACAATGTATTCACCATTACTGAACAGCGACTGAGACGCTATGAAGTAGCGGCCCACGGCTGAGCACAGTGACTACTCTCTGAAAATGCCTGCTACAGACGCTCATCTGTCGCTACCCGGCGTTAGTGATGAACCTAAAATACATAACATTTTTACCGGAGGCGTAACTAGGCTTTCTGGCAACCGGGGACAAAGATTCCCCCACCTCCACCTGTGCTCAGGCCCCCCTGACCTTCTGCACCCAGGACATGTGCCCCCCTAGATACTCCTCTGCTTTTTACATACAATCATACACACACATGCATGTGCAGGTGCTTTGAAATGGTTTATTTTATACTGTTCCTAAGGGGTAATGGGAGAAAGTTAACACTAAACATTTGCCTGCAAAACATTGTGGCCAACCACAGTGTCCACACATTCAAATTTGTTAATATTGGAAAAAGGAAGAGCCAAGGATCCAGTAGCTGCCTTGCAGGCCGTACCCACTGTGGCATGATCCTGTCCTTGTGGAATGAGCAGTCGTCCTAAACCGAAAGATTTCCCACACTAAAACCATGCTACCTGCACCTATTGCGGTTTTCAGCCTTTAAACATCCAAGATGGTGGCCCGTGGAGTCTTGCAGACAGGAAATGTCTTCTGAATATGGCGCTCTGCATTCTGGGATTGCTGTCCTTTTCCTGACCTCAGCTCTACTCTCTCTGTGCAAAGCACAGCTATAACCCACCCCCTGTATGTTTTACCCCTCTCCTCTGCTTGATATGTTCTGAGGCAAGATGGCAACGCCCGTATCCCAGGGTCCCAAACAGAGTTGAAGCCCAGCGGGGGAAAGGATAATAAGTAAGCAACTAAAAACTTAAAATATATTAATTTTAGATGCAGTGAAATTGTTTTTTAAGGGTTTGGGCTTTTCATTAAATGATGCTGAAGGTCCAGTAGCCCCCGGGTAGGGATGAGCGAATCGGTTCTAACGAACCTGAATTCGCTCCGAATTTCAGGGAAAATTCGATTCAGCACAAACCAGAATTTTTAGTGGTTCGTGCTGACCGAATTTTCCCTGAAATAAAAAAAAAAATGCCGGCATGGTGGGAGCGGGGAGACCGGCCTCCTCTGATGACGCGTCCTCTGATGACAGCTGACAGCGCAGCCGGCCTCCCCGCTCCCACCATGCCGCTAAGTGTTTGCTGTATAGTGGGAGCGGGGAGGCCGGCTGTACTGTCAGCTGTCATCACAGGACGTGTCATCAGAGGAAGCCGGCTTCCCAGCTCCCACCATGCCGGCTTTTTTTTTTTCCATTTCACGGCTTGGTGGGAGCAGGGAGGCCGGCTGCGCTGTCAGCGGGCGGCGGAAGCTGGCTTCCGCCGCCCGCTGACAGCGCCGCCGGCCTCCCCGCTCCCACCAGAGATTAGCGATTCGTTAAAGTTCGATTCGGACGAACCCGAATTTCTTTGAGAAATTCGGCGAATTTTTGAGAAGTTCGCTCATCTCTACCCCCGGGCACAGCCAATCTGATCCATTTGCTGATAGTAGCTCTAGAAGTCTGACTATCTGACGTGTTTCTGCTTGGGTATGGTAATGCACCCAGAGGCAAAACAACTTAATCAAGTGTCCACTTTCCTGGAGATGGGTGAAAGAATAAAAAGATCCCACGTCCCATGAGTAAGAAAACACTTAGCTTCCTACTAAACCTCAGCCTCTCTGGATAATAAACATCAAACAACAAATTGTGCAGGCTTAGCAGAGAAACGTTTTGAAGATCTCTCCTGCCTTCAAAAAGCTTTCATTATTTCAGTTCCCTTTAGGAGCCATGACAGGCTTTTGCTTTACTTGCCAAGCTTCACCAATCCAACAGATAACACAGAGACTATGTACACTAAGCGACAGTTGCTGGGGTCACTGATGACAACGTTGCTACACTAGACTTTGCCTGGAAAACTATTTTGCATAATAACTTGTCATAGTTCAAATGCTGCCATGAAAAAGTAAAAAAGGAGTGCATGGGGAACAACAGAATTCAAATGCTGAAGGGAGTCCAAGAACATAAAAGATATGTCGGGTTGGACACCGGCTTTTATGGGCTTATGGGAACTATAAAGAATTTATTAAAGTCAGGCTAATTCAGACCTGCAACTGAGAAAGCATTAAAGTAATATAGCAGGCAAAAGCATTGCGTCGGGCTTCGTTTGGCGCTGTCCTAAACTGTTTTCTGTTTTTAAATTGAAGAAGAAATGGCTGAGATATCGGGGGTTTACAAGTTTATGATTTATCTTCCGAAGCAAGTGGCTGTGGCCCTTGAAGCTGTGGTGCTGCATAATCAGCATAATGGGCAGGGTCTGTAATAGCCTTAGATCCTGCATAAAACAAGGGAATTCGCATCACCCTGGTTGTGCTCCACCCCTCTCTCCCCGTTGCTAGTGTTCATATATACTCCAAATGAGTTAATACATACCAGCAGAGCAAGGGAGGGAACTCTATTGTCTTGTTCCAAAGCTGTGACTGTGACACCTACCCAGGGCCAGCACCAGCACATGGCAAACCAGGACAATTGCCAGGGGCCCTGGCATCTTTAGGAGCCCACTCAGGCTCACACTTGGCCATGGTATTATTTTACGAACCACTGAATGCCAGGTGTTGTATGCAGACCTGCTCATGACTGACCTCAGCAACAGGGGATGATCAGCAACAATGGAAAAGGTGGCATGGAACAGAGGGCAATTGATGGAAGCTCGGAAGGTGTTGAGAAACAGGTGACAACCGACAGCAATGATGAAGTCTTTAGCGGCAGCGGAGCAAGCAGTATGCGCTGAAGGGTGCTTGGTGGCAATAGAAAATGCAACAAGGACTAGAGGACGATTGGTGGCTATAGGGAAGGCAATAAGGACTGGAGGTGATCAGCAGCAGAAGATGAACGGAGCTGAAAGGTTACATCATGTAACAAACTACTTTAGGGCCCACTAAGACTCTCCTGCCCTTGGGCCCCCAGAAACCTAGAGCTGGCCCTGCACCAACCCACAAGCACTTCATTAATATGCTAATTAGGGCAGGGACCAAGGGTTGAAGGCTCAAGCAGGTGAAAGGGAGGAGAGGCCCGATGGAAAGATGGCTGTTATGGCTCAGGCTGCAGAATACTAGTGTGTTCGTTCTTTCTGAGCTGACAAACAGGGCAGGGCTGCAGTCCACCAGTCAAGCCCTATGATTGGTGGTCTGTGGCAAAGGAATTCAGGGGTGTGCCACTACTCTTTGCCTTGTTTCCATTTTCAGGAGCAGCTGCGTTCTGACAGGAAGAGAAAGTGCAGCCATGAGGAGATGAGCTGCTGATGATAGTTTATAGATACATAGTCCCTTTTCCAGTGCTATATATAACTTTTGGTTACAACATATTACATCTACACAACAAGCAATTTATCAGGAGCACCTTTTTATTACACAGTAGGTCTATTGTAGTTGTAGCCCCCCCAAGGCTGGTCAAGTCTGATTCACTGGGTGTTTTTCCAGTTCGGTTAAAATAGTGTAAATGTTTCATTTAAATAGAGGCGTGGTCAGGAGAAGTAGGATTCGATCTTGAACAGGATTTATAATTATTCCCAGTGAAAGTAAATCCCTCCTAATCTATGACTTCCCGACATTCCCACATAGTGGGGAGGCCACACAGTGGTCAACTTCCATGCTCCACTGTCTGACCACTATTGAGTTGAATAGAATATGTGTCAGGGTCATATAAGACAGCTTTCTACAACCGGGAGGAAGTGATGTCATGGTTGGCACTGGCAGTATGGATACATAAAAGAAAACAATAGAATTTCAATGTCAACCGAGTTAGGGGGTGGGATAAGCTTTCTTTTCTTTCAATTTTTTGGGATTTGGGCTTTAAAGTGCTTTAGCAATACAATGTTATTTCTTTCTCCGATCACCTTTCAAGTCGAGGAAGATTTATTCCGCCTGTCAGCTTTTGCTGAAATATAATATATTGTCGGCACCCCTGTTTGCCTTACAGGCTCATTACTCCATCGGTTTAGAAAAAAAAAAAAGGAAAAAAGAAAAACAAAATTGTCAAGCCCAGGAAACCGCACAGCTTTTCAAACAGATTGCTTTCATTTTCTGACTTAAATTGTTTGTCCAAGACACTCGGCTAATTATAAATTATGCATGTTTTAATAATGTAAAGTGGAAGTCTGCAAAAAAAGAGAAAAAAAAGAGAAAAAAAGGGAAAACCAGGGGAAGAATGTAAGCGACAAATCTTAATGGCCGCAGTCTGCAGTATGGTGGGACTGGTTTAATTACATCTCTGGAATTGTGACTTCCTACGCGGGAGGGGGCTGTTGGGAGGAGGCCGGGGGCAGGAGAGGAGAATATTATTTCCTTTTTAAGAATAAAATGCTACAGTTACTGAGTTAACATCTTTGCATTGTGTGTGTTGTTATGTGGCATTTACTTTGTCTGCTATTATTGTATGTAGTACAGACTTTTTACTGTGCTAATATGTATGCCAATATGTGGCATACACATTGTACTGTGCCCACTATTATGTGGCATACACATTGTACTGTGCCCACTATTACGTGGCATACACATTGTACTGTGCCCACTATTATGTGGCATACACATTGTACTGTGCCCACTATTATATGGCATACACATTGTACTGTGCTCAATATTATGCGGCATACACATTGTACTGTGCTCACTATTATGTGACATACACATTGTACTGTGCCCACTATTATGTGGCATACACATTGTACTGTGCCCACTATTATGTGGCATACACATTGTACTGTGCCTGCTATTATGTGGCATACACATTGTACTGTGCCCACTATTATATGGCATACACATTGTACTGTGCTCACTATTATGTGGCATACACATTGTACTGTGCCCACTTATATGTGGCATACACATTGTACTGTGCCCACTATTATGTGGCATACACATTGTACTGTGCCTGCTATTATGTGGCATACACATTGTACTGTGCCCACTATTATATGGCATACACATTGTACTGTGCTCACTATTATGTGGCATACACATTGTATTGTGCCCACTTATATGTGGCATACACATTGTACTGTGCCCACTATTATATGGCATACTCATTGTACTGTGCCCACTATTATATGGCATACACATTGTACTGTGCCCACTATTATGTGGCATACACATTGTACTGTGCCTGCTATTATGTGGCATACACATTGTACTGTGCGCACTATTATATGGCATACTCATTGTACTGTGCCCACTATTATATGGCATACACATTGTACTGTGCCCACTATTATGTGGCATACACATTGTACTGTGCCTGCTATTATGTGACATACACATTGTACTGTGCCCACTATTATATGGCATACACATTGTACTGTGCCCACTATTATATGGCATACTCATTGTACTGTGCCCACTATTATATGGCATACACATTGTACTGTGCCCACTATTATGTGGCATACACATTGTACTGTGCCTGCTATTATGTGGCATACACATTGTACTGTGCTCACTATTATGTGGCATACACATTGTACTGTGCCTGCTATTATGTGGCATACACATTGTACTGTGCCCACTATTATATGGCATACTCATTGTACTGTGCCCACTATTATATGGCATACACATTGTACTGTGCCCACTATTATGTGGCATACACATTGTACTGTGCCTGCTATTATGTGGCATACACATTGTACTGTGCTCACTATTATGTGGCATACACATTGTACTGTGCCTGCTATTATGTGGCATACACATTGTACTGTGCCCACTATTATATGGCATACACATTGTACTGTGCTCACTAATATGTGGCATACACATTGTACTGTGCCCACTATTATATGGCATACACATTGTACTGTGCTCACTATTATGTGGCATACACATTGTACTGTGCCCACTTATATGTGGCATACACATTGTACTGTGCCCACTATTATGTGGCATACACATTGTACTGTGCCTGCTATTATGTGGCATACACATTGTACTGTGCCCACTATTATATGGCATACACATTGTACTGTGCTCACTATTATGTGGCATACACATTGTATTGTGCCCACTTATATGTGGCATACACATTGTACTGTGCCCACTATTATATGGCATACTCATTGTACTGTGCCCACTATTATATGGCATACACATTGTACTGTGCCCACTATTATGTGGCATACACATTGTACTGTGCCTGCTATTATGTGGCATACACATTGTACTGTGCCCACTATTATGTGGTATACACATTGTACTGTGCCCACTATTATGTGGTATACACATTGTACTGTGCCCACTATTATATGGTATACACATTGTACTGTGCCCACTATTATGTGGCATACACATTGTACTGTGCCCACTATTATATGGTATACACATTGTACTGTGCCCACTATTATGTGGCATACACATTGTACTGTGCCCACTATTATGTGGTATACACATTGTACTGTGCCCACTATTATATGGTATACACATTGTACTGTGCCCACTATTATGTGACATACACATTGTACTGTGCCCACTATTATGGGGCATACACATTGTACTGTGCTCACTATTATGTGGCATACACATTGTACTGTGCCTGCTATTATATGGCATACACATTGTACTGTGCCCACTTATATGTGGCATACACATTGTATTGTGCCCACTATTATGTGGCATACACATTGTACTGTGCCCACTATTATGTGGCATACACATTGTACTGTGCTCACTATTATGTGGCATACACATTGTACTGTGCCCACTATTATGTGGCATACACATTGTACTGTGCCCACTATTATGTGGCATACACATTGTACTGTGCTCACTATTATGTGGCATACACATTGTACTGTGCCTGCTATTATATGGCATACACATTGTACTGTGCCCACTTATATGTGGCATACACATTGTATTGTGCCTGCTAATATGTGGCATACACATTGTACTGTGCCCACTATTATGTGACATACACATTGTACTGTGCCCACTATTATGTGGCATACACATTGTACTGTGCCCACTATTATGTGGCATACACATTGTACTGTGCTCACTATTATGTGGCATACACATTGTATTGTGCCTGCTAATATGTGGCATACACATTGTACTGTGCCCACTATTATGTGACATACACATTGTACTGTGCCCACTATTATGTGGCATACACATTGTACTGTGCCCACTATTATGTGGCATACACATTGTACTGTGCTCACTATTATATGGCATACACATTGTACTGTGCCCACTATGATGTGGCATACACATTGTACTGTGCCCGCTATTATGTGGCATACACATTGTACTGTGCCCACTATTATGTGGCATACACATTGTACTGTGCCCACTATGATGTGGCATACACATTGTACTGTGCCCACTATTATGTGACATACACATACTGTGCCCACTATTATGTGGCATACACATTGTACTGTGCCTGCTATTATATGGCATACACATTGTACTGTGCCCACTATGATGTGGCATACACATTGTACTGTGCCCGCTATTATGTGGCATACACATTGTACTGTGCCCACTATTATGTGGCATACACATTGTACTGTGCCCACTATGATGTGGCATACACATTGTACTGTGCCCACTATTATGTGACATACACATTGTACTGTGCCCACTATGATGTGGCATACACATTGTACTGTGCTCACTATTATGTGGCATACACATTGTACTGTGCCCACTATTATGTGGCATACACATTGTACTGTGCTCACTATTATGTGGCATACACATTGTACTGTGCTCACTATTATGTGACATACACATTGTACTGTGCTCACTATTATGTGACATACACATTGTACTGTGCTCACTATTATGTGGCATACACATTGTACTGTGCCCACTATTATGTGGCATACACATTGTACTGTGCCCACTATTATGTGACATACACATTGTACTGTGCTCACTATTATGTGACATACACATTGTACTGTGCCCACTTATATGTGGCATACACATTGTATTGTGCCTACTATTATGTGGCATACACATTGTACTGTGCCCACTATTATGTGGCATACACATTGTACTGTGCCCACTATTATGTGGCATACACATTGTACTGTGCCCACTATTATGTGGCATACACATTGTACTGTACCCACTATTATGTGACATACACATACTGTGCCCACTATGATGTGGCATACACATTGTACTGTGCCCACTATGATGTGGCATACACATTGTACTGTGCCCACTATTATGTGACATACACATTGTACTGTGCCCACTATTATGTGACATACACATTGTACTGTGCCCACTATTATGTGGCATACACATTGTACTGTGCCCACTATTATGTGGCATACACATTGTATTGTGCCCACTATTATGTGGCATACACATTGTACTGTGCCTGCTATTATATGGCATACACATTGTACTGTGCCTACTTATATGTGGCATACACATTGTATTGTGCCTACTATTATGTGGCATACACATTGTACTGTGCCCACTATTATGTGGCATACACATTGTACTGTGCCCACTATTATGTGGCATACACATTGTACTGTACCCACTATTATGTGACATACACATACTGTGCCCACTATGATGTGGCATACACATTGTACTGTGCCCACTATGATGTGGCATACACATTGTACTGTGCCCACTATTATATGGCATACACATTGTACTGTGCCCACTATTATGTGACATACACATTGTACTGTGCTCACTATTATGTGACATACACATTGTACTGTGCCCACTATTATGTGACATACACATTGTACTGTGCTCACTATTATGTGACATACACATTGTACTGTGCCCACTTATATGTGGCATACACATTGTATTGTGCCTACTATTATGTGACATACACATTGTACTGTGCCCACTATTATGTGACATACACATTGTACTGTGCCCACTATTATGTGGCATACACATTGTACTGTGCCTGCTATTATGTGGCATACACATTGTACTGTGCCCACTATTATGTGGCATACACATTGCCCCTTTGCTATTATGCAACATTTTGGCTGCTGTTATGTAATGTACACTTCACTGTGTGCCTGCTACTATGTGTTCAGATGCAAAGGTATATTAAAACCATTAAAGGACAAATTAGAAAAATAAAAATAAATACATGAAACTGTAAAACTTGAAAGCATCTGACAATCAATATCTAATAAAAAAGAAACCCATGAATGCAGACAGAGCTTCAGTGACTGGTGCTATAGGCCAACGCGTCCTCTTCATGCGCAGATTAACACTTAGGTATGAACAGAGCAGAAAGCTCCTCTTTGTTAGCCCACAGCTTCTCCTCTCTGCCGCGTTCTATGCCGGCAGAGACCCATTTACATGTTTACCGTATTCTTTATCAGCCACTCACAATGGATAACAAGCGCCGGTGTTCAGAACAAGGTTAAAGGGTTGAAAGCACAATGTGCCACTTGGTTCTCACTTTTCAGTCGAGATCCACCATTAAAAGTTTGAGATGTTTTGGGTGACTGCATGTGAAAGGAAAACCGTATTCGTCATCGGAGAGATTTCGCCTCCCATTCCTCAATTGTCCATTGTATTTGCCTGTTGCGAATGTGAAGAGATAACTATTAAAGCGGGATTGTGCCGAGTGCCCGGAACGGGGTCACTTAGGTTGGTTTTGATTTCTTTTTTTATTGTCGCTGTTTCTATATCTTCAACCCACATCCCAGTATCTATCTCTCTGCCAACTTACTGAGCTGGTAAAGCTTCTAAGCCTCAATCAAATGTCCTAGCGTGATTGTATAGTGTTTTTTTTTACATTTGTATAATCAAATATTGCTAATATTAAATTATTTAGCCAACACTGTCCAGACCTTCTATATTCAAAGATCTAGTCCTGTAATTCAGGCGTACCCCCAGCTCTCTTCATTCCAAGCTTCTGTAGTCAGCACCAGCTATCTCAGCCTCTGTCCTCCATGTGACATCAAAAGAACGTCTTGTGTTACTTTCCTGAGCCATGCAGATAGAGATCTGAGTGCAGGCTGTTCCATTGTCTCGGGCTGCATGTTGCACTGTCCCAAACTTCAGTCTGATTTCAAAAAGACCCTGTAGTTCCTGAGTTATTGGAGATGCAGAGAAAAAATGAGGAGAAACAATGGGCGTGGCAATAGCGAGGTGATGTAAGAACACTGTGTGCTTTACATATATTATATAGTAAAAAATAAGTATATACCGTATATACTCGAGTATAAGCCGAGTTTTTCAGCCCACTTTTTGGGCTGAAAAATGCCGCCTCGGCTTATACTCGAGTCAGTACCGAAATGGAGGAGAAAAAGGGGCCAGGCGACATGCCCATTCATTTCCCGCCCCCGTGCCGCCTCCCGCACTCACCCTCTCTCCTCCAGCTGTTCCTCCGCTGCCGCCCGCACCTCATGTGCCGGGGACGGGATGCCGCTCAGCGTCTCCGGGGGGGCATCCCTCGGGCCGGCCTGGACGGTGGGGAGGGGGGCGGCGGTGCTCTGCGCCATTGTGCCGGTAGGGCGGGGACCGGAGCACACTGTGCAGCCCAGCGCCAAGCGCCGGGCCGGACGCGCAGCGCCGGAGGGAAGGGCACGCCGGCCGGGGGCGGTGACGCGCGCGTTCTGGGCCGGCCTCTTAAGATGCTTCTATGGACAGGCTGTGCAAACGAGAGGTAAGTGTGTATACCGTATATACTCGAGTATAAGCTGAAAAAAGCCGCCTCGGCTTATACTCGAGTCAATAACTTGTTCCATTTTTTTATGGTAAAATTAGGTGCCTCGGCTTATATTCGGGTCGGCCTATACTCGAGTATATACGGTATATTAAAAAATAAGTGCATTGTTGCACTAAAGGGGGAGAGAGATGCTGCAGGCTAAGAGCATCTCCAGCCTGCCAGCCAATAGTGTGACCAGAGAGGAGGGCGGGGTTTTCAGAGAGAGGCAGCTAATCAGGACCCCTGGGAAGGGAGTGGGGGGTATTTCCATTCTTGCTCCACTGAAGGTTGATTGAAGGGCCAGGTCAGCAGTCGGGAATGAGGAAGTGATTTCCTCACTAAGGAGACTGATACATTTTGACTGAACTAATTATAAACAACCTGATATGACTAGTAGTACCAGCATTTAAATACAATACTGTACTAACACCGATAACTTCGAACTTTGGTCCAGGCCATCCCCCTCTCTCTCCTTAAAATGAAATATCTACATAAAACAACTCCAAGGGGTCGATTCAGCACCAGGTGAGAAAAATCTACTGCTTTTTAAGAGAGAAAACTGCCCTTGACTTATTTTCATTGTCTGCCTTGGGTGCTAAATTACTCCCAAAGTAGATAATAAATGGGAGATTTCTCACCTTGTGCTGAATCAATCCTTAACTGTCAATGAGTGGAGAAAAAGGGGGGGGGCATGTTGTTGTTGTTGGGAAGGTTATATATGATCCTGAAGTGCCTAAATCTTGTTTTTATTGCCATACATTCTGGCTCCCGTACACACACACAGGCCAGAACCCTGCCCCATTTAGAAACATCCTTGTCCATTGGGTAGAAGGGGCAGTTCTGCTTTAGGTCAAGATGATGTGCGTAAAACAAGGGTGTTGTCAACAAACACAGCTGCCCGGATAAAAACGATCATTCATCCTTTGATCTGTTGATAGTGGTCTTCCCACCTTTCAATCGCTGTGAGGCCCAGCCATCCTGGGGGACATGGAGGTATTAACATGTAAATCAAGCCATAGGCAGACAGGATATGTTGTATTTCCAAGAATTGTGGACAGATATTATCACTGCAGAAATATTCATAAGGCTATGCAGAAAATGGCCCCCAACACCTCTTATGCTTTATTCCAGAAAAAGGCATGTGTTATAATAAGGTATAATTTAAAGAAGGAAGAACATTGCAGGGGATTAGAAAAGCTTACATACCGGTTATTATCTCTGGGGAGATATGAGCACCCACTATAAAAATAAAAATTTACTTAAAGCGGAAATCCTGGAAATCCGAATCCTGTAAATGGGATGGACTTTGATTTCGGCAAATCAACCAAACCTAGGGAGACGTTTTTGCTTCTGCGCCATTCTGCCCCTCCCCCCTGCCAAATGGTTGGATTACAGGTTTTTGTTATTAAAAGCGTTTTATATGCAAAGTATACCTAAAAAAAACTGGTTGGTTTTGGGGCTTATGGAAGCACCCACTCATATATATATGCCCTTATTCATCAAGCGATAGCGCCAGGTAGTGTCTGACGAGCGCCAGGTAGCGGCAGCTAACGGCGACTACCGACTCAAGTACGCCCGCGGCGGTCACAATGACGCATTTATCAAGCAAAATGAGGCTAGCGCCGGCGAGAGCGACGGCTAGCGCGGCATTCATCATGAAGCCGGCTGGACCGAACAGCGCCGCTGCAAATTCCCTCACAGCGCCAGGTATGAGCTGTCGCTCCCTGGCGATGTCCAATGCATTTCAATGGAGCAATCTTTAATTAATCATAATTAATTGGTAATAATTTTTTTTTTAATTTTTTTAATGTCAAAAAATTGGAGAACACTTCTGCAATGTTAGGATTTATTTTTAAGTAAAAAAAAAAAAAAAAAAAAATATGTGCAGAATTGATCTAACAGGTCTGAGATTAATGTATTCATATAACAAAATGATTCTAAAAACATGTATAATGTTACATTCAAAAAATATGGTTGTTTAGGGGTTAAAAACTAGTTAATACAGATCGGCGCCAGCGCTCTGGGGTTTAAACAAGGAATGGACAGCGACAGCACATTCGGAGCGTGATTTTTTGATGAATATGAAGCTAGCCGTTCGCTCTGGCCATTCGTTGTCAGGCGCTCACATACAACGCTGGACCTGTGAAACAGCGACCCCCCAGCCCGTATTCAACATTACCGCACACCGACTGAGTCGCTGTCATCAAGCTAACGCCGGCCAAGCACAGCGAATACTGGCTGGCGCAGAAAAAATCACGCTACAGTCGCTCATCTGTCGCTACCTGGCGCTATTGATGAATCGGCCTCCAAGTGTTTCGTTATGACTTAGGTGGTGCCCTTACAGTTCTATCCTTTATATGCAAAGTACAATACATCTCCGTTGCGTTAAGTGACGCTTTGTAAGAATGCAGGAGGTGCTATTGTATCATGTGCTGTTTGCATCGAGTTTGCCAGTAAGTAAACAGTAAAGCCTATTGCAGTGCACCACAGGTGCAATGCAGGTAAACTGCATTATAACTGTGTTAAACTTGTGTTGCCATAGACTTTTAATGGCCTGCGCTATTACTACGTTGCATTGAAAAGGTGCCTGCCACACCTTTTTAATGCATTGCCCAACACAAGTGTGAACTAGCCCATCTAGATTAAAAGGGACCAAAACCCATCACCAGCCTATAAGACTCCTGTGCCCTGATTCTCTCTCTCTGCTGTGTGAAACCCCCTAAATCCCAAGTAAAACCTACCTGATCCTCTATCAAATGGCGAACGTGCAGGCTGCACTACGATATACCTATAGCCAAGCACATACCTGCTCCAGTCATTTGTCAATGTGCGGCACAGGAATGCCCCCTGCTAACGGGGATGCGGCTGTTGGGATGTGGCCTTCAGCTCTTGACTGCATTCAGCTTTTTATGGTCCTTGGCCATTTCTTAGCTGAAGGGCCTAGCACGGTTTTTGGCTGCGCACCTGTACAGGCGCGGTAGGACCAGGGAGGTTTTCTGGGCGATCTGGGGAGGGGATTCACACTGAGAATAATCCAAAATCAGGATGTGGGAGTGAGGACCAAAACCTGAGATAGGCAAGACTCCGGATTTTGCTCCACTTTAATGTTAAGTGTTTGCTTTGCATTGTAACGGGGAGGCCGATTCATTAATAGCGCCAGGTAGCGACAGATGAGCGCCAGTAGCGTGATTTTCACAGCGCCAGCTAGTATTCGCTGTGCTTGGCCGGGGTTTGCTTGTTGACAGTGACTCAGTCGGTGTGCGGTAATGTTGAATACGGGCTTAGGGGTCGCTGTTTCACAGGTTCAGCGTTGTATGGGTGCGCCTGACAACGAATGGCCAGAGCGAACGGCTTGCTGCAGATTCATTAACAAATCACGCTCCGAATTTTTTCGCGCTGTGAATTCCTTGTTTAAACCCCAGAGCGCTGGCGGCGATGGGTGTAAAATAGTTTTTAACCCCCAAACAATAATATTTTTTGATTGTAAAATTATACAAGTTTTTATAAACATTTTGTAATATGAATACATTAATATCAGACCTGTAATATCAATTCTGCACAAAATCATTTTTTTTTTTTTTACCTTAAAAAAAAATCCTAACATTGCAGAAGTGGTCACAGAGTTTTTGACATTAAAAAAAAAAAAAAAAAAAAAAAAAACATTAATAGCAAGTAATTCCCGATTAATTAAAGATTGCTCCATTGAAATGCATTGAACATCGCCAGGGAGCGACAGGTCATACCTGGCGCTGTGATGGGATTAGCAGCGACGCTGTTCGTTGCAATCGACTACATGATGAATCCCGCGCTAGCTGTCGCACTCGCCGGCGCTAGCCTCATTTAGCTTGATAAATGCGTCATTGTGGCCGACGCCGGGCGTACTTGAGTCGGTAGCCGCCGTTAGCTGGGGCGGGACCTGGCGCTCGTCAGACACTACCTGGCGCTATCGCTTGATGAATAAGGGCATATGTTGCAACAGTGCACAGCAATGCAGAGTAAGCACAGAGATGTGAACAGGGAATTTTGTGGGCCAGCTCAATCCTTGTTCCTGGGGTTAGACTACCGAGGCTCAGGACATACTAGCAAAGTGAAACATATGTTGAAAGTCTATTGTCCAGCACTCAACTATGTTAAAATTGCTCTTTATTTCTCCAGATTAAAATATACAGGTTTCATTAGTATAAAAAACTAAGGGCACAATGTGTGGCCCGAAATGTGTCAGTGGAGGCAAGTGAGTTTTTTATATTTATGGAACCTGTGTATTTTAATCTGGGGAAATAAAGAGAAATTTTAGACATACCTGAGTGCTGGGCAATGGACTTTCTACATATGAACAGAGAATTTTACTGAATAGAAGCCTATAAGTCAAAAGGTGAATACATTGACTCTAAACATCCAATAAAGAATCCGAAACAAGATGGATGCTGAAAAAATGCATGTCTGGACTCCTCCTCCCCCACCAGTTTAGTTTTCTCTAAAGCCAACACACTAATTTATTTTCAGAAATGTTGGCATACTTTTATCATGACGCCGCAATGCAGATGAATTATGACCAGAGTGCCGAAGGTATTTCTTGGAAAAAAGCACAAGATAAGTTGGACACATTAGGACGAGAGATTGCAAAGAATCTGAAAGAAACTCTTAGCTGTACAAGGCCAGCAGATTAAAGTGCTGCATTTAAGGGGAATGTAAAGAGGCCTGATGGAACCCAGAAATACATTACACTCATAGAAATTCTATGTCCTGTGCTTCACCAATCGGAGTGAAGTTCAGGAATGAGAGGAAGCAGTCAGGTATAGGCATCGGCATCAGTGACCCGCATCTCACCCTGCGCATGGTGCCCGGGACACTGTGTCACTGTGTTCCACTAACACAGTGCAGCTTTGTCTGCTAAAGGAAGGCAGATGTATATCGCAGACCCCTCTCCCCCGCAATTAACCCCAACCACTTCCCTTTAAACCTTTGTTGGCTTTGCGCAATGTGTCTTCCCCTGTTGTCTGTTTTAACAGTTATTACAGTAGTTATACTGTAATAACTGTTAAAATGACATGTCCAGGACTGACATGCTCGCACATCCTTTCATACGAGCATCTCTAGATTCTCCCTCTAACAGCTCTCAGCATGTGGGACAGGAAGAGTTTCTAGCTGCTGAAATCGCAGCATAAAACGGGGAAAGCTGCCTGTTTTTTTAATTATTCAGATGAGATCTTTAGACTACAAGTGTCCAGTACTGTGAAAAGTGAAAATAAAATCTATCGCTATAGCAAAATCAGGAAGTACAACCATCATGTTGACTCTGCAAGGCTGGCTCTGTTAAGTGCTGCTTGGTAGGTGTGATTTAAAAGCAGGAACTGTGGTAAGCTGTGAAAAACTGGGCTCACAGAATAAATAGAATAGTACAAACTATAGCAGGTTTATTTTTGTGAAGCAGTGTGTGTTAATGCTGGCACGAATTTAAACCAACTAAATCATTTCCCCCCCTTTTTCTCCTGGATCCTTGCTGAGCAGGCCTATTTTGAAGCAGGTGGTTTATAAGGAAGGCCAAAACTTGGAGCCTGACTCTGCAAGGCTGTCTCTGTTAAGTGCTGCTTTGGTAAGTGTGAGTTCAAACAGAGATTACAACAGCAGAAGTGTTGAAGCTGTAAGTATCTACCTTTAAATACACATTGTTATTTGAGTGTTTGTAAATAAAGGGATTTGTGTTCCAACAAATTGATATAATATGCTCCATCCCTAACAATGCTGTCCATTTTGCATCTTGTGCTATGTATGCAACTGCTTGAACAATCGGTCAAGGGTGCATACGTCTGTTCGGGATATGTGCACATTGCACATTTGGAAGCTGACATTGACAATCTAAAGGCGCAGTTGGTCACACTGAGAAGCATTGGTATCATGGAAAAAGTTCTGGTGCTTACTGAGCAGCCACTCTCTGGGTTAGGGGAGGGGGGTGGCAGTATGGGGGGGGAGGAAAAGCAGGATAATGAGGCAGCTAGCTGCATAACAGAAGGCAGGGTAGGGGTAAAAGTTACAGGGAGGCTAGCCCTGAGCAGGCACCTCCCAACAAGTTTGGCTGGTAGCAGATGAGGAGGATGTTAGCTCAGGGGTGGTACAGCTGAAGCAAGACAACACCACTGTGTGCTCCAGTAAGGAAGGGGAATGGGAGAACAGGGTAGGTAAAACAGGTGCTGGTAGTGTGTATTATAAGGGAAAAAGACAGGGCAACCTGTCACAAAGACTAAGATCACTGAACAGTGTGTTGCCTTCCTGGCGTTAATCGTACCAATAGATTATTGGGAGGGACTGGTGAAAATCCAGCAGTCATGGTGCATATTGGCATCAATGACCTAGAAAGAAGTAGGTGGAAGGTCCTTAAAAATGATTTTAGGGATTTAGGTCGTAAGCTTAAGGCAAGGACTTTAACTGTTGTATTCTCAGAAATACTACCAGTAACAAGAGCCACACCAGAGAGGCAACAGGAAAAGGAGGGGGTTCAGAGACTTAAACTACAAGTGGTCATCTTGAGCTTACAACAGGCAGAGAAACTGAACAGATTTTATTGCAGGTTCAACACATATCTAGTGACCTATCCCATAAGTCATGGTAACCAACCATCATATATTGAGCAGGACATTGAACATGGAAATCTTCTGTGGATCGAAGAGCACAAAATAGTTGGACTCCTCAAATGTTTAAACACAAGGAAAGCCTAGGACTCGATGGAGTATCTATGTGCTGCTTGAAATCATGTGCTGAACAGCTCTTGCGGGTTCACTCTAGTATCTTCAACACCCCCCGTGAAAGAGGGGTAGTGCCAGGGTATCTAAAGATGTCCATTATTGTCCCAGTTCCCAAGAAGGCTTCATCCAAAGATATGAATGATTTCAGACCAGTGGCACTTATATCTGTAGTCATGCAATCATTCGAGAGGCTTGTGTTGGAATACCTGAAGAAGACCATCGGTAATGAGTTTGCATACAGGGCAAATAGGTCATCTGAGGACGCTGTGAATATGGCCCTTTATTACATGTACAGCCATTTGAATCGCTGAGATTTATATGTCAGAATTCTCTTTATAGGCTTTAGGTTGGCATTTAACATGATAAGCCCGAGCATTCTAATGTAGAAAATGGCAAAATTCAACATCCCTCACAACATCTGCAGCTGGATAGGAAGCTTCTATACCAATTGAACCCAGACAGTGAAACTATGACTGTTTTGTCTGTTGTTCTCCATCTACACAAATGCGCCCCTATGCTTCAAATGTGGTCAAGATACTAAAGTTTTCTGATGACACCACTATCATTGGCTTGATCAGAAATGGAAAAGAGAAGGCCTATCGGGGTGTAGTTGAGGCTCTCATTAGTTCGTGTGGAAAACACAATCTTGTGATGAACTCATCCAAAATGGTTGAGATGATGGTGAACTTCAAGGAGCACTATCGTGAAATGGTGTAATGTTAAAAATTCATATAAACGCGTCACTTATACACCCGAAGTGAATAAAACTCCCGCCAAGCTTGTGGATTATTATCACATGGTAGGAACAAAATCCAGGGGTGACAGGTTTAGTCTATGAGGGGATGACAGAAGCTGCCACCCCCGATTTCCTCTTCCTTCCACGAAAATAAAAGAAACAAGCCTGGCTGGATATTTCTTGATGTCGCATGTATAAGTGACCTATCCTCCCACCATATTTATATGGATTATTATCATTGGGCCTTATTTTTTTTCACGATAGTGCTCCTTTCTTACGGAACCCGGTGCCCTCTTCTCCTCCCATTCATCAACAGGGAGCAAATTAAAAAACGTCAAACACACAAGGTTTCCAGATGTTGGTATCTCTTAGAAGAACTCCATTGCAGTGCTGAAAAAGGCCCAACAGAGACTATTTTTTCTCAGGCAACTAAAGAACAAAGAGGTGTCAACAAAACTGTTGCTACTTTTCTTTTCTACAATGTAGTTATCAGTTCTGTGCTTTGCTTCTCCTTTTCTGTTTGGTTAGAGAGGTCTACCAGGAAAGCCAATCAAGTCTTCAGAGAACAATTAAAATGGCAGAGAAGATGATTGGAGTTCCACTTGTGCCCATGCATGTTACACTAAAAAAGAATTAAAGCAAGGGGAGACAACATTCTTTCTGCACATGCCTTATTTCAGCGACTCCCGTCAGGACAGTGTCTTAAGATTCCATCTTGTAGAACCTCAAGATCTAGATGTGGGTTTTCCCCACTTCTGCACATGCCTTATTTCAGCGACTCCCGTCAGGACAGTGTCTTAAGATTCCATCTTGTAGAACCTCAAGATCTAGATGTGGGTTTTACCCCACTTCTATTTGTTTGCTGAACAGGAGCATAACAATATTGTAGCCACTATGGTTTAATGCCAGGAACTCGATTATATTTTGCGTTAGGCTTGGGACACGTTTTCGTGGCACATAGCCAGAAAGTCGTCTATTCTTCTTATTCATTTTATTCTACTGACCTTCTCTACATTTTGATATTTGCTGCATGTGGTTACGTTTTGCATTTTGCTGTAGACATGCGCTATTTATTGTATGTGGTTTCTTCCTGTACAATGTTTCCCACTGTGTAATGTATGCCACAGGGAATTCCTTGTCCATCACTGATGTACTTGGCAGATAATAAAGTGAGTTGAATCGGTGGCAGGGGTGTGCACCTAATAAAGCAGAGCGAGAATTAGGACAAGCATAGTAGACATCGGGTCTATTTACAACCTCAGTCTGTGTCTTCTTGCTAGTCAACAGAAATCAGTAAAAAAAAAAATTAAGGCCCATGAACGAGCTCCCATATAATAAAAATGTTTTGTAAAACCTGTAAAAAAAGATCTAAAGGGGGGTGTGGGTGATAGGGGGATAAAATTGTAGGTCTGGCAGAAGACCCGTTTAAAGTGTGGATATTTTAGCTGTTGTGTTTATTGTTCCTCTGTGATAGACGACTTGATGGGGCCCCTACTGTCCGCGCAGTCAGTGCACTTTGCGCTACAAGGCTCACAGTTAAATAAATATGCAAGGCCTCCCATGCTTCTCCTACATTACTGAGGGGTGCACACATGTTCCTGGCAGAAGATAAATGAACGTTGCGACAAAAAAAGCCCTTGCACTGCTTTTAGCCCCTGCTCTCTGAACAGCGTGATATGCCTGTAATGAATAATTTACACCTAATGCTGCACTTCTTATCTTGTAACATCAGAGTCACATTGCAGCAAGCATGTCAAACATGAGGCTGGGGGGGATTATTACGCAGATTGGATGCACTGGAGAAATGCTATCGCCAAATAAATAGATGAGCTGCACCGTCTATATAAGCTAGGCCAGACATAGAAGAACTGGAGACCTTAACATTTTCTTAAATCAGGACTGTTTGTTTAGCTGCTGCAGATAACTTAGAACCACTAGTATTCTATTGTGCTGTGTTAGCTATTGAGAAGAAAGTAGTAGAAAAGGGCAGAAATAAGGTGACACCTTTAGGTATTTATTATGTGGGCCTCTATGTGGGTGAGGCAGCGCATGCACTCCACCGATTCAGCATCATGCCAGACCTGCCAGTGGCCGCACATTTTTTCAGAGAGGGATATTCAACTGATGAACTCAGGGTGACATTTTTTTTATTTTTATTGTTTAATCTGTTTTTATAAAAGTTTGAAAAACAAGATACAAGCATCATACAAAAATACAGTACAACATGCATACAAAAAGTCTTGCTGGAAACCAACAGTACCACCGCCAACAGTATTATAAGAACAAACTGCACCATCTATCACCATCTATCCCGAGCATCTCGTCATGGGAATACAGAGCCATCTGGTGCGGCTCCCAAAGTCCCGCCCGAGCAGGACGATAATATGTCTTAGGTGCCCATGGCGACAACACCAGGAACGTCGTGCATGGCTTAATACCGTCATACTTCCCGAACCAGACCCCAAGGCGCGCCATCATCGAAGGAAGCCTAGTATTCAGTGCCCCCCCCCAGCCCAGGTGCACTCCCGGCCCCCCCACCAGCTGACGCACCCGCGCAGGCCCTAGACAGCTGTAGATAATATGGCAGCTCCCCTTCAAGGGACCTCTGCTCAAACCTACATCTGACATCACCTCTCACATTGGTCTAAAGCGGTGCTCCGACAGACGCATCATGCATAGCAATCGTGGCATGGAGCTTGTTTAATCTTCCTGCTAGGACCTCCACCCCGAGGAAAGTGGGGATTCCCCCACCTGCTCCTTGGCACCTGGCTATGTATTATCAAATAAAGACCCGTACGAATGTAAGATAGCAACTGAGAAAAAGAGAAACGGATACAGAGAAAAAGGTGGAAGGGAGAGGGGTATATCCTAGCTGAGACCCATTGTACCAATCTTTAGGCGCCACCTTCTCGGCGCTTGGTCCAGCTGTCTATTATTAGGGTGACAATTTTGATGGGAAATTTTAAAAAACAGAGACTGGAAAATATGGAAATTTAAACTTTTTATTTTATAAATTCTTTGTAATGAAAAAGTTTCATACCCCGCAAATCGGACTTAATATTCACTCCCACTATATGTAAAGTGGATCAAACGTCAAAATAGAAAAAAAGCCCAGAGGATTTACTCACCTTCCTAACACAGGTCCGGATGCTTCCGCAGCATGCAGCCCACTACTGTTGGTTGTGCTGGTGCTTTTGTCAGCCACGTCCAGGTACCACTACATGAACCCCTATGAAGCTGCGAAGTCTGCAGCTTTCCCCGAGGGCTCATGCCACAGCTCCAGCTCACCTCGCTGCTCCTGCCGCTTCTACTGCTAAATGGAAGAAAAGCCTTAGGGGCTGGTGCAGGGTCAAAGGCTGCACCCAGGAGCATTGTGGGATACATACTCCTGGCTGTAGCAAGAAGGCGGCGCCAGAGCGAGGTGATTGGGAGCCGGCAGCTTGTTTTAGAGTAAAAAAATTTTTTTTGACATACAGCCTGCTTTAAAGTGGACCAAAACCCAGAATTTAGACTAGCCTGGTCTTTGCACCCTGTTGTGTGAAACCCCCCAGGTCGCCCGATCTCACTTACCCTTGCCTGGTCCTATGGCACATATGCAGCTCGCTCTGATTCGCTCGAGCCCCTTCTTTCAGCAGTTCGTTCCAGCAGCCCGCACCAGCCATTCACAAATGCCTGGCACACGCCCTGCTCAAGGGATAGCGGGGATGCGGCCACTGCTCGTGCATGTGCCCTTGGACCGGCAACGAAGGTGAGTTTTTGGGCGACCTGGGAGGTTTCACACAGCTAGGGGGGTGCGAGTTTGCCTGCCCTGAAGTCTCAGACTCCAGGGTAAGTTTTGTTCCACTTTAAAAGACAGAAAAAAGTTTACTGTATGAGCCTTGAAAGGACACTTACGACACTGAACAAAACTCTGTGGGGCACTAAAGGTAAGTGCTTTTTTTCTGTTTTGTCCGGACTGTCCCTTTAAGGTTGGAAATGTTTGCAAGTCATCATGTGATGTAAAATCTCTCTCTGGCTGTTCTGATTGGGTGGCTCTTTACAAGCCCTTATAATATACAATGTTACATTTTAGGGATTTTTTATTTGTAATATAAAAATGTTTTGAATTAATAACTGCATCGGCTGCTGACTAATTCATTTTGCAGAGCTCTTAAATGTTAGTGCCATAGAAACTAGCTGGGAACTAATGGAGTTGACAAATGTGATAAAAGTTGTCCTTGGGGATTCTGGGTAACAACATGCAAATGAACCTTAAACGATGGCTATTTAACTATTTTTCCCCGAAATTGTTTGCACTTATGGGAACAGAGCAGAATTGTCACAATGAGAATTATTCGGCAGAATTATTTATATAATAGATATAATATATAGATATAATGCAGTGTAATGTGCGGTCACGCTGCGTCTCACCGCAACATTAACCCTCTTCTTTAACCCTTTTGCCGACAGACTTTCATTCCAATTTCCAACCTCAGTTAAGATATTAAATGAGACCTAAAACCGTTGCGGGCAACTCTGTGCCTATTTCCAGCTGCCCTTGGCCTCTTGGAGCTCTGCAGCCATTATCCTGTCCGCTGTCATATAGAGATCCATTAGGAAAAGGTGAGTATCTCTCTAATGCTATGAATATCTCTCTTATCAAAGCTCACTGATGGTATGAGGGTGTGGGTTCGTTTAGTGCCCCCTGGGGAACATGACCCTCCCTGGAACAGAGTTGCAAGACAGGGATTTAGGTCCTACATCCGACTGGAGAATATCTTCCTTTCAGTTGGCTTGTACTTACAGAGACGGCCAAGGCAAATGAAAACGAACAAAACATAGCTTAAAGTGGAACAACACCCAAGAAATGTACTGTCTCGGATTTTGTTTCTCTTTGGTGGAGAGAAATCCTGAACTGGGATGCCCCGCCTTGTGTATCCCACAGGATCGCCCGTAAACTCTTTTTTTTTTGTTTCCTATGCAAATGCACAGGCCACTCAACCAATCAGAGGTGTTCACTCCATTCAGGTTTCGGTGCCTCACTGAGGTCAGTGCGGCATGAAAACCTGAATGGAGCGAGCACAACAGTGTTAGAATTGTTTTACTGTAACAACTACATCCTGTATATGCCTGACTGCTTGTTACGCTATTGATAAAGTTAGTTTAAAAGAAAACCAGGAAGTCTTAGGAAGACCATGTGACTGTATGCATAGTGTGTTTAACCTGGTAACAGAAAAGAGCTGTTTCCTTTGCTCCATCTTGAAATATCTTGCTGATGTATCTTGTTCACGTTTATTTTCCTCATTGTTGCTCAATAAACAGACGTTGTTCCTGCACACTGAAAGAGTGTCATGTACAATCTGCTGGCAACAAGCAAACTTTTAGACCCCAAGCAGGGGCGTAACTTTAAAGCTGCGACTGCACTGGGGCCCAAAAGGCTTTTTCTTATCGAAATTGTGTTCTCTTGGCATCATTTAGAGAAAGGAAGAGCCATTCATCTCCACTGTTTCGGACTTTAGTTGTCTGGTTGCATCCAATTGCGTTATCACACAGAAAAGTATATGTTTCAGTATGAGACTTGACAGAGCCCCATCTAATGTTTGCACCAGGGCCCATCACATTTTGTTATGCCATTTTCTCCAGGGTGATATTCCTTTTTAACAGCTCATTACTTGATATGAATATGCAACACAGTGAGTTCTGATTGGGGGAGAGCCTGTGCATGTGGCGTGGGAGTGGGATCTAGGTGAGTGGATTAGCGAACTCAGGGTTTCCCACTCAAATCGGGATACCTCTGTAAAGTGGAGCAAAACTCAGGTGAGTGAAAAATCCTAGGTTGGCAGGCCATCATAGTCCTACAGGCTGAGTGGGTCTGGTTGCAGCACTCTCATGATATGTGTGGCAGCACTAAAATGCAGGTGGGGTGAGTATCCTAACCAAATCGCCAATTTCCTAAGAGGCTTCAGGTGTCTAGGCATCCCAACTGGCTTAGGGCATATATACCCAGCCTGTGGGCCTTTGAGCCATATGGTGTGACCCCTGACCTGCTGTGGGAAAAGTGGGAGGGGTAAATAGAACTGGTGTGTAAAAGTAATTAAATAGAGGGCTAGTAAGGATGAAAGGTTGCAAGGAGAGTGATATAGGAGGGGCACATTGGTAAACAGAGGTGGCAGCTGTGATTTGGAGGAACCCCCGAGTAAAATCTCTGGCACTATAACAAGATAACAGTTTTTATTCTATTTAATTGTATGTTTAGCATTGGAAGTATTGGGAATATGGTTACGATTTGGGACTGATGGGGATGGGCTATATAAATAAGGGACTCATATATTCAGAGGTAAGGCAATCAGTATGTACTGTATATTGGTAGCATTTGGGAATTGTTACAAATTAAAGAGAAACATCGGGAAGGCTAAAACCCCCCAAAGCCTCGCCTATCTGCTGCCCCACCCTCCGGTTTTATCTTTGGGCATTATTTACTCACCTCACCAAGGGATCTTCTGGGTCTCTCAGTTTCTGAGCGCCTTCCGCTGGGTGGCGCCATCTTGCATCCCATCAGGCACGGCGTGCGTCCCCTGATTTCGTGCCTGCGCAGTGCCCATGAATGGGATGAAATGGGGCCGGCCGAAATCCCACAAAACTTCACTGAGCTGCGGGACATTGACGAGCGCGGCTAAGGCTGTACTTGCCAGTTAGGGACAGATAAGAGGTTGGCAGGGTGAGGATCAGGCCCTGAAGCAGCCGGAGATTCATAAGGTAAGTAGGGGCCAATGAATAGTTATTGCTTTGTTCTTTAAATTCAAAATAAAACTTAAAAAAAAAAAAGGTTAGACCGAGGATAGGCGAACCCTGTGCTTCATCAGCATTGGTCGGTCTCCCTCTCCTCCGCCAGCTATAGTACGTTATATCCTATGGTTAACAAGGTGTCGACTGAATCCTGTGGATGTGTGCGTGTGAATGGCTGTCCTTCGTCAGTTAGGATGTATTAAGTCGTTACGTGCATGTGGCACACTTGTGTTGTTAACTGAAAATGCAAAAATAAAACTTGTTGTAGAAAAGCTTCGTTATGCTATTCAAAATGAGACATTTAGAATTTTTGAATGTTTTTATTGAGGCATCGCTTAAGTGGCCCGCTGTCTTCAAAAGGTTGAGCACCCCTGCATTAGGGTCTGGCCACTCATCCATGTAAAGTTAAAGTGGACCAACACCCAGGATTTTGACTATCCTGGGTTTTGGTCCACTTCGATGGGGCACCCCGATTCCCGACCCCGCTGTGTGAGACCCCCCAGAACGCCCGTAAACACTCACCTCCCCACGCTCCTACGCGGGCGCTCGTCCAATCAGAGAGATCAGAGTCGCTGTGGTATGCACGTACAAGCGGCGTCCAACCACAGCGGCTCTGAGCGCTGGAGGCCGCGTCTCGCGCTTCCTTCTAACAGGGAGCGTGCCCGCGCCGGCCATTCACAAACGGCTGGCACGGGTGCGCGCCCTGCTAGAGGGGATCGCGAGACACGGCCGCGGCCCGTGCATGCGCCGTTGGAACGGGGTTAAGGTAAGGTTTGTGGGCGTCCTGGGGGGTTTCACCCCACGGGACATCCCGATTTCGGATGCCCCGCGGGGAGGGATCTGATCGGCCCAGGAATCTTATAGATTCCCGGGCCGATCCCCCCTGGGTGTTGGTCCACTTTAAAGGCTCAATAATGACCCAGACGATTAGGCCCCTATAAAGGTTTTTATTGTCCATGCGATTACTGTCAGGATTATGTGTGTTACAGATGAGAAGAAAATCCATCCCTTATCGGTTTATCTGAAATGTGCTTCACTTCTGATAAGCTCACATGTACTTACGAATGTCAACAACAGAGCCTCCGGGTCTCCAGGTTTTGTAGTCTATTGTCGAGAGCTTCTCTCGCTAAATGTAAAACATAATTACCCCTTAAAAAGCAGTAAATTCTGAAAGAGCCCAACTATCATAATTAGATCAGAAATTTTACAGCAGGGGAGAAAGAAAAAAAATACGTCTAATCTCAGTGAATTTATAAAAAAAATGATTACTTAAAAACTATACACAGGAGCTGAAGAGGTAAAGAGACAAAGAGACAAAAGAGAGAGAAAAGCGAGTAGAGAGGGGGCGGAGAGGGAAAACGCAAGCTAAAAAAGAGCTTTTAAGTCCTTATCGTAAAATCTTTTTCTTTTGGTGGAGGATGCAGACTTTTCATCCTTAAAGCAGCACAAAACCTTGTATGCCCCCGACCACCCGGAGGGGTCAAGTTCAAACTGAGGTCCCACATATAAGGGTTGATTCAGAGCCCCTTTCTCACCTTTTTTTTGCATGAAAATTTCCATTCTCGTTCATTTTTTCCCCTCGTCTGATTCAGCAAAGCTTTTTTTCTGCGAGAACTTTAGTGTGAAATGTTTGCACGATTTTTCGTTTGGTAGCAAGACCTCCATAAAAATGATGAGAAAGGAGCTCTGAATCAACCCTATAGTTACGGAGGGTCCCAGTCTATATTGTGTCCGGGCCCCATTAACTTATTTTGTGATGGCTGGGCCCCTAGCCCCTAGAGCTTTTGTTTCTTATATGTTCTGGATTTTGAGGTAAGCCTGGCTGCCTTGGGGCCAGAAGCTCAGTTTAAGCTAGGGGCCAAGCCTAGTTTTAATGGGTCCCAGACATTGCTGCTATTTAGGGTCTGAAAAATTTCAGATGGCCACCCTGGGTATGCTCACCCCCTACAATAGAACTGCACACTAACCCACTGCCAATCCCATCACAGCAAGCGGCCATTAGAAAAATTGCAATGCAACGTCATCTTCAGTCTTCTTGATACAATGGCCTATTCTTCTTACAAGCTTGGTATGGGTTAAAACCGTGCATATCGTCAAGAATTCTATCAACACATCTTTCATGTTTTATTGTGTAAATCAAGAAATGAATGCGCCAAGGCCACGAGGCTTCTTGTTAACAAGAGATTAAGCGAGATTGCAGGAATGAAGCCAGGGAGAGCCACCTTGCCTAATGAAAAGTGTCCCTCTATCTGCAGCTCCTCTCATCTTCTTCTACAAATGAGGAAGGATAATGGCAGAGACTGTCAGTCCCATAAGGGCTCATGTCCCAGAGCTGGTCATGAATATAATCTGCCAGATTTACTGGATTTACTATGAAGTGTTCACAATGACAGACGCCACTTGCAGCACATCTCCAGCATCCATTCACCATTGAGTTCTTCTATCCTCTCCCTGCCTGGATCCCTCTTACAGAGGCCAAACAAGGTCAACAATTCCACGCTAACGTGATTCCAGTTTTTATCTAATCTGTTACATCCAGTTTATGGTATTTGGTTACTTTGAATGATTAGATATAATCAAAAATGTAGATTTTTCAGCTTTTAAAGTGAAAGTTTATTTTCAATAGAATTTTTGAGAGTGTATATCTTCTGCATGCCAAAAGATGTCTCCAAGGTGCTGAGGATATCTAGTTTTTTTTCTCTTACGTCAGCAAATTTACATTTTATTAGGCAGTTTTCATGGCCTGCAGCCTATTGCTATTGGCAACTGTACACCAAGATCTACAAGAAGACAGAGAAGATCCCTGCTGATGGGTATATGTAAGGTTGAGTGAGCTATCTTACCTCAACAGTGGCCATACCAGCAGCCATAACAGAAGCTTTAAGTGAAGGCTCACCTCTCTCTTCTGAGAGATCTTGGTGTACAGACAAGGTGTAAGGTTGTCAGTGTCAGGTCTGGAGTTCCTCCGCAACATGGCAGCATGCATCTGTTATGTTCTGTTTTTGTCTGGCTCCCTTTGCTGGACTTTCCTCTGCTATATGCTGCTCCACTAGCAGGTGGCCCTCTCCTGCAGAGGTGCTGGTAATCAGTCAGTACCTGTGTCACATCCTGGCCTTTATAAGCTGATCCACCCCTGCAGCCGGTGGATCAGCATTGCATTGTCTTCCCGGACCCAGACTCTAAACTCTGAATCTTGAACCCAGAACCCAAAACCCAGGACCCCTGCCACAGCCTTTGTGATTTGCTTACCCTGCCTCAGCCTTGTATCCACCTTTGGGCTTTCACTGGATCCCTATGCATGTATGTTTCCAGACTCCACCTGTGTATATGTACAGCAGCCTGAGTGTGTTTATGTTTTCCGGGTTTACCTATATTTCTGCACAGCAGCAGTAGCACGTATTGTTCATCTGTATTCTTGTACCATTACTTCAGCACGTGCATGTTATTATGTTCACTGTATTTGTACAGCAGCCTGGTTGGTGTGTGCTATGTATATTTGTTTCTGTTTTCTCTGCTTAGAAATTTGTGTCAGTGGTAACAGATTGGAACTAATGAAAACTAGTTCCTTAAAACACATAGTTAACATAAGAAAAAAATGTAAAAAATACAAGATAAGCTCAACGCCTTGAGGACATCTTTTTGGCACAAAATGAACACTTTCATAATTGCCATCAAAAGCGGACTTTCCCACTTTAAATGACCAACTTCACCAAATTGTCTGAAAAATAGCGCTTAAAAGAACAAGTTTTACATTTTATTTTATTCAAATGGCTCCCAACATCCTAATAAATTTTGCTTCAAAGGCTTCTCAGCACTGTTTAAAAAAGGTTTTTTTGGTCATGCGGTCACAAGACTCCACTCTAGGAATCAGGTAAGCCCTGATCTGTCACTTTCGGTCTGGTCTCCCAGAGGATGGGCTTCGAGAGGTGCCAGGCTTCAAAGTTTCATCAGCAAGTTTTGAACAAGGCTTCTTAGAACATAATGTGGCAAGACTGTAGATATTAACATTTCCCTTCTATAAGCATACAGTACTAATGTTGGCCCTACATCTCCCATAACTTTACTTTCGTTTTTGGCAATGAGGTGATGGTAATTGGATGCGACATAAGAAAAGGAACCTTTTAAAGTTTAAACTTGTACTCTGCAGAGAAATGCAAAACGATTCCCAAAATAAACTAGAATCAGAATAAAAGTCTGGCCGATAGATATGTACTTAGAAAGAGACTCGACTTAAAACATCAAATCGTTTAATTTGGCAGAAGAAGTTAACATTGAAACAGACGGCAAAACTTCAAATAGGCAACACCGTGCACATGTTCAGCTCTTGCTGGAATCCGCAGGCCTTGTTTTATTGCGCTAACCCACGGATTAAAAGGTATATTTAATTCAATTCACACAATGGCTAAACAGAGGGACATCAAATATTATCAGAGCCTTTTATATCTGGGACTGCGCTGAGAGAACCACAGTGGGAGAAGAGAGATTTGCATAGTGGGGTATTGCATTAGGATAATACAATTATTTTGTCACTCAGAGGAAAATACATCCACCGGCTAATAGATGTGATGATGATGATTGTGGTGGATTCTCCATCATGAAAATCTACAGTATGGCATGTTTTATGTGCCACTAAACGTGTCCTGTTCCCTATTTTTTCTTTGTATGTGCATCTGTGTTTTACTAAGAGGCTGATTTATTAATAGCGGCATGTAGCGACAGTTGAGCGACTGTAGCGGTATTTTCACAGCGCCCGCTAGTAGTCGCTGTGCTTGGCCGTTGTTCGGTTGTTGACAGCGACTCAGTCGGTGTGGCGTAATGTTGAATACAAGGTTACGAGTCGCTATTTGACAGGTTCCGCGATGTATGGGAGCGCATGATAGCGACTGGTCAGAGCGACCGGCTTCCACCATATTCATCAAAAAATCACGCTCAAAAAATTCAAGCGCTGTGAAATGCATGTTTAAACCCCAGAGCGCTGGCGGCGATGTGTTAAAAGTAGTTTTTTAACCCCCAAACAACCATATTTTTTGAAACCAAAAAAAAAAGTATTTAAAATAATTTAGTAATATGAATACATTAATATCAGACCTGTAATATCAATTCTGTACAATTTTTTTTTTTCCCTTAAAAAAAATGATCTAAAATGGCAGAAGTGGTCACAGAATTTTTCACATTTAAAAAAAACAAAAAAACATTAATAACAATTAATTATGAATATTTAAAGATTGTTCCATTGAAATGCATTGGAGAGCGCCAGGTAGCGAGAGGTCATATCTGTCGCTGTTCAAGGTCGGAGGCTGGCGCTGTGGACTGAGGCTGGAATAATGATGAATGAGTCGCTATATGGCGCTATCTCAGTCGCTAAGCAGGATCGGCTTGATAAATGTGTGATTGTGGTGGGGAGCCGGCGTTCTCGTGGCGGGGCCCGTCATTACCGGCTGCTCACCAGTCGCTATCTGTCGCTATTCCTTCATAAATAAGGGCCTTATTCTTTTTTTATTTTTAAGGGTTGTTTTTTTTTAACAACAAACTTTAGCAGATTTCATACCTGGGCAAACTCAAAGGCTGTTTGATATATCTACATGCCCGTGTGTTAGATCAAAGTGCAATAATGGGAGGAATGATCAGACCAGCTGTTAGTTTTGTAACGCGGACACTAGAGCAGCATATGGTGATGAACATCAATACAAACGTCAATTAAGTAGTTGCCCAGATCGATTAACTTTTTATGGCTGGTATATGGGTGTGACGAGGGACGGACTGGTCACGGCCATAGAGAGACCTGGGAAAATGCCTGGGACAATGCCCCTGCTTTTAACACCCACATTCAATCCCTACTCCATTAGTCTCCCTCTTAGCCCATGTACCCAGCCCCACTGTACCCACAAGCCAAGGAACTCCAGCCCCAATTGATATAGCCTTGGCATCATGATTGGGGGGGCCTCAGCAAGGATGTCTCGGGCTGGCCAGGGGCTGGTAAAATCCAGGGCTGATTTTTGGCCCCAGTCCACCACTGAGTGTGAAAGACAAAACTGGCAGATGCCACTCTCCAGGATTTAGGTAACAAGAATGACGAGTGAGTATGTTAAACTTAGGCCCTTATTTATGAAGGAATAGCGAAAGGTAGCGACTGGTGAGCGGCCGGTAATGACGGGCCCCGCCACGAGAACGCCGGCTCTCCACCACAATCACACATTTATCAAGCCGATCCTGCTTAGCGACTGAGATAGCGCCAGATAGCCACTCATTCATCATTATTCCAGACTCACCCCACAGCGCCAGCGTCCGACCTTGAACAGCGACAGGTATGACCTCTCGCTACCTGGCGCTCTCCAATGCATTTCAATGGAACAATCTTTAAATATTAATAATTAATTGTTATTAAAATTTTTTTATTCAATGTGAAAAAGTCTGTGACCACTTCTGCAATGTTAGATAATTTTTTTGAAGGTAAAAAAAAAAAAAAAAAAAAATTGTGCAGAATTGATATTACAGGTCTGACATTTTTTTTTTTGGTTTCCAAAAATATGGTGGTTTGGGGGTTAAAAACCTACTTTTAACACATCGCCGCCAGTGCTCTGGGGTTTAAACATGCATTTCACAGCGTGATTTTTTGAGGAATATGGTGGGAGCCGGTCGCTCTGACCAGTCGCTATCATGCGCACCCATACATCGCGGAACCTGTCAAATAGCGACTCGTCACCTTGTATTCAACATTACTGCACACCGACTGAGTCGCTATCAACAACCGAACAACGGCCAAGCACAGCGACTACTAGCGGGCGCTGAGAAAATACTGCTACAGTCGCTCAACTGTCGCTACCTGCCGCTATTAATGAATCGGCCTCTTAGATTCGATTCATTATACCATCCCGTTAGATGAGATATTCAGCCATTAGAGAAAACTGCTATTGACTTTCATAGTCTACCAGGTATAAATTTTCACCTGGCTCTGTATCAGCCCCAAGGTAGACGATGAAAGTGGCAATTTTCTCTCCTAAAAAAGGAAGTGAGTTTTCTCACCATGCTCTGAATCAACCTCAATGTAATGAGGCTTATGTTCTCTATTAGGTGCATTAGGTTAGGGATGTATTTGTTCAATATTAATTAGATTATTAGTAGTATACTGCTATTTAAGAGGACATGACTTTATATGTGTGATTACAAGTATTGCTGCTGACCTGGGTATTAATGTAGCTTTTATGGGGGTCCTACCTGCGAGTGCAGAGGAAGCGTCCAGACCCCCCCCCCCCCCACCAATGATTGCCAGAATATAAAGCTGCACCAAATGTAATTTTAGAAAATATTACCAATCTTTATTGACTAAACCATACTTTACACCCAGACATAATTAAAATTTAATTAAAAGACATTAATTAAAAACAAAAAGATCACATACAGTAGACATAGACAACAGGGTAACGCTGCCTATTACATATATATGGCCCATAAACAATATATATATTTACCTAAAGCCTCCTCTATTATTACACCTGACCTCTGGTCCCTACTAATCTATAAAGTGCATGTGCAAAAAATGAATCAATATATACATATAATCCCACAATAAAATGCACCAATTTCAAACATAATTAGAAATGTGCCAAAGAAAGTGGGAACACAATGAGGAGAGGGAAGACAGAGGATCAAACAATATGGCAGACCTTACATAACACAAGGGCCTCCGGCAGCATGACCTCCCTAATGGCCCATGTGTTCCGTGACGGCTCCCCGGCACTTCCTCAGGGTAAGCATATATTTTGAATATTATTTTCTGTTTTTTTATTGTTGACGTGGGTATGGGGTTATATATATAGGTGAGGTTTAGACCCATATTGTAGTGGGATTAGTACTCCAGATTCTGAGCATCCAATACAGCTTTTTTTCTGTTTAACATGAATAATATGGAGGTAACATGCTGGTTGCATTGTAGCTATGGGGTGTTATTAAGCTGCCTCAGGAGGGGTGTTAACATAGCACCAACAACAAGATCCCCCGTCTCTAGTCAAGCTTGGCTTCTCCACATATGGCTTCTTTCACACCTCTGCATTCAATATGCAAACCAAACCACAGTTGGGTCCTGGCCAGAGGAGTCGGCCCTTTTGTGCTGCTTTCCCAAACACACCTGTCCAGGTCCCAAAAAATTAGCTTCTATATGGTAAATCAAACCTATGATGTTGTGTAGCAGTTGCAACGGCAATGGTTGAATGTTGTATAAAGTCACAGCCTACTGCAAAACACGCTACTAGTTTATTGGTGGTGTACTGGCAACACTCTAAATGAGTCCACTCAATATTACTACCAGTAAAAACAGGTAAAAAGTTCAATACTTTTCTCAGGAGTAAAAAAGTGCCATTGCCTTTCATTGTCTTCCTATCTGGTGATTCACTAAAAGTGGCATTTTTTCTCATGAATTGAAGTTTTTACTACCATGATTTTTTTTTCAACTCTTAGTGAATCAAAGCCTTGATGTTGATTTTACTAGTAGTTTCTCTATGCATTTCTAGAATATGTTGTATTTCCTATACATTGTGGTGAACTCACTGATTTATTTTTCATTTTTGTGTGATTCACCATGTAAGGTGACTTTCTTGTACTGCACGCATGTTCCAGTAAAAGCCAATTCCTGTTACTCCACAATGTCTATCTGAATTGACTCTTCAGCACCCAGCGCTCACACTCTGCAACATTGGCCAGGTAAAGTGCATACATTTGGGCACAAGGAAGTACTGCTAAGCTCATCCATAAGTCACTGAAATTAATTGCTTTCATGGTTTAATAACTGCATCAATAAATGATACATTCACCTATTCAGTGTTTATATTGTTGTAACTGTTACAACCTCCTATTCATACCTCAATGGGGGGCGTGACTTCATTTAACAACTGCCCCTTCTTCCCACTCTGAAAAGTTGAAAGGTATGCATACCCCTATCCCCATAACAGCTACTTGCATATTAATGCCCGGTCAGCAGTAACACATGCAGGGTGGCATCCCGAGGAAGCAGCCCGCACACCTGCAAGCTCATAGGAATGCACTGACAATGTGGGGAGCAACTTACCTTGATTGTATTGACTAATGTTGTCCTCTATGTAGACCTGTATTTATGACAATGGGGTCAATTCAGAGCCTGATGAGAAAACCCCCTTGTTTTTTAGAAGAGAAAACTGCTATTGACTTTCATAGTCTACCAGGTATAAATTTTCACCTGGCTCTGTATCAGCCCCAAGGTAGACAATGAAAGTGACAATTAGATTCGATTCATTATACCATCCCGTTAGATGAGATATTCAGCCATTAGAGAAAACTGCTATTGACTTTCATAGTCTACCAGGTATAAATTTTCACCTGGCTCTGTATCAGCCCCAAGGTAGACAATGAAGGTGGCAATTTTCTCTCCTAAAAAAGGAAGTGAGTTTTCTCACCATGCTCTGAATCAACCTCAATGTAATGAGGTCTATGTTCTCTATTAGGTGCATTAGGTTAGGGATGTATTTGTTCAATATTAATTAGATTATTAGAATAGTATACTGCTATTTAAGAGGACATGACTTTATATGTGTGATTACTAGAGATGAGCGAACTTCTTAAAAATTTGATTCGGGCGATTCGCCGAATTTCTCCAAGAAATTTGGGTTCGTCCGAATCGAACTTTAAAGAATCGCTCATCTCTGCCGGCATGTAGGTAAGTGTATGCTACATGCCGGCATGGTGGGAGCGGGGAGGCCGGCTGCGCTGTCAGCGGGAGGCGGAAGCTGACTTTCGTCGCCCGCTGACAGCGCAGCCGGCCTCCCCGCTCCCACCAAGCCCTGAAATAAAAAAAAAATGCCGGCATGGTGGGAGCGGGGAGGCTGGCTGCTCTGTCAGCGGGCGGCGCTGGCAGACCCTTGAAATCATCAGGCTGCCAAGATACAGCGCTACTTCCCCGCCGGAGGTCCATCCGACTTGGAGAGCGCGGAACCCAATATGGCGACGGCCCGAGGAAATGGTGGGCAGAGAGGCAGAAAGGAGAAGGGGGCGGCGGTCGCCCGAGAGCCGGAGGAGGGGGAGCGAAGGTTTGGAGCTGCGGTCCCTACCTGGGGGCCCTGCACGGCCAGAGGAGGTGAGCAGCGATGAGGAGGCCGGCCGTGACAGCCGGCATGATGGTGGCCCGACGGCTGCGGCTTCCGCCCCGAAGACCAGGTGCAGGAGTGAAGAGGACCCGTCATCAGAGGAGGGAGAGAAGACACGCGGAGCCGAGCCGCGGGGGAGCGTCCAAGTACAGCGCTGGCTCCGACCGCAAGACAGAAGCCGGGGGCAGAGCGGGGGGGCGCCCTCCTTCCCCATGCGTGCGATCCACCGCGGAGTATAGAAAGGCAGATGAAGAGAGCCGACAGCCTCTGCTCAGGGGAGAGCGGGAGACAGGGGGAGACCTGAGTGGCACACAGCCCACCCAAAGCGACCAGGGTGGGCAGGAGGGAGAAGCGGTTCCACCGCATGGTGGGAGCGGGGAGGCTGGCTGCGCTATCAGCGGGCGGCGGAAACGCAGCCGGCCTCCCCGCTCCCACTATACAGCAAACACTTACCGGCATGGTGGGAGCGGGGAGGCCGGCTGCGCTTCCGCCACCCGCTGATAGCGCAGCCGGCCTCCCCGCTCCCACCATGCCGGCCTCCCCGCTCCCACCATGCCGGCCTCCCCGCTCCCACCATGCCGGCCTCCCCGCTCCCACCATGCCGGCATTTTTTTTTTCATTTCAGGGAAAATTCGGTCAGCACGAACCACCAAAAATTCGGGTTTGTGCTGAATCGAATTTTTCCTGAAATTCGGTGCGAATTCAGGTTCGTTAGAACCGATTCGCTCATCCCTAGTGATTACAAGTATTGCTGCTGACCTGGGTATTAATGTAGCTTTTATGGGGGTCCTACCTGCGAGTGCAGAGGAAGCGTCCAGACCCCCCCCCCACCAATGATTGCCAGAATATAAAGCTGCACCAACTGTAATTTTAGAAAATATTACCAATCTTTATTGACTAAACCATACTTTACACCCAGACATAATTAAAATCCTTTAAAAAACAAAAAGATCACATAGACATAGACAACAGGGTAACGCTGCCTATTACATATTATATGGCCCATAAACAATATATATATTCACCTAAAGCCTCCTCTATTATTACACCTGACCTCTGGTCCCTACTAATCTATAAAGTGCTTGTGCAAAAAATGAATCAATATATACATATAATCCCACAATAAAATGCACCAATTTCAAACATAATTAGAATAATAAAAGGATCAAACAATATGGCAGACCTTACATAACACAAGGGCCTCCGGCAGCATGACCTCCCTAATGGCCCATGTGTTCCGTGACGGCTCCCCTGCACTTCCTCAGGGTAAGCATATATTTGAATATTATTTTCTGTTTTTTTATTGTTGACGTGGGTATGGGGTTGTATATATAGGTGAGGTTTAGAATAATATGGAGGTAACATGCTGGTTGCATTGTAGCTATGGGGTGTTATTAAGCTGCCTCAGGAGGGGTGTTAACAGCACCAACAACAAGTTCCCCCGTCTCTAGTCAAGCTTGGCTTCTCCACATATGGCTTCTTTCACACCTCTGCATTCAATATGCAAACCAAACCACAGTTGGGTCCTGGCCAGAGGAGTCGGCCCTTTTGTGCTGCTTTCCCAAACACACCTGTCCAGGTCCCAAAAAATGAGCTTCTATATGGTAAATCAAACCTATGATGTTGTGTAGCAGTTGCAACGGCAATGGTTGAATGTTGTATAAAGTCACAGCCTACTGCAAAACACGCTACTAGTTTTATTGGTGGTGTACTGAGTCCACTCTATCTTCTGTCCTGCTGTCCTTCTTGGGGGTCTTAAAGGGACTGTAAACCCAAAGGCAATAATTGGGCAGCAAGAACCTTACCTGATGCCAGTCCCATCCTGCAGTTCTGAATAGAAACCATAGTGGGGTTACAACGTTTGCCCTCCTTTAAATTCCATTTCTCCAGGACCACTCAAAAAAGTGGTCTAACAGCAGCTCTATCTCTTGGCGCTCTCAGCGTGCACAGTGATCCCACAGCTGTCTCTGAAAACAGCAGAGCATGCTCAGAGCTTAGGAAGATGTGCCATAACATGCCCTTTACAGCTCAACCATGACGCAGAAACTGAAGCAAGTAAAGCTGTTCTATTTAGAATACATTTACATATAATTGATTGAAATGTTGTGGTGCTTTGACATGGCTTATTTTTAGGGGGATAAAGTGGGAGGAAGTTAGTGTGTGTCTGGACATGGACAAGTTTGCGGATCACATCCAGTAGGAGCACCGTTTCAGCCATATGGCAGCCTCTGCCAGTCCATAGACCATAGACAGCGATTAAAATACTTACTGACGCCTGTTACTAAGCAGCAGCGAGTAAAAGCTCCTCATCATTATCTGTTTCACCCTGACCCCATATTGCCAGACAAATATCAAAGATATTAAGGCTCCACTAATTAATGGCAGGGTTACATTTTATTGTGCTACTCTGTCATATAAATAGAGGCTTATAAATAGTAAGGTGAGAAAAAAAACGATCATAGTGGGAGTTTGCGATCATCACAGAGTGTCAGGTCTTCTGGGCATCTAATTTTAGCAAAGCTAATCACCTCTGTGCAACCGAATAACCGATCTAATTACAGGGCCTGGAGCAATGTGAGCGAAAGGGAGGCATGGGACCCTTCCAAGGTGTGCACCACAACTCTCACGTCAGTACGAATGTGGTCTTAAAAAACATTGATTACACAATGGAACATGTGCCTAGAAAGTTCTGAGGTGGCTTGATTCATTAAAGGTCTTTATATAGTGATCCTATACCCAGAAAGGAAGTTTATGTCATCACCATCTATCCCCTGCCCATACAACTGGTGTTTCTTTTTCTACTAAAGCTTTTGCCTTCTCTACTAAAGCCTTTGCCAGTATTCATAAAAACACTAACAGGAAGTCGTATGACATCCAAATGGCAGCCATATGCAAATCCATAGCCACATAATGGCCGTTAAGTTTTAAGTGCTTTCAGATTTGATAAGGCTTACCCCTAATGCTGAGCTGCGTGTAACTGAATGTATCATAGCTGGAAAGCACCAGGGGGCACTGCTGCATGTCCAGGGACTATTCGAACAGCAGACTGCATCTGGTTTGTGTTTTTATGAATATTGTGCAAAGGCTTTAGTAAAAAAAGAAACAATGGGCTGCAGATAGAAGGTGACAACATATGAGGGGGTTCTGAGGCGGGCAGGAAATCATATGCGGTAATGTAATCATTGTTTGTGATATATTTCTTTCTGATTGTTTCCTCATTGCCAGCACATTATCAGTGTCTTCTGGTCTGTCTAGCAGACACTGAGTTAGGATCTTATTATAGTATTATATTGGGTTATGTTTAAGCACTCTTTGTTAGTCCCATATCCAGGGAATTTAATTGTATGATAGAGCACCTTACTGATCCTGTGCTTAACGTTGGCGATGAGATGCATTATATATTATGATTAACATTTGCTGTATTATAAACTTATAGCCCAATTACCCTCTCTTTTACCCTGTGCTTCAGTATTATGTGTACATGTTTTTTAATATTGTCTTTTTTGTAATGTTGTGTGCATTGGCTCCCATTGGAGTCTTTCAAATCTTCAATTTTCAATAAAATTGTATATTTTTATAGCATTAGGCATTGTGGTGTAGTTACATTATTTAGATAATTTGTGGGTGGAGTGCAGACTTTCTGGGGACATGTGTGGGGCTTCCAGAATCCCCTTTCCATTGGTTGCTAAGAAGGTGACAACATAAACTTACTTTCTGGGTATAGTATCACTTTAAAATGGACCAAAATCCAGCACGATTCCTGAGCCGATCAATTCCCTCAACCATCCAAAATTGGGATGCCCCGCTGTGTGAGACCCCCCCGGGTCGCCCCGTACACTTCCCTTGCTTCCCGGTCTAATGGCGCGTGCACGAGCTGCGGGCGCATCCCGGATATCCCTCTGGCAGGGAGTGTGCCTGTACCAGGCATTTATGAATAGCCGGCGCGGGCGCGCTCCATGTTAGAGGGAAGCAGGGGATGTGGCCGCCATCGCACTCTGAACCGCTGGCCTTACACGCTGGCCATGACGTTAGCAGCTCAGAGCGCGCTGATTGGACAAGTGCCCGCGCATGCGCCATAGTACCAGAAAGAGTTGAGCTTGGCGATCTGGGGGGTTTCACACAGTGAGGCACTCATGGTCCAGTGGCAAGACCAAAACCCAGGATAGTCAGAATCCTAGGTTTTAGTCCACTCTCATGAGATATGTGCTCGCTTACAGGTGGGATTTCCTTACATGAAATCTTATGTGGCTTATTTAGCAAACTCATAGGTGGACCAGAGAGTTCTTTTATCTTCCTTTACGCCATGATGTAAATGTCTCTAGGGACCCCCCTTACACCTTCTACTAATTCACTTATGGGACCAATTCCCTGCCCTCTAGCACCCTCTTAGAGCAGCAGCATTATTTGATTTTGGCCCCAGCCGGTTCTACAAAAAGATGGCCGCCGGCTTCCATGAGTGAGGACCATGGGAGTTGACGAACATGTTTCTGTAGCCCCAGCTGGGGTAAAATTCATATACCGCTGTGGCCACTGAGAGGGTCATGGGCTGAGGTGAATTACAGCAACATGCTTACTGCTGGACACTCTTTGCCCCCCCCCCACCACAGCCACCCCAAAGTTCCGGTCCCCATTGATTTCAATATGGACCTGGTTCGGTCAAACTTGTCGGACCCGCAGTTTGGGGGGTTCACCCATCCATACTCTCACTCTCTAACCACAGCGACATTCTACTTGGGGCAGCCTTACTTACCACTTCCCTGTTCCCTACTGTACCCAGCCAGCAGGCTTGCACACTAGTGTGAGCCCAGTGAACCTGGTTGGCTGCCAGGTGCCACATGAATCACAGTGTTTAGAAGGAGTGCTCCCTGTGCTTAGAGGGCAAGCAGACCTCAAGTTTGTTTTAACTGGAAGTACTCTAAGGAGAACCCTCCTACACCTTCTACTCATTCACTTAGGAAGCCAATTCCTTAGAAAGCTGAGGAGATGAGTTCTTGAAAGTGGACCAACACCCAGGATTTTCACTATCCTGGGTGTTGGTCCACTTCAGCAGGGCATCCGAGATCAGGATGCGCCGCTGTGGGAAACCCCCCCAAAAGCCCCCAAAAACGTACCTTTTCGGCGACGGACAAGCCGTAAGGTAAGGTTTTTTGGGGCTTTTGGGGGGGTTTCACCCCGCGAGACATCCCGATCTCGGATTCCCCGCGGTGAGGGAGGTGATCGGCCCGGGAATCTTATAGATTCCCGGGCCGATCACCCCTGGGTGTTGGTCCACTTTAAGTCCTCATTAGCTCTAGACTCATTTCATAATCTGTCTACATGATATCCCCAAAGCAACAGTAAGCTTTGATTGCTGGAAATACTATGCAACAGTTTGTCACTGTATTTGATTTGTATCTATATTGCTGAACTGACTGCAGTTTACAGTTATGACACTAGGGCCTTGATTCATCAAGAGTTGAAAAAATACTCTTGGTGGTAAAAAATTAATTTCATGAGAAAAAAGCCTGAGAATTTCAGCATTGATGAATCACCAGATAGGAAGACAATGAAAGCCAATGTAAATTTTTACAAGTAAAAAGGGGTAAAACGTTTGATACTTTTCTCAGGAGTAAAAAAGTGCCATTGCCTTTCATTGTCTTCCTATCTGGTGATTCACTAAAAGTGACATTCTCAGGCATTCATAAATTGAAGTTTTTACTACCATGATTTTTTTTTTCAACTCTTAGGCCCTTATTTATGAAGGAATAGCGACAGGTAGCGACTGGTGAGCGGCCGGTAATGACGGGCCCCGCCACGAGAACGCCGGCTCCCCACCACAATCACACATTTATCAAGCCAATCCTGCTTAGCGACTGAGATAGCGCCATATAGCCACTCATTCATCATTATTCCAGCCTCAGCCCACAGCGCCAGCGTCCGACCTTGAACAGCGACAGGTATGACCTCTCGCTAGCTGGCGCTCTCCAATGCATTTCAATGGAACAATCTTTAAATATTCATAATTAATTGTTATTAATGTTTTTTTTTTTTTTTTTTTCAATGTGAAAAATTCTGTGACCACTTCTGCAATGTTAGATAATTTTTTTAAGGTAAAAAAAAAAAAAAAGAAAATTGTGCAGAATTGATATTACAGGTCTGATATTATTGTATTCATATTACTAAATTCTTTAAAACAATTTTTTTTTTTTTTGGGTTTCCAAAAATATGGTGGTTTGGGGGTTAAAAAACTACTTTTAACACATCGCCGCCAGCGCTCTGGGGTTTAAACATGCATTTCACAGCGCGAGAATTTTTTAAGCGTGATTTTTTGATGAATATGGTGGGAGCCGGTCGCTCTGACCAGTCGCTATCATGCGCTCCCATACAGCGCGGAACCTGTCAAATAGCGACTCGTCACCTTGTATTCAACATTACTGCACACCGACTCAGTCGCTATCAACAACCGAACAATGGCCAAGCACAGCGACTACTAGCGGGCGCTGTGAAAATACTGCTACAGTCGCTCAACTGTCGCTACCTGCCGCTATTAATGAATCGGCCTCCCAGTGAATCAAAGCCTTGATGTTGATTTTACTAGTAGTTTCTCTATGCATTTCTAGAATATGTTGTATTTCCTATACATTGTTGTTAACTGATTTATTTTTCATTTTTGTGTGATTCACCATGTAAGGTGACTTTCTTGTACTGCACGCATGTTCCAGTAAAAGCCAATTCCTGTTACTCCACAATGTCTATCTGAAGTGACTCTTCAGCACCCAGCACTCACACTCTGCAACATTGACCAGGTAAAGTGCATACATTTGGGCACAAGGAAGTACTGCTAAGCTCATCCATAAGTCACTGAAATTAACTGCTTTCATGGTTTAATACTGTAGAAGATTAACAAAAGCTTATATGTTATAGACCTACCACACACAACGTGTTTGGATTCTGACTGGGGGAGAGAAAACGTCTTGTTTGCTTTGGTGTCTGTGGAGATCAAACATTTCATCTAACACAGCGATTCTGAACCTTTTCATGCCAAGTACCCCCCAATTGAGTGCCCACAAGGAGGGGATCCATTATAAATCTTACCAAAACAAGTTATATTGTTTTATTTAATAAATACATTTACAGTTACTATACTCATTGATTGTAACCCCCACTCTGATCTAAACTGCTCTTGCCAAAATAATTCCTGGTATGTATGTCATGTATATGCTTGCCGATAAATAAACGGATTGCAAAGTCAAAGGCTTTGTAGCATTTTTAAAGCAAGAAGGAATAATGTTTTACTTTTAAAATAAACCAGACCCATCATATACCCCCCCCCCTCATTGTTGCACCCCCCCTGGGGTACACTTAAAGGAGCACTATCACGAAATTGTGTAATATTGAACATCCATATAAACACATCAGCTAATGAGAGCAGGGGTCACTGATACACCCTCACTGAATAAAACTCCTGCCAAGCTTGTGGTTTATTCTCTCATAGTAGGAATAAAATCCAGGGGAGCCTGTCACCCCGGATGTCCATTTCCTTCCGTTAAAAGAAAAAAAAAAAGCCTGGCTTGATGCCAGGACTATAAGTAACCCCTCCTCCTGCCATCAAGCATATTCATATGGATTTTTAGCATTGGGCCATTTTTTTTTGATAGTGCTCCTTTAACCAAAGGTTGAGAAACAGTGATCTAACAGAAAGTCCTGGATGTGACTGCCATTGGACCCTCATTTTGGATTTGTCCACCACTTTTCAGTTCTGAAGACAACTTTCCTATTAAAGGACACGAGACTCAGACAGAAAAAGAACATTAAATGAATGGGGTTTGTCAAGTTTAATTGCACTACAAGAATCGGGTAGATTTTTTTTTTCACATTGAATATGGATAATACAGTATCTCTACCCCAGAATCTCTTTGTTTTTTTTTTTATTTTGGTACATTTTGGCTCAAGGGTTTGTAAAAAGATTAAATGCGTTATTAGCTTCGGCATCCGTGTTTGAAAGGTCTCTCTCCTCGCTGCTCATAGTGAATATTTTGTATGTCTTCCTTGAAAATAATGATAGGAAATAAATATCAACAGGCTGTATATGTTTCCAGGCGAAATGTCAAATTAGTGCCCTGAAGCATACGGTGAAGCGTTTAGTTCTTCAGCAGCTGGGGGTGTACATTTGGCAACTGCACTATATACAACATATGGTGGGATGTGCGCACATTGTACTGCGGTATGTGGCAGATCCGAGAAGCAAACCCGCCAGTCTATTACATAGCATCCTTTGCTGTAGAAGAGATGGAGACATCAAGTCATAAATCGGTTTAAGCTGACAGGATATTGACAGGTCCTGCTTTAAGGCCATTAAGACCTTATAAAACCGTCGCTGATGGACTATCCAGGGGAAAGCCTTGGAAGACAGTATGTCGCTGTCTGTCTTTCTGTCTGCTCAGTCTGTTTCCTTCCAGTCTATCCAGAAAACCATGCCCATGGTGGACCCAGGGGCGAACCCAGACCCACCATATACAGGAAAAATTGTATTTAGGCTTTAAACAAAGAAATAGACATTAAGATACATAATAATACAGAGGTGATCACTATGAGAGATTGCAAAAGTATCAGTTATACAGGCAGCAGTGTGTGATATGTGTAACTAGATAAATGTAACAAAATATAGATACATCATATGTACAGTACACCATCCACTTGGAAATCTGCCAGCCAGCTTGATACAAAGTGACTCACTGATTCAGATCAGATATAATGTATAGCTCCAAATTCTACTTGTGAAAGTAATAGCAAAAAAAGGAAAAAACTATAAACATTTACAACTGCATCATCTGATCCCACCAGGGTTAAAAAAGAGCTATATACACCTACAGATACTATGGTAATTATGATACCGGTAATTAAAAAATGGTCTAAGATCTACTTTGTCATTGAGGCCCAAAGGGGGCACATACTTACCTAATTCCGTGATCTCATGTTGTTCAAATGTGGCAATGAGTAGCAGAATCCCCATCCCTCCACTATGTGTGCCCCCCCAGGCAGACCAGCACAAAGCACGGACATCACTGCAGAAGAAAGCTCTCTGTTAGATGTTGCATTTGAACAGCATAGGATCCAGAAATTAGATGACTATGTGATTCTGACTGTGGGGGGTCCATAGGGTTTTGCACTGTGAGGCAATCAAGATGCCCCCTAGAATGCATTCTAAAGGACCAAATCCTGCAATTTTCACTATCCCTATCTGATTTAGGATGCGCCGCTGTGTGAAATCCCCTGCCACTGTCAACCACTCCTACAGTGTCCTCCCCCCCTGCCACTGTCCTCTACCCCCTGCCACTGTCCTCTACCCTCCTGCCACTGTCATCTACCCCCTGCCACTGTCATCTACCCCCTGCCACTGTCCTCTACCCCCTGCCACTGTCCTCTACCCCCTGCCACTGTCCTCTACCCCCTGCCACTGTCCTCTACCCCCTGCCACTGCCAACCACCCCCTACCTTGTCTTCTACCCCAGCAACTGTCATCTACTACCTGACGCTGTCCTCTACCCCCTGCCACTGTCATCTACCCCCTGCCACTGTCCTCTACCCCTGCCACTGTCCTCTACCCCCTGCCACTGTCCTCTACCCCCTGCCACTGTCCTCTACCCCCTGCCACTGTCCTCTACCCCCTGCCACTGTCATCTACCCCTGCCACTGTCATCTACCCCTGCCACTGTCATCTACCCCTGCCACTGTCATCTACCCCTGCCACTGTCATCTACCCCCTGCCACTGTCATCTACCCCCTGCCACTGTCCTCTACCCCCTGCCACTGTCATCTACCCCCTGCCACTGTCCTCTACCCCCTGCCACTGTCCTCTACCCCCTGCCACTGTCATCTACCCCTGCAACTGTCATCTACTCCCTGACGCTGTCCTCTCCCCCATGCCACTATCCTCCACAACTCACCTAACCCTTCCACCCTCTTCCACTGTCCCCCGGCCACTGTCCTCTACCACTCACCCAGCCCCTCAACCCCCTGCCGCTGCCCTCTATCCCCTGCTGCTGCTCTCTATTACTCACCTAACCCCTCCACCCCCTGTCGCTGTCCTCTACCACTTACCTAATCACTCCACCCTCTGCCGCTGTCCTCCACCACTCACCTAAAACGTCCACCCCCTACTGTTGTCCTCTACCACTCACCAAGGCCAGCCTTAGGGACAGTGTCACCCTGTGCAAAATTTAGGAATGCTGCCCCCCCCCCCCCCCCCAGACAACAGAGGAAACACCGAAAAGTGTGAGACAGAGAGATAGGGCAACAAAAACAGAGGGAATGCAGAAAAGGAAATACTGAGTAAGAAAAAGAGAGAAATAAGAGGATATGTGAAAATAAGAATGAAAGAAGGAAAAAGGAATGTAAAAGAAGGTGAAATGAGAGAGGGTGATAAGTGAAAAAGGGAAAGGAGAAGAAAATATAGAAAAATGAAAGGATGACATAGAAAGTGAGAGAGCAGGAGACTGGAGTAATGTGATGAGAAAGATGAAAACAATGGAAATGAGAGCAATATGGGGTGAATGTGGGAAAACAAAAGAGTGGAGTGAAAAATCCATATATAAATATGCTGGTAGGAGAGGTCACATATACACCCAACATCAAGAAATATCCTGCCAGGCTTTTTCTTTTAATGGAAGGAAGAGGACTAAACATGTCACCCCTGGATTTTATTCCAACCAGCACACAAGCCAGTTTGGGTGTAGTCACCTCTCCTCTCATTAGCCGGCGTGTTTATATGAATTTTTAATATTACACAATTATGCGATAGTTCTACCTTAAGCATGGCTTGGGTGTTGCTCTCCCAGCCCAAGATCTTATATATATAATGGTTCCAAAAAAACTGGCTTTCTGAACCTCCTTCACTTGTTGCCCATAAATGCAAATTGGAGGGTTGGATAGTGGACCTTTCCTGAAATCTACAACTATTTCCACAATTTATTATCAGGTTGTTTCTCCTACACAACTGACCCAGTTTGTCAATCTCTTTGTGATAGGCTACCTCATAATTGTTCTTGATAAGGCCTATCATGATCATTTGCAAATGTAATGATCTTTACAAGGGACCCTGAGGAGACGCAATCACTGGTGTATAGAGAGAACAGCAGAGGGGACAGTAGGCATCCTTGTGGAGCACCTGTGTTATATAGGAGGCATTCAGCATTCCCAGTGCTGCTATGTTCACCCTGGTAAATTACAAGCCAATGGCTAGCATGCCCTGCAAGATGCACACTAACTCAGAGGGCACTGCCTTCCTGGCAATATGGATTCCATGATCAAAATGGCTACCACCATTGTTTCCGATGTTGTACTGCAGGTAGTATAAGCTATGTAAGATTTGGAAAGCCATCCAAAATACTTGATGAGAAGCAGGTTTCCGAGGGCTGCCATACTTTATCTAAGCAGCACAGATTTAAGTTGCGCAGCACAAGAATGAAAGTGTAAGCAGGCCGTGCCCTCTGCCAAAAACTACGGGCCACCTCACTCAGTATTCATTGACTTTGTGTAAAGAGGCTACGGACCCGCCATAGTTCAATCTTTTCCGTTAAACGTGTTCTCGGAGTTTAGCCGGCAAATTTAATCCACACTGAACAATTCTACGGAGTACAATAATAACAAGCTGGTTACACAGACCGGAGATGTGCACAGAATTTAAATGAGCCTCGGCTCTCCCTCCTTTATGTCTCTTGAAAGCTCCACAATATGGAGAAGCTGTCTGGCTCTGACATCCGGCTGCACAAGAGAAAAATCGATGACAGAACAGGACTCTGTGCTCCGCTTGGCCCGCTGCGCGGTGACAGGTCGGCTTGCGTGGTCTCCTATGACGGTGCACCCAGGACACGTGACACCGGACGGCACCAGTGAGACAGTGAGCAGCGCTTTAGCTCACTCCTACAGCTTCCTTGCAAATTAAAATTTGCCTTCATGCTTCACAAACCAGCATTTCCCAGAAACCCCTGTTCTGCATTGCACCCCCACTGCTCTATGTTTGTTCCACCAAACCTTTGGAATATTGTGCATTTGTAGCGGCATGCTCCAGATGGTCATGAAAAAGAAAGTGGAACTTCAGCCGATCCTTTATTCTTTTTTAGATATAAATGGGGGATGGGTTTGGTTATATATATTGGGTATTATCATAGCTGTGAGCTGAACTTCCTGTCTCAGTGCACCCATATTTTTTTATATGATATTTTTAAATATGTATTCATAAGAAGCATCCATTAGCCGCTCTTAAAGTGGACCAACACCCTCAAAAATAACATTGCTTTAAATGATCAAACATAAAAAAACACTATGACACACCTATGATCCAGGCAGCCCTCTGTCCCTCGCAGCGTCTGCTTTCTGGAATCACCTTCGCCGGAAGTCCCGCCCTCCAGTGCTTGTACGTGTCCTTTGACTGGCATCTGCACTACTAAGACGTGCATACCAGTCTCCCAGCATCGCGTGAATTCAGTTTCTGTTTCTTCAGGCGTGATGTCATCGTGGTGGGCGTGGCTTCTGTCTTCTCGGGAGCGTGCCCGCCTTTCACTCCCTCCGCCTTTCAGTCTCTTCTCTGCTGTGCAGAGCGCGCGAGCGTAGATAAAAAAAAAACAAAAGACGCGCATGCGCAGTAGCGCCGCTAGGTAAAGTGAAGCGCCGCTTGCCCCGGGAGCGAGCGGCGCTTCACTTTACCTACCTCGGCACTACTGCGCATGCGCGAGGTTTAGAAGAGGAAGAGGTCAAACGATCTCTTCCTCTTAGATGTAAATCAAATATGGCGGCGCGAAATAGAAATTGAAGCGACGCTGCGCTGGATCATCTAAGGTACGTTTTTTTTTTTATTATTAACGATAACGAGTCCTGGCGAATAGAATAGTTTATTAAATGACGGGGAAAAAAAAAAAACGTGAGGGTGTTGGTCCACTTTAATGATTCATTAGAAAATCTGTAGGAATAGAAGTTCCAGCTCATATCCACACGCTGGATGTCACTAGAAAAGCAAATTTACCCAATTGGTGTTCAAATATAAACATAAGGGTTTGGATTCATATCTAGGAAAATGTGTTGGTCAGTGAAGTTGTTAAAGGATAGGTGTGTGCGTAAAAGGTGGGGGAGGGGGTTGTTCAGAGCCAAAAAGCTAACACCTTCTTCCTCTAGTCCCCTACCTACATAAAGAGTTACATGAATTTGGAGATCTAAGCAAAGATGTTTCTCATTTATCTAATCTTATTCAATAATTTAATTGAAAAAATATTCAACAGCAATGATCAGCACAAACACACAAAATAAAGTCATCTACAGCACAGTCCACACACATATTAATATAGTACTCCACAAAAAAACCTGTGATCTGCGTAGACAACAAATTATGTTGCCCTGGTCCGACTATTCGAACCAAACCTTCCCACATACAGAAAAATAGGAGGCTTACCCTCCCCACAAAAGAAGATCTAGTTCCGGGCAATCGAAAAAAGACAAACCAAAATAACTAACAGAACAAAAATAACAAAAAAAAGACGGCAAGGGAGGGGGAATGGGGGGGGTACAAGGTACCAGGCTAACTCACCCCTTATACAGCTAATAATGTATGTAATCTTCTTTTGACTATCCCGGGTTTTGTTCCAATTTAGGATGCCCCACTGTATTTAATGCTCGGCAAACGGCTGTGAAAATTGGGCGCACTCCTGTTTAGAGCCTATCGGAATGACTGTGGGCGGAAGCGTGCGCACTGCGAGCAATGGTGGGGATGCAGCCACTCATATTTACACTGGCGAGGCGCTAGGAAGAAGGTGAGTTTTGTGGTGTTTTGGGGGATTCCACACAGCAGGCCATGCCAATCTGGAATTCTGGGCTGGCCATGCTGGGTTTTGTTCAGCTTTAAGCAGGACTAGAGGTACCCTTGGAAAAAGAAAAGTAAGTTTGGCTGAGGGGTGATTTACCTGCTTGACAGGTCAGGTCTTAGTGGAAGATATGGCTAGCCATAAAGCCATATGGCCATAAAACAAAAAGTTGTGTTTTCCATTGCTCTTCCAGAAGAAAGGTGAAACGGGTAGCAAACAAGGGTGGTGACTCGGTAGCATCTTCACGAGCGCACAGCTCTGCATCTATGGAGTGTCATGAAATGGAGTGAACAGGTTGATGTCTCAGCACAAACGGCGGCTGGATCAATAAATTAGTATAAAGCTAATGCTTGATCCGCGTTGTCAACACAAACTCTGCATGTAGCATCCCCCGCAACCCACCTGCGCATTTTCTATTCCACCATCCCCGGGAACGTCCAAGCTTTGTGTTTGAGATGCGGGAGGGGGGCAGCTTCTTGGTGTAAACAGTTCTAAGAGCTGTGTGTTTTCCTGCGCGATTTATTATTCATGGCGCGCCACACTTTCAGCGTGATGACTTCAGATTCCAGATCGCATTAAAAAACAGGAAGGGGAAGAAAGGGGATCGGCAGTGACAGTGAGGATGAGAGTTCACAGGATTCGGTGCTTCACATCCGCGCCAGAGGCTGCTCTTCTGCTAGACCTCAACTTCTTGCTTACAGGGGCTGATTTATAAAAGAGCTTCCATCAAAATTTTTCCAAATCAAAACCTTCAAAACAATTGTGATGGTTTTAGCCCGATAGAGCTTCTCTGGGCTTCAAAAAGGTAATCTATGCCACCCACCCTACCCCACTAATAGAAGTATAAGGGTAGCCTCAGGTAAGAAGGCTCCTAATTTATCCATTGGGGTGTATGTCCGAAATGCGGGGCTCTCATAGCTTAGGACTGTAGTTACAAATGGGGACCTGATGCATAATTATGCAAACATTTAGGAAATAAGCACAAATTCAGTTTAGTTTTTCAATCTTTTTATTACTCTATTATTACAACTTTACAAAAAAAGGCAAAAAGAAAAGAAAAGGATAAAAGAAGACACTAAGATATTATATCAACTGTGTTTACAAAATAATCCATCATTAATACAAATCATTACATCTACCGTAAATGTATACCCATACATAACATCCTTTACATCTTAAACCATAGCCTATTCCTTCTCTGCCTTACCTTCTGTCCTATGCCTTCCAAAAAAAAGGAGGGGAAAAAAAGAAAGAAAAAGTAAAAAAAGAAGGGATCTCCTCCACTCTTCTCTCCCCCCCCCCCCGTATACTGCAGCCACGCCCCCCCCCCCCCCATGCCTTAGAATTTCTGTTATGTATCTAGTAGAATACTGGATAACCTTTCATTTATCATAATAAAATTCAATTTCTGCCTCATCCTATCAAAAGATATACTTTTCTTTTAACAGGAAACTGCTGTCGTAATTCTTGCTGCCATATAAATGAATAAATCTGATCAATTTTATTGTGGGATCCCTAGATCCTCCGGATCCTCTCCCAGAAGTGCGGCTTTCAAATGACATTGCAGTTCTCTATGTGTGACTCTACCAATAAGTTTATACACTTTTATCTAAAAGTTCCTTACTATCGGGCATAGCCACCACAGGTGCCACATATCCCCCACTATATCACACCCTCGGAAACAATTTGGAGAAACCCCCGAACATATTTTGGCCACCCTTGCTGGCACCATATACCAACGTAATGGTACCTTTATGCTTGATTCTATGAAGGAAACATTCATGGAACACTTTCCCGCATTCTCAACAAGTTTTACGCACCACTCCTGGGAGTTCTCCCCCTTCCAAATCTTTATCCCACGCTTCCATATATATGATTTTACTATCATTCTTCATCAAGTATAAATATACTATTGATATCCCCCTCTTCAATTTAACCTTTAACTGATTTTTAGGTAACTATTAGGACAGAGTAATGTGATTAAAGTAATACAGCAGCGTAGGGCTACATTTGGCGCTGTCCTAAACTGTTTTCCGTTTCTAAATTGAAGCATAAATAGCCGAGATATCAAGGTTTACAGGTTCAGCCAATGACATTCTCTTTTTCATCCTGTCCCCCAATCAGCTCAGCAGAGTGGGACAGGATTTCTGGTCCCTCCTGCCTCCCGCCCCTTCCTCCGCCTCCTTCTTCACCTTCAGATTCATCACATTGCTGATTATTATGCAGCATCACAGATCCAAGGGCCACGCCCCCTTTTTTCAGAAGAGAAATTACAAGGAGAACGTGTAAATCTCAATATCTCGGCCATTTCTCTAATTTAAAAACGGAAAAAGGTTAGGACAGTGCCAAATTAAGCCCAACACAATGGTGTAACAATTACCTTTGCCTGCAGTATCACTTTAACAATATTGAATAGAATTTGTATTTTTTTCGCTACTTACCTAGTAGTGTTTTTAGCCTAAAGTGATTAATAGGCTAAGAAAAAAAATAAAGAGCTATTCTCCACTGCAGCAGCTGAATCTAGGTCCAGCAGCCAGCAACCTACCCCTACCTAAGCTCTAGTCCCTTGGCCTGCATGCAACATGGGATTCTGTTCCCAAGTGAGATAAGGGATGTGGACAGGGTTGGAATCCTCCTGGTGGTCCCCTGAACTCCCCTGAACTGAAACCTCTCTGCCTAAAAGATTTGCATGGTGCTAAAAAGCCAATCTGTCTACTGAGTGCCTGAGAACACTATGGGCTTGCATTTTTAGTTTGGCTCTCTACATGGCTCATAATGGATCCGGCATGGACACACTTGACAATAATTATTAGGCCTTCCATTTTTCTATGACAGGAATAAAGTTTTTATATGTCAAGAGAGCCCAGGTTATACACTCACACACATTACACTATGACATAATAGCTATATGCATAATCCCTAAAAATTAACCTTTAGACCTCGAGTGTTGAAAAAAATTCTCATGGTTGTAAAAAAAAACTCACTTTATGCGAAAAAAAGAATTTCATTGTTGCTGGATCACCAGCTAGCAAAACAATGAAAGTCAATGGCCTTGATTCAATAAAGGTAGAAAAAAATTCTCATGGTAGTAAAAAATTCAATTCATGAGAAAAAAAGCCTGAGAATGTCACTGTTACTGAATCACTAGATTAAAAGACAATGAAAGTCAATGGCAGCTTTTACTACAGTGTAGAAAAGAGTAAACAGTTCTCTACTTTTCTTAGTAGTGAAAAAGTGCCATTGACTTTCATTGTCTTTTAATCTAGTGATTCAGCAACAGTGAAATTCTCAGGCTTTTTCCTCATGAATTGAATCTTTTACGACCATGAGAATTCTTTTCTACCTTTATTGAATCGAGGCCAATAGCACTTTTTACTCCTAAGAAAAGTAGATAACTTTGTATTCCTTTTTACACTGTAGTAAAAAGTGCCATTGACTTTCATTGTCTTCCTATCTGGCGATTCAGTAACAGTGACATTCTCTGGCTTTTTTCTCATAAATTGAATTTTTTCTACCATGAGAATTTAAACTCTAGTGCAGGTCTATAAAATCTGTTTTTCTGGTGGACCCAAATATGTGCCCCCCAGCATCAGTTACAGTAACTGGAGCACACCCTCTTAATTCATTGCCATGGAGCACATGTACAAAGAAGGGCCTGTAGGTGGCCCTAGAGTTGCATGTAGAGGCCAGAAAACCCAATTTTGGGACCCTGTTATAAACAGCTGGAGAAGTCTGAAATAGCTTGTCATGGCAAAAGGTGAATATTAGGGGTGTGAATTGGCAAGAATCTAGCGATACGATATGTATCACGATACACATATGATGATACAATATATCCCAATATATCCCGATTCTGTCTCAAAGATGAAATATTGCGATTTTTTTTTAATGAATCTAGCTTTGGAAAACCTAATCTACACATCAGTACAGAATTCACACATACTCTCACGGGATCTCGTTTCTCTGCTGTGGTTGGGACAGAGCTGCTGAATAACAGGCTCTTGTGCGGTGCGCTGCCAACTAGTGGTCGTGCGTAAATGTTACTAATAAATAGTTTAAAAAGAAACGATTCAAAAATATTTTGAATCAATATTAGTATTGTCTAATGAATTATTGCGATATTTGACAGAATCAATTTTTTCTGATACCCCTAGAGAGTATGGTCTTTTTTATTGTAGCATGGATACATTAAATTAAATTGGTGCTCCTTGATACAGCCTTACAATAGTATGTTCAAATTGAAAAAATGCAGAAAATGATTTAAAAAAGAGCAAACAACTAAAAAAAACGTTAAAAATAAAGGTGGAGACAACAAAATGTACCCTCCCTCAGTCTGGCATGAATTGCAGTAGTGGCCAGAGTGCTTCTTCAAACCAAATTTCATAATGTTTATAATGGAAAAAGTCCCTCTTATTACATTTCCATATACTCCGGGGAAGGGGGAGATGAAGCAGCAGACAGGAAACTGTGACTTTTATGATGCTCTGTCTGTCTCTATCCCAATCACTCTCCTACCACCAGGTACTGGCTGGAGCTGAAGTAAATCACAGAGGTTTTCCGCTACATAAAAACTGTTATCTCTCAGAGACTGGGCGTCATGGCTGCATCGGGAACTGCCAGACCCCCACCGCGTCCAAGACACGATCTACATACAAAGGATCAGTCCCTGTCTCTCCTCCTCTGTTTGTCTGTGTAACTCGTCCCTGTCACTCCGGCTGACATTCCCAAACTTAATACATCTCAATCCTTTTCTGGAACAATTTTATTTGACACATATCCCCCTTCTTCGGACTGCCAGTCTCATTTCACGCTGATTGCCTGCCACCCGCTCCCTCTACTGACATGCTGATCTTACAGGACAATAGTGTGGAGAGGGAACAGCATACTGTGCATGTAAAGAGGTCAGTAAGGGAAATACAAGAAGGCCCTGTGTCACCTTGGGGGTAGATTTGAATATGGAACAAGCCTAATAGTTTAGACATAGGCTCTTATTTCAGCAACCTTTCCTTGTAGCAATCATTAAACAATGGACCCCAGCACAACTAATTGGGTTATCTCAGCACAGAAGCTATTGAAAGGCATTGATGCAAGATGGAGCAATGCACCACTGCATTAGGTTGCATGTTATAGTATGCTGCTGTATCTCCTGACAAAAAGGAACCTCTTTACACTTTATTTCAGAAAAAGGCATGAGATAAATGAAGGTGTGATTCAAAAATGTCACTATTGTGGCCCTTGGTGCCCAGGGCTAGGCTTGTGAGTTGAAGGCAAAGGTGCTTGACTCCCAAAATGAGAACAAATGCATTGGTAGCTTGGAGGTGCCTCCTCTTTCTTTCTGATTTTCTTTTTGTGCTTGTGTGGTTGCTAAGTAATGTCCATCTTTAAATTCAAGGATAACCCCTACTGTGTGGATAAGTCATCATGAGAATACATAGTTTGGGACGTTTTTATACAATTACTGCCATGGTGTTTGTCAGGGACTATACTGAACAATACAAGACAAGGCAAATCCAAAATACATGACACCCTGCAAGTAGAACTCAAAACTCATAAAAACAATTAAAAGACCTCTACAAAGGGTCAGATATGGACCTTTATAAGCTAAAGCACTTTTTAGACTCAGTCATTCAGAAAAGGGCCTTCATAAGAAAATGAACTTCTTAGGCTCAGTAAGTGAGATAAGGGCCTTCATAAGCAAAGAAGCCTCTTGGGCTCAGTACGTCAGATATGGGCCTTTATAAGCTAGCGTTCTTCTTAGGCTCAGTAGGCCAGATAAAGGTTCATAAGCAAAGGAGCTTCTTACACTCAGACGTTCAGAAAAGGGCATTTATAAGCAAAGGAGCATCTTAGGCTCACTAAGTCAAATAAGGGCCTTCATAACCAAAGAAGCCTCTTGAACTGAGTACGTCAGATATGGGCCTTTATAAGCTAAATAGCTTCTTAGGCTCTGTAGGTCAGATAAGGGCCTTCATTAGCAAATTAACTTCTTAGGCTCAGTAAGTCAGGTAAGGGCCTTCGTTAGCAAAGCAGCTTCTTAGGCTCAGTAGATCAGATAAGGGTCTTTGTGAAGGAACGGCCCAGCTTAAGTTAAGAAACCTCAAATACCCCAGGTTGGAGTGCTCCTTTAATCCCCCTGTTCTAAATGCACACGTCCATATCTCCCTTCAGGAAGGAATAATTAGCATGTATGTGCTGAATAGGTCAGGGGACAGATCTTCACACCCTCTGCTGGTCTTGTCACACCTTAGGCTGGGAAGCTGCCGGCCAGTCTGTAGCTGGCTCGACCCCTGGCTGTGAATTTGTCATAGCAAGGATTAAATCGCAGACTAGCGGCACCAACAGAAATTGCTCCATAACTGCGTGTCCATGTGTCGCAGCGCCAAACCAGTTACAGAATCAGTACCGGCTCACAAAACCGCACATGGGGATAGGTTATGAGGGAATAGGAAATACAGGAATGCCCGTAAATGGAGATCTAAGGTTCTGGTCAGCGTAGGAACCCGATTTCTGGAATTGTGAGCACGGCATCCAGCCCGATAGTTTGGTACCACTTCCAAGGCCATACGACCCCCCTGCTCCAAGTTATAACCTCTAAAGGGTTTTAGGGCAAAAACACACGCCAGAACCATAGGAGGTGACGGCCCATCCCACAGAGGGGAGGGGGGCAGAAAGCCCTTGCAGCATAAATAGGGTGGTCTGGAATCAGGTAATTGTCACTCATCTGGAGGGGATATGCGGTCAGCATACTGGGGGTGGCCATCATCATTGATAAGCTCTTGACACACCCCTTGTGAAGAGCTCCCCATCATCACTACTACTCTGCAACTGCATACTAAGGTAACTGCTTATTGTTTCTCTGTGTAATGCATTCAATCCTTTAACCATCTCAGAATAGCATAATTGTATCATCTGTATCATATTATATTACATCATAGTTAAATGCTTGTTATCAGTGCCTAGTGTGCTTATAGCATTAAAACTTAAATTTTAACTTGAGTGATCTGTTTGCCTTAAACCAAGAATCTGTGTGTCCATGGCTTCGGGCCTTGTATCCCTGGTAGGAGGGGTCGGACAAAGGGTTTTGGGAACGCTGTCTGTGTGCACGGAGGTCCCTGGTTTGTAGTTGGGACCACGTGACCACGGTTCCCTGACAGTCTTCATAAGGAAAGGAGCTTCTTAAACTCAGGAGGTCCGATATGGGCCCTTATAAGCTAAAGAGATTCTTAGACTCAGTAGGCCAGATAAAGGCCTTCATAAGCAAATTAGCTTTTTACACTCAGGAGGTCAGATATGGGCCTTTATAAGCAAAGGAGCATCTTAGGCTCAGTAAGTCAGATAAGGGCCTTCATAAGCAAAGAAGCTTCTTGGGCTCATTAGGTCAGATATGGGCCTGTATAAGCTAAATAGCTTCTTGGGATCAGTAGGCCAAATTAAGGCCTTCCTGAGCAGAGGAGATTCTTACACACAGTCGGTCAGATAAGGGCATTCATAAGCAAAGGAGAATCTTAGGCTCAGTAACTCAGATAAAAGCCTTCATAAGCAAAGAAGCTTCTTGGGCTCAGTAGGTCAGGTTTGGGCCTTTATATGCTAAAGAGTTTCTTAGGCTCAGTAGGTCTGATAAGGGTCTTCATAAGCAAAGGAGCTTCTTATGCTCAGGAGGTCAGATATGGGCTTTTATAAGCTAAAGAACGTCTTCAGTTGGCCAAATAAAAGGCCTTCATAAGCAAAGTTGCGTCTTACACTCAGGGGGTCAGATATGGGCATTTATAAGCCAAAGAGCAAAGGGCATTCATAAGCAAAGGAGCATTTTAGGCTCAGTAGGTCAGATAAGCTAAAGCAGAAATTGTAGTAGTGATCGAATAATAAGGGCCATCATGTCCTTGAGGGCCCCCTGTGCCAAATACTTTCATTAGGATCTTTTCTGATCTAACATGTACTCAGGCTCATATCTTTCTCTATTACAAGATTCAGACAGAACATCATTAATTTGTTTTATCTCTTTAGAGCAGGAATTTCAGCTTCTCTGCCTGTAATGTGCTCATTTCCAGACATTAAGCCAATCCGGCAATCTAATTGGTTTAATGCTCCAGGGCTCTTTATGTTTGTGAATAGACAGGGAGGATTTAACGGACTCTGTCACAAGCCATGTGTTTGAAATCCATTTTCTGTCCTCCTTGAGTCCTTAAAGGACCACTATACTTAAAGAGATGATGTTGAAGAGTTACATTATGCAAAGACGATAATGTGGAAACATAAAAAGTTCTCACAACCAAATAGAAATGATGTAAGTAGCATTTACGTAACATTTACCGTCACACATTGGCTGCTGCAATTACAGGTAATTTATAGCTTTGCAGTGACATTCTTTTCTAAAGAATAACTGGACAGAAAGCCATAAACGAATAGAAAATACAAAACATGATAATAGATGCCCTGAGAAGAATCATACATTGACTTTAAAGGTTTATTATAGATATATATAGATGGGTATACTGGGGCTAAATATCACCACAGGAGTTTAACTGTCCCTGGCCAGCCTGTGTCCAGCCCGTGACATCCCCACTGAGCCCCCCCCCCCCCCATGGCTAAGGCTATAGGATTGCAGGAACAGACCATTGGCAGGAGTGGATATGGACCTCTAAAGCCACTATGCTGAGGGTAAATCACTGGGGGCAGAACATTGGCTAGGGTTTCTTGGGCAGCAAGTGTAGAAAGGGCATCTCTGCGCAGGGACGGTAGACGAGCACTAGAGAGAGGAATTTCTGTGCTGACACAGCCCACAAGTATTGCACTATCAGTGCAAATAAATGACCCTCAATCCATCCCTTTATCAGGTGCACTTGCAACCTTAGTCAGATTTATAATACAAATGGCCACTCTTTGGAACCTTTAAAAGGAAACTTTTGACCTCAGTATAGCACTAGAAGATTCTCATGTTCATCTGCTGAGCCGTTAAGTGTCTTAGGTTCTGTTCCTGTGGATTACTCTGTAAATTTGCCTATTTGACCCTCGGCTGACCTTTGAACTTGCTTTTGGACTGCCCCTTTGGACTTGTTTAAATATGTATGACCCTTTGGCTACCTCTCCTGGACTTTGGTGCTTTGACCATCCCTGAATCGTCAACCCATGCTTGACCTTGGCTACTTCCTTTTACCTGCACCTCTGAACACTGACCTTGACTTCTGTCTTTTCATCTGCCTCTCCATCAACCAGGTGATCTCTGCTGTCTGCTCAGGTTATTGACTCCCAAGGCTGCAATACATCTATCCTCCCTTGCATGGGGGCTCTAGGGAAGACCAGGGAGACCCTTAGAATTCAGGCCTTAGGGTCAAGAATTGGGCCCTGAGCAGTAGTCTTCGTTGTCTGCCTCCAGCAGTGGGATCCAGGTCTCAAGTGCTCAACATCTGGTTGAACATCAACATCTGAGTTTACTGACAGACACACACCAAGCTGATAGCACCGTAACCATAGAAACTGCCCCTCCCGCACCACCCTGCTCATGTGGACCACCAATGCTAGCTCAAAGAACTAGTCCAGACTACACCCCCCCTCTATTGATACCCTGAATGGCACTCTCAGAGCTACCATTCAAGCCCAGCTAACCCCCCCGCCCTCCTCCCAGCCCAGTCTCCTAGCAAGCCAGCACCAACAGCTGCCCACCCTGGACCAAAGCAAGCTACAAGGGCCACGTCCACATGCTTCAGAAAATAAACCGTGATATCTCGGCCATTTCTGCTTCATTTTAAAAACATAAAACCGTTTAGGACAGTGCCAAACATAGTCCAACACAATGGGCTAACAATTGGCTTTGACTGTTCCATGCTTCCAGCTTGAGTTGTACCCAGCAGGTACATTAGATATATAAAGCAATACAATTACAATAAAAAAATAATTAAAAAAAATACCAGCCAATAGCATACTAAAGCCACTTGATGCCTCTTTAAGATCCACAGGTTGCGCACAGGAGCATTGTTTCCCTCAAGGCTGTTTCTGCAGGATTTCCTATATAACCTATTCACAGAAGCGGCATTATGTGTAAAAGATAAACAATAGGCACAATGCGAGCTATCGGCGAACAGACACAGGTAGGCCTAATGCGCTGAATTATTAATAAACAATGGCCACACTTGTTATGATTGGGCCGCAGATGCACTTTATGTTGTGAAGGATGAAATGCATAATTAATTCAATATAACCAGGGTGGTTAATAGGCAGGCCATGTGCCACGTCTACGGGTTTGACTTGGAACAATGTCGTGAGCAGCCAGAAACTAATTGACCGCAGTTGAGTCCCGCTGACTCTGGCAGGTTCATTTTTTTTCTTGGGCTTCGGGACTAGATCAATCAATGGCCCACGAGGCAGGAAACCTGCAGGGCAGCGGCAATTAACAGAACCCCAACATGACGCAAAGGACACATTAAGGGGAGAAAACTTGTTTGTTCATTTTTTTTACAAGGGTAGAAGAAAATGTTGCATAGTGTCGATGTTTATTTTTATAACATTTTATAACATGATTCAAAGCATAGCTGCCCTATAGTCCATTATGCAGCCATGTATATATTGTAGAGGAACGCCTCAATAATAGGCTTGATACACTGAGTGATCACTGTGCATTAGGCGAAAGACCACTTTTAAGTTTTCCTCATTAAAAGTAGCTAAGCATGCAGGCTGCTTACTCTGGACCATGCATTTAAAGGGGGTCTTGGGCTTACTTGTGGGACAGCTTTCACTTGGGTACTAAATAAAAGTGAAGGAGGAAGGATGTGTATGTGAAATTCAAGCTGGGGCCTGGCTTCAGAAAGGTTCGTCACCATTTAATGAAAAGCTCAACCCCCTAAAAAACTATTCCCCAGCATCTAAAAGTATTAAAATATTTTAAGCCTTTAGTCGCTTACTTATTATTTTTTCCCCCACTGGGCTGCAACTCTAGGATACGGGCGCCGCCATCTTTCCTCAGAAGCATCACATACTGAGGAGAGGAGAGAGGGTTGGGCAAGTGCAGGGTTGCGGGTTATAGCTGTGGGTTGCACAGACAGAGCAGAGCTGGGGTCAGGAAAAGGTCAGCAATCCTAGAATGAAGAGTGGCACATTCAGAAGACACTTCCTGTCTGCAGGCAGCCTGAAACTGCATGCGGCGCCATCCTGGATGTTGAAAGGTTAAAAAAACACAATAGGTGCAGATAGGATGATTCTTAATGTGGGCAATCTGTATGTAGGGGGTGAGGAAAACATACAAAAACTCTTATTCAGGGTGAAGGTCCACTTTAAGCTTAGTCCAGACGATTCCGAGTGTGAACCTAGTGCCGTGCAGTACTTTCTGTGGATGAAGCAGGTAGGACCATAGATGGCGGTCAAAATGTGAGGCCTTTGTCTAATATCAGGGGTTACTCTGTATCTGGCATGTTGACTATTACTGAGCTAAAGAACGCACTATTAACAAAATGTAAAGGTGTTGAGATGCATAATGTGTTTGAGGGAGTAGTATTATGAGTAGTGATATGTTGGAGAGGGGTCCATACGGCCAAAAGCCCTCCGATATCCAGCCCCTAAGTCCCCAATATCTAGCAATCAGCCCCTGAATACCTAATACAATTACTCCAGCTCCCGCTGCCCTGCCTCCCGCCCCCGGACCCCTTCCCAATGCACAAACTGTTTAATAAAATACATTTAAAAAATTACCATCTTTCGGTATCTCCCTCCTCCTGTCCCCTTCCAAGCGGTGTCCACTCCTTGGGTCCCCCGGGTCTGGGGCTCCCTCCTGCTGTTGCAGCCACTCTGTAGTAGAGGGAAGGCATCATGCTAACGCCTGGTCACTTGGGAAAGAACTTTTTATACTAAAGAAGTGGAGCCTTTATGGAATCCCCCATGTGACCGATGACATCACTGGAGACATGGAGTAGATTTCCTGAAGAATATTTTATTATCTTACAGTTTGTGAACTGTATTATGTGTATCCAATTACCAATAAAGGAATAAGTAGCGATCAGTCATTCATGTCATCTGGGATTACAATACCTAGAAAGAAACAATGTCCTTAATAGCAGAGGCCCTGGGAAGTTTAAGAACCCCGGCCCGTGGCGGAGAACCATTCCTGAATACATCAGACGCCCCAGGCGGTTCATGAACCTTGGGCCGCGGCGGTAAGTGCACATTCCTCTATTTCCACCGATATTGGTTCAGAGATTACTGTTTTATTTATTTATTTGTATATCGCTGTACTGTGCACTATTGGGGCCCATTTGTGCCCATTTCAATATAATATGAGCTGTATTTAACTAAGTTATATTATTCAACTTAGAACATTTAGAGGATAATAAAATCATTGACATCAAATAATTGTGCCACTGACCTCCTCAAACAATTACTTCCCAAGTGCACCTTAGATCTGAAAGTTGACATTGAAACCCAATTTTGTTTTCCCAACAAAATTTGACCCCTATGCCAGTTGACATTTAGTGGTGACAAGCATGGCAGATGGGTGACATTGCTGAATGATTTGATCCTGGCTCCCAGATCCTGGCTTTATCTGGAATGGGGTGAACCAGACCCCATCAGAAAGATCAAGGTCAAATCTAGCTTCGGGATGGATCCGAGGCCAATCACTGATTATAATGAAGCTTTGTAGCACAGACTTTATGGCAAGCTTTGCAGTGAAGCTGCAGTTACAAAATTAGTATCAAACAGTATCACAAAGCAAATGAAGGAGCATCTTAAAAAGCACAGCTTGTGCAGCTGCCTGAGCCCTACCCGCGCAGAGCAGCTTCCTTTTCTTTGTAGAAACAGATTCGGCTCTTTGTCATCTCAGCTTCTTTGGTTATTTTCTGATAAATCTTTATTGTATATACTAGTCCACCACCAGGGTCTGACTAGCCATAGGGAGATCTGTGAGAATTCCTGGTGGGCCACAGTGCTTTGGGTCCCGACTGGGCAGCTGCTTATAAGTCCTCCATTCAATCCCTACCTCTCTTATTCACTCTCAGCCCTGCCCCCCCCCCCCGTATATACCTTCAAGAGAGACCATCAGCAATCCTGTCCATGATCTGTCCCTGCAATGCTACAGACTCTGCCTTGAAAAACACTTGTTAACTGGAAGCACATTGAGTGTATACAGGGCCGCCATCAGGGAGGGACTGGCGGACCCAGGGTTTCTGGGCCTGGGCACGAGTGCTCCAAGGGGGGCCCAGCTCTGCCCTTGAGAACTACTCTCTGCTAAGACACAAATAAAACAAAAAATAAACTGTAGGAGCAAAAAATGTCCCTTCCACCCACCCAGGTTTCTTTCCGTTCTCTCAACTTGGGATGCCCCATTTTGTGAAGCCCTCGAAAAAGCCTGTAATCCCTTGCCCTTCCCTGGTATATGCACGGGCTCCCGTCCAATGAGAGCCGTCTCATGTGACTATAACATTCGGCAAGTGGTTCTGACTTCAATGGGGAGTACGTGCCGCTTTCCCAGCTGAATAGCTGGAAACAATAGGAGACATTTGTCAAATGACATCGGCAGAGGGCTGTCGTTGAACAAGAGCCCCAATTGCCGCTGGACCAGGGGAGGGTAAGTGATTAGCGGAACTCTAGAGGGTGTCACATAGCAGAGCATCCAGATTTGTGATGCCCCGGGGGAAAGCCAGGGGCCAGCATTCCAGGGCGGCTGCAGGAGGGTTTTCTTCTGCTTTAAAACAGACAAAAAGCTTGACCTCATTCCCTACCACAAGGCATCCTAATTCGGAATTTCACCTAATGAGAGCCGCATGCTATGACTATTGCCCTTATTCATCAAGCGATAGCGCCAGGTAGTGTCCGACGAGCGCCAGGTAGTGGCAGCTAACGGCGACTACCGACTCAAGTACGCCCGGCGGCGGTCACAATGACGCATTTATCAAGCAAAATGAGGCTAGCGCCGGCGAGAGCGACGGCTAGCGCGGCATTCATCATGAAGCCGCCTGGACCGAACAGCGCCGCTGCAAATTCCCTCACAGCGCCAGGTATGAGCTGTCGCTCCCTGGCGATGTCCAATGCATTTCAATGGAGCAATCTATAATAAATCATGATTAATTGGTAATATTTTTTTTATTAATTTTTTTAATGTCAAAAAATCGGAGAACACTTCTGCAATGTTAGGATTTATTTTTAAGTCAAAAAAAAAAAAAAAAAAAAAATTATGTGCAGAATTGATCTAACAGGTCTGAGATTAATGTATTCATATAACAAAATGATTCTAAATACATGTATAATGTTACATTCAAAAAATATGGTTGTTTAGGGGTTAAAAACTAGTTAATACAGATCGCCGCCAGCGCTCTGGGGTTTAAACAAGGAATGGACAGCGACAGCACATTCGGAGCGTGATTTTTTGATGAATATGAAGCTAGCCGTTCGCTCTGGCCATTCGTTGTCAGGCGCTCACATACAACGCTGGACCTGTGAAAAAGCGACCCCCCAGCCCGTATTCAACATTACCGCACACCGACTGAGTCGCTGTCATCAAGCTAATGCCGGCCAAGCACAGCGAATACTGGCTGGCGCTGAAAAAATCACGCTACAGTCGCTCATCTGTCGCTACCTGGCGCTATTGATGAATCGGCCTCCCCGTCATTTGGCAGGAGGCGCTCATTGACATTCAGATTAACTCAGGCGGGAGTGTGCGCACGGCAGGGGATGCGGGTTATGCGACAGTGTGCACTTCCCGCCTCAGCCTATCTGAATGGAAACAATGAGAGCCTGAGAAAATGACATAGTCACTGCAGGCAGCTTTCTTTGGACAAGAGCCCACACATGTGCCATTGGAGCCTGGAAAAGGTGAATTTTTATGGGTGAACAGCAGGGCATCCCGATTCAGTGGCCAGCACTGATATCTTTTAGACTCCAGACCGGACGCCTCTGGGTCAACTTATTTATAGAGGTTTTGCTCGAATTTAAGAATAGTAGTGTGAGCTTGAGGAAGTGCAGAATACATGGCTGGGTTGGTCGCACTATAATTGGTGTTCTGTTGTTGTCAACTTTGTACCAATAACTGGTTGTGTACTTTTTGCTACATTTGAGTTTCACAAATGTGATTTTGCAATTATATGTACGTTTTTTTTGTATTTTTTTACTAAAGATCATTATTATGCTGCTGAGATTTTGCATTGTTGAATCACTCATTTTTGCGGGTGCACTTTTCTTTTGCCTTATAGTAGTGAGCAGGTCCCTGGGGGCTGCTCTGTAGTGATGTGATGGGTGAGGTGAGCAGTGACTTACAGATATAGAATTTCTTAATCTCAGGAGCTTAAAGCGGACCTTCACTCTGAATAAGAGCTTATCTTATATGTTTCCCACACCCTGTACATACAGATTGTCCATATTAAAAATCATCCTACCTGCATCTACTGCATGTTATGAGCCTTTAAACATCCAAGATGGCGGCTTATGGAAGCCGCCATCTTATCAGGCAGCCTGCAAACAGGAAGTGCCTCCTGACTGTGCTGCTCTGCATTCTGGGACTGCTGACCGTTACCTGACCCCAGCTCTGCTCTGTCTGGGCAAAGCACAGCTATAACCTGCGCCCCTGTACCTTATCCCACTCTCCTCTCCTCAGTAAGTGTGATGCTTCTGAGGCAAGATGGCGGCGCCCGTATCCTAAATTCCTGAACAGAGTTGCAGCCCAGTGGGGGAAAGAATAATAAGTTAGTGACTAAAAACGTAAAATATATTAATTTTAGATGCTGGGGAATCGTTTTTTAAGATTTTGGGCTTTTCATTAAATCACGCTGAAGGTCCGGTTTAACTCAACTAAACTGCACCTGCCCTTATCAGCCTGGGAAGAGCAATGGACCAATATCGAAGGGGTTGGTGAACTGGCCCCTAGCCATAGGGGTTGGTGAACTGGCCCCTGAGCCCTGGGTTAACAGCCCCATTGTCTGGTGCCCGGGAGAGGGGGGCACAAGTTAAAAAAAAAAAATAAAACAAATCAAAAACAAAAAACTTGCCATCATTTGTGACATGGCATATTTCAATGTAAAAATCTATGACTCACATACTGTCATTCATTTCATCCCTGCTGATGCAAGAGTCAAATTAAAAACTTTCATGTGCAATGTAAAAAACTGGCAAGCAAGATCCCACCATATTCCATGTGGAAAATATTGGGGTGTTCTCGGAATCACCCACCACCCGAATGTTTTCCCTTTAGAGTTGATGTGAGTGTGTTCAAGCCTACACTGTGCTAAATGGACCCTCTAGTATTGGATACCTCTAATGACTGAAGATTTGTATATTTATTTGTGAATAAAGAGTATTGTTTCTATCAAATTAGATAAGGTTTTTTTTGGAATATGATGAGTTTCCTGTTTTATTAATTTGACAATTTGATACCTTACACTTAGAACATTGCTCCTTCCTCCTAACTTGAAGCAGATTATGATTTTAGCAGAGGCTTCGTAAAGCTTTATGCGTTTTTTGGCAATGTTTCTCACAATGTGTTCTGTAATTATCAGTAGCCTTTAATTGAGTGTAACAGCCCCCCTCCCTCCCACCACCCCAACAGAATTCTGGAGATTATGGAAGGGCCTGTCTACTTCAATCACGCTTATGCACATCCTTCCATTTCCATGTCCAATGTTCCTAGCAGACACGATGCGGAAAAAGCAATATCTCCTCTCCACACTTGAAAATGTTAAAGTGCGCCTTGCACAAGCTAAGAGGAGGCAGCGGATGGGGAGATGACTATTGCAAAGTACCACTTACCAACAGAACATATGCAGCCCATGGTAAAACTGGCACCTTCACTTCACAAACAGGATCCCACCCCAAATCCCCTGACCCCTGAGAGGAGGATTAAAGCCAGAGTAAACATAATTAAAACATGCATCATGGGCCAAGGATAAAAAAAAACCCACAAACACTCGAAGAGTTGAATAGTTCCTTTTGTGTAATGCCTATTATTTTTTTGGTTTATTTATATAGCGCCATCTTCTTCTACAGCGCTGTACAAGTTGTTACATTGCACTAGTAATAGTTCAGGTATTAATAATGTCTCTAACTTGCTCTCCTTCTGCCCCGCTGTGTGAAACCCCCCCCAGGTTGCCCCATTCACTTACCTCATTTCCCACTATCCCTATAGCAGGGCGCGTAGCCGCGCCAGACACGCTCCCGTTTAGAGGGAGGCGGAGAATGCGGCCAGCAGCAGAGCCACTGCTCTTAGATGCGCCATGGGACCGGAAAGTGGTGAGCAGGTCTCGGCGTCCTGGGGGGTTTCACACAGCAGGGCACTTCCGATTGGGGGAAAGGACCAAAACCCAGGATAGTTAAAATCCAGGGTTTTGGTCCACTTTAAAGGAAGGAGGAATGAAAGCAGGGTCTCATCACCTGGTTGTTTTTTGGTGTTTTATTCACATCACGTTGTACATATAAATATTAAACGCCATACAGACATATACCAAATACTAAAGTCTAAATCGTGTGTTGGAAACTTTTGTTTAAATTTACAGTGTATACAATTACAAAGTATCCTGATTGGTATCTCAGGAAAGGTGACACGCTATGCCGTAGATTGCGGGTCACATGGGTGCTCTCTATAACTCAATGGGTAGTCCTTCTTGGTTCTAGGTAGTTTTTTAGATCTGGTTTTCACCCTGACACCTTTCGCCTACCAGGCTTCATCAGAGGTTGTTATATATTCATTTGAATGTGTTATTCTGCTATCTGCACAAACAAGTTAACATGTGTTTCCTCTGCATTTCACTACCGCCACATTAGACTGCTGAAAATATTTTACCCTAAACTAGCTAAATTGGTGGCCATTGTAAATCAGAATCTCGGTGCTAAAACTCTAGGGCAAACTCTATGGTTTCCAACTGGGGGTTAGATTGGGGGACATTCTCCTACTCCCAAAGGGTGTGCCAGATGGCCAAGTCAAAAAGCTGCAGGGGGAGTTTCTTAGGATGATTGTGTTGCTGGCAGAAGAACTTGTATTGTTGGGCCAGTATTTTGGGGCATAGATGGCCATTGTATGAGTGTACACACGCCCGGAACGGTGAGCTGCCCTAATTACGGGGCCTGGGGGGCAGTTGGAGGGTTAGGTGCCTTGCTCAAGAGCACTTCAGTTAAAAAGGAATATCAGGGGAGGTTAAAACCTCCCCCAAACCTTACTGAACTGTTCCCGCCCCCTCCAGTTTCACATTTGGGCACTATTTACTAACCTCGCCGGGGGATCCATCTTCTGGGTCGCTCAGATTCTGGGTGACCTTCTGACAGGTGGTGCCATCTATCAGGCATTGCCCGCACAGTCCCCAATCTCATGCCTGCATATGAATGGGATGCAATGGAGCTGCCCGAAAACCCACTAGACTTCGCTGAGCGCCGCGGGACATTGAAGGGGTGATTATCAGGCCCTGAAGCAGCCAGATGTCACTGCAGCAGGCATCGATGATGTTCAAAAGGTAAATAGGGGGCAGATGAGAGGGGAATCGGCCCCTTTTTATTTTAGGTCCGATATTCCTCTTTAAAGTGGCTCAAAACCCAGCTCGATGTCCCGGGCTGATCGTTTCCCTCCCCCCGGTCCGAAAGCGCATGCGCGGGCTGCATCCCTGCTATCCCTTTAACAGGGCGCATGCCTGTGCCAGGCATTTGTAAATGGCAATGCCTGTACCACATGGTTCCTGTTAGAGGGGGATGCGGCCGCCAACGCGCTCAGAGCTGCTGGCTTTAGACGCCGTCCTAGATGGCGTGATATCAGAGGCTCCGAGCACGCTGAATGGACGAGCGGCCACACATGCATCGTAAGACCGGGATGAGGTGAGTTTCTTGGGGTGACCTCGGGGGTTTCACACAGCAGGGAAAGAGGAAAGAACCGAAATCCAGGATAGTCAGGATAGTGGGTTCTGGTCCACTTTAAGTCCCAGCTGGGAAATTAACCTGCCACCGTCTGGTCACTACTTTGTTACCATTAGGCCGACACTGCCCCTTTAGGACCTCTAGCCTCCGGGGAATGTCAGTATTAGTGGAGAAAGAGACTTGAGATAATTCCAAGAAAAAAGGCTCACAAACTCTGTTCTAGGGTATTATGGGAAAGGGAACTGAAGGCTGAGAATAATAAGAGCTGTTTGCTTCACTGACTGGAGTGTCAGTTTAACATTTCTCAGGTGTGTACTATTAATATCCTGTCCCCTTAACAAATAAATGAATTAATATCTCCCTCCTTAGCAACGCTGCTTTCATTGTAAACTAATAGCCTGCATAGCTAGTAGTATTAACAGGAAGTATTGTACATTTTTTACAGGAAATTAAAAACCATTTTCCCCATTGATGTCTTTCCTTATCCCCCGCATGAATCATCTGCCGCATTCCACCAGCCGTGGCTGCGCTTTGTGCCTGCGTGAGAGCGTATTGCGGGAGACATTCCATCTGCACGCCGAGCGCCAGAACCCTTTTCTTTATCACAATGCCGAAGTGTTGTATTTTTTCTGCACTAGAAAGCAATTGTAGCAGCGACTAAACACTTCTAAAGGACAACGTTAACTTTTCACAAATGTCCTTCAGGGCTTCAATCTCTCCGTGAATTCCAAGATGAACGAGCGAGTACAGATGGTGCTTTGCAGTCTCTGAAATCTCACACCGAGTAGTTGCCATCCTCCGCTCCGCAACCCGGCCGCTGATGGAAAACACAAGCCGGCTCCTCGTACCCAGCTGCTAGAACATGTTTGCGCGTGAAGTACGGGTGTTTATGGCATCGCCGAACAAAACTGGCTGGTGTACACATTTATAGCAATGTGTTACGGCTACATTAGATGTATTTTTAGTTTAATTTAGCATTTATTGAAATTGTCATGAAGAAAGATCCAGTACAAAGAATCAGACAAAGGGTAGGTAATACAATGTAGAAAGTACAGACTTCACCGTACAGCCAGCAGCAAAGAAATCGACATTTCAAAAGCTTTTTCTACTTGCTTGTACTGTACAGACTGTTTGATGGTAAGCAAAAAGCAGTGTCACAGTCAGTGTCAGACTGGCTCAACAGAGGATGCTCCAGTGGGCCCCAAGTTCTGACCCAGGACCACCATCGGAGCAGTACTATACTATAATAAAACTACTATAGATGGTCCCCTTATGTTTGCGCACACATTTAACCCATCTGTGCAGTGAGTGTGTACATACCGTAGGGACACCTCACCCCCCCCTCTGGACAAATAGAGCTTGGGTTATTTTTATTTAGGGGATAAAGCAAAAAAAGTGTAACTCAAAACTAGTGAAAGTGTCCCAAAAAAACATGCGTGGTATCCACCGTCTCGTGCCCGTCACCGGTATCACAAAACTCTTACCAGATCATAGAAAGGGTAATTGCATTTAAATAAATTGGTGCAGGCCCCTCCAATATAGACGTCTAAGCACTCCAGATAATATGGATGATGGTTACTCTCAAATATAGGAAATCGGGGTGGCCATGATTTCAGCTCTCCCTTAATGTAGTTGTGTGGCTTAAGATGTTAAACTTCAATGCCACAATTCCAAATGGGCCAGAGGAAGACTCCAATGACATGTAAAAAATATGCAAAGAAAAAAATCTAGTGCAACACTGCTAGGTATAGACAACCTGCTTTAATGCCACAAAAATATACTCACAAACACACAAGATAAATTCAGCATATCAAAACTGCGAACAGCTCTCACCGCTCCCGAATGATGTAACTTGTAAGTGTAAAAAAAGCGCTTCCAATAGTGAGGGAAGCCCGAGCCTCCAACGTGTTTCGTCGCTCATAGGCGACTTTAACTAGGATGCTCGGCGCCACGGCACAGCTGGTATTTGGACTTGAGTCATACACGTTGAGCCGACCACTTAGGGTGAATTATTATTTAGCGCAGTATTTGTCAATTATTTTGTTTGACTATTTTTTAAAAACTAAGTGTAGTTACATGGTTAGGCCACTGAAGGCAGCATAAGATCAGAAATTAATATTTATTCTCATGGTTAGGCAGGAAGCACTTTGATACTACAGGATAAGTCAAAGGGCCCTGTTAGTAGCAAAAAAGTAGTCTAGCATGAGAGACATAGGGCTCTGAGGCTAATGGTAAAAACAAAGTTGATTAGAGGAGGACAGCAAGGGTTGTTGTTGACTGCATCGACAAGTGAAGGGAACACAGAAGACCTGCATAGCAGAGAAAGAACCCAGAGTTGTACCACCGAAAAGGTCCAGAGAGAGAGCTTGAGGAAACGCGCAGCGCAGTGCCTGTCCTGAAAGCCTTCTTGGAGAATATACTACATTCAGTATAGGTCCAAAACTTTCCTACCCTGCACCCCCTTTGCCACCTGAGATTACCCCCGCAGCCTGGGTTTTCCTGTGATCGTCTGAGAAGCCTAATCTGGTAGCGGCATTATTACTTTTTTAGTACAATCCTATGCAGAATTTACTTTGCACCCAGAATTATAGTAGGAAACCTGTGCTTATTCTGAAATAAAATAGCTGAGACTGATCCCATTTGGGGTACACCTTATAAGCTGTTATACCTTTGTGCCAGGATTAATAATCTTCACCTAACTTTGGTAAGTATCGCCACCCCTGCAACAGGTTACTGATGGGCTGCCCTAATTATGACACTCGGGGAGCAGTTGGGGGGGGGGTCATGCGCCTGGCTCAAAAGCACTTCATTCGTGTCTAATGGCTAGGAATCAAATCTGCCACCCTCCTCTGTCACAAGGCCGCTACCCTACCTTGCCTTACCATTTGTATAGTGTTTCTTACCTTTCTGACCTGCCTTAAATGTTCTCTGAGTTTGTTATTTTAATCAGTAGATTAGTAATTATATTTTTATTTTGTCATTAAACATCAGATATGTTTCATTATTACAATCCACTTGTGTTTTAGCTGAAGGGTGGGCCCCAAGGATACGTTTCTTTGGTGGGCAGCAAGAATGATTTTCTCTAGTGGGCCCTAAATGCTCCAGTATCTCCCCTGATAAAACTCTTTGTCTCTCAATTAGTGAATGCATGGTGGCCCCAGATAAACCTCTTTAACTAATATGGTAACTAATAAATAATATTAATTTTTATAGCACCAGCATATTCCTCAGTGCTTTACAATCAGAGTACAAACAGAACAATACACTACATAGAAACAAAAAAGTTTATCCATTGAAACAAAAGGAATGAGGACCCTGCTTGCAAGTTTACAATTTACGAGGAGAATGTGGGACATAAAGGGTAATATGTGCTTTGTGCCATGGTCCAGCCATCTTAGCAATATATATATATATATATATATATATATATATATATATATATTGTGGTAAATTGTATCAAAATGTCAGTTTCTTCCCTGCTTGGTTGTATAAAGCACAATCCGGCCCGGGTTTTCAGGACCCAGGTCACTTCCCCAATTCCCTAACGGGTTGTTACATGTTCTAAGGCCTCCACAAGTGTGCACGCTGATTACAGGAGAAACCTGTATAAGAAGAGAGCGCACGGCCTTTCCTTGGTTGATGACCAGCCTGTTGGAGTGACCCAGGCTGAGCTGCACCGTGGTGAAGGATAGCACTGGACATTGAGCAGAGGGCTGATACGCCCTGTAAAGTGGACTGGAATTGATCAGCTTGCTGGAGTACCCAGCCCAGGACTATTTGGTTGGTGAAGTAACCCTTTTTGCTTCCTGCATTTATGCTGCAACCGTTGGACTATCTACTGAGCTTTGCTGAATAAAAGCCGTTTTGCCATTCAAATCCATTGTTGTCACTGCTGATTGTTTGCCCGCTTACAATATATATATATATATATATATATTCTGTATGGGCCAGCCACAAGCTGATTTTGTGTTTCTAGGAGCAAATGTTGTGCAGAGTCTCTGATAATAGATCAGCTTCAAAGAAAAAATGTAGAAGGTTCGAGAAAAGTTAGATTAGGGGATGTGGTTGGCTACCATAAAAAGATGCTTTATTATGGAGTGTCTAAAACTCTTGATGTTTTGAATCAATCTAATTGTTGGGGGTAGGGCATACCAGAGAGTTGGTGCAACTCAGGAAAAGTCTTAAAGGTGGGAGTGGGAGGTTCGGACAAAGGTGGATGTTAGTTGTTGCTCATTTGCAGAGTGCAGTGCACGGGTAGGGGAAGTTCACAGAGATTAGGGAAGACATGTAGGGGGTGCAGCACCACGGAGAGCTTTGTGGATGAGAAGTTAAAATGTATCCTATACTTTATGGCTAACCAATGCAATGATGGGCAGAGGGTGGAGGCATAAGGCTAGGTAACTATCTTTTTATCATCAGTAGTCAGAAAAGGAAAGGGAAAAACGGGATTTAAATGAAGAAATGTAGATAGAGAAATCAAGAAGTGGGTTTGAGGTACAGGAGAGAATGGCATAAGCTGAATTTGGGTTAGGAAGTGGAAGAAAAATAAGGAGACACGAAGGAGAGATAGTATGGAGATGAAATGATGGAGACAGACACGATGGCGCCTGCCCGCACATGTGTTCCCACTCTGCCGACACTGGCTGGTGTCAGGCAGCTCCGCTGCACAATAGCCACAGGACTGGCTGGGGGCTGTGGTACCACTGTGACAGGATGAGTGCCGCCTTTCACTAGGCGGTCATCTGTTGCTATGTGGCTGCCTGGGAGGAGAGACAGATCTGCCTCTCCTCGCTCTGACTGATGTCCCTGTTGCTGTCACAAGTCACTTACCTTCCCGGTCCCGTGGTGTCCTTGGTCGGCTGCTCAGCCGGCGTCCCCAAGTCCCGGTCGCCTGGCAGCTGCTGATGGTGTTCCCAAATAATTGTGTTTGTTTTGTGTTTGTGCCAATCATATTGGGACCCCTAAGGTCCCCGATTATGGAGGGCCCACTAATTCAAATATCAGCATTGAAGCTACTGTATTTAGAGTTTGCCCCAGGCTAGCACAGCCAATCATTATTGCTGAAAGGCTGTTGCACCCTCATTCCTTTGTTACAGAGACATTAGGCACCTTTGTCCCAGCCAACCGGTTGTCTGCAGATGAGTCAGGGCTACTGATAGTGGTACAAGGCTTATGACAGACTACTTATCGCCTCATATTGGGCTCAGTCATGAAGAGGGGGGACTGCCAGCTGTATGGAACAGCAGCACCACCACCATAGGAGGGCAAAGAATGGGGCAGAAATTTTTGCCTAGCAACAGCCATGGTCTAGAACAGTAGTCCTCAAACTTCCTCCTCAAGGGCCGAGACAGGCCAGGTTTTGCAGCTCTCCACGCTACTCCACAGGTGAATTAACTGGTGCTCAGACAGAGCTATAGCCCTAATTATTACATCTGTGCATCAGCATAGAGAGCTGCAAAACCTGGCCTGTCTCGGCCCTTGAGGAGGAAGTTTGAGGACTACTGCTCTAGAAACACTGGATTCAGGGTTCAGGGCCATATACCGCTTTTCCTACTTAAATTTTTGGTGGGACCAGCAGACCCATATACAACTTCAACTGACATCTTATACCATTAGGAGCTATATCCCACCCCCCCCCCGCCATTCAGTCAGGTCCGGCGACATCCTGGAATGCCTCTGAAACCTTCCACAGAAGGATTGTGTCCAGGTAGTGCTTGGCTGCCTCTGCTTACGAATGGTGGACAAGCGCCAAAAGAATCCTCGAGTGTAAACACATCATGGGACCTGATCTTGGAAATTGGGGTGTGTTAGAACACCAGACCCAGATAAACCAGCTGCATGGGAGAAAATATGAGTATTCCTTTTTTTTGGATGAACAAGGCTATTAAGGTTGCTTCTGCCAAACCAATAAACGCGAAAAACCAGTGGTATAACTTATGCCCTTATTCATCAAGCGATAGCGCCAGGTAGTGTCTGACGAGCGCCAGGTCCCGCCAGCTAACGCCGGCTACCGACTCAAGTACGCCCGGCGGCGGTCACAATGACGCATTTATCACGCTAAATGAGGCTAGCGCCGGCGAGAGCGACAGCTACCGCGGGATTCATCATGTAGCCGACTGCAACGAACTTCGCCGCTGCTAATCCCATCACAGCGCCAGGTATGACCTGTCGCTCCCTGGCGATGTCCAATGCATTTCAATGGAGCAATCTTTAATGAATCATAATTAATTGCTATTAATGTTTTTTTTTTTTTTTTTATTGTCAAAAATTCTGTGACCACTTCGGCAATGTTAGGATTTTTTTTTAAGGTAAAAAAAAAAAAATGCTTTTGTGCAGAATTGATATTACAGGTCTGATATTAATGTATTCATATTACAAAATGATTAGAAAAACTTGTATAATTTTACAATCAAAAAATATGGTTGTTTGGGGGTTAAAAACTATTTTACACCCATCGCCGCCAGCGCTCTGGGGTTTAAACAAGGAATTTACAGCGCGAAAACATTCGGAGCGTGATTTGTTAATGAATCTGCAGCAAGCCGTTCTGGCCATTCGCTGTCAGGCGCACCCATACAACGCAGAACCTGTGAAACAGCGACCCCTAAGCCCGTATTCAACATTACCGCACACCGACTGAGTCGCTGTCAACAAGCGAACAACGGCCAAGCACAGCGAATACTAGCTGGCGCTGTGAAAATCACGCTACTGGCGCTCATCTGTCGCTACCTGGCGCTATTAATGAATCGGCCTCCCTATGTGACGGGGCCCTGCCATGGTGCCAACATTATAGTGGGCCTGTTCACAGCTCATAGAGTTGGATGGATGGATGCAGTTGGACAACTAAAGACTGAAACAAAAGAGACAAATGCTGCTTCCTTTTAAATGATACCAAAAATAAGGTGGAGGAGCAACAATGGGCATTTAATCAACAATGATTAAATGCCCTGAACTTCTGGGCCCTCGGTGTGGTTGCACCCCCTCAAGTTATGCCCCTGCCAACTAGGCACATGAGCTGGGAGTATATTTACCTCACTATCAGACATACAAATAAGTGGCCACAAACCTTTATACAATATTATTTTACTAATGCAGTAGTAATACAGAAGGAAACTAATGATACAGCTCCTACAAATATAGTGAAGCTATTTTTCTCCGCTCTCTCTATGTACAAGAAAACTGAATAAAGCACCAAGGCGGCAACACATGATAAATCCGCATTTCCCCATCCAATAGTTCCTTATAAACACAATTAGTTCTTCTGATTACCTGCCGCCACTCTGCATAATGGCGAGGGCAATTTTACATGAAATTGACCTTCTCTGGGCGCAGGAAGAAGACGAGGATAATTTGGCTTTCTCGCCGTACCTTGCCTCCTATCAGCGCTGAAATCAGTTGCTGATGGGTTTCATCTCCCCGCTGGATTCCGCCAAGGCGCTCCTGGGACTCGGAGAAGCACTGGCTGTCGACAGAGTACGAGGAGCAGATGGATGTTGATCTGCAATTAGAGTGGGTGCCTGCCACAGCTTAATGGGACTTTTCCTCGGGCTCTTGCTACAATGGAGTGTAACAGCAGAGGGACAATGCATGCACAATGAGCGCTGGCTCTGCACCAGACTCTGATCTGTACCTGCTTCCGCTGCCATGCAATGAGGCAGAACATGAAGTAATGATCACCGGCAACTGCAATAAACCCCACAGCAGCCAATCACAGCACAGCCAGCTGCGGATGCTTCTGTAACTTTTTGTTTAGCCAAGAAGGAAAGTGAGACTCAAATCTTAGCTGGAGTTGGGTTTTGCTTACTTTTTTAATACTTTGTTTTTTATCATTACTGCAGGATAAGTAAACAGTGTTCAGCCAGGTAGGTCCCTGTAGAGTCCTCGCACATGAATTATTACAAATGCAGAAAGAAGCCATTGCAACAACATACCAAGAATAACAGATGCAGAAAAAGGGCAGGCAGATCTGTGGTGCGAGAATAAACAACGGGTAGGAAGGCCGAGTGGCACTCAAGAACTTAGCCATGTGGCCATTGTCATCCCTAAGCCCAATGCCTGTCCTTGCATAACAATTGTATTCAGGAGGTTCGTTGGCGAATGGGTGCAAAGGCTAGTGTAGGCCCAACTGTAATACAAAGAAAAGCCAGCAAGACACATACAGCAAGACAGTCCAAAGCATAAGCCCACATTTTGGTATAGTCATTGTAGTCCATTTCCAAGGCAAACTCACAAACATGCAGCAAAGCAGAAGAAGGTGGTGAAATAGAGCTCATGAGCCAATCAGATGGCACCATGTGACAGCTAGCCCTGTCTGACATCATAGCTGATGTCATCTGTAATACTAAAAGATGTATTACTTCTTTTAAGAAGAAACTTAGTGATATGTTATGAAGAAACTTAGTGATAGAACAAGGGGGCACAACCTAAAGTTAGTCGGAGAGAAGACCAGGAGCAATGTTAGAAAATATTATTTTACAGAAAGAGTAGTAGATGCTTGGAACAAACTTCCAGCAGAGTTGAAAAATCGCCAGTCACTGAATTTAAAAATGCCTGGGATAAGCACACATCTATCCTAAGATAAAGAGAACATACAGTATACACATAAGGGCAGACTAGATGGACCGTATGGTCTCCTTCTGACGTCAACCTTCTATGTTTCTATGTAAAAGGGTAAACAAAAGGCAATTCCCTTACTAATTAATAATTAGTCAAGTAAACCTACGGCATGGCACACTCCATTCCCCCCCAGCACCTTCGCAGAATCAAGTGGGCACTGCCGCAGCCTGCAGAGGCACGCTGGGTTTCTAAGCAACCAGACCTCAGCCCGGCCAAGCAAAGCAAAACAATCACTGCATATCCTGGCTGGCACATCTGCCTAGCAACAAGTGGCATGGGTCTCACTAGCGGCATGTCACCAGGCAGACCTGTCCAGGATGGAAATGTACAGGGCTGGTCCACCTGGTGACAGGAACAAATGTTGCTCTGAAACGTTGGGTTATGCTTTGGAGTGTCTTGCTGCACCTTTTTGCATGGAATACAGAGGTTTGTTGTATATGGTGCTGGTTTTTGTGCTGGCTTTTCTGTGAATTTCTAGACTACATTTTAAGGTGGGTCTTCCAAACGTTATATCAGGAGCACCAGCAACACCAAAGGCACTTTTTGATGTATTTCCAATGGATTGTCAAAAGCTACATTAAAAAAGTTTTGTTTATCATGGCATGTCCATATTACTCCTATGAACATGTACCATCATAACAGCATATGACAATAGGAATTGACACCCTAATAGCAGCCGCTGTCCATGGTGCTGAACTTACCTTAAAGCGGACCAACACCCAGGGGGGATCGGCCCGGGAATCTATAAGATTCCCGGGCCGATCAGATCCCTCCCCGCGGGGCATCCGAAATCGGGATGTCCCACGGGGTGAAACCCCCCAGGAAGGGAGGCGGCAGCGGAAGCGCTCTGCTTGTCCGGCGCTGCCTCTCGCTTGTCCGCCGGCAGGGATTGGCTGCAGCGGTCACGTGGGAGCGGAGTGAGGTGAGTTTTCGGGGCTTTCTGGGGGGTTTCACACAGCGGGGCACCCCCGATCGGTCCACCAAAGTGGACCAAAACCCAGGATAGTCAAAATCCTGGGTGTTGGTCCACTTTAATGGGCTTCAGACGACCTTGTATTGGAGTTGTATTTTTGTGCATATATGGCCATTGTATGCTTGCACCCACATTCAAATGTTTCCTCCGCTATTAGCCCATCTGTGCATTGACACAAATACCAGCAGCAGTGCCCGGATTGTTGGGTTGCCCTAACCACGGTGGCCAGGGAGCAGGGGGTTAGGTGCAGTCTTGGCTGGGAATCAAACCTGCAACTCTACAGCCACAAGATTCCTTGACCACTAGGCCACTAATGCCTCCTGGAGACACCAGAGATCAAACCCATGGCCTGGAAGCTGCTGTCCATGGTGCTGAACCATCTTAATGACCTGAGGCCCTTATTTAAGAAGGGATAGCGTCAGCTAGTGGCTGGTTAATGAGAGGTAGCGACAGGTAGCGACTGGTGAACGCCGGACACGGCACGCAATTACACATTTATCAAGCAGAATCTGTTTAGCGACTGGGATAGCGCCATGTAGCGTCTGATTCATCATTTTCACAGCCTCAGCGAACAGCGCCGGCGTTCATCCTTGCACAGCGCCAGGTATGACCTCTCGTTACCTGTCGCTCTCCCATACATTTAAATGGACGAACCTTTTCTTCTCTTTAAACGGGGTGTTTGTTTTTTGTTTTTTTTCAAAAAATCACAATAAAAATTCTGTGACCTCTTCTGGCATTGAATAAGCATTTTTTTTCACAATTTTTTCATATTTTATATATTACTTCAGAAATGACATTACAGGTCTGCCATTAAAGTGTTCATGTTACAATGTTGCTACAATGTAATTCCATATGTTTTTGCTTTGTTACTAGTTGATAGATGCTGAAAAACTTTAAACACACCGCCTCCTGCGCTCTGGGCTTCAAACAAGCATTTTTCAGCGCCAGAGATTTGTGAGGCTGTTTTTTTGCTGAATATGGTGTGAGTCGGTCGCTATGAGCAGTCGCTAACATACGCTCCCATACAGCGCTGTACTGGTCAAATAGCGACTCCTCACAATGTATTTAACATTACTGAACAGCGACTGAGTCTCTATAAAGTAGCGACACACGGCTAAGCACAGTGACTACTAGCGGGCGCTCTGAAAATGCCTGCTACTGTCGCTACCTGGCGTTAGTGATGAATCAGCCTGTTAGTTTTGGTCTGGTTGGAAAGAAAGACCTGCAAGGTTTGGTTATGTAAAGAGCACTTACTCATCCTCCGCACCATAGTGGCCTCATGACCACTGCTTCCCCCACTTCAGAATAAATGTCTCCTAACTTTTGGCAAAAGCCTGAATTGGTCTTATACTGTATATGAATGTTTCTTTGCACTGAGCTTAGTGTGCTGGCCCAATGGGATTAGCTGCACAGCCACATAATTAGGAGTGCATGGTACCCTGCAAATGTTGCCGACTAACCACACAGGGTACTGGGATGTCACATGACCAACACCAATGAGCATGATACTTTAAACACAATGCATGCTTTACAGCAACTGGGCTGTGTGTGTGGAAGCTTTTATTTCTGAAATAAAGAAGAAAACCGTCCTTATTTTTCTGAGATATTTTAAGGCAAGTTTACTGGATCAGGAACTAAGAGGCCGATTCATTAATAGCGCCAGGTAGCGCCAGATGAGCGACTGTAGAGTGATTTTTTCAGCGCCAGCCAGTATTCGCTGTGCTTGGCCGGCATTAGCTTGATGACAGCGACTCAGTCGGTGTGCGGTAATGTTGAATACGGGCTGGGGGGTCGCTGTTTCACAGGTTCAGCGTTGTATGTGAGCGCCTGACAACGAATGGCCAGAGCGAACGGCTAGCTTCATATTCATCAACAAATCACGCTCCGAATGTGCTGTCGCTGTCCATTCCTTGTTTAAACCCCAGAGCGCTGGCGGCGATGTGTATTAACTAGTTTTTAACCCCTAAACAACCATATTTTTTGAATGTAACATTATACATGTTTTTAGAATCATTTTGTAATATGAATACATTAATCTCAGACCTGTTAGATCAATTCTGCACATATTTTTTTTAATTTTTTTTTTTACTTAAAAATAAATCCTAACATTGCAGAAGTGTTCTCCGATTTTTTGACATTAAAAAAAAAAAAAAATAATAATACCAATTAATTATGATTAATTATAGATTGCTCCATTGAAATGCATTGGACATCGCCAGGGAGCGACAGCTCATACCTGGCGCTGTGAGGGAATTTGCAGCGGCGCTGTTCGGTCCAGGCGGCTTCATGATGAATGCCGCGCTAGCCGTCGCTCTCGCCGGCGCTAGCCTCATTTTGCTTGATAAATGCGTCATTGTGACCGCCGCGGGCGTACTTGAGTCGGTAGTCGCCGTTAGCTGCCGCTACCTGGCGCTCGTCAGACACTACCTGGCGCTATCGCTTGATGAATAAGGGCATAAGACAGCAAGTGGTGTGTCCATCCAGAGGGTAACAGTGACTACACCGAAACTCTAGCACTGCGACTGAATGAAATGTTCCAAACTCACACTGCAGCAGTTACTCATCCACTGCCTGCATATGTCAGCTGCTCTAATCTCAGGAAAAACTTTTAAAGGAAAGTAGAAACTCTGATCAGTATAGGATATGAATCCTTTACATACAATCTAAGGACAATAGCGTGTGTGAATGAAAGGAAGGCGCGGGAATGTCTCTTGGGTAATTAAAAATGGCTGGATTGATTTATCAAACCTTGACGTCTTTGAACGGAAGATCACTTTCATGATGAATTAAATGAAGCATTAAAGGAAATGAAACATAAACAAAGCCCTTAAAAGGCCGCTGCAGCGACTGGAGTTGCACTAATTTATAAAATCCAGCATACCTGAACATCTATTAACACTGAATTTTATATGGAATACCGGAACATGATTTACATTCAAGCTTCTCCTCTCTGCTGAAACTACCGTCACATGTTGCAGTGGCACATTCTTATCAACAGCTTTTTTGAGGTGGAGCTGGAGTCAAACCAGCCAGTGCTTATCACTTGTGTTGTATGGCTGCCAGGTGACATGCAAATTGCTGCCATATATGCGACTCGTTAAATTGGACTGCCATACTAGTGCTTCTGCCATACAAGTGACTTTTTAAACTGGACCAACAGCCTTACACAACCCCCCCCCCCCAAATCTCACTTGCCTTGTCTGTATGCATAGCACTGATTCATTGTCACTACTTACACTTGCTATTGCATCGACTCCAAGCTGACTCAAAACATTGCTCCACCAATTTTCTCCTAGTCGTGGCCATCCTGGAGCACCCAGACGACTTTTCCTTTCCCAGCATCCCAGCCATGCAGCTACCTGGACTTAAACTGGACCAACACCCGTTTTTCCTTTGACGGGTGTTGGTCCCTCAGACAGAGAATAAGAACAATCTCAGGGGGGCATCCAGAATACTGAATCCCCCCATAACATAACCCCCCCCCGATATCTTCACCTTCACTTCAGGAAAGGAGTTCCGCAACTGCCCGCTGGCGCACACAGTGGGGCATTCCGGTGACCGGTACCAAGGACGTGCCCATGGCCTATGTAACCGCCCAGCAGCCAATTGTGGGACTCCTTTCCAGCACTGGAAAGAAGGTAAGGATATTGTGCGTTCTGGTGGGGGTTATGTTGGGGGGGGCTCCAGCATTCTGGATGCCCCCCAAGCGTATTCGCTATCTGTGGGGCCAGCACCCATTAAAGAAAAATGGGTGTTGGTCTCGTGTAACCAACAAGGAAAAGCACCAGGAATCCTCAGGCAACTCCACTTTGCAGGCCACTGGCAGATTCATAGGAAGGGGAAAATTAACAATGGCAGGAGGTACAAAAACGCAAACATCTAAATCATCCTGTGTATAAGCACTGTTCCCTGGAAAGGCATTGGTCTGGTTTTAGTATATTCAGTTGGAGCACAAGCCACATCTTGGAAAGAAAGTGACCAGAGGATAACAGAAAGGGCCTACATTGGGTACCTTTGACATTAATGCTTTGTCAGGGCCAGCTACAAGTTAATGCGGGCTCTTGGGCAATAGAGTCCTAATAGGTCCCATTGTGGTGTGTCACGGCACATGTATGGTAGATACGACTAAACATTTCATCTGCTCATTAGAAAGGTGATTTGTTCATTGTCACCTAGTTAGTGTTTTGGCTCCTTAGTTCTGGTTTTGAGAAGCAACAGACACCAAACATAAATAAGCTTAATGCAAAAAAACAGGTAAAGACGAATTGTACCCCCCATTGGCAGGATGCAAGCATAACATCCCATTCATCTAAGAATTTGCAGAGCATCAGTGGGAACCATCCCCAAACCATAAATTATTCCGCAGAGTAGGGTCAAATCCCAATTCCCAGCTAAAGTATTAATATGCAACATGCAAATAGATCCCCCAACATAAATATTTAAAGTTGAAGTGCAAAGTGCCAGCCGGGAATTGTGCATCATTATATTCACCAGGCTTCTGTAGTCAGCCTCCATCTCAGCCTCCTTCCTCCAGGAAGCACCAGAAAAGAGCTTTCCTGAGCTAAGCAGAGAGAGACCTGAGTGCAGGAGCCGGATAACTATAATACTCATTCAGCCTTTCAGCCTCAAATTCCCCAACCCCATGGCTTCTGCCATTTTGACCCTTATACCCCCCCACCGGTTGGTCCTGGGCACTGAGAACATTTAACCAAGTAAAGTGACCCCTCCCACTCGGTGCACTTTACTGCTTGAGTTATCATTAGTAATGTGCTTGCCGATTCTGCCCAGTACACCCCATCCGGGATACTGGCAACTTCTGAGAGGGACATGGACGTAGATTCCCATTCTCCATATCCCCCCATCCAGTGATTTCATCAGTCACATTGGGAGGGGGGGTTGTTGGGTCATTAGTCACATGGGGGGATTCTGTGGTATAATACCCTCCCTGCCCTGGTGCCCAGGTTTAACTTGGTGGAATGCCAAGGAAGGAGGAAGAGGCGACTGCAATAGTGGATCCCTGCTAGCAGCAGACCAGGAGGACCCGGCAGGGGCCAGATGAAGGTAGAGACGGCGATGATGAGTTCTTTTTTATTTCATTTTTTTCTTTAGAAACAGTATTTTTTGAAATACCGTTATATCAGTTCACTCGTGTGGTGGCTGAAACAACTGTATTTTGGTACTCCGAATGCTGGTTACTGGGGACTATCCAGTAGGAGGGCTTCCGCACCGAATTGCCACTTCACTAGCGATAATACAGATGTATGATGTGAGGTGTGAAATCATATATTTTAAATTTAGATTGATTTCTTATCAAAGTCTTATCTCAATGTTGCTTCTACTTGAACCCATTTCACAAAATGGGTGTCACTTGCCCAATTTCCAGTGCCCCCTTAACCAAAAATGTCCTACCTTTATCAAGCCCCCGATTGGTAGCGGATGGTCATGTGTGTCAGTGTTTCACTGGTAGGCAGATACCCAGAAGAGGACTAAGGACCATGTGGGCCAATTGAGGCGCTCTTTTTCAATGGGGTAGCATTAATAAAAGAAAGAAATCTTGGTTTGCAGAGGGTTAAGGTGCATGGGTGTTGTTCCAATTCAAACGCTTGGTTGGTCCCTACTGACACCATTCTCATTGAGCCACCCACCATGTCTTTAACTCCATGCCAAAACCAGCAACCACACAACAGATAAACAATGTGTATAGCAATCGTTGCTGGTGTAGGTGTTGATGTTTCTCAGCCTTTGTTTCACACGTTATGGCCATGTAGTGATGTATAAGCCAACTTGTTATGAAAAGCTGCCACTCTGGGGAATGCGTACGTCGCATTTCATTTCAAGGTTGGAATAAGCTGGAATAACAATAAAAAACAGTTGCCAATTGTTTGTATAATAAAGTTTTTTTTTCCTTTTACCTCTAATTATGCAACTTTTGTTTTGCAGTTGTATTGAAATGTAAAGCACGGTAACAAGGTCTCGCTCTGAATAAGCCTCAATGTCTCGTTCGGCTGCGCATCCAGCAAAGACCTTGCAATTTAAATTATACATAAACAATTGCAGATCAGACTCGTGGCTTCAGAGCTTGTAGGTATGTCAGACGGAGGCGGCAGCGCTCTTCTGGACCGGGGGAAAAACATGAGGCTCCGGAACAAAAAAAGGCAGACGCTACATAGAACCGAGACATACTGTACTCAGTGAAATGTAGTTTGTATAAGCTCTTCATCAAAGAAAGATAGGGGGGAGGAGGAAATCTAGATTACAGTTTGAACTGGTTCACCAATGGACCTGTAAAATAACTGTTATCTAAGGGATGAAAAGAAAAAAAAATCACTGGGCCTTGCGGTAAAATCCGCACCAAGGCCTTGTTCATTGCTCAGGCGATAACCTTCAGCAGCAATCTACAGCCATTTAATCAAATGTGCGATAGTGTTTTCTTTAAGTTAGACTTTAAAAGGCTCAAACGACACATAGAAGCATAAAGTGCATTCAAGGGAACAAACACATTTTTTTGAATAAATGAAATGCAAATCTGACAACAGGCTACATTATTTTCATTCTTCACAACCCTAAAAGGGGTCTATCGGGGGCAACCTGCTCCTCTGATCCAGCCACTATACCAGTCTTACCAGCAGAGATCCATTCTGTCTTCATCTGATCATATGGCTGGACTCATCTATGGTCTGCCAAAAATCAGAATGGTACCTCTTCAATCCATTATGAACTCCACTGCTCACCTCAACAAGCTCTCCTTTCACTTTACCACTTGTCTTCCGCGCTGTCAGTCTCTCAACTGGCCGTAGGTTTCACAGAAAATTCAAACTCTAACACACAAGACTCCCTAGAGCCAGGATCCTCCTTACATTTCATCTTTAATCCAGCAATATCATGCAACCTTTGCTCCACTTTGCCTCTGACTTTCCCCCGTCCTCCAAGACTTTTTACCTGCCTCTTCCCTTCTCTGGCATGCTCTCCCCCACCCAACTAAACACTCCATAACACCTCAAGCTTTGAAAAGTGCCCCCAAATTGCACCTTGTCCGACAACATGCAATCAGAATTGACTAGCACCCTTGCACTAATATTCGGGGTCTCCTGCTGCTCCTAGCCGTGCTGTATCCTGAATTATTGTACCCTACCCCTCAACATTTCCACGTTCCCTGCCACTCACATTATGATGAGCAGCCAATCAGGCTCACCCAGCAGACAGGCACATTACTGTGCAAGTGCCAGCCGGCGAACAGCTGCTGGTGATCATGTACCTGGATGCAGTGGGACATCATGCTGAAAAACGTAAGTATCCTAAAGGGGGATGCCCCTGTGCCATTAGAGCAAGGGGTTCACCAGTCAATTTTAGAGGTCCAATTTTAAAATGGACCAACCACCATGTCTAAAAGACTCCATGGCTGGCAGTTTTGTTCCCGATGTGGGATGCCATGCCTTGTGAGCCTACCAAATCACCCGTATGAACTCGCCTTACTGGGGCTCCCCACTGCGCTCACCAGACGTTGGCAACAGTATGGCTGGGCACGAGCATGGGAGGCTCAGATACAGGGGTCCTGGGGATGCGGCTGCTCCACCCCTATGCGGGGCTATGCAGGTGTGCGGATCATTAATATGCACAACATATGGTGCTGAATGGACGAGACCATGCATGTGGTGTGGAGCCAGGGGAATGATGAGTTTTTGCGGGGCATCCCAAGTCAGGACTGGGCCCTGAATATATTACAACAGTCTTCTGTAACAGAGCATCAAGGTGGGGGACAGGAATTCCAGGTAGTATATGTATAACCATTTGTGGGTCCATGGAGCTGTATGTAGTGTTGTGGTGACACGTATTGCAGTTTTGTAAGGAAACAGGCCAATGCTGGACTCCTAAACAAAGACAGAACTACTTCAGGCCCCGTAACTTCTATGGGCCTGGAATTATTAGCATTCTTCTTTCGCACACTTTCAGGTTGGGTAGCGGCTTGAAAGAAATGTTCTATATACAGTCCTGTGTGACCACGTATGGATATATCTCCAGTCAGATGCCTCGCTCTGCGGCACTCTCTGCTCCAGCGCAATATTTCAGACAGGACAACTTATCATATTCAAGGTTTGGCAGCCAGCAGGGAGCAAATCGGCTTCCCAGATCACATCCAGGACTCGTAATAACTTTTCTCCGTTCAGTCATAGCAGAGCGAAAATGTTCAATTAGCTGTAAAAAGGTTCCAATCAAAGAGGCAGAGCCGGGCTGTGCTTGTCTTTTAACCACTTGCCGGACCAAGTCCTGGACAGCGCCGACACGGCAGGAAAAGCGCAGGCTTACATAAAGTCAGGAGTCAGACAATACAATCTAATGGCTGAAACTTCAGACGAGACGAGGAATCTAACCTCCAATCAAGTCATAATCAACGTGCCGCAAATACGTGATTGCCAGGAAGTGGTTAAATGGCTCAAAGGCATGAGGTTAAAATTTGGAGTGTAGTTTATTTTCAGCAGATAGAGAATGGCAGGTAATCAGGCTCGAGCAAGACTAGCACCAGGCACACCTCCAAAAAGGCAGGAAGCTTTTTTATTCCAGGGACGTGTCTGAGCTTTTGTGCCTGGATCACTAGATGTGCCAAACTGACAAAAGCCATGTCAGGGCACCTGACGCACTGTCATTCCCCCTGGCGCCCAGACAATGGGGAGCGATATTCAAACACGGGGTGAGCAAGTGCTCTGTGCAGCCCTGGCAATCACAGGGCAGGGCATCTGCATAAACGCTCAACAAGTGGCAGCTGAAAATGCCTGATATCACCATGGATAGTACTTACTTTCTCACATTTTTTACAAATTAAATAAGGCCGGTGGGGGGGGGGGGGGGGGGGACTACATGGCCTTAAAACAACATTTTCATGGGGGTCCCTATCTGTAAAAAAACTGGAAACCTATGAATACAGGCGGCTAGAGGACTGATGATATTATATACCCCTTTCCTTTGTCTATGCAGAACTAGTTATCTGTGCCTCTTTTATAGGAAACTAGTGGTTCTTGGCAGTGAGACCCATTCTGCACACATGCTGGACCACCATTACTGAGGGAGCAAACACGTCTTGTTTACAGTCAACGTCCAGCTTGGAAACCCCCAAAAAATGCACATGCCCCCTTTCCTAGTGTTAAGCCTGATTTAGGCATTTAAATTAATAAAAAAAAAACTCATCACCGGCCACCTGATCTCAGGTTGGACGTCAAAGATTACCACTGTGAAAGCTGCCACCCTGATGATGACTGGCTGCTTAGTCAGTCAATGAGTCACAGTGGGTGATCGTACAGTAGGCCTCGATGTCGAGCAGGACTGCTATAGAATGTGCATATGGTTGTATAGTAGGCCCCATGTTGGGCACCAATGCTATAGAATATGCAGGTGGTTGTATATCAGGCTCCATGTTGGGCACCACTGCTATAGAATATGCAGGTGGTTGTATAGTAGACCCCAATATTGGGACCCACTGCTATAGAATGTGCAGGTAGTTGTATAGGAGGCCCCAATGTTGTGCGCCATTTTTATAGAGTAAGAAGGTGGCTGTATAGTCGGCCTCATGTTGGGCACCACTGCTAATGAAAGTTCAGGTGGTTTTATTGTAGGCTCCAATTTTGGGCACTGTTGCTATAGAGTAAGAAGGTGGTCATATAGTGGCCTCATGTTGGGAACCACTTCTAAGGAATGTGCATGTGGTTGTAGGCCACAATGTTGGACACCGCTGCTATAGAGTAAGCAGGCGATCGTATAGACGGCTTCGTGTGGGACATCATTGTTATAGAGTTTTATTGTAGGTCTCATGTTAGGTTAGAGAGTTGCTAAAGATGTAGGCCCCATGTTGGACACCACTATGCACAATCTGCACATATACTGGACCACCATTACTGAGGGATCAAAAAGGTCTTATTTACAGTAGAAGTCCAGCCTGGAAACCCCAAAAAATGGATCCCCTTCTCCTAATGCTAAGCCCGAATCAGACTTTTAAAATAAAATAAAAATCACCTGCTTGGCACCAACCACTGCTCCCAGGATAGATGTGATGTCAGTCAATCAGTGCACAGCAGCCACTTCAGTACTGATTGGTTTACTAAGAAGCCAGTTACGGCAAGGGCAACAACACAGATGGCAAAAGTGCTGCTTCCACCAGGGGATTTCAACCCAGCCAATTATTTGGGGGTAATTAAAGTCATTTAGCAGCCTGAGAAAAACAAGCAAAATGGTTCTCTATTTTTTACCTCTGCCACAGATTGGTGCTAGTCGGGCGATTAGCAACTCACCTGATTGCTGGATCTGAACTAATGGCACAGCCCTTGTTTCTCGTATCAGCACGGGCCACTTTCTCTATTCACCAGTTCTTCCGCCTGGGTCAGGCCCCCCGCAATCAGTCACTGTGACAGATGGCTGCTCGTGATCAGGACCTGCTCTTAATCCTGACCCTGTGGTCAGGCCCCTAATGATGCGGGAAGTGAGGGCTTCGGCACGGGCTCTGATCCAGCGATTAGATAATTTTTTGATCACCGGACTAGCACCCATCAGCTGTGGCAAACTAAAGGTTTGTTTTTTTTGTTTGGCTGCTGAATCACTTGGCCCCAATTGCCCTAGTATAGTCATAAGTATCATTTTCTAACTCCCACTGTGTCAACTATCAACCAACTCTGTAAGGTCGCAGTGCTAAATATATAGAGGCTGACCCGAGTGGTAACCCCCCAAAAACGTTGTGTGTATGACTCCTGTGAACTCTATACTAATTGAGGGCTAGCACTCAGAATAAGCAAGTTTGTCTACTGCATTTATTTTGTATGGTCACTTTTTGCAACAAAGGAGAACATCTTGATGGTACATAAATATCCCTTGTGGTGTTTACAGCTGCTCATACAGGACTCATGCCTGTACTGCAAAGGTGGCTGCCCCGGTCATAGGACACATCTGCTTCTTTAATTTACTAACCAATTATTATTTATTCTGACATCTATAAATACGATTCTTAATAAAGAAAGTTTGAGGCACACATTACAAAGATTTCCTAAATTACCAAGTCTTTAAATGACTCAGCCCTACATTTCAGCCTAGCATTTTACATACCAGCTCTCTGACAAGAATTTGGACCCTTCTGTAATTAGCCTCTACATCATGGAATGCTTGAATTCAAGACAAAATGCTGCTCGGCCAAGCGTTCCTGATGGCATAACGGAGCCTTTGTGTCTTTCAGAACATTCCCACACAGCCGCATGACCTCCGATCCTCTCGTGAACCCATTATAGCGGGTCTTCACTATATCTCCCCAATGTGGTCACCTGCCAAGGAACCCTCCCACACCAATGTGCATTATGTTCAGGTGCCTCGGTGAGCAGATAAGCTCTGCCACTGGGTAATTACTGTTAGCAAAATCCTCCATTGTCTGCCTTTAAAACCCAATTAATCAGTGTCGGCTGCAGAGCATCCTAGAGGATGGTGTCAGGAGCGTCGCTGTGCCACGCACTCAGGCTTTTTAAATGCTAATGTAAGGCAGTGCTGCGTTTAAGAGCCAGCACACACACCAGGCAGGGGCTGACTTTAAGAAAAATGGTTTCTGCTAAACTCTTTTAAGAGATTTGTTCTGTAATCATTGGGGGAATTCTACTTCCCACAGTCATGGGAGTCAATTAACTCATTAATATAAGAAGAGACTAGGGACTGTGTGAAATCTGACTCAGAAACAAGAAGGAGAGCAGGTGGGCAGCAGAGGTATGGCATCAGATACCCATGCAAGGGGCTTGTTTCTCTACAAACTGTAGCAGTGGTGCCCAACATGGGGCCTATATCCCACTGTTGATGTGACCACCTATACATTCTACAGAAATTGTGCCCAATATGATCACCTTAAAACTCTGTAGCAGTGGTGCCCAGCATGTGGCCTATATCCCACTGTTGATGTGACCACCTATACATTCTACAGAAATTGTGCCCAATATGATCACCTTAAAACTCTGTAGCAGTGGTGCCCAGCATGGGGCCTACTATGTGACCACCTCAAAACTGTACAACAGTGGTGCCCAACATGAGGCCTACTATATGACCACCTAAACAATCTGTAGCAGTGGTGTCCAACATGGGTCCAACATGCCTTAAAACTGTACAACAGCGGTACCCAACACTGGAACCTACTATACGACCACCTTAACAATCTGTAGCAGTGGTGCCCAACATGGGGCCTATGTGACCACCTATACACTCTACAGAAATAGTGCTCAATATGATCACCTTAACACTCTACAGCAGTGGTGCCCAACATTGTGACCTACTATACTATACAACCACCTTAAAGGAGCACTATCGTGATGTCCAATGATAAAAATCCATATTAATATGTGGATGGTGGGAGGAGGGGTCACTTATACACCCAGTATCAAAAAATATCCAGCCAGGCTTGTTGTTTTTTTAATGGAGGAAAGAGGAAATCAGGGTGACAGGCTCTGTCACCCTTGATACGCTAAACCTGTCACCCCTGGATTTTATTCATACCAGCAGAACAAACCACAAGCTTTGTGAAAGTTATATTCAGTTCGGGTGTAAAAGTGACCTGTTCTCTCATTAACCAATGTGTTTATATGGGTTTTTTAAATTACATATACAATTTTGCGAAAGTGCTCCTTTAGCATACTACAGCACTAGTGCTCAACATGGGGCCTACTGTATATTAACACTCTATAGCAATGTTGCCCAACATGAAGCGGCCTACAATACTGGGAAACTGGGATGCCCCTTGGAGAGAAATAATACAAAGGAAATTCAAAATCCCCTGTTTGTTCCCCCATAGTTGTGTCCAACATAGGACCTACTTTTTTTTTATTCTGGAGCAGTGGTGCTCAAAATTAGGGTCTACTATACAACCACCTTAAGCAGCGCTGCCCAACATGGGACCTACTACAAAACTACCGGTAGCTAAACACTGCACAGACAGAAGTTGGGCTCATTATGCAGCTTACTATGGTGGGTCCAACATGGGTCCTACTATACGACCACCTTAACACTCTATAGCAATGGAAAATCTTGGGTTCATTTCTCTTTAACACTCCAAAGCAGTTGTACCCAACATTAGGGTCTACTATACAGCCACTGTAACCTTTGTTAGCAGAGGTGCTTGACATACTAAACAACCACCTTAACAATCTATAGCAATAGTGTCCAACATGAAACCTACTATATGACCACCATTGGTGCTCAACATTGGGGTCTTCTATATGACCATCTTAACACTTAGCAGTGGTTCCCAACATGCAGCCTACTATGTGACCAGATTAACACTCTAAAGTATTGGAGGCCAACATGGGATCTACTACAAAACCAGCTAAACACTGCATAGAAGTAGCGTCCATTAAGCAGCCTACTATTAACATTCTATAGCATTGGTGCACAACATGAAGCCTACAAAACCGGGAGACTGGGATCTCCATTGGAGAATAACAATACAAAGGAAAATGAAAATCCTGGGTTTGTTACTCTTTAACACTCCACAGCATTTGGGGCCTACTTTACAACCACTTTAACCTTCATTAGCAGTGATGCCCAACACGGGGGCCTACTATACAGACCATTCTTTCAAAAAGTGGTTATATATGCACATAAAGAGTTCAACTGGACCTTCAGCATCATTTAATCAAAAGCCCAAACCCTTAAAAAAAACTATTCCCCAGCATCTAAAATTAATATATTTTAAGTTTTTAGTCGCTTACGATTCTTTCCTCCGCTGGGCTGCAACTCTGTTCAGGACTCTAGGATATGTGCGCCGCCATCTTGCTCAGAAGTTTACAGACGGATAGGGATCCCACAAACCCCAAAATTCCCAACCTCATAAATTAAGTGGCACTACTAAGAAAATCTATCAAAAAGTACAAAAGTTTATTAATTACATATTCAAAAACACAGATACAGACCACATAAAAACAATTTAAAATACATGTAACATATATGGAAGGGGCGAGACTATACTAACAATGGCTGGACCAGGGGACAACAGCAATGATGATAGTAATGGTACTAGTAGTGATAGTATCACATGTAACAATGGGATGCTGCACAATATTGTCATACAACTAACCACAATAATAAAGTGCCAATATGTGCACATAAATAATAAAAGTTAAATCCATTACCCTAAATGCCACTAATAACTAAGTGAATAAATACATAAATCCTTAAATCAAAAAATCATACACTAGTGTTACACACCCGAGCAGGCTGGTGTACTCCAAACCACACACGAATAAAGTAATCATAAACAATATATATAAGGTGCTATGTGCCTTAGTGCCAAGGGGATCCTCAACCTATAAATAAATCTACCTGATTGTAAGTTACAATAGGACAGAAGGACCAGCCTGTGAGGGAAAAAAATAGAAACCAAAAGAAACACTTACTGACAACTAATAGGGAAGCAGCAACCAGACCCCCAGCCAGCGACAGTCTCAGCCCCAGCCGTCACAGCCGACGCGTTCCGTGACGTCACACGCGTCACTTCATCAGGGCATGTGAAATGGCAGACAAACGGAGGCCCTTATATACTCCACTCCCTCCGTTCCAGGATGGACACAGCGTGCAAGGGGCCGGGTGCCCGCCGAGCGCGCTCCGGCCGGAAGCGCGTCAGCGGCCCCAGTCCCAGTGGAAAGGCAGGCCCCCGGAACCGGAAGCCATGTCTGGAGCGCATATGCGCTCCAGCCACCTTGCACGGGCGGCTGCGTAGAACGGCCAAACCGAGGAGACAGTTCGGCAAAGCGCAGCAGAGGGAAGGAGCGGAGGAAGGTGAGTACTGAGGACCGGCGGTGGATTTCCTCAGTAAGCCTCAACATTGGCCGAAATCTCCATCGACTCTGCCCCTCTGTGTCGCCTCTGCCAACAATGGATTCTTGCATGAAGAAGTTATGCTTGATGAAGATTTTTCCCTCCCCTCTTTTGCTCTACCAAGTGGATGAATCACCGGACCTTGGAGTGGACGAATAAATGACAAGCAAGCAGTGCATTGAAAATAATGATTAGGAGTAGTCTGGCCCACCCCCATCCCCCCTCCCCCTCTTTTTCCCCCCCTCTTCCCTTCCCCCCCCCTTTTCCCTTTCCCCTTTCCCCCTTTCCCCCCTTTCCCCCCCCCCCCTCTTCCTTCTTCTCTTGTTCCCCCCCAGTTTGGAAATCTGCCTCATACATGTGACAATATATACCAGTTTAGTTTGACCCTACTTTACCTTGTTTTGCGTACATAGGGGCATCCCAGTTTTGGATGCTGCAGGTTTTGGGGGAATTATGAATGTATACAACGGGGCACACTGTGTTAATAATAGTGCTGCCTTTAGTCCAAATATTGTCTAATGCCCAAATAGTATTTACCAACGGATCTTAGTCAATCCGTGAAGGATTTGGTGGCAGGATACGTTAGATATGTATTGATTGTAATTATTGTAGATGTATATATGGTTTACATTGTAAATGTATCTGTAGGCCATTGTTGGTATGTTGCGTCTTTACATCATGGAACCCAGTACTCACCTTCCTCCGCTCCTTCCCTCTGCTGCGCTTTGCCGAACTGTCTCCTCGGTTTGGCCGTTCTACGCAGCCGCCCGTGCAAGGTGGCTGGAGCGCATATGCGCTCCAGACATGGCTTCCGGTTCCGGGGGCCTGCCTTTCCACTGGGACTGGGGCCGCTGACGCGCTTCCGGCCGGAGCGCGCTCGGCGGGCACCCGGCCCCTTGCACGCTGTGTCCATCCTGGAACGGAGGGAGTGGAGTATATAAGGGCCTCCGTTTGTCTGCCATTTCACATGCCCTGATGAAGTGACGCGTGTGACGTCACGGAACGCGTCGGCTGTGACGGCTGGGGCTGAGACTGTCGCTGGCTGGGGGTCTGGTTGCTGCTTCCCTATTAGTTGTCAGTAAGTGTTTCTTTTGGTTTCTATTTTTTTCCCTCACAGGCTGGTCCTTCTGTCCTATTGTAACTTACAATCAGGTAGATTTATTTATAGGTTGAGGATCCCCTTGGCACTAAGGCACATAGCACCTTATATATATTGTTTATGATTACTTTATTCGTGTGTGGTTTGGAGTACACCAGCCTGCTCGGGTGTGTAACACTAGTGTATGATTTTTTGATTTAAGGATTTATGTATTTATTCACTTAGTTATTAGTGGCATTTAGGGTAATGGATTTAACTTTTATTATTTATGTGCACATATTGGCACTTTATTATTGTGGTTAGTTGTATGACAATATTGTGCAGCATCCCATTGTTACATGTGATACTATCACTACTAGTACCATTACTATCATCATTGCTGTTGTCCCCTGGTCCAGCCATTGTTAGTATAGTCTCGCCCCTTCCATATATGTTACATGTATTTTAAATTGTTTTTATGTGGTCTGTATCTGTGTTTTTGAATATGTAATTAATAAACTTTTGTACTTTTTGATAGATTTTCTTAGTAGTGCCACTTAATTTATGAGGTTGGGAATTTTGGGGTTTGTGGGATCCCTATCCGTCTGTAAATTTGTCCCCGGAGGGAGTTTCCTTTTCGGCCAACCTCTAGTGTTGCACACTAGTTTCACTTATTTTTTGATATAGAGTGCGGTCTTCTCTTTTATAGATATCTTGCTCAGAAGCATCACATATTGAGGAGAGGAGGAGGGAGGGGAGTGCAAGGGGGGCAGGTTATAGCTGCGCTTTGCACAGACAGAGCAGAGCTGGGGTCACGAAAAGGATCCCAGAATGCAGAATGGCACAGTCAGAAGACACTTCCTGTTTGCAGGCTGCCAGATGCTCCATGAGCCGTCATCTTGGATGTTTAAAGGCTCAGAAAATGCAGTAGATGCAGGTAGGATGATTATTATATGTTGGCAATCTTTATGTACAGGGTGGCAGAAACATACAAGATAGGCTCTTATTCAGGGTGCAGTTTAAGTACCAAAGAATAAATACCTAATTAACCGGGTTCAGACTGCAACCCACCACGCCCTAGGTGATCGCACGAATACAAATAATAAAGAAAGCAGTCGATACATCTGAGTTGCTATTTCAATGTCAATAAAGATGTTTACTAATGATCACAGATTATTATGACAATACACAAGTATGGCTTCAAAAGATTTAACAGGATAAAGAATTGTCCATCATATTGATGTGTAATGATACCCTGCAGCCACCAGAGGTCGCCTTCTCAGTTCATAGCAATTGGAGGTGCATACGGACATTTACCAGTACATTCAGTTTCTAGCAAGTAAAATAGTAATTGTAACAAGTGAGCCCCAGGTTAGGCTTAACAGTATAACCTTTATACAGTTTTGTAGCAAGTAGATATATTCCAGTATGTAGCATGTGTCAGTGGGTAGCAAGTAATACCAGGATAGTTAGCCTAAACCTGAGAGGTTTCACAAGAATATAGTACAAGGCCAGCAGTGGAAAACATACATTATAGGATTCCATATGGATAATACACAATCGGCATAAATATGTACATAAAGCAATAGAACAGGATAGCTTACATGCTGAACAAGCAGAGGACGCCTACGTTACAGGCCAGCCCTGCACTCCCCCTCAGGGGGGAAAAAGGCTTCCACTTCCGTGTATTGTCATAATAATATGTGTTCATTATTACGCATTTTTTCATTGACATTTAAATAGCACCTCAGGTGTATCAACTGCTATCAACCACCTTAACACTTCATAGCAATAGCACCCAACATAAAAGCAATAGCACCCAACATAAAACCTACTATACGGCCACCTTATTACTCATTGCAATGTGTAAGCCAGCAAGTATCAGGGATCCCATGCACTCACCGGGTAACCTCAAAGCACAGAAGCCCCTGGCTAGGGCAGTAATCCAACAATAAGCAAATGTCCAGCTGATGGGTCCCATAAAACATGTTTATTGATGCAGGATAAAACAGAGTTCCCAATATTATATTGGCATCCATAAAATACTGCGCTGCAAATCCAGATGGAGCATTTCAGGCAAAACAACGGCCCTTAATCAATCCTCTATATGACCTGCTTAATACTCTAAAGCAGTGGTTACCAACATGCGGCCTACTATGTGACCAGCCTTAACAGTCTAAAGCAGTGGTGCCAAACATGGAACCTATTCCAAAACCAGCTAAACACTGCAAAGAAGTGGAATCCATTATTCAGCCTACTATACAACCACCTTAACAGTCTAAAGCAGTGGTGCCAAGCATGGGACCTATTACAAAACCCGCTAAATACTGCACAGAAGTGGGGTCCATTATTCAGCCTACAATACAACCACCTTAACAGTCCAAATCAGTGGTGCCAAACATGGGACCTATTTCAAAACCAGCTAAACACTGCACAGAAGTGGGGTCCATTATTCAGCCTACTATACAACCACCTTAACAGTCTAAAGCAGTGATGCCAAACATGGGACCTATTCCAAAACCAGCTAAACACTGCACAGAAGTGGGGTCCATTATTCAGCCTACTATACAACCACCTTAACAGTCTAAAGCAGTGGTGCCAAACATGAGACTTATTCCAAAACCAGATAAACACTACACAGAAGTGAGATCCATTATTCTGCCTACTATACAACCACCTTAGCAGTCTAAAGCAGTGGTGCCAAACATGGGACCTATTCCAAAACCAGCTAAAAACTGCACAGAAGTGGGGTTCATTATGCAGCCTACTATACAACCACCTTAACAGTCTAAAACAGTGGTGCCAAACATGGGGCCTATTCCAAAACCAGCTAAACACTGCACAGAAGTGGGGTCCATTATGCAGCCTACTATACAACCACCTTAACAGTCTAAAGCAGTGGTGCCAAACATGAGACTTATTCCAAAACCAGATAAACACTACACAGAAGTGAGATCCATTATTCTGCCTACTATACAACCACCTTAGCAGTCTAAAGCAGTGGTGCCAAACATGGGACCTATTCCAAAACCAGCTAAACACTGCACAGAAGTGGGGTCCATTATGCAGCCTACTATACAACCACCTTAGCAGTCTAAAGCAGTGGTGCCAAACACGGGACCTATTCCAAAACCAGCTAAAAACTGCACAGAAGTGGGGTTCATTATGCAGCCTACTATACAACCACCTTAACAGTCTAAAACAGTGGTGCCAAACATGGGACCTATTCCAAAACCAGCTAAACACTGCACAGAAGTGGGGTCCATTATGCAGCCTACTATACAACCACCTTAACAGTCTAAAGAAGTGGTGCCAAACATGGGACCTATTCCAAAACCAGCTAAACACTGCACAGCAGTGGGGTCCATTAGGCAGCCTACTATACAACCACATTAACAGTCTAAAGCAGTGGTGCCAAACATGGGGCCTACGATACGGCAACCTTATCACGCTATAGCTGTGGTGCTCTACAGGAAGCTTACTATAGCAGAGTAGCCTGCGTTTAATATATGACCCCTCTACACTGTATAGCTGTGGTTCTGACAAGGCACCCACCTACCATTTCCTAATTTTAATAGTAGTACAGTTAAAGGTGGATGTAGCTTCCAAGATGAAAGCGGGGGACTTGTGGAAAAGTACTGCTTTGGACCACGCACTTCTACCGTGCCACCAAAGCTACCAGCAACCTGCTATTCCAAATATATACTAAATGTATTCCAAGAGGCCTTTTCTGGAAACTAGGAGCCTACATTAAAGCAAATGGAAACCCGCACGGCCGGACCCTGAAATCTAAAAGATTCCAGACCTGGTCGCTAGCCTACCTACACCGAAGGCCCCACTGTGTTAAAACCCCCCTGGGGCACTGGTAATCCTACTTGATCCCGGCGGGTCCCTCGGCACAATCTCCGCGGGCACAGCATCCCTGGCATCTCTGCGTCCGCGTGCACTCCTGCACAGCGTTCCGGGGATACACCTCATCACAGCGGCAATTTTGAGAGAACCAATAGTCTCTCTTATAATTGTCGGGGCGTGGCTTCTGCAGTGGAAAAGCCAAAAAAAAGGCAACAACAGGGCCTGGCTGCTCGGACGGGGGGCCCAGATGCTGATCGGTGGACCCAGAATTGGGTTTCCATCCGCTTTAAGAGGAAAACAGATGTAAAACAAAGCTCTTTGGTGATGCCAGGGGCTATAAAGGAGACTCACTGCATCTAACAAGCTAAGAACCATTGTCTATAGAGAAGCACTTCTGATCCATTGCAGACCTGTGTGGGACACCTACCTCCAATGTCTGTGACTTACAGAAATGAAATGTATGTATGTGTGTAAATACTATACTACGCATAATGCAACTGTAATCTTTCAGTCTGAGAGCGAGAGAGAGAATGTGAGATTTCCCCCCGAAAAAGTGTCTCCGCTGAGTATTGTTTAAATGAATATTTAAAAAGGTCAGAGTACACGCTGGATATTGCTTGTAAAATTGAAGGTTGATTTAAAATGCAGTCTTTCATGCTGAGATTTATGGGATTCTACGCAGTCGTTTAGCTCCTTTTCGGATCTCCGTCAGGGTTTGACCCACCCCTAAAATTTGATCTGCTTTTTGCTCAGTTCGGCCCCCATAAATCAGAGGCGGTGGAACTGAAAACGGATCCAAGTTTTATATCTGTGAAGGGGCGAGCTCGGGCTCCCGGCCTGAGAGAACGGTGACTTTCCGGTGATGTGGAGTGATAAAAAGTTTATATTGGCATCAGAACAGCCATTTGGCTCCTACAGTCTCCAACAATGGTCCAAGAATAAAATCTTTGCACTTCGCGACAGAAGTCTTTTAAGATTTATTTAATTAAGTGTTTTACTGGAATTCAAGACGGAGGCGACATATGGAAGTTTGATGTTATAAAGTTTCAACTTTTCTTTTTGCATAGAGATTACATATTTTAAAGTCTAAAAGTTTGGGGCTTGTTTTAGAGCCAAAGGAGAATGGAAGAAGAAGGTGAGCATAGGTGTGGTAGGAACATTCAGTTATGAAATGAACCATCGGACATGGGTCAGTGTGAGTAGCTGCACATGCTATGGAAAATGCATGAACTATTATATATATATATATATATATATATATATATATATATATATATAATATATATATATATATATGGGGAGGCTGATTTATTAATAGCGACAGTTGAACGACTGTAGCGGTATTTTCACAGCGCCCGCTAGTAGTCGCTGTGCTTGGCCGTTGTTCGACTCAGTCGGTGTGGCGTAATGTTCAATACAAGGTTACGAGTCGCTATTTGACAGGTTCCGCGATGTATGGGAGCGCATGATAGCGACTGGTCAGAGCGACCGGCTTCCACCATATTCATCAAAAAATCACGCTCAAAAAATTCAAGCGCTGTGAAATGCATGTTTAAACCCCAGAGCGCTGGCGGCGATGTGTTAAAAGTAGTTTTTTAACCCCTAAACCACCATATTTTTGGAAACCAAAAAAAAAAAGTATTTTAAATAATTTAGTAATATGAATACAATAATATCAGACCTGTAATATCAATTCTGCACAATTAAAATGGCAGAAGTGGTCACAGAATTTTTCACATAAAAAAAAAAAAAAAAAAAAACACATTAATAACAGAGATTGTTCCATTGAAATGCATTGGAGAGCGCCAGGTAGCGTGAGGTCATACCTGTCGCTGTTCAAGGTCGGACGCTGGCGCTGTGGGCTGAGGCTGGAATAATGATGAATGAGTGGCTATCTGGCGCTATCTCAGTCGCTAAGCAGGATTGGCTTGATAAGTGTGTGATTGTGGTGGGGAGCCGGCGTTCTCGTGGCGGGGCCCGTCATTACCGGCCGCTCACCAGTCGCTACCTGACGCTATTCCTTCATAAATAAGGGCCTTAGTGTGTACCATCCCCATCACTCTGTATGTGAGTGCCAAGAGACACCATTCAGAATCACCTTTAGAGAGGAAGCTCTTAGCTGGCTCAGCAGGGTCTCTCTTTTGCACATTGCCTCTTTCATATTTTCACTATCTTTATCTGTTGCACTTTCCCCTGTTCTTTCCATCTCTCTCTTTTCTCTAGTTTTCTCCTTCTGTTAATTTTGTTTTCTCAATATCTCATTTTCTCTAGTTTTCTTCCTCTCTCTTTTTCACCATCTCTCTCTCTCGTTTATCTTCATGTCTCTTTCTTTGGGTTTCTCTATATTTCTCTCTCCCCCTCTCTTTTCCTTCTTCATCTCTCTTTTCTCTAGTTTTCTCCATATCTTTATTCTCTAGTTTTCTCCTTTAGTTTTTTTTTTGTTTTCTCCATCTCTTTGTTCTTTATCTTTAATTTTCTTTTGTTTTCTCCATATCTCTCTCATTTTCTCATGTTCTCTCTCCCTTTCTCATGTTCTTTCCATCTTTTTTCTAATGTTCTTTCCATCTCTCTTTTTCTCTTGTCCACTCATTTTCTCTTTTTCTACCTTCATCTCTCTTCTTCTCACATTCTCTCCATCTCTTTTTCTCCCAATTTCTCTTGATCCCTCAATCCGTTGTTTCTTCTCTTGTTCTCTTTATATTTCTCTTGCCCTCCCCAACTTTATTTTTCCTCTTGTTCCTTTTAGCCCTCCCCCCATCTCTTTTTCTCTTGTTCTCTCCATTTCTCTTGTTCCCCCAATCGGTTGTTTCTTCTCTTGTTCTTTCTATATTTCTCTTGTTTTCCCCATCTTTATTTTTCTTTTTGTTCCCTTTAGCCCTCTATTCTCTTATTCCCTCCACACCTAATTCCCTTGTTATTTCTCTCCCTCTCCTGTTCCCTTTGTTTCTCCTCATTTTTCCATTGCCTCGCGTTCTCTTTGCCAGGATGTCACTGTATGTGTGTGCATGCATGCGGGGGGGGGGGGGACAATATATATATATGTGTGTGCATGCATGGGGGGGGGGCATATATATATATATATATATATATATATATATATATATATATATATATATATAGAAATGTATGTGTGTGCATGCATGGGGGGGGCATTATATATATATATATATATATATATATATATATATATATATATATATATATATATATATAGAAATGTATGTGTGTGCATGCATGGGGGGGCATTATATATATATATATATATATATATATATATATAGAAATGTATGTGTGTGCATGCATGGGGGGGCATTATATATATATATATATATATATATATATATATATATATATATAAATGTATGTGTGTGCATGCATGGGGGGGGCATTATATATATATATATATATATATATATATATATATATATATATAAATGTATGTGTGTGCATGCATGGGAGGGCATTATATATATATATATATATATATATATATATATATATATATAAATGTATGTGTGTGCATGTATGGTGGGGTTAATATATATATATATATATATATATATATATAGTAAATTACAGTTAAGTATTTGGAAACTGCCATCTCTCATTAATAGCCAATCATTTCATTAAGCTTGGAAATTGGGGTATCCCGGGCGTCTCATTAGAGAGGATAACATTTAACCAGTTAATGAGGGAGCTGTGAAATAATCAATTAACAAGAAAATTAATTTGATTAGACAGATCATAAACAATTAAGCGGATGATGATGAGTCTCAGCTACGCATGTCACATCAAGTCAAGTTGTGGGGTATCTACAGCCGACTCCACTGCCAAAATGTCGCCGCTTCAAGGACAGTTCTTCACCGGGAGGCGTGAACCTCTTACGTCTTTGCCTTTCGCATGAAGCAGTTAGATGTTATATATGACTGTTTCAATCTGCGGCTGTGTCACTCTCATCCCCTGACACACAATATTATGGCTGCTTATGGCTTTATGTCACAAGTACAACAGGGGATTTAGCTGTGTCACAGCATCAAGCAGATGTCTTTGCCAGAAAGTAGACTGTTTGCTAATTAGTTGGCATTTGGGGAACTTCTAACCTAGAAACTAGAGGAACCCTGCTGAAGGAGTTCTGCAGTGTTTAAAGTGGTCCTATCCCCAGAAAGGAAGTTTATGTCGTCACCTTCGATCGCCAGCGTCAGTGCCCTAAAACCTGTGTTTCCTTTTTTTTTTACTAAAGCCTGTGCCCAATATTCATAAAAACACTATTAGGAAGCAGTATGATGCTCAAATTGCATGCCACACAATATGCTAATTCATTCATTACAAGCTAAAATACTACATGATGGATCTTTCTTTCATATTTATTGCAGTTATTATGGATAAGGCTGACCCCCAATGCAGAGCTGTGTTTAACTGAATGTATCATCGCTGGAAAGCACCAGAGTACAATATGGGAGATCGTTCAAACAGCAGACAACATCCGGTTCATGTTTTTATGAATATTCAGATGCCCAGCTATGTGAGCCCTCCCGGACCCCCTGTAAAACCCCCCTTCTCCTGGATTCAACAGCGCATGCACGAGCCATGGTCTTGTTAGCTATACTATTTACCTTTAAGCTATACACACGCCCATGGCAGACATTTGTGACTGGCAGGCGTGGGCACACATCCTGTTAGAGGGTAGCGGGGATGCAGACGCTCAGCTGCTTCCGGATAGACTTAGCCGTAAATGATGAGCTCAGCCGAGCACGCTGATTGGATAAGAGCCCACACATGTGCCATAGGACCGGGGAAAGGTGAGTTTTACTGTGCAACCTGAGGGATTCACACAGCAGGGCATCTAGAATCAGGTTGCCCTGGGGCAAGGACCAAAATCCAGCATAGTCTAGATCCCACGAAGATCGGCCCGGGAATCTATAAGATTCCAGAGCCGCTTAATTCCCTCCCGTGCATCCAAAATAGGGATTCCTCGCTGTTCGAACCCCCCTATGTCACCCAGAACCTCACCTTCTTTCCCATTCCAACAGTGCTGCGGGAGCAGGGCCGCATCCCCGCTATCCCTTTAGCAGGGCGTGTGCCCGCAGGCATGCTCCATGTTAGAGGGTAGCGGGGGATGCGGCCACCAGCGCGCTCGGATCCACTCACCTTAGATGAAGACTTAGATGAAGGAGTGGGAGCGGATTTAAGCGCGCTAATTGGACGAGAGGCCTTGCATGCTTCGTAGGACCGGGAAGAGATGAGTTCGTTTCAGGTGCCCTGGGGCTTTTTTATAGTTGGGCATCCCCAATCGGGGTGCCCCAGGGGCAAAGACCAAAACCCAGGATAGACAAAATCCTGGGTTTTGGTCCACTTTAAAGTGGATGGAAAACCATTTCTGGGTCGACCGCTTATCCTTCGTTCCCCCCGCCAGACCAGCCTGGCGCTGCTGTTGGCTTGCCGGTCTATTTGAAAACCGCCAAAGTGCCATTGTGTTGAGGTGCATGCCCAGTCATTCAGAGACATGGAGATCACACTGCGGAATTCACCGGAGCCCCAGGGGTTCAAACAGTGGGGCATCCGAGGCATTCGAACCGCAGACTGCATCCGGTTCATGTTTTTATGAATATTCAGATGCCCAGCTATGTGAGCCCCAGTGTAGGATGCCCCGGGGGTAGGCTAGCGGCCGAGCCTCGAACCTTTTCGATTAGTGGGGTTTTCGACCAACTTTAAGAGCCTAATTTGTAAAGCACTATCTGCTAGACTACGCCAGATCAGTGCAAATTATAGTAGTGCAAAGTATAATTTAGAATTTTTGTTGCTGTGCTGCTAATGTTTCAGTAAATATTTTTCTTGAAGTGCAAAACATCCGCCATAAATGATATTTTGCACCCCTATAATCAGTGCTGTGGAGTCGGAGGAAATTTGGGGTACCTGGAGTCGGAGTCGGCAAACAATGCACCGACTCCGACTCCTACTAAATTTTGATTTAGCAAGTTTAAATGTCCCAATTCACAAAAAGTTATAATTAATGACTTCTCTATTGTAAGAATAAAGACCAATGCATGCAGTGCCTCACGTAACCGCAAAACGAACACGTTACGTGACCGTGAAGAAGCGTGCTTTTCATGTGCTTCACTATATGGCACGCAACGCACAATTAGAAGCGGCAATACTTATACTTTGCATAGTGTTGTGTTCTGCTGTTACAGGGAACCCATGGGTAACCTAGCCTCTCACTGACAAGGGATTAAGTAAATATGTTTTTTGCAGGACTAGAGACACTTGTATAAGTGAAGGGAATGGAGGATCCAAGACTGAAGCTGTACCATTGGAAAAACTGCTGTCATTCAGCAAAAGGCTATAAAAACTTTGATTGTTAGCTTAAACTTTAAACATGACTATGGGATTCTACTAGTGAAATCATGTTTTATAATAAAGGCCCCTTTCTGGATCCTCCCACTGCCCTATCTTCAGCAGAAGATCAGCACACAGAAAGGAGAAGGCAGCTTCTGCCCAACTACCTCTCTCTGCTAGAAGTAATGACATGTATGTTGCCTTTCTTTCCTTCAAGGAAAATACATTCACATATTAATACAGAGTCGGAGTCGGAAGTACAAAAAACCGAGGAGTCGGAGTCGGAACATTTATCTACCGACTCCACAGCCCTGCCTATAATTTGTACCAGGGTGGCATACTCTGGCAGAAAGTACTTTATAAATCAGACCCTAAATGCCAAAACTCCAATCTTCTGCTTTACAATGTATTATCTATCATGTGGTGGTGACTGGACCCAAGGCTTGTTTATATGTCAGGCACAACCTCTATACTTGTATCTTCATAAGCTAACTGCAAGTGTGTCTTCATGTATTGATCTTTACGTCTATATGCTGCCCCCCCCCCCCTTTAAGCCTTGGCTTGCTCAGTGTTCCAGAAAAGCCGCTCGATGGCCCCGGGACTTTAGTTGAACTGGTGAATGCTTCCCATGTAGAGGGCTGTAAAGAGGACCAAAACCCACTGAACTTGTAAAATACATTTGGCCAAACATTTGCTAATACTGCCTTATTAGGGTGTTTATTCACTTTTCGATTTGTTCTGGAACACTCATTTTTTGCTGTATCTCGAGATTACAGTGATAAGTCATTGCAAGTGTGGCAATGACATGCTTGCCACACACAACAGTGGCAATGAATGGAGGAGGCGGAGCTTTACAGCTAAAACAGGCAGAATGATCTGGCATTAGAGTGAAGCAGGGGCAGTGAAAATTGGCAAAAGGTTCCCTTCATAGGGGGAGCAGTTCAGGGGATGCTAGTTAAAGTTGGCCAAACTGGTCAGGGGTGCCCTGCTGTGTGAAACCCCCGAGATCGCCCGAAGAAACTCACCTTATCCCAGTTGTATGGCGCAGGCGTGGCCGCTCGTCCAATCAGCGAGCTTGGAGCTGCTGACATCACGCCATCTAAGACGGCGTCTAAAGCCAGCAGCTCCGAGCACGCTGGTGGCCGCAACCCCCACTTCCCTCTAACAGGGAGCGTGCCCGCGCCGGCCATTCACAAATCTGCAACACATACCTAAAAATTAAAAAAAAAATGCACAATGGAATTGCGGCATACATTCATAGAAACATAGAAACATAGAAGGTTGACGGCAGAAGGAGACCATACGGTCCATCTAGTCTGCCCTTATTCAGATCTCCAAAACACTCCACTAACCACACAGGGTGGGAGAGAAGGAGTACTTACCTACCTCTCCTTTCTTTTGTGCCCTTCACTTAAATCCCCCCTTATTATTTTTATCCAATGCATCACCATATTTAGCTGTGCAATAATTTAAAACATTTGCATAGATAAATATGGTAAAAAAAAACATCCTCTCTGTCAGCCTTTATTTTCTGCCTTTCTGTCTGTCTGTAAACTAACCAAAGTGGGACAGTTTAAACCAGTTTGTGGGTGATCGGGGTGTGCTTTAGGGTGTGGCTTCATTACGGGTCACATGCTGTAGGAATATTTGGACCATAAAAGATATTGGTGATGGAGCCAATGCTCAGAAGACCATGCATTCCACTGCCACCACTCAACCAAACCAGACATCCTGCATTCTGCATTTGGTGGGACAGTCTTTCCCATGTCAGCAAAGTGGGACATTTAGGTGTCCTCAGAGTTTTTGGAGGGACAAAAAGGCCTTAAATTGGGACTGTCCCACTGAAAATGGGACATCTGGACAGTTTATCTGACTGTCATCCCTTTGCTGTTCCCAACTTTGCAAAAAAAGTTCCCCAAAAGATTCTGTTTAAAAAAACACACAATAAAATAGTGTATACAGTCTGAGGCCCTTATTTATGATGGAATAGGGACAGGTAGGGACTGGTGAGCGGCCGGTAATGACGGGCTCCGCCACGAGAACGCCGGCTCCCCACCACAATCACACATTTATCAAGCCAATCCTGCTTAGCGACTGAGATAGCGCCATGTAGCCACTCATTCATCATTATTCCAGCCTCAGCCCACAGCGCCAGCGTCCGACCTTGAACAGCGACAGGTATGACCTCTCGCTACCTGGCGCTCTCCAATGCATTTCAATGGAACAATCTTTAAATATTCATAATTAATTATGAATTTTTTTTTTTTTTTAAATGTGAAAAATTCTGTGACCACTTCTGCCATTTTAGGTAATTTTTTAAGGTAAAAAAAAAAATTGTGCAGAATTGATATTACAGGTCTGATATTAATGAATTCATATTACAAAATTATTTAAAAAACTTGTTTTTTTTGGTTTGCAAAAATATGGTTGTTTGGGGGTTAAAAAACTACTTTTAACCCATCGCCGCCAGCGCTCTGGGGTTTAAACATGCATTTCACAGCGCGAGAATATTTTGAGCGTGATTTTTTAATGAATATGGTGGGAGCCGGTCGCTAGGGCCAGTCGCTATCATGCGCTCCCATACAGCGCGGAACCTGTCAAATAGCGACTCCTCACCCAATATTCAACATTACGGCAAACCGACTGAGTCGCTATCTACAACCGAACAACGGCCAAGCACAGCGACTACTAGCGGGCGCTGTGAAAATACCGCTACAGTCGCTCAACTGTCGCTACCTGGCGCTATTAATGAATCAGCCTCTAAGTACACTGATATCCAACAAGGCCCAAATCTATTGTACGACAATGCAAGGAAAGAACATACACTGGATAAGGTGCTCTTACAGAAGGTGACCCTGATGAAACCTGTGGTACAGCAGATTGTTGGGTCAGGAAAAGACATTCTTTCATCATCACACCATACAGGAATAAGAGGGATGCTTTATTCTAATTACCTGCACAAAAGATTGCTGGGTCACCTCATCCTTTTACGCTGGGCTTCTTTTAAGATTACAAACGAGAGTAATACCTCGGTAAGCAGGAGCACGTGGAGGAAAAGAGGGGGTAATTGAAGATCAAAGACAGAAAGCCAAATACCTCCATATTATGCAGGGAGTTAAGAAAAAGAGTTGAGAAGGATAAAAAAAGAGTCCTGGGTATAGAAAAGTAGCTGAATAATAACAGGCCATGGAACCCACACATGGGGTTCAGTACAGAATTTGCACCTTTAAACGGAAACATCACAAACTCAAACCGATAAGAAAGTAAAATAAGGGTCTTGTAGATCTGAATGCAATGGCTGGTGGGGGCCGTGCTATGGACTGGATGGGTCGGAGGATTGGCCATGATCATGGCTGGAGTTGGCAGGTTCTTGGCAGGGAAAAGCAGACAGGGGAGTATTTAAACCGGACCAACACCCTTTATTAGCAAGAACCGCGGGGGGGTCATCCAGAACGCTGGATCTCCCTTGCACCTAACTGCACAGAACGCTGAGAATACTCACCTTCATTACGTGCCATAACATTTGGATCTACTTGCTATCAGCAGAGAGAAGGACCAACACCCATTAAAGTATTAACTGGTGTTGGTCTAAGTGGTTTAAGGAAGGAGAGGCGTCCTCTTTCTGCTTTGGACAACGATAGGTATCTCCACCCTCCGGTCCTGGCAGTAAAAATGGGGTCAATAGGTTGTTGGGGTGATTTTGTTAGAGAGTCGTAGTAGCAAGAGGTGAAGGGATTCACAGGTTAAAATGTATGTTTTTATGTATGTAATAATAACAGGATAGTTTTGGGGGTATATGGAAACAATGGGGGTTGTCTTTGTCACGGTGGGCACTGTCCTTGCCTGCAGCTTTGAGGTGGATGGTGGTGGTTAAGGCTCCTGAACTAGAGAATAGTGGCTGGTAGCTGGTTTCTCCTGTTATCTTTGGAATTTGCGTTGGGAAAGAAGAACAATTTGTAAATTAAGCCACGCCCCCTCATTGGGGGATGGATAGTAGAAGCCACACCCCTCATTAGGGGTGGACAGTAGAAGCCACGCCCCCTCATTGAGGGGTGGATAGTAGAAGCCACACCCCTCAGTAGGGGTGGATAGTAGAAGCCACGCCCCCTCATTGAGGGATGGATAGTAGAAGCCACACCCCTCATTAGGGGTGGATAGTAGAAGCCACGCCCCCTCATTGAGGGATGGATAGTAGTAGAAGCCATGCCCCCTCATTGAGGGATGGATAGTAGAAGCCACACCCCTCATTAGGGGTGGATAGTAGAAGCCACGCCCCCTCATTGAGGGATGGATAGGAGATGGGTTCTTACAGTTACAACCATATAAACACTTCGAATACGTAAATGAATCATTTATTGATGCAGATCTGCATGTTACACCTCAAAGAGGGACAAATGAGAACAATGAGGGGCAGGTGGACATGGACTCAGAAGAGGGACAGTCCCTCCAAATCAGGGACACTTGAGATGTATGGCTTTAGTGTCTTCCACTAACTTTCTGGTGTTTTTTGGCTGATAACTTAAGCGATGGTTTTATTGTCCCTCAAAATGAATGACACTGCATAACTGCGGTAAAATGTTTAGTATTATGCAGCCATGTGAATGTATGCTGGGTAAAGCAGAACAAAACCCACTGTGACCATCCCTGGAATCTAAAAGATGCCAGAGCCGGCAGCTGGCTTGCCCAGGGACATGCCGTAATGGGATGCTCCACTGTGTGAAACCCCTGGGGCACCGCAGAACTCACCTGCTTCATGGCACCCTTGGCGAAGTAAACTCCACATCCTTGGACTTAAGTTACTAAAAACTTAAAATATATTAATTTTAGCTGGAAAATATTTTTTTAAGGGTTTGGGCTTTTCATTAAATCATGCTGAAGGTCCAGTTTAAGGTAAGGGAGCAACAGTCCGCTCAGCTAAACCTAAAAGCTCCTTTAATCAACAAGGCAAAATACTTTCAAAACAGGGGGTTAAATCAAACCCACCTGACAGGTAGGCTGATTCGTGACTAGCGCCAGGTATCGGCAGATGAGCGTCTGTACAGAGGCGCTTAGAGCGACCGCTAGTATAAACTGTGATCGGCTATCGGTCGCTGTAATAGAGCGCCTCAGTCGCTGTAGTAACCTGGCCGACATTGATGAATGAGATGTATGTTGGACATTCTAACACCAGTACATGGAACGAAAGGTAGCACCAGCTCAGTGTGACCGACTCTCACCGACTCACACCATATTCAACAAAAAAACATACACACACAGCGTTGGAGCTATGGATCAAGGCGCTGTAGTATAGAACGCCAGAAGCTGTGTGATTAAAGTCTATTTTTGAACACATATCCACCAGTAACAAAGCGAAAACACACGAAATGACATTGTTGTAACATTAATACTTTAATGCCAGACCTGTAATGACAATTCTGCATTAAAAAAAAAAAAAAAAAATGTTTTCAAAAATGACTCTTTCTAGGCCAGGAGAGGTCACACAATTATTTGAGAGAAAAACGAAATTATTAAAATCAAAAAACACTGTTTAAACAGAAGAAAAGGAACGTCCATTGAAATGTATGGGAGAGCGACAGGTAGCCACAGGTCTTACCTGGCGCTCGGGAAGCTAGAGCTTCGCCGCTATACGCTAAGCTGCCTGTAATAATACATGTGACGCTACATGGCGCTGTTAGAGTCACTCACCAGAATCGCTTTCATAAATGTGGTATTGAGTACAGCGCCCAGGGTTCACCAGACGCTGCCTGCCGCTACGAGGCGCTATCCCTTGATGAATAAACCCCATAGTTGTATAATATTCTATAATGATACATATTAGGACTTCGTAGTCACTCTTGGAAGTTGAGGAGCACCTAAGCTTGTTGCTAGGCTTGGTGCTCAGTTCTGAAAGCTAAACTCGGCAACCCCAAGCTTATCCCCTGACTTCTCTGCCAAGCAGCGGGCAGGAGAGTTGCTGCCATGCTATAATGCCATGTGTACTTCAGGCCAATGGATTAATATTAAGCTTGCTGGGTAATGAGCAGAGCCAGGACGGTAATGGTACTGACTAATCAGGGTCAATAATGACACAGCGGGGCATGCTGAGAAAATACGTCAGCGCCAGGAAGTTACCAACAACGTCTGTATATCTGTTATTACGTGATGCCATTGTGCTTAATACATAAATTAGGTTTTCATATTAAATCCCATCTTCGGCCAACATTTTATGTATAAAGAAGGCAGAGGAGTAGATAGGCTTTCTGGCACCCGGGGGAAAGATTCGAAATGCGCACCCCACCTGTTTTCAGGCGCCCCCCTGACCTGCTGCACCCGGGGCAAGTGCCCCCCCCCCTGCTCCCCCTAGCTAAGCCACTGAAGAAGGGAAGGGTTACAGCCTACATGGTCTGCTGTCTGTTGTTCCCTTGTGTAGACTAAGAGGCCGATTTATTAATAGCGCCAGGTAGCGACAGATGAGCGACAGTAGCGTGATTTTCACAGCGCCCGCTAGTATTCGCTGTGCTTGGCCGTTGTTCGGCTGTTGACAGCGACTCAGTCGGTGTGCGGTAATGTTGGATACGGGGTTAGGAGTCGCTGTTTGACAGGTTCCGCGCTGTATGGGAGCGCATGACAGCGAATGGCCATAGCGAACGGCTCCCACCATATTCATTAACAAATCACGCTCAAAAAATTCTCGCGCTGTGAAATGCATGTTTAAACCCCAGAGCGCTGGCGGCGATGGGTTAAAAGTAGTTTTTTTAACCCCCAAACAACCATATTTTTGTTAAAAAAAAATAAACATGTTTTTATCAACATTTTGTTATATGAATACATTAATATCAGACCTGCAATATCAATTCTGTACAAATTTTTTTTTTTAATTTTATTACCTTAAAAAAAAAAAATAACATTGCAGAAGTGGTCACAGAATTTTTGACATTTAAAAAACAAAAAAAAATTAATATCAATTAATTATGAATATTTAAAGATTTCTCCATTGAAATGCATTGGAGAGCGCCAGGTAGCGAGAGGTCATACCTGGCGCTGTGATGGGATTAGCAGCGGCGCTGTTCGCTGAAGTCTGCAACATGATGAATCCCGCGCTAGCTGACGCTCTCGCCGGCGCTAGCCTCATTTAGCGTGATAAATGCGTGATTGTGTTCGCAGCCTGGCGTTCTGGAGTCGGTAGCCGCCGATTGCTGGCGCTACCTGGCCCTAGTGAGACACTACCTGGCGCTATCCCTTGATAAATAAGGGTCTAAGACCACAAACCCTTTTTACAGGGAGAAACATAAAAAAAACCTCTACCTCTAAATCTAAAAAAAAGCTGGAACATATGTCTCTTTACTTTTCTGTTGGTGATCTGCTAGAATGGAAAAATGCTGTATTGGACTATATAAGGACTCTGCGAAAGAGGGGTTGATGCAGGACCGTATTTAGGATTTGTGCTGCCCTAGGCAGGTCACCTTCCTGGTTTTGGTAACCCAAAAACCAGGCAGGTGACCTGCCTAGGGGCCCCATATTTAAAGCGAAACAAAACCCAGGAACTAGACTTTCCCGGGTTTGGTCCCAGTCCCTAGTTGTGTGAAACCTCGCAGAAAGACATCCTCGTTCCAGCGATGGCTGGGCTCTCGTACAATAAAAGTCGCCTGCCGAGACTATGAGGCCGATTCATTAATAGCGGCAGGTAGCGACAGTTGAGCGACTGTAGCGGCATTTTCAGAGCGCCCGCTAGTAGTCGCTGTCCTTGGCCGTTGTTCGGTAGTTGATAGCGACTCAGTCGGTTTGCCGTAATGTTGAATATTGGGTGAGGAGTCGCTATTTGACTGCGCTGTATGGGAGCGCATGATAGCGACTGGCCCTAGCGACCGGCTCCCACCATATTCATTAAAAAATCACGCTCAAAAAATTCTCGCACTGTGAAATGCATGTTTAAACCCCAGAGCGCTGGCGGCGATGGGTTAAAAGTAGTTTTTTAACCCCCAAACCACCATATTTTTGGAAACCAAAAAAAACAAGTTTTTTAAATAATTTAGTAATATGAATACATTAATATCAGACCTGTAATATCAATTCTGTACAATTTTTTTTTTATTTTTTTCCCTTAAAAAAATTATCTAAAATGGCCGAAGTGGTCACAGAATTTTTCACATTAAAAAAAAAAAAAAAAAATTAATAATAATTATGAATATTTAAAGATTGTTCCATTGAAATGCATTGGAGAGGTCATACCTGTCGCTGTTCAAGGTCGGACGCTGGTGCTGTGGGCTGAGGCTGGAATAATGATGAATGAGTCGCTATATGGCGCTATCTCAGTCGCTAAGCAGGATTGGCTTGATAAATGTGTGATTACCACTCACCAGTCGCTACCTGTCACTATTCCATCATAAATAAGGGCCTATGTCATTCGCCAAGCTGCTCTCATTTGTTGTGAATGTGGAGCGCGGGCTAAAACGAGAGAGAGAGTGAAGAAAGGGGACAAGAGAAAGATGGAAAGGATGGTGAAGAGAAATAGAAAGTGTAAATAAAAGCAGGTGGGGATTTGGGAATGGAAGAAAGAACCAACGTAGGAGGAGGGAATGTAGAAATTAGAGCGGGATGAAGGGGAAAAGAGATGATTAAAGAAAGAGAATAACATAAAAGCAAGACCGCAACAGGAGGGCAAGACAAAGGAAAACAGAAGAGAAAAGGGACCTGAATGGTGTCTCCTGGGGCCCCCTTACAGAGAGATCAGGATGGTCCACCTCACACACCCCAAAGGAGGTCATGGTTAATAAAATGTTGAAAAGAAAAAGGGAGCATGAGAGGGAGAGAGAGAGAATTATATGTAAAAAATAAGAAGGGAAGGTGGAAAAAAAGAGAAAAAGGGACAAATGGACGAGAGATAGAGAAGTAAAAGGAAGGGGGATGGGAAGAAGCATAAGGGAAAGTAGAAGGACAAAGCTTGGAAAAATGAGGGGGATAGAAAGCAGTGTAAGAGAGTGAGAATGTGAGGAGAAATGAAGAAAGCAAGATAGCGATGAACATGAAGGTGGGGAATAGAAGAAAATGGGGGAGGAGAAGGGAAAAAGAGGAAGGAGAGATGGAGAATGTGAATAAGGAAGACAGAGGAAGCAGGGCAGCAGAAGAATACAAAATACATGAGATAGAGGCTTGAGAAGGAGAGCGTGTGGTCTCAGCTCAGGGCTACCATATGGGTATGAGGCTCTTCTGTTTACCGTTCATCCATTCCTCTGGGCAGAATTGTTGTTTTAGGCTGAAGAACGAAGATAGTCTAAGAATCTATTTTTTAGACCACTTTAAGGCGCAACAAAACCTATCCCAATCTAAAAGATTCCAGGCCCGTCCGCTGGCCTTCTCCTGGGGCATCCCAAATCAGGATGCCCCGCTGTGTGAATTCCCCCCCAGGGGCACCACAAAACTCACCTTTCCCCTGGCTCCTTCAGGGAAGTTTTGTTAACCTCGAGCATCTCCTGCATCTTTGGGAAGTGCATTCACTCCCATCCCTAACCATTTAGACAAGACAGGAACGTGCCCAATGCTGCAGGTTGCCATAAACAGAGCCATTAGCTGAACATTATGTATGCACGGTAAATGGCTCTGATTGGACAAGAGCTCTAGCATCCTAGGACTGGGAAAAGGTGAGTTGGTATGGGGGGGTTCACACGGCATCCCGAATCGGCGTGGCCCAGGGGGAGGAACTTCAAAGCAGTACTTTTTCAGACTTTAGAAACTCAGAACAGCCATAGTTTAAAATGCCCCATAGTGTAATAGTAAAAAAAAGGGCTAAAATATGTACATTCAAGGGCGAACTGGCCATAAGGAGACCAGGGACAATGCTCGGTGGGCTGCACTGCTTTGGGGTCAGTTGGGCTGCTTTTAACACCCACATTCAATCCCTGTCCCCTTAGTCTCCCTCTCAACCCTCTATACCCAGCCCCCAATGCTATAGCCCCAGCATCATGGTTGGGGGGGGCCACAGCAGGGCTGATATTTGACCTTAGTCCGCCACTGTGTACATGGGTTCCAGAAAGCGCCGTTCCTGTCCGGAGGCAGACCAGCCATGTGGTCACTGGGGGAAATGACCTCAGGGGGGAGGGGAGTATAAAGGGGACATCCGTCCCCTTCTCCTTCCTCTTTGACCCCCGGCGTGGATGGACGAGCAGTCCCACCCGCCCGCCCTGTTTTTGGTCATGGTTGGGTTTTTCGGCCACAGTCCTGGGGGGGGGGGGGGGGGAATTGGGGGAGCTTTGGGTTTTTTTGAATATGTGTTAAGGTTTTGTATGGCTAGTTATTTATTGTATTTAAAAAAAAAAAAAGTATTTTTGTAATATGACTGTTGGCACCTGTTGGGGGTGCCGCAGTATTTTGTTATTTATTTGTGTTGAAGTATGTTGTACCCCCCCAAAAAAAGAGAACGTGTCATAATTTGTACATAAATTTATGTATTGTTATTTATTTATGTTAAGTTTTTGGTTTTCTTTTTTTTTTGGAAAATTTGGATTGTATTTGTCACAGCTGTTGGGCGGGTCTTCTCTCGGGTCTGAGGTAGCATTTCCAGTGGAGACCGGCCAGGACGATTTTGGTTAAAGTGGACCAACACCCAGGATTTTCACTATCCTGGGTGTTGGTCCACTTCCGCGGGGCACCCCGCTGTGTGAAACCCCCCAGAAAGCCCCAAAAACTCACCTGACCCCGCTCCCACGTGACTCGCTCCACCAATCACCACCGACGGACAAGCGAAGTCCATCGATGGACAAGGTGAGAGCGCCCGCCGCCGCCTCTCGCGCATCCCTCTTACAGGGAGCACGCCCTGCTAGAGGGATGCACGAGAGGCGGCGGCCCGCGCATGCGCCGTTGGAACGAGGAACAGGTAGGATTTGCGGGCGTCCTGGGGGGTTTCACACAGCGATCGGGGTGCCCCGCAGGCAGGGAGCTGATCGCCCCGGGAATCTTATAGATTCCCGGGCCGATCAGCGGTGGGTGTTGGTCCACTTTAAAGATTTTTGGATGGTTGGGGTTCAAGTAGAGAAGGGGATGTTTGGCCACTGGCAGTTAGCCCGATTAAGCTCCCTGGCCTAGGAGGTATGCGGCCGAGTTTATGTTGGCTTCCGCTTGGTGGGGGGTCAGGATGTTAATTTTGTTCCCTCCCCTTCCCTTCATTCTTTGGGATCCTAGGCTTCTCAGACCCGGAACAATAGGGGGGAGTCTTTTCTGCTTGTACATTTTGTTTATATATGTTGGGCTGTGGCCGATTAAATTTAATCTTTCCAACGACATGGTGGTCCGGACTTGTTATTTTGGTGGTGGGAGGTGTATGGCGCAGGGCATATGGAACGTTAGCCCAGTCATGAGTTGTAGAGCAAGGTATTCCCCTGTTTCCCCTCTCTACATGTCGCTGTGTGTGGCCTATTCAATTTGCTGGGTGTGTGCTGCTCTGTGCATGTCCGCCATGTCTCTATAGACTCCAGGTCCACTTTAGGTGCACGGCTTTTACAATGTATCAGCTGGTTGCTCCCTGTTCCGCCTTCACCTCTAATGTTCAGTTTCAGAGCAATGGTTCAGCAAAGTAAAGAAAAGGAATGAATCCTGCCATCCCAGGCAAGTCGCTTTGCGTCTCTCATAGTGATGAGTGAGCTGCAAAGTTCTGGTCTGTGCCGAACTTCATAGGTTCAGGTCCCGGAAACCCAACACAGACTTTAGCCAGAGGTCTGATTTTAGGTTCGACATTAAGCTGAACAGTAGAGCTGGTTAATTGGCTTCTTTCTTTGTCTGTTGCTTTCTTTCCTTCTCCCTCTTTTTCTTTCTTCCATTCTTGCTCACACCATCTCTCTCTTTTTTCCCTCTTTCGTTCTTTCTCACCCCCTCTTTCTCTTTCTTTCCCTTTCCCTCTCTTTTTCCTTCTTTTCTTTCTTCCATTCTTACTCACACTGTCTCTCTTTTGCCTCTTTCTTTCTCACTCACTCCCTCTCTCTCTTTCTTTTTCCCTCTCTTTTTCTTTCTTTCTTCCATTCTTACTCACAATGTCTCTCTCTTTTGCCTCTTTCTTTCTCACCCCCCCTCTCTCTCTTTCTTTCCTTCTGCATATCTTTTTCTCTCCTTTCTTTCTTTCTTTCTTTCTTTCTTTCTTTCTTTCTTTCTTTCTTTCTTTCCACTTTCTTTCTCATTCCCTCTCTCTCTTTTATTCTCCCTCTCTCTTTTTCTTTTGTTACTTTCTCTCTCTTATTCGTTTTTTTTTCTCCCCCCCCCCCCCTGTCTTTCTTACTTTGTCCCTTTCATTTATCATTCCTTTCTTTCTCTGCCTTTCCCCCCCTCTTTCCTTCTCACTCCCTCTCTTTCTTTCCTTTGTCCTCTCTTTTTCTTTCTTTCTTCCATTCTTACTCACGTCTCTCTCTCTTTTTTACCCCTTTCTTTCTCATTCCCACTCCCACTCTCCTTTTCTTTCGTTTCTTTCTCTCTCTATATATATTCTTTCTTTCTTTCCCCCTCTATCTTTTTCTTTCTTTGCCCCTTTCATTCTTTCTTACTCTGCCTTTTCCCCCGTTTCTTTCTCACTTCCCCTCTCTCTTTCTTTCTCCCTCTATCTTTTTCTTTTGTTTCTCTCTCTCTTTTCTCTTTCTTTCTTTCTTTCTTTCTTTTTCTTTCTTTCTTTTTCTCCCTTTCATTCTTCTTCCCTTTCTTTTCTTTCTTTTTATTTCTCTCCTTTTTCCCTATCTCTCTTGCATTATTTCTTTCTGCACCTTTCTTTTTTTTATTTTTCTCTATGTTACCTTCATCTTCTCACCTTCTCTTCATATTGCATTCTTTTTTACCTTCTCTTTACCACATTTCCACCTCTCTGTCTCCCATTTTGCCATGTTTCCTCGGGTGGGGGCATCCTGAGATCCTGCATAGGGTGACACTTACCCTAAGAACAGCCCTGCGAGCAGTTCTCTCTAATATTTGCAGTGATAGGAAGGTTTGGCACCTTTATTTGCCTGACAATAGAAAACATTCGTTTTCCAGCAACAAAGAGAAGTGCAGCAGAATAAAGCCATGAAATGAGCCACAACAAAATGGAATCTGAGATGCCATTATAAGTCGTCCACATTTTACAGATGATTCTAGAAGCCTCTCCGGTCTCCCACGTGGCCCTGTGCTGTCTAACACACGTGTCGCGCTGTTCTGCAAAGTGTCACAGACTGAATGAGGATGCTGGGAAATTAGAACAATGTAAGACAGGGCACATTAGTGAGAGGCAAACCTTTGGGATGGGAGCTTGAGCCAAGATGTCTTCCTGCTTGGCTAGAGATTAATGGTGCAAAGAAAGTAAGAGCCACCGCTGTCTGACGCGAGTCCAAATACGAAGGGCCAGCTGGGCGCCCAGCGATGAGCCGAGCTTTGCGGGTTATATATCAGTTCTGTTCTGGAACAAAGTTTCGGGGTCGCAGAGTCCAGCTGAGCTTAGGGCTGTGGAATGTGAAATACGGAATTCATGCAAAAATAATGAAATTGCAGCTCAGCTGAAATGAGGTTTCGCACAAAGAGAGTCTGTAAACGGCAACTATGTGCCAGAAAGCTGGAGAGCAGTAAACAAGCGGGGGGTCATGGACGGAACACATAGTAACTATTCTATGCAGAGATACTGATCACGGCATTAATACGAGAGAAACCCTTCCATAATGTTAAAGGGAAAATGAAGTGCACTAATTATAGGTATATTTTATTATACTTTATATTATTATAGATATCCCCAAATTATGCACCTGACTCCTTAAAGTGGACCAACACCCAGGGGGGATCGGCCCGGGAATCTATAAGATTCCAGATCCCTCCCCGCGGGGCATCCGAAATCGGGTGAAACCCCCCAGGAAGCCCAGAAACCTTACCTTAACCCCGTCCCGCGTTTCCCTCTAGCAGGGCGCGCACCCGCGCCAGGCGTTTGTGAATGGCCGGCGCGGGCGGCTCCCTGTTAGAGGGAAGCGCGAGACGCGGCCTCCAGCGCTTAAAGCCGCTGTGGTTGGACGCCGCTTGTATGTGCTTACCACAGTGGCTCTGAGCGCTCTGATTGGACGAGCGCCCGCGTAGGAGCGTGGTGAGGTGAGTGTTTCCGGGCGTTCTGGGGGGTTTCACACAGCGATCCGGGTGCCCCACCGAAGTGGACCAAAACCCAGGATAGTCAAAATCCTGGGTGTTGGTCCACTTTAAGTAACATTCAAGTTGTTCGGGGTTAAAATTGAGTTCCGGCTCACCTCTCGAGATGCCAAAATGGCCTAGTTGATAGGAAACAGGTCTTGTGACATGAGGGCTGCAGGTGACCTGAAGTGCTTTCATGATCTACAACTGGGTTGCCAAGGGAGTGGAGTACAGATTATTCGTCATCTGGATTCTGGATCTGCCGGAAGTGTCATGGTCAAGGGGGTGTTGCTCGCTTGGCTCTCAGATAACTAAGGCCCTTATTCATCAAGCGATAGCGCCAGGTAGTGTCTGACGAGCGCCAGGTAGCGGCAGCTAACGGCGACTACCGACTCAAGTACGCCCGGCGGCGGTCACAATGACGCATTTATCAAGCAAAATGAGGCTAGCGCCGGCGAGAGCGACGGCTAGCGCGGCATTCATCATGAAGCCGCCTGGACCGAACAGCGCCGCTGCAAATTCCCTCACAGCGCCAGGTATGAGGTGTCGCTCCCTGGCGATGTCCAATGCATTTCAATGGAGCAATCTATAATTATTCATAATTAATTGGTATTAATTTTTTTTTTTTTTTTTTAATGTCAAAAAATCGGAGAACACTTCTGCAATGTTAGGATTTATTTTTAAGTCAAAAAAAAAAAAATATGTGCAGAATTGATCTAACAGGTCTGAGATTAATGTATTCATATTACAAAATGATTCTAAAAACATGTATAATGTTACAATCAAAAAATATGGTTGTTTAGGGGTTAAAAACTAGTTAATACACATCGCCGCCAGCGCTCTGGGGTTTAAACAAGGAATGGACAGCGACAGCACATTCGGAGCGTGATTTGTTGATGAATATGAAGCTAGCCGTTCGCTCTGGCCATTCGTTGTCAGGCGCTCACATACAACGCTGGACCTGTGAAACAGCGACCCCCCAGCCCGTATTCAACATTACCGCACACCGACTGAGTCGCTGTCATCAAGCTAATGCCGGCCAAGCACAGCGAATACTGGCTGGCGCTGAAAAAATCACGCTACAGTCGCTCATCTGTCACTACCTGGCGCTATTGATGAATCGGCCTCCCCGTTCACTGGTACACTGCTCGGTCGCCCTGCATGCTAGCTCCCCTGCTGCCCACCCGAGGGGAGACACACAACTATGGCCACTGCGTTTTCTGGTGGGTTATGGGGCTTCATTGGTTGCTGGGGAGATACTTATTATTCCTAGGGAGGGGGAGAGACACAATGTGCCTGCTTAATCCTTCCATTGTTTTTTTGGGAGGGAGTTTGGTGTCATTTGGAACTACTGGGGTTGCACGAGGATGGAGATCAGCCAGCTACAGAGTCTATTATATTTAGGGTCGGCAAATACAGTTTTTGGTCCACTTTAAATCGGGCCGGCAGACAAAGACTTCTGGACCACTCATCCCTGGTATGATTCCGGATAAAGGAGGCACCCTCACTTCTGCATTGCCTCCCTACCGGCTGTCAGTTCACCACTCCAATGAACCTGTGGCCAATGGCTAGGCAATACTTCTGCAAGTGCATATCTCAGCCCAGCCATGTGGGGAAGTAGGCCGATAGTTAAAAGGCACAAAAGAGTGCAGAGATGCCAACCTTGGGGACCAGGGTGATGGGCATGGCAAGTGCATGGTTTATTCATGAGCATTGATAGGGAATATGGTTTAAAAATTTGACCAAATCCACTTTCAATTCAATCTGAATCTGTTAGTCTGCAGTCTTAGACTAGCGGACCTTGCATGTAACAGTTGTTTGTAAAAATAGCCAACCCTTGCTATAGAAAGATTGTACAAGCACAACCTCAGCAAGGAGACAAGACCAGGTGTCACGTGTCAATCACAAGTGCTTATGTAATGCTGATGTATGTACTTTAAGGCTTGTGCTGTGATTGGATAACAACATATGCAATTTTAAGACAACCCTCTGCTTGACTATCAAAGAAAAAAGGTTCAAGGCTCTTGGGCAAGACAGACGTCCTTGAGAAGTATGGTAAGTATGGTTTGTGTGTCTGTGTTCTAAATTACATAATCAAAAGGAAAAAAACATGGTAAATTTCCCGGACAACATGGAGTCACTTTCGGGCCGCTTCACCCTAGGTGGCGTCTCCTCAAAGTCTGGATGGCTATGCCTGCCAACTAAGACCAGAAGTTACGCCATTGTGCGAGGTGACAGCAGCAGGAAATAGCTAAAAGCTGGCGCCAGCAGATTAGGCGTCCATAGGAGCAGCTACTTATTGGGCGGCGCAAAACCCCAGGTGGGATCAGCTGACCGCCAGGAGACTGGCGGGTTACTTTCGGGGGACACCCCAAAAAAATAGGGTGACTTAATAGGGTGATAGTAGTCTCACACAAGACGCCTTCCAACCTAAGGCCAGCCCTGATCAGGTCAAGCCTATAGTATGATTGAGGCACAATCTAATGCTGGATAATGTTCAGAGAATTCAAACAGAAGAGATCTGTTACAGCAAAAAAAATAGCAGTAGTTCAGACATTCCGAGCTAAAACCACAGGAGGAAGCTGCAAAAGAAAAGTAGTGAAATTAGTAGAAAGTATGACTAGAAAAATCTATTACTTTTCTAGAGAAGAACAAACACAAACATTAATGTCATTTGCAAGAACACAACTCTTTTAAAATTCAGCCCTCGGTCGATTCGACTACAGTCAGGACTATGGAAAACAAGTCTGGGGCGTGAGTGTTATTTGCCTTTCGGTTATAGATCTCCCCAAAACAGGAGAACAAAAAATAAGTGGTTTCTGCTAATGAGGACTTCAGGGCCGGCTGTCAAGTATAACCTGTACAGTAAGCGATGCTGAGACTGACAGCTCTTTGAAACGAGCTGCAATTTCCCATAAAAAATTCAGAGCCGGCAACCAAAGCAAAAGGCGCCCGCGCTCTCTTGGTGCTAGACTGGCTGCGCTTTTTCCCCGAGATTGGAGTAATTGGGCTAAAAAAACTTGTGGCTGGCTAATACTGCAGATTCTAAGGTGAGGACTCATTTGAATTTCACAGGCAGACGGAGGGGATCATGCTGTCTTTTGGAATACAGAAGGTATTTAGTTAACAAACAGCTGCTCCTGTCTAAACACAAGAGGGAGAGACGGATGAAAGGAGCCATATCGAAATTTTTACTTTAGTGGTTTAGGAAAATGTCTACATTGGCGTCGACAGATCCGCATTTGAGGGTGGCGTGGGGGGCGCTAAACACTCTCATATATATTCTGATTCCTTGTTTTATGTCGGCGCTTTCAGCAGACATTAACAAACAGGCGATTAAAGGAGTGATTCAAAGGGAGAGAAACGGAAATAGATTGTGTATCTCTGAACGGTGAAATTCCAACCATGGCATTTCATCGTTGAGGGCAGGGACAGCTCCAGGTTTGTGGGGGCCCTTGGGAAAGAGAGTCTTAGTGGGCTCCAAAGTAGTGAGTCACATGATGCAACCTTTCAGCTCTGCTGCCACAAATGGGTCTCCTGCTGCTTATCTCCCTACAGTGCTTATTGCCTTCCATATAGCCACCAATCTCCCTCCCATCCCTATTTCCTTCCCTATAGCCACCAATCGCCTTCTCATCTCTATTGCCTTCCCTATAGCCTCCAATCGCCTTCCCATCCCTATTGCCTTCCCTATAGTCACCAATCACCCTCCCATACTTATTTCCTTCCCTATAGCCACCAATCGCCTTCCCATCCCTATTGCCTTCCCTATAGCCACCAATTGCCCTCCCATCCTTATTGCCTTTTCTATAACCACAATCGCTCTCCCATCCTAATTTCCTTCCCTATAGCCGTCAATTGCCCTCCCATCCCTATTGCCTTCCCTATAGCCACCAATCGCCCTCCCATCCTTATTGCCATCCCTATAGCCACCAATCATCCTCCCATCCTTATTGCCTTCCCTATAGCCACCAATCACCCTCCCGTCCTTATTGCCTTCCCTATAGCCACCAATCACCCTCCCATCCTTATTGCCTTCCCTATAGCCACCAATCACCCTCCCGTCCTTATTGCCTTCCCTATAGCCACCAATCATCCTCCAGTCCTTATTGCCATCCCTATAGCCACCAATCACCCTCCAGTCCTTATTGTCTTCCCTATAGCCACCAATCATCCTCCAGTCCTTGTTGCCTTCTCTGCTGTCACCAAGCACCCTTCGGCCCTTACTGCTTGCTCCGCTGCCACTAAAGCACACAACACTCGGTGGTTCGGGTCCACTGTAAAATAATACCATGGCCAAGTGTGAGTCTGAAAGGGCACCTGCAGATTCCAGGGGCCCTGGCATTTGCCCAGGTTTGCCCTGTACTGGTGCCGGCCCTGGTTGAGGGGGAGCAGAAGCAAACAGAGTGGAGTCAAAATGACAAAGCACCTGCATTAAAGTGTCTGTGTTCTACCTATAATAACCAAAGGAACTGACAAATGTATCAATTTCTAACTGCAATAGTTATTCTATAGCTTTAAAATGGAGGGTGGTATGTTCCACACATGGCTCTGTTCTTCAAGGCCAACCAACAGCTTAAAGCGGACCATCATATAAAAATTACTTAAACCAGACCAACACAACAAACAGTGTATGTACATAGCTAGTCTACACCGCCATTTATAAACGTAGAGCCTGACCGGTCACTGAGTAAAGCGAAAGCCGGCAAGAGATTTCAGAAACAAATGACAGATGTTTCCCAAACTGAAGTGGAAAACGTTTTCATTAATGCAAATAAATTACCTTTTTCAAGTTAAATAAGAGCTAATAAGGTTGAGGCAGTCCCGCGCGATGCAGATTTATGCTAAACAGCTCGGCCTTGTGTATGGTGGAGCACGTTCGTGTCATGTTAAAAATGAGAGGAAGAGAGAGTTTAATGAGAGTGGCACTCCGATGACGGATATGAATTTCTCAGGCTGAGCACGAGGCCGGGCTGTGCGGTCTTTGGGAACTTCGGTACTAATAAATTACTGATAATGTAGATGCGCAGAAAGACGATGGTGACAGGGAGGCGGTGAGGAATTACACTATTGTTTTTTGTGGGCGATTGATTGTCTTCCTGCTGCCATGTACAACATCCTCTGCATGGGGCAAAGATTTACAGAATAACTTGGTATTCAAGCGAGCTTGTGGAGCGACATGTCCACCATGTTATTTCGAGATTGAATTGCCACCCTTATGGCACGTTATCTGCCCGGGGGTGGAATGATCATTCAAGAAAACACAGGCTATGAATTGAAAGTGAGTCAAAACTTGTGAGGCCGGGCCATGGAATCTAAAAGATTGCAGGTCCGGCTGCTAGCCTACCCCTGGTGCATCCTACATCGGATGCCCCGCTATGTGGAACCTCCTGGGGCACCGGTGATCTTACCTGACCCCAGCAGGTCCCATGACACAATCTCCGCCTGCGCCGCATCCCCAGCTTCTGTGCCACCATGCGTGCTTCCCATGCCCAGTTTTTCTGAACGGCCAGAACAAAAAGTCGTGGATGTGGCCAGCCGGCAATTTTGAGAGAGCCAATAGGCTTTGAAAACCGGGCCGCTGCCGAGGCAACAGCAGCGCCCAGGGGGGCCCACACATTAAGTGGTGGACCCAAATATGGTCTGCTTTAAATCAAATCCACACCATGGGATCACTTTGGGATATGTTGGAGGGTTGTATCTTGATTGAAGATGCCCCACACCCACACTTGTGAAATACAAAAACAGGAGCCTCACATCTTCACCGATCCACTTCCAGGTTCCAACCTACGTGACTGCAAATCAGCCAATCGCTGTGTAAGGACTATACTGGACACCAGTCTGTCTTGAGCTGACAATCCCCAATCTCCACCACCTCTTCTGCCTATAGACAAGTCCCCGCTTGTAGGAGACGCGGGTAATGCCTCTCCTACTCGGTTACCCCCAGGACTTATAGGGCGCAAAGATTATCAGCTTAAGGTGGAGACTGATGAACGGCAGGGAGTCCCAAGCAAGGATGCCGGAAGTCCGATTACAAGCCGAGGTCAGAGCCGGGAGGTCAATCCAGAAGGTCAAGGGGCGAGGTATCAGAGGGGTCAGGCGAAAATCGTGGTCAGGCAGGCAAAAGGTCGGTTCAGGCTGAGGTCGACAACAGGAATCAATCGAGCTTCAATGCTTGGTACTAGGCACTATAACAGGCAATGACACACTGCAGTGGAAATCCCTTTATAGTGGGAAAACCGGCAGGATTGGACAGTGAGACAGTGGCTGGGATTGGTGCACTTAGGATCTGGCAGCAGATTGGAGCACTGGCCCTGTGGTCTGATTGGTGAGCTCTGGGCTGATTGCTCCAGCTGAGCTTCCCAGGCAAACTGCTCAGAGCCGCACCTTCTAGACTTCGTTCTTTTAAACAGCCTCTGGTGGCCATTCTGAGTATTGCACCACCGGAGGACATGAGCTGATTGTATAGGCCAGCAAGCACAAGCTGAGTGACAATGGGCAAGGGGAGAGGACTTACTCGGCGACACACGCGCCGCTGGGGATGGCACCGGAGGCAGAGGCGGCTGCTGGGCAGGAGAAACCCTGGCCAGTTGCCTAGGGACACCACGGGCACGGACTGAAGGCAAGTCATTCATGACAGTACCCTCCCCTTCACGAGGGGCCTCAGGACCCTCACCAGACTTAACAGGATTATCACCCTGAAAGGTTCCGGCGGACTTCAATAAAGATACATGAGGTACCCTCATGGATGGAGAGGCAGACGGACAAATAAGCTCTGAGACTTGGGTTGCTCCAACAGTGATACTAGAGCAATGTTCTGCACAGTGCGGGCTCCATCCTGTCAATTCCCCAGTTTCCCAATTAATGGTAGGGTTGTGCACCTTTAACCAGGGGAACCCTAAGACAACCGGGGCTTCAGGGCTGTCTAAGACAAAAAATTCAAGGTTCTCAGAATGGGAAGGTCCCACAACTAGGTTAATTAAAGGGGTTTTGGAGGTGACAGTTCCTCTAGGAACAGGAGTATTGTTTACTGCCAAAATCTGAAGGGGCTTCCCAAGGGGGATTAAGGGAATGCCTAAGGCGGCTACTATGGATTTATCCAAGAAGTTGCCAACTGCTCCGCTATCGACAAAAGCAGAGACGGATTTCCTGGACAACTCCCAACCCACAGTAGCAGGTAACAACATTTTATTTCTATGAAGGGAAGTTACCTGACCGTCCTGACAAACTTTCTCTATCTTGTCAGGACGTTGCACTCCCGCCAAAGGTCTTTTATTGGGGCAGGTCCTAACCAGGTGGCCTGAAATCCCGCAGTACATGCATAGGCCTAAGGTGCGACGTCTACTCTTTTCAGCCGGGGAAAGGTGAGTAGCACCAAGTTGCATAGGCTCTTCTGGGGGCGAAGATGAGACAACACCCATAGGGGATGACTCCTGGTGGGAAGATTCCCAGAAGTGAGAGTGATTCTTCTCTATATGTCTCTCCCGTAGCCGTCTGTCAATTTTAATGGCCATAAGCATGAGTTCATCCAGGCTTTTAGGGTAAGGAAAATTTGTTAGAACATCCTTAACACCTTCTGAAAGACCAATTCTATACTGACTACAGAGAGCAGGATCATTCCAACGGGATTCAATCGCCCAGCGGCGGAATTTGGCACTATATTCCTCTGCTGAGCGTTTCCCCTGTTTCAGGTTTCGAAGCCTGGCATCAGCGGTCGAAGTCCTGTCAGGGTCCGAATATAGGATCTCCATAGCGGAGAAAAAGGCTGAGACAGATTGCAAGGCCTCATCTGTGGGCGCTAAGCCAAACGCCCAGGACTGTGGATCACCCTGGAGCAAAGAGATAACCAGGCCCACCCTCTGCATTTCTGTGCCTGAAGAGTAGGGCCGTAGTCTGAAATAAAGTTCACAGGAGTTCTTGAAGTTGGAGAATCTTGTACGATCCCCATCAAATTTCTCAGGAAGGGGAACCTTCGGCTCAACAGGAGGTGAGGATACAGGTGGTGCAGGCAGCTGGCGATTTTCTTGATCAGCCACACGTTGGGCCAGCTGGTTAATGGCGGTAGCCATGGCCTGCACTTGTTGTACAAGTTCTTCCATATCAATTTTTGGGCCTGTTATAATGTAAGGACTATACCGGACACCAGTCTGTCTTGAGCTGACAATCCCCAATCTCCACCGCCTCTTCTGCCTATAGACAAGTCCCCGCTTGTAGGAGACGCGGGTAATGCCTCTCCTACTCGGTTACCCCCAGGACTTATAGGGCGCAAGCAAGGATGCCGGAAGTCCGATTACAAGCCGAGGTCAGAGCCGGGAGGTCAATCCAGAAGGTCACGGGGCGAGGTATCAGAGGGGTCAGGCGAAAATCGTGGTCAGGCAGGCAAAAGGTCGGTTCAGGCTGAGGTCGACAACAGGAATCAATCGAGCTTCAATGCTTGGTACTAGGCGCTATAACAGGCAATGACACACTGCAGTGGAAATCCCTTTATAGTGGGAAAACCGGCAGGATTGGACAGTGAGACAGTGGCTGGGATTGGTGCACTTAGGATTTGGCAGCAGACTGGAGCACTGGCCCTGTGGTCTGATTGGTGAGCTCTGGGCTGATTGCTCCAGCTGAGCTTCCCAGGCAAACTGCTCAGAGCTGCACCTTCTAGACTTCGTTCTTTTAAACAGCCTCCGGTGGCCATTCTGAGTATTGCACCACCGGAGGACATGAGCTGATTGTATAGGCCAGCAAGCACAAGCTGAGTGACAATGGGCAAGGGGAGAGGACTTACTCGGCGACACACGCGCCGCTGGGGCTGGCACCGGAGGCAGAGGCGGCTGCTGGGCAGGAGAAACCCTGGCCAGTTGCCTAGGGACACCACGGGCACGGACTGAAGGCAAGTCATTCATGACATGCTGTCTTCGACGGGACTGTAGCAATTGGCCACCAGCAGTCACTTGGGTCTGGGACTGACTGCCAATAGATTCAGTCCTGGAAGAGGTAAGTTTGCAGGTCCTGGTTTTGGCCTTGCAGGGAGGCCTCTCTCGGACACGAGCAGTGGTCCCACACTACTCTGCAGGGTGTGGGACCACTTTAAAAACATTGTCCAGACAGGCAAAACAACAGCTCTATACACCTTTGGTCCAGCGCAGCTCCACCTCCCGGACCCTTTGGTGCAAAACTTAACGAGTGGAGAGAACAAGTGCCCCGCCACCTACTCTGATCCAGGATGTGGACTTGGTTTGGTCCAGTTCAGGACCCCAAGCACACCTGCTCCTTTCATTGTAATGGAAGGGTCATGCTGAGGGAGGGACACTCCTAGTGGCAGCACTTCTGCCAGCACTAAGAATGCCCTCATTCATGGAAGCGACGGTCATCTTTCTGTGGCCCCGCTCGAAGATACGCTGCAAGCCGGCAGGGATGGAAGAAGGAACAAAATAGCGGGACTGAGGTAAGTTACTTACAGTTGCTTCCAGCTGCCACTCTGCCCCCCCCCCCCCCCCCACCTCACCTATCACAGGGTCTTTCTTGGAATCAATGGGGACCTGTGTTCGGGTTCAGCAAGTTTGACCACCCGAACCAAACTTTTGTTGAAAGTCCGAACTATAGCGGGTTCGCTTATCCCTATGACCCAACCCAAACCCTTAAAGATACTATTCCCCAGCATCTAAAATTAATATATTTAACATTTTTTGTCGCTTACTTTTTATTCTTTCCCCCACTGGGCTGCAACTGCATCTTGGCTCAGAAGTATCACATACTGAGGAGAGGAGGGGGGGGGGGAGTGCAGGGGGCAGGTTATAGCTGTGCTTTTGGTCAGAGCAAAGCTGGAGTCAGGAAAAGGACAGCAATCCCAGAATGCAGAGCTGCACAGTCAGAAGACACTTCCTGTCTGCAAGCAGCCTGAGACTGCGTGGGTCACCATCTTGGATGTTTAAAGGTTCGGAAAATGCAGTAGATGTAGGTAGGATGATTTTTAATGTGAGAAACGTATAAGATATACTCTTATGTGAAGGTCCGGTTTAAAAAGTGCTACATAACACTGATAGGTTGGCTGAATAAACAGGCAGCAGATTGACTCGTTCTCATCACCGTTCCCAGTAAATGTTACTGATGAAGCGTCAGGTCACAGCACACAAAGCTAATCATTAGTCTGAAGCCGAGTTTAGTTTCTAGGCATATTACAAGACTGGAACACCTGAGTGTGCCGTGATTTAAATCTCCTGTACTGTAAATCTTGGGGAAAAAAAAGATATTTTGAAGACGCAGCAGTTTAAAAAAAAAAAATAGGTCATTACATGACTTGCTTTCCAGCAAAAAGTCAAATCCAATTATGTCCCATTTACTTGTAATTGCTTGTAATGATTTTTTTCCCCTCTGCGGTGACAGAGAGCGGAAGCACGATGACCTGTGGCAGGCGCGGGGCTGCACCCTGGCTCGCAGTCAAATCAATTGTTTCAGATATGTTTGTACAGACACGGCAGGGAGAAGGGAGGGTGGGGGGGGGGCATCTTACCTGAGGGTGGAAGACATTATGCATGCGTGAGGTGCTTCATCAGCGCACAGCGGGACATGGCGCCCAACATCTTGGTTGTTGCATTTAATGGGTTTCCTAGATAGAAATGAGCAACAAGAGACAAGAACTGCGAGTGGATTTGCACATTTAAAGCAGACCTCTTGCATACCTCCCAAGTGTCCCTGATTTGGATGGACTGTCCCTCTTTAGAGTCCAAGTCCCCCTGTCCCTCATTGTTATCATTTGTCCCTCTTTGAGGTGTAACATGCAGATCTGCATCAATAAATGATTCATATGTGTATTCAAATTGTTCTATTGTTGTAACTCTCACACCCCATCTCCTATCCATCAATCAGTCTAATTTAACAATTGTCCCTCTTTCCCACCCTAAAAAGTTGGGAGGTATGCTCTTGTAGTGTAGGGGTTGCCATCTTGATCAGGGGGATCAGTTGACACTGTCCGCGGCAGAACGCTTGCTAGTAGACAGTTCATGGGCAGGGGAGCAGGGGAGGCTCATCATCGTATATGCTCCCTGTGATACAGATGAGCGCATGGAATTCTTCCATATAGGACCAGATTAAGTGTGGGGGAGGCCCCTGGGCAGAAAATCTGGTGGAGGTCCCAGATACAGTATTTTTTATAGTCCAGCCAAGTAACTGATTGGCCCTGTGTTGCTGGCCCTGAGGCCCGTCAGACTGAAGACTGAAAAGCCTCCTGGACCAGACCATAACTCAAAGGTTGGAAGAAGGCCCCCTTTTGCAGGATGCCCCGCTGTGGATGCCCCGGGGGGGGGGGGGGGGGAGATTCGATCGGCCTGGGAACCTTATAGATCGCCATGGGTTTTGGTGCACTTTAAGCAGGTATTCTCCACAGGAAGGAGTCTCCTCCCAAAGAGTGTGCTCCATGAACATGGACATTGCAGCGTAAAAGTATTGGAAAGCACTGAGGCAGCCAATGAGGGGAGTAGACTGACCCCTACAGGTCCGTTTAGAGTTTATTATACCCAGCATGAGCAGAGGAAGCACCCCCCCCCCATGTCACTTGACTGATTAGCCCTTTGAACCTGAGCAGAGGAAGCTGTTTATTAGTTGAGAGCTTTTAGCGTAATGCAGCCTTGATATTTCTCGGGAGTGGAAGCGAGTGTTAAAGAGAATCAGCAGCCAGGCTGCAGCCCACTCTGCTTTTCAACCTCCCAACCTCTAAAGAGGGATCCACAATTAGGATCAATCTCCCTGGGCACCTCTTGTGCTTTGTTGCTAATAACCCCTTTCATCTTGCACATAGTAAAGAGCATCCAGTGTCCTTAATAAGCTGAAGACGGCCGGCCGCCTCTCCCCTCGCCACTTCTTACACGGCTCCCTCTTGAAAGGGGACTTTAGCGTCTTTAATGAATCTTCTGCGGCATATATTAAGCAATCAGGAGATTACAAAACACGCTTGTCTCTCCTATTTAGTCCATTTACCTCCATCTTACGTCCTACTTTCCATCTCTTGAAAGACAGGCTCTGGCAGATTTGGGTCACCCGGCGAGCCGCTCTCTGATAATGTCTTTTAATGGACTCTGTTTTACTTAACCTCTCATTGCCGTCTGGCCTTGGACACTGCCGAGGCTGCTGCGTTGAATTAGGCTCTGCCTAATCGTGACAGGTCGGTCAATTTAATTGATCTGGCCTTTCCTTGCCCCCGGAGACCCTCCGCATGCTGCTGATAGGAGCAGGAAGGGTGTACTGGAATGGGAGCCGTGCGGATAAGTATAGAGAGTACAGTGGCTGAATCCTGGAGGGGACGCTTGCTAATTTAATCATGGAGAAGTATGCCAGAATCTATCTGTTGTGGTTAAGACACAAGGCGATACGAATTTACTTTCTTAGTCCGTAGAAAAAAAATGGCCTAGTCATTTATAACAGTGACAACACAGAGGCTGGTGACATCACTGAGAATGCCACCCACTGTATCCTTTCACTAGATACTGGTGACATCAATTAGAATTCCACCTATCTATTTACTAGAGATCAGTGACATCACTGAGAATGCTGCCTATCCAATCACTAGAGACCAGTGACATCACTGGGAATGCCGCCTATCCAATCACTAGAGACCAGTGACATCACTGAGAATGCTGCCTATCCATTCACTAGAGACTAGTGACATCACTGGGAATGCTGCCTATCCAATCACTAGAGACCAGTGACATCACTGAGAATGCCCCCTATCCAATCACTAGAGACTTGTGACATCACTGAGAATGCCGCCTACCCATTCACTAGAGACCAGTGACATCACTGAGAATGCCTCCTATCCAATTACTAGAAACCAGTGACATCACTGAGAATGCCGCCTATCCATTCACTAGAGACCAGTGACATCACTGAGAATGCTGCCTATCCAATCACTAGAGATCAATGACATCACTGGGAATGCCTCCTATCCAATTACTAGAAACCAGTGACATCACTGGGAATGCCTCCTATCCATTCACTAGAGACCAGTGACATCACTGAGAATGCCGCCTATCCAATCACTAGAGACCAGTGACATCACTGAGAATGCTGCCAATCCAATCACTAGAGACCAGTGACATCACTGAGAATGCTGCCTATCCATTCACTAGAGACCAGTGACATCACTGAGAATGCTGCCTATCCATTCACTAGAGACCAGTGACATCACTGAGAATGCTGCCTATCCAATCACTAGAGATCAATGACATCACTGGGAATGCCTCCTATCCAATTACTAGAAACCAGTGACATCACTGAGAATGCCGCCTATCCATTCACTAGAGACCAGTGACATCACTGAGAATGCTGCCTATCCAATCACTAGAGATCAATGACATCACTGATAATGCAGCCTATCCAATCACTAGAGATCAATGACATCACTGATAATGCAGCCTATCCATTCTCTAGAGACGAGTGACATCACTGAGAATGCTGCCTATCCAATCACTAGAGATCAATGACATCACTGATAATGCAGCCAATCCAATCACTAGAGACCAGTGACATCACTGAGAATGCTGCCTATCCATTCACTAGAGACCAGTGACATCACTGAGAATGCTGCCTATCCAATCACTAGAGACCAGTGACATCACTGAGAATGCTGCCTATCCAATCACTAGAGATCAATGACATCACTGATAATGCAGCCTATCCATTCACTAGAGACCAGTGACATCACTGATAATGCCGCCTATCCAATCACTAGAGATCAATGACATCACTGATAATGCAGCCTATCCATTCTCTAGAGACCAGTGACATCACTGAGAATGCTGCTTATCCAATCACTAGAGACCAGTGACATCACTGAGAATGCCGCCTATCCAATCACTAGAGACCAGTGACATCACTGAGAATGCCGCCTATCCAATCACTGGAGACCAGTGACATCGCTGAGAATGCTGCCTATCCAATCACTAGAGACCAGTGACATCACTGAGAATGCTGCCTATCCAATCACTAGAGACCAGTGACATCACTGAGAATGCTGCTTATCCAATCACTAGAGACCAGTGACATCACTGAGAATGCTGCCTATCCAATCACTAGAGACCAGTGACATCACTGAGAATGCTGCTTATCCAATCACTAGAGACCAGTGACATCACTGAGAATGCTGCCTATCCAATCACTAGAGACCAGTGACATCACTGAGAATGCTGCTTATCCAATCACTAGAGACCAGTGACATCACTGAGAATGCTGCTTATCCAATCACTAGAGACCAGTGACATCACTGAGAATGCTGCCTATCCAATCACTAGAGACCAGTGACATCACTGAGAATGCTGCCTATCCAATCACTAGAGACCAGTGACATCACTGAGAATGCTGCCTATCCAATCACTAGAGACCAGTGACATCACTGAGAATGCTGCTTATCCAATCACTAGAGACCAGTGACATCACTGAGAATGCTGCCTATCCAATCACTAGAGACCAGTGACATCACTGAGAATGCTGCTTATCCAATCACTAGAGACCAGTGACATCACTGAGAATGCTGCTTATCCAATCACTAGAGACCAGTGACATCACTGAGAATGCCGCCTATCCAATCACTAGAGACCAGTGACATCACTGAGAATGTTGCCTATCCAATCACTAGAGACCAGTGACATCACTGAGAATGCCGCCTATCCAATCACTAGAGACCAGTGACATCACTGAGAATCTGCCTATCCAATCACTAGAGACCAGTGACATCACTGAGAATCTGCCTATCCAATCACTAGAGACCAGTGACATCACTGAGAATGCTGCCTATCCAATCACTAGAGACCAGTTGCAGGTGAGTTGAACTTTAAGAAGATGCAAGTTGCGGCACAGGTGGTTGTCCCTTGTGGCCCCCGTCCCCACTTTCTGCTCCTGATAACAGTGCCTGTGGATAATGTTTGATGGCAGCAGATAAATGGTATAGGCAGCCTGATACATTGGGACACAGTGATCACATTGACGGACCCTAATGCGTAGGAAGTTAATGTGTTTCTAAATGCATAATTAGGATGAATGCGATTAGAGAATAGTGATGCGCAGCGCTAAGTGACTGCTAAGAGGATTAGGAGTCTATAAACAGAGGCCTGGGACGCAGGTGTCCTTACAGCGACTGGAGTAAAAGTCAGGTTTCAGCCAAACAAGAGAAGAAGAAAAAAAAAAGCACATCACAGTGTGAAATACCCTCCAGTGACTCATGAAAATGCTGCATTTAAAACTTACCGGGAATACATGGCCTACCTGCGGAGTGCCGCCATGGCTCATGCTGGCATTCAGCTTTACTGTCTGACTGGCCACACAGACAAAAGCCCCAACGCATGGCGTATGTCTCTGCTCTACAATATATACCGTATACTCAAACTGAAAACCACCACCCACAAATCAAACAAGGTAAGACTATATAGGCGCTGTGCTTGTAACTGCTGTAAACCTGTGTGAGATAAATACATTCTAATGTGGCTCCAGCAACCATTAGCAAAACAGCAAACCACCCTAAAAAATCAACTACTTTACATAGATAACATTTCATAAATTCATCTTTATTATCTAAAAACTACACATTACACTTAGGCCCTTATTTATGAAGGGATAGCGACAGGTAGCGACTGGTGAGCGGCCGGTAATGACGGGCCCCGCCACGAGAACGCCGACTCCCCACCACAATCACACATTTATCAAGCCAATCCTGCTTAGCGACTGAGATAGCGCCATATAGCCACTCATTCATCATTATTCCAGCCTCAGCCCACAGCGCCAGCATCCGACCTTGAACAGCGACAGGTATGACCTCTCGCTACCTGGCGCTCTCCAATGCATTTCAATGGAACAATCTTTAAATATTCATAATTAATTGTTATTAATGTTTTTTTTTTTTTTTTTTTTTTTTTAAATGTGAAAAATTCTGTGACCATTTCTGCCATGTTAAATAATTTTTTAAAGGTAAAAAAAAAAAAAAAAATTGTGCAGAATTGATATTACAGGTCTGATATTAATGTATTCATATTACTGAATTATTTTAAAAACTTGTTTTTTTTTGGTTTCAAAAAATATGGTGGTTTGGGGGTTAAAAAACTACTTTTAACACATCGCCTCCAGCGCTCTGGGGTTTAAACATGCATTTTACAGCGCAATAATTTTTTGAGCGTGATTTGTTAATGAATATGGTGGGAGCCGGTCACTAGGGCCAGTCGCTATCATGGGCACCCATACATCGCGGAACCTGTCAAATAGCGACTCCTCACCCAATATTCAACATTATTGCACACCGCCTGAGTCGCTATCAACTACCGAACAACGGCCAAGCACAGCGACTACTAGCGGGCGCTCTGAAAATGCCGCTACAGTCGCTCAACTGTCGCTACATGTCGCTGTTAATGAATCGGCCTCCCCGACATACATATAAATATAAAAGCACATCAGAACATGGGGCGTCCCACCCGGACCCTCAATAATAACCAAAATCAATATAGCGATTACTATCATGACCAAAATCTCCTCTATTTGCACAAATTAAGCTTTAAAGTGCATAAGCGCATTTGCTGTGCTGAAAAAAGTGCAATTTCAATTAATTTCAAGACCCATGAAAAAATGACAAGAGGAGCAAAGTGCAAAACAATGTGCAATTATTTCTCTGGTCTGGGATTGGTTTACAGCACTTAAACCAGACCTTCACCCTGAATAAGAGCCTATGTTTTATGTTTCCCCCACCCTGTACATACAGATTGCCCACATTAATCCGGACCTTCACCCTGAATAAGAGCCCATGTTATATGTTTCCCCCACCCTGTACATACAGATTGCCCACATTAATTCGGACCTTCAGCCTGAATAAGAGCCTATCTTATATGTTTCCCCCCTGTACATACAGATTGCTCACATTAATCTGGACCTTCACTCTGAATAAGAGCCTATCGTATATGTTTCCCCCTCCCTGTACATACAGATTTCTCACATTAAAAAGTTGGCAGCCCATGGAGTCTCAGGCTTCCTGCAAACAGGAAGTGTCTTCTGACCGTGCCGCTCTGAATTCTAGGAATATTGTCCTTTCCCTGACCCCAGCTCTGCTCTGTATGTGCAAAGCCCAGCTATAACCCCGCCCCTATACTTTTCCCCCCTTCCCCTCTCCTCAGTATGTGATGCTTCTGACGCAAGATGGCGGTGCCCGTATCCTAACAGAGCCCAGTTGGGTAAAGAATAAAAAGTAAGTGACTAAAAACATTAGATATATTAATTTTAGATGCTGCGGAATAGTTTTTTAGGGGTTTGGGTTTTCATTAAATGATGCTGAAGGTCCGGTTTAAAGCGCACCAAAACCCACAGAAGCTGCTACATTTGGCCAAAGCCCCGGCTAATACGTCTTTCTTTGGGTGTAGAAATAGACATTTTCACTTTCTGAAAGATCCTGGAACACTGTTCTTTTTTTTTGCTGTCCCCTGTAAGATGGCAGGTGATCAGTCATTATATCAGTGTGGCAATGAATGGAGGAGGCGGAGCTTTACAGCTAAAACAGGCGCCATTATCTGGGATTAGAGTAAAGTCGGGGCAGTGAAAATTGGCAAAAGGTTCTCTCCATGGGGGGAGTAGTTCAAGGGATGGCAGTTAAAAAATGTGGGTTTTGGTCCGCTGTAAAAGAAAATTCCCTTTTTGTCCGGTTTTTGGTGTTCTGCTTTATGGTTTTCCTTTTCTGGGATGTAAAAAAAAAACCTGTGTGTTAGGATTCTGCCCCCAGACCTGTGATTTACTTATCAGCATGTTGTTTCCAAGCTTCTTATAGTCCTGTGGCTCTGTGTTGCTAAAGAAGGAGTGGCTTTCCTGGACTTCAGTAACAACTACTGACTACAAGTCCCAGAATCCTTCAACTGTAACAGGTGAGCAAATCAGCAGCTTTGGCAACATCAAGCAACGGTAAGGAGAGAACGCTGCCAGCAACCCTTTAGCTACTGGAACGCAAGACTGTGACCCACTCATCTAAAAAGGTGGAATTACAGCAGTAAAGTTTAAAGAACAAAACTCACATTTTTAACTAGCTTCCCCTGAACTTCTCCCCCTATAAGGAGAACCTTTTACCAATTTTCACTGCTCCTGCTTCACTCTAATCCCAGATAATATCACCTGTTTTAGCTGTAAAGCTCCACCATTTATTGCCAGATGATTAGCAAGCCAGAGTCAGGAAGTCTCTGCCAGATACAGAAAACACAAAAGCTGGAGTATGTTGCTAAGGTACACACAATAGTGTTGATTCGGCACTGTATTTCATTTTTATTCGGGATGTCCCGCTGTTTTAAACCCCCAAGGTCGCCCCATACACTTACCTTCCCGGTCCAATGGCACATGCGCGAGCCGCATCACCGCGTAGGCCCGTGCAAAGCATTTGTGAATGGCTGGCGCTGGCACGGTCCCTGTTAGAGGGTAGCGGGGGATGCAGCACTCAGCGCGCTCGCATTATGACGACGTGACGTCAGCGGATCCGAGTGCGCTGATTGGACGAGCAGCCACGCATGTGCCATAGGACTGGGAAGAGGTAAGTTGGTTTTGGCAACCTGGGGGGTTTCACACAGCAGGGAGGGAAAGGTCTAAAACCCAGGATAGTCAAAATCCTGGGTTTTGGTCCACTTTTATAAACTTACCTAAAATTCTGACCGGGGGGGGGGAGTATTTGCCATCCCTGCAACTATTTCATATCAGCAGAAATCATTGAGCTTCCCTTGTGCCCCTCATCCCATAACCCCCCCTCCCCCCGTTAAGAATGCTTCCAGAAGCCGCTAAGGTGATGCCAGGGCAGCTCTCCGTTCCTCAGGGCAGATCTCATTTTCTCCTCTGTGATGGGCTCATAAATAAATGTGGGAGATGGTTACTGCGTGTGGGGGGAACTTATTTGATTTCCTTGTTATGCTTGGCTATCCCAGCAGACAGTCCTCATTGATAAAGGAAATAGCATTTCAACTTGGCTGCAGGCGCAAACCTGTGAAGAGAATTTCACACGTAGCTCTTATCATGACATCCTTTATACAGATATGGCGAGCACACAGAAATGGTTCGGCTCTCCAAGCCCAAGGTTAAGCTCAATCCTCTTCTGCTGGGCCGACCACAGATAAAATGCAGCCAGCCCAAGGAACGTTCCCATAATAAAGTCATCTCTAGGAAAATGCAAATTGTCCCTATCGCTCCCTTCTCTTGTTTGGGCAGTATTTGTTACCCGGCTGTTACACGATCCTGCACCAAGACTGAATTTCTGGTCAGAGATGTCCATGTGGGGTGGAACGGCCCTTTAAGACCACAAGGTGGTGACTAGTGGTGGACTGGTGAGATAGAAAATGAAACATTATAATTAGTATTAATTAATTAGTTCTAGCCGCCTGTATGCCATCTCTCACATTCTCGGTGTGTGGAGGGGTTTTCACCCCTCCCTCCTCATATGACTATCGCTAAAGAATCTTAAGTCTGCTTAAACCGGACCTTCACCATGATTTATTGAAAAGCCCAAACCCTTAAAAAATGATTCCGCAGCATCTAAATGTAATATATTTTAAGTTTTTAGTCACTTACTTATTATTCTTTCCCCCACTGGGCTGCAACTCTGTTCAGGACTTTAGGATACGGGCGCCGCCAACTTGACTCAGAAACATCACACTTACTGAGGAGAGTGGGATAAAATACAGGGGGGCAGGTTATAGCTGTGATTTGCTCAGACAGAGCAGAGTTGGGGTCAGGAAAAGGTCAGCAATCCCAGAATGCAGAGCAGCACAGTCAGAAGGCACTTCCTGTTTGCAGACTGCCTGATGTTTACAGCTAAAACAGGCGCCATTATCTGGTATTAGAATGACGCAGGAGCAATTCAAATTGGCAAAAGGTACTCTTCATGGGGAGAGCAATTCGGGGGGTGCTATAAGACAGCTAGCTTTCTCACATAACTTACCAGACAAAAGCTGAGTCCCTAATAAAAAGTTGAAAATTCTTGTGTATCTCACTCAATGTAAATGATATTATGGGGGTATAATAAGGCCTGAGGGGTATAAATAGGCCCAGACTAGTTTAGACCCCCAGGTATAAATTGGCCTAGGCCAGAATTTACCCGGGGTATAATCTAGTCTAGGCCACTTTAACCCCGGGAATAGTCTGGACTGGACTTGTAAACAATGAGATTATTTTAAGCCACAGGGCAACTCACTGCAAACAGAATATGTCTTATATGTGTTTGACCCCTAATATGAGGGTTCTTTTTGCAATGCATGGTTCTAATAAATTAAGTTTTAAAATAATTAAAAAACTTGAATCTGGTGAGGTCATTCTCAAAGGTGTAAACATTTTAGGATATGCCTATTCCTAATATATTTGTTACATATAATTATTCCCACCTAATAATAGGGATAGTTTAACAACACCAAGAGCGAACTCCCTCCTAGCCAGAGGCACCACCCCGGGCTGTGTTTTGTCATACACGACACTGTACACGGTGCAGTGGGTTTGGGATTAGCTGTCATGCTGCTAATGAACGGCTATGTTGGCAGGATTTGTGACTTGAAGTCATGGGAATCCATCGATGTTGCTGCTGTGCAATCAGAGGTGATTAGATGGCAATGCTCTGCAATCCGTCCAGTGCCACCAGTACGTTCTGGATTCATGACGCATTGCCTTATTATGTTATAGCTATATTCAGAACAAAACCCACCCAGCATGGCCCTGGTATCTTAAAGATGCTAGGGCCAGCTGATGGACTTCCCTCTGTGTGAACCCCCCAGGGCCCTGGTAAACCCTCACCTTTCCCCACTCCAGCAGCGCAGGTGTTAGGGCGAGCGTTGCACGCCCATCTAGCAGCACTTCACTTACCTCCATGGCTGCATCCAGCCGTCATCCATTTTGCAGCGCTTCCCCCATGGCTGTTCCTAGCTGTCTCCCTTCCCCCAATGCTTCCTTCTCACATGCTCAGGTGCGCGCACGTCTCCGTCCACTAGAGGGCGAGCGCACTAGATTCCTGAGATTTAAAGGGCCTGTACAGCACTGATTGGTGCCTGGTCATCCAAGCCTGCATCAACTTCTCCTATTTAAAGAGGCACTTCCTTCCTTCAGTGCCGGATCTTGGTCTCTCCATGCTTGTTGTAAGTCAGACATTCTTGGATTGCTCACCCGTGTACCGACCTCTGCCTGTCCCCGACTCTGAACCTTTGCTGCCTGCCCTGACCTCGGCTACTCACCTTTACTGTGAACCTGTGCTGCCAGCCCTGATCTCTGCCTGTACTTACTACGCCTTTTGCCTGCCACTTGTGTACCTCGATGAACCTCGGCTGACTGTGGGACTGGGCCGCTGTTGGGGGGTAGCGACCTGGGGGTCACTCGCCGCACAAGACCAACCTGCCTTGCGGTGGGCTCTGGTGAATACCGGTGGCCCCTTAGACTCCGCTCCCCTGACACGGTACCCGCCATCGGTCCCACAGTTAAAGCAGATCCACACCTGAGTCCGCTCCACCCGGTCCGTGACAGCAGGCATGGGATCTTGTCCAATGAGAGCCATTTGCCATGACTATGTCATTTGCCAAACGGCTCTCATTGTTGTGAATGAGGAGTGCATGCTGCCGCATCCCCTGCAGTGTGTGGGCGCTCCCAATCCAAACAAAAAGGGAGGCACACCAAGCTCCCAATCCAGGCATCCAGATAGGCTGAGATGGGAGCATGCACACTGCTGGGGATTTTGCAGCACACAATTCCCCTTCTAGTCAATGATAGATGTTTGCCAAATGACATAGTCACGGCAGACGTCTCTCATTGGACGAGAGCTCGCGCATGTGCCGTTGGAACTGGGAAGAGGTTAGTGAAAAATGGCGTCCTAGCGGGTTTCACACATCAGAGCTTCCCAATTCGGGATGCCTCAGGGGGGCTGGAACAAAACCCGGGAAAGTCAGGTTCCGCTTTAAAAGAGTATGTACTGTACGTACAAGGGGTTTCCCAATGGGTCCTATGGAAAAGAATAGAAAAGGCTTTGCATATATAACTGCATTCCTTACAGTTAGAGCATTGTTGATATAAAAAGGGATAAATCCTGGATCACTTTTTCATGTCTGTGGCCCCTAAGATTTACATCCTGTTTGATATGTTTATATATGAGCAGGAAGTTCATGTAACAAAAAAGCCTCCTACTGTTGGAATTTGACACCTTTTTTCCCAGTGATTTAACAGGCTCAATGTACTTTTCCAGGCAGTGGTGTATCTAAATGTGACGGGCCCCGGTGCAAGCATTAAATGGGGCCCTTTTATGGCTCATACAGTCTTTTTTTTCTGTCTTTTAACTCAGTTAGATTCAACTAGACTACTAATGACTGAAACAGCAGAGAGGAACAGTGCTACCTTTCTCTTCATGATGCCAATATGATAAATAAGGTGGAGGAGCAACAATGATGGGGCCCCCCTAAACTCCTGGGCCCCAGTGCGGTGGCACTCCCTATAGTTACGCCCCTATTTATAAGAGCACATTAGGAGAAACAGATATTATCCAAACCCCAACGCAGTATTAATAGGTGTTAAGGGTCTCTATCCATCCTTTCGGAGGGTACAGAAGTGTCTAGAAGTACCTACCTAATTAGGAAGGTAAAGTGTCTATGGGGAGGCCGATTCATTAACAGCGGCAGGTAGCGACAGTTGAGCGACTGTAGCGGCATTTTCAGAGCGCCCGCTAGTAGTCGCTGTGCTTGGCCGTTGTTCGGTAGTTGATAGCGACTCAGTCGCCATTCACAAACGGCCGGCGAGGGTGCGTGCACTGCTAGAGGGGCGCGCGGGAGGCGGTGGCGGCTGATCCGTCGCCGATAAGGTAAGGTTTTTTTGGGCTTTTGGGGAGGTTTCACCCCGCGGGACATCCCGATCTCGGATGTCCCGCGGTGAGGGAGGTGATCGGGCCGGGAATCTTATATATTCCCGGGCCGATCACCCCTGGGTGATGGTCCACTTTAAGTGAAAGAGAGACAAAAGTAGAAGCAGTGTAAACCAGCCCTAAATTTCAGAAGCAAATCCCCCCTCCCCAAGACCCCTCAAATTATGCCTCAAATTAGGAAAGGACAATGCAGAAAGGCATTGCAAACAGATGTAGAGGCAACATTGTCACATGATATCTGCACGCTTCCTCAACTATAAATTATCAGCATGATAAAATCAGACACCGTCGCCCCCCAATACGCTGTGTGTCACCATCGTTCACACAAAAGTGGGATCACAGGCGCCCTGTAAAAAAAAAAAAGGAGAAATAATGCAAGCGGCAGATATAGCCCAGGGTTACGTTATCCGCAGAGAAAATATTAAAATGTAACACAACGAGTAATCAGAGAGGAGCACCTTCCGGAGAGACGCTGCGCAGCGCAGCGCACGCTTTGTTGTTTCATCGCCTTTTTTTCCGCCATTAAATCAGACACATGTTCCAAATCAGGCCTTCTGGGAGAAGGGATGAGAAAGCCGCACATGGAGCCGGGGAAGAGCGGAGCATGTGTTTTCTGAACAAAACTATTCCGAGATCAAGGGAAGTGTCAGTGCTTATCGCCATCATGCCTCTATCAATGTAATTATGTTTGTAGCATCAGCTGAGGTCATTATTTTATTGAACAAAACTCAAGGACTGCTTTCCACCCACAGCTGGCTGAGCACCGTTGCTACTGAGTAGGTGGGGGTTACAGGAGGAGCTGACTTGGCTTTAAAGGGAAAGTCCTCTTACCTGGACTTTCCAAACTAACCTCAGATCAGGAGTTCGGCACCCAGCTTCATATACCGGGGCAGCAGGAAAGTCATGCAAAGGAGAATAGCTGCTCTCTGCTTTGCTTGTCTTCTTTCACTGCTGTTCTGTTCATGAATAAATAAAATCTGGGGGTTGAGCAGAAAAGGGTCTGGATCTCAGCAACAGCTACTATTTAGCAGCTCACCAGGATTAATTTGATTAGATTTTTCACTTAGCCCTGGCAATCCTCTCTGTCCCCACTCCCTCTGCCTGCTTGCCTGCTTATCATATGACTAGCCATCAGACATATGAATAGCCTTACTAGGTGTCACAATAACAGCTTTGGAACAAGACAATATAGCCTGCAACCCCTCCCTTCACCATTAATCATCAGACTGTGGACAATTTTATTTTTTTTTATGTGAAGGAGACAAGTTTTGGTCCAGTTAAAGGAGGGGTTTACATCTCCGCTATAGTAGAATTAAGTTTCCTTGCCTGCTGTCACTCATAGCGCACTTCTATTCTACTCCACTCAGACACCCAAATCATCAACTTCTTTATTAGTAACTGAAAAAATACACAGTAGCTTCCAAATGCCAACAAGAGTTTATCCAGATGAAAGCAGAGGGTAGAGATTTTTAAGACAGCTCTGACTTGCGGGAACAACGTCAGCAAATTTCTCTTAAGATTCTTCAATTTTTTTTCAGCTCAGACAAGAGATGGAAAAGCTCTTCTGCCAGGGGAGCAGAGACGGGAAGATAGACGGCAGGAGGTCTTGTTGAAATCTATTTGTGCCGACGAGGTCTTGCTGCTAAAGTGCGCAGGCTGCAGAGGCCCTCTCGACGCATTTGGCACCCCCGAAAGTTGATCAGCTCTGACATCTCTAAATCAAGCTCACGGACCTGAGTAATGTGGGGTGACAGTCACTTGTAGCGGGGGGTGATTAGCAGCATTGACCGAATTGTCTTGCCGCACTTAGGGCACGACTTATGTCACGCGCAGAGCGCCATCAGCTAATGCCAGTCAATCTGGCTGAGTGTTCTAGTAATGCCGCCAGAGAAGAGAAAGGAGGGGGCGCTGCACATGTATTACCCTGGGGTCACAATAGAAAGTGTGAATTGTTCAACCAATAGCCTGCTGATACTCAGCGAACAGCAAGCACTGCATAAATAGGATTTCTAAAGAAAATGCAGAGTGAATCTTCACTAGACTTACTTCCCCTCCTGCCTGATTCTGCCTAAATGAGGTTAAATTAGATCTGTAGCATTTGCATCTAATTGCCCTTCATCTGGGAACAATTTTGCATTCAAATATGCTTAATGTGCCCCGGTGATTGTGAGCTTAACAACCTACCAAGAGCCTGTGTTCATCAGATCTGGGCTCTAAAGATCCTGGATTGTTAGCCATGTGTAAAGAAACGCATCATCGGAGAAACACAACAGGGACCATTATGGACCCCTGTATTGGCTTTTATTAATATTTAGTACAGAATACAGAGTTTAAAAATATAGCAGAATTGAAACTCCCCCACTGATAGTCTAATAGTCCATAAAAACTTCAGGTGGTAAGGACGCATAGGTCTTGATAAGAATAAGGACTAATATGGCGTGGATATCTCTTGCTGTGCCCAAGGGCTTATAGCTTGACCATAATAGCAATATATCGACACAACTATATCAAGGGATGTACAAGGGTTGTTCAATAAGTTATTTACCTAAATATGGATTTAAAATATGGATGGATTGGAATTTCAGCTTCCCAGTGTTATCCCTTTTACTACAAAACACGTATTCTTATTCTCCTCCATTGATCGGATGTCTTCAGAATAGAAGGAGACTTCTTGCTGCTGCCCTGTTATTGCCTCTTTGCCTGCATTATGATCATGAAATGGTTAACCACACAAACATGTCTTCTGATTATGAAAGAGAAGGTAATCATCTGGTCTGTAGTTGGACGGTTAAGCTCCATGAAGCCACATTCCCTAATAGCAGCTTCTGATTTGCAGGACTTGTGAGCTGGTGCATTGGCATGAAACAACAACACACCCGCTGACAAGTTCCCACAGTCTTTTGTGTGTCTCTATTATTGCCTCCTGTAATGCCTTCATTGTTGAAGCATACAGTGGGTGTCTCCAGTAATTGTCTTGGGTGGCATGGATGCTAGTTACGAAACACCTTCTGTATCCCCAAAAATGGTTACCATAACCTTTCCAGGTGACTGGCGTACACAGGGGCAAAGCTAGGGGGGGCAGGGGCGGCACTTGCCCCGTGTGCAGCAGGTCAGAGGAGAGCCAAACAGGCGGCCTGAGAACAGGTGGGGATGCCATTTTGAATCCTTGCCCTGGGTGCCAGAAAGCCTAGCTACTCCTCTGGGAGCACACAACATTTTTTTGAAGTTGGTGACCCCTTGTGCTCTTGTTTGGTCTGAGGACCAATGCTTTATCACCTGTAGCAATGCAAGAATAGAAGTCTCCTGGATTTCCTTTTTTTAAGCAGGTTTAAATTCTTTTGGCTAAACATGCTTTTGTTCAGATGTCAATATTCGTGAGAACTGACTACTGACATCATCAAAACATCATGAAACATTACTGGAATCCATACCAACTGAAATGTGGAATTTATGAGCTATAATATGACTATGACCTAACCATCTTCCAAAATTATAGCCTCCATTTTTTGGCACATTTCCTCTTAAGTTGCTTTAACAAGTTGCCTGGCTCAGCTTCAATTGTCCCTCCTCCCCTACTTAAACTGTTTGGCCCAAAAGTGTACTTGGTAGTAGGAAGGTGCATCATCACTGCCAGGTCTGGAGTTCCTCCGCAACATGGGAGCATGCATCTGCTCTGTACTGTTTTGGGCTGGCTCCCTTTCCAGGGTTTTCCCCTGCCATATGCTGCTCCACCAGCAGGTGGCTCTCTCCTGCAGAGGTGCTGGTAATTAGCCAGCACCTGTGTTACTTCCTTTCCTTTGTAAGCTGATCCACCCCTGCAGCCGGTGGATCAGCATTACATTGTCTTCCTGTACTCCTTTCTGAAGTTAGACTCAGGACCCCTGCCACAGCCTTGTGATCTGCTTTTGGACTTCAGACTTTGAACAGTGCATATATGTTTGCAGTGTTACTGTGTATCTGTACAGTAGCCTCAGCATGTGTATGTTTGCAGTGTTCACTCGTGTATCTGTACAGCAGCCTGGTTGTTGTGTGCTATGTATATTTGTTACTGTTTATCACTATATTAAACTGTTTGCCGCATATCTGCCTCACAGCTCTCAATTACTGGTCTCCCTATAAAAGGGGGTTACTCTGCTGAGAAATCCGTGACAATCACCATATACAGCAGTCATACTTTCATGCATTCCTTTAGGCTTATTTTCTTCTCTTTTATGAAATGTAATCATAGTACAAAGCACCAAATCCCTCTTTGTCTTCGTAGCTCTGTACTGAATTTGCCATCCTGTCACTTCTAGTGCTTTGATAAGACTGAACTGCTACTGTGAGTGTTGCATGCCCAGAAATGACTCAACATGCACAGACAAGCTCAGCTCGCTTACACTGGCAAAGCATAATGGGGTAGATAAGTTATTGAACACCCCTTCATAAGTATTTACAATATTATCAGCTGCACAAGAAGAGAGGGAGAAAATAGTTTAGAGAGAAAGAATAAAAGTGATAAGGGAAAGAAGGAAGGTTGAGGGTGGCATACAGGTGGGGGGAGGTAGGAAGAGGGAAATGTTTATAAGAGGCAAAGTCATCCATAAAATGTATCCGACGTGATATTGGTGTCAGTACCGTGTACAGAATGTGAGGGGTCCATGCTGTGTTCAATTCACCACACTGAAGCCCAGAGATTACTGATAAAGTTGATGTGAATGCTGTAACAGGTGCAACCTACCTTTGACGTGCAATCCAAGGAGTCACTGCAGAAGGAAAACTTTAGGAGATCATACTGTTTAACAAGATCACTTACCTGTAAGAGACAAAAAAATTAACATATTATATTGTACTAATAATGCAAATAAAACCATAAACACTCCACAGAGCATTGTTATACAGGTTTCTCTATGGCCTTTCCTCCCCACCTATCCCTTCTACGTATGTCCTGCAGTTGCCAGTCCCTACATCGGTGTTGCCCAACCCTCTCCTTGAAAGCTACCAGCATCTGCGTGGAGATCTGCAAAACCTGGCCTATTGGCGGCTCTCGAGGAGAGGGTTGGGGAACATTACCCTATACGTTTCTCTACAGCAGTGTTCCCCAACCTTCTCCTTGAGAGCCACCAACAGGTTATGTTTTTCAGATTTGCATGCACAGAAGACATAATTAATGCTCAAACAGAGCTCTGACCAGCTCCAAACATGACCTGTTGCTGGCTCTTGAGTAGAGGGTTGGAGAACACTGTTCTACAGGCTTCCATTAACTCCTAATCCTTCTGTCATGTGTTCTACAGTTGTCATTCCCTCAACAAAACAAGACTGAAAGGTAAAAGGTAGCTCTTTACTGTGGGCCTAGGGCCACGGGGGAGAAACGGGAGGGTTGTCAGGTAAGCCACAGGAGACCTACACCTTCCTTGGGTTACATGAGCCAACTGAAGGCCTCTGTACTTGCTGACTGCAGTACAGGGGTATTAGTTAAACTTTATTTTTGTCATCACCAGTCTCAGGTGTGGGTTTTGGATATAGTGAGGATGGTTTAGACCTAGTTTAGTGTTATTTTGACCCCATTGAGCAGATCTGGAGAGAGACGTTAATATAACAAAACAGGGATGCCACCAGGGCAGTACAGACAGGACTCCTGTATGGGACGAAGCCATGAAAAGGGTCCAGCCACCTATCATAGTAGCAAACATGCGGAAACTTCTGCCTGACTTGCTCAATCAGCCCTTCTCCAACACTCACCCATTCCACTCCATGTGTCACTCACCCACCCAGATCAACTCAATTACCCACCCAACTCTACTCCTTCACCCACCACCCAGCTCCACTTAACCACCCCCACCAGCTCCACTTATTCACTCCCTCCCAGTTCTACTAATCCACTCCCTCCCAGCTCCACTTATCCACTCCCTCCCAGCTCCACTCATCTACCCCTTTCCAAGCCCCACTTGGGACCTCCACAGCAGGGAAATAGAAATGTAGGTTGTTTGGGGCACAAACATTTCTGATGGCACCACTGTAAACAGAAGATCCATGGGTGCCGTCAGGACTGGAGCATCCCTTCACCCCCATCCAGCTCCACTTATAACCACCCCCACCAGCTCCACTTATCCCCTACCTCCCAGTTCCACTAATTCACCTTCTCCCAGCTCCACTTATCCACTCCCTCCCAGCTCCCCTCATCTACTCCTTTCCAAGCCCCACTTAGGACCTCCAGAGCAGGGAGATAGAAATGTAGGTTGTTTGGGGCACAAACATTTATGATGGTAACCCTGTAAACAGAAGATCCATGGGTGTCGTCAGAACTGGTGCGTAGCCCAAGATGTGTTTTTTCTGTCGCACTGACCACTTATTTTCCATTAGACGAGCTTCCTATTTGGTCAACGCACCCAGCTAGCCATGCTTATCTACATAATGGGTCCACAGAGAGCAAGCAACGTTATAAAACCTTTACTGTCTTCCCAGGCTTTCTAAAACCAAGGAAGAAGCTTGATTTTCAAAAGGAGGCTTTTGTTTGGGCAGGGGCAGTGTACAAGATCCCCTTTAAGAAAGAGGCACATTGGTGTGTGCACTGCTTGTATTTGCACACAAAATACATTTTTAAATAGCTTTTGGAATGAAGAACGCGGGTGTTTACAGGTATCAATGTTAAATAGGGTGACAGGTTCTCTTAAAAAGCAGGCATGGCGAGCATTCCTCTGCTACCAGCCAACACCATCAATTACATAATCAATAGCGCCAAAACATTTTCGGTTTCCCACATTGCAAAGTACAAATTATTCTAAATGGTTATTTTGTCATCAAACAATGTTATTCTAATCTCTATTTTCATCTCAGCAGAGAATTGGCAGACGGGCGAGCAGAACTGGCGAACGCAAAAAACGTGTTTTTATTTTAAGCATTTTATTTGTGTTTCACATACAATAATAAAACAGGGACACAAAATAACAGGTGCGCCATGTAGTCGCTGCATCTGCCCGAAAAGAACGTAGCAGCCCTGCGCCCCTATAGATATAGCTGCTCTATACATCCCAGACCTTCATTTAAAGGGGACGTGTGTGCAGATCCGAAGCTCTGACTGCAGGTTCATACCGCTTTATGATACAGGTGTCATTCATAATACACTACGGCAAGCAACATTATGTGGAAGAACCTCTCTATAAGGCAGTGGTCCCCAATAGGGATGAGCGAACCAGTGGAAATTTGCGTTCGTCTGGTTCGGCCAAACGCTAGTGAAGTGTTTGGTTGGAATCTTATTTTGACCCCTAACCCTGACTCTGAACCCTGAAGTCAATGGGGATCCAAACATTATTGTGTGGTATAAAACGGCAGCAAAATGGTCGTTGTAAGGGCTAGGGGGCTGCTGTGGGTGGGATGCAGGGACCCCTTTAGGCTGCTGTAAGTGGGTATGGGTTAATTTTAATTTTGTGTACATTTTAAATCAAAAAAATATTTGGTATAGGGGGAAATATTTGGAAGGGGGACCTTGCAGGTATAACAAAACCTGCGAGGTCCCCCTTCCAATGCACTAACCAGCCTAGCACACCAACTCTTGGAGATTCTAGGGGCCCAGCGGCTGAGCTCTGGCTCTGTTGCATTACCAGCCCCTATGCTCTTCAGCTGGGCCTCGATGCTCTTCAAGGATGGGCATCGGGCTCTTCCCCGCCTGATTGGCTGGTGGGTGCGCAGGTACTAGAGTGGGGGTTGGGAAGTTTGATAGAGAAAGATACAGAAATATGAGAGATGTGTCCCAGGTTGTCAGGGCCAGTGTGTGGGCGGAGCAAAGATGGCAATTGCCTGGGGCCCCAGGACTGGCAGGGACCCAGGACACAAGCATCTCTTCCCCACATGACTGGCTGGTCGGTGCGCAGGTACTAGAGTGGGGGTTGGGAAGTTTGATAGAGAAAGATACAGAAATATGAGACATGTGTCCCAGGTTGTCAGGGCCAGTGTGTGGACGGAGCAAAGATGGCAATTGCCTGGGGCCCCAGGACTGGCAGGGACCCAGGACACAAGCATCTCTTTTAGTGGCGGAAGCAGGGTTCGGGGCCTGAGATGGAAAAACAAAAGGGGCTAGAAACAGCACTCCCTGTGCCTAGCAGCAATGGGTTTAGGGCACGATACCATAGGGACCCCACGACAGCTACTGATCCAAGACCATCACAGACAGGTAAAGGCTTTATAAAGAGTGTGTTTTAGTGTGTGTGTACTGTATGCCCGTGTTCACAATCCCCCTCCACACCGCTTATCTGACCCATGGTCCATGGTCCAGCCTCTAAGCAACACCCTTACTTTAGCCCTTCCCCAGCCACTGATCTGCACCCTCACTTGACCTTCCCCCCTGCCTCTGATCCACAATTTTACCTGCTTCCACTCCCCCACCTCTGATCCGTAACCTCCCTAAAACTCCCTCCCCAGTCTCTGATCCGCACCCTCACCTTACTGCCCCTCCAGCCTTTGATCCCCACCCTTACCTCCTTTGACCGACACCCTCACTTAACCCCTTCCCCAGCTGCTGATCCACACCCTTACCTAACCTCCTCCTCAGCTGCTGACCCGCATTGCTCACCTGACCCTCCCTCCCAAGATGCTGACCTGCACCCCTTATCTAACTACCGCAGCTGCTGACCTGCACCCCTTACCTAATAACCCTACCCCTCATCAATTTTTACATTTTGCATAGGGCCACATTTTGTATAAAACTGTTCCTACCTGGCCCCCTCCCCAGCCTCTAATCTGTACACTCACCTGACCTTCTCTCCAGCCTCTGATCTGCACCCTCACCTGACTCCCTCCCCAGCCTATGATCTACATCCTCACCAAAGCCCCTCCAGGGTCTGATTTGAACCCCTGACATAAGCCAACTCCCCAGTCCTGACCCATAACAATATAGTTCAAAAGAAACCAGCTCACCCAGTACCAAATGAAGTCTCTATCTCTATCTGGTGTAATCTCTAAAATGAATCCAACAGTGAAGTGTTCAGCTTGCGAGTAAAGCAAAACTTAACTTTTAATCCAAAGATTATTTAAAAGAGCAGCAAATCCACAAATCCATATAAAATACTAGTGGTAGTTAGAGTGCAGCATACATCTCCCAGACCAGCATGTAACCAGCCCCACTACACAGACCTGTACAGTGAGGGTGTTTACATGCTGGTCTGGGAGATGTATGCTGGACTCTAACTAACGCTTTATGGTGTGCATACTAATGCATGACATAAAGCCGTGTTTTGAAAGGCACATCAGCTTAAGGGGCACCAACGGCTGCATCCCTGGATCCTCTGTGAAGTGTGTGACTCCTGCACACTGGCCAATCTGAATGGCTGGGCACGGGAGCACGCACAGCTGCAGGAATGCCACAAATGCCCGCGATCGCAGCTAGGGACCGGGAAAATGGCTTGCGGGCGATCTGGGGGGGGGGGGGGGCACTTGGGCATGCTAAATTGCCACCTAGTCTCCAGGACCAGCATCAGCGGTGATAGGTCCACTTTAAGGAAAAATTGCTGTATCAATAACAAGAAGTATTGTAGTGTGGCAATTAAGTGTCTTCTCTCCCCATGTCAGTAACGTGGGAGGTAGAATGGTGTTGTACTAAAAGACATCCCCCCCTGTTCTTGTTAGAAACTCGGGAGCAGGCCTCCTGGTTGTACGAATTTGGCCAGAGGTTTGCTTTAAGACCCTCTAGCCTTCCAACCAGACCCAAATACATATCCTGCAGACGCTCCTAATAATTAGTCTCCCAGGCCCGCGCCTAGCCTCTGTGAATCACTGGTGCCTGTGACAGCTAGCCGGCTATTTGAAGCGCTGAGCAGAGGGAAAGGGGCGTCTGATGGAGGAGGTCACAATAATGGAACAATGAGATTAGCCGGTGTGCTGACACGCTGGGACTGCGTTACACGGCTATTACAGCTAATTACGGGTGTGTTTTAGGTAAATATGTATTAGCCTAAAAAAATTTCACAAAGAATTCTGCATCTCCAGCAGACTCAGCTTCTTTGTTCTTTTGCCTCTTGCTGCTTTATGAGGAGGGCTGGCAAGGCGGGGGCAGTGGTATAATAGCTCCACGGGCCACTGAAGAGCATATAAAGGGAGGCGGGCAATGGCAAGGTACGGGTATCTTTTGCACAGCTCTTTATCTTTGTTATGATGGCGCTATATATATATATATATATATATATATATATATATATTATATTGTGATATGCTGTCTGCTACGATGCAGATTAATACAGAAAATAGACCTTTTGGATGGCAAAATGCTGGATTGTGCTATACAATGAATCATGGCATGTTTGAGTTACTGGCCCTTTAAGGGGCTGCCAGGGCTCTATAGGCACCTGAAGCCTGACCAGTAAGGGCAGCTGAGTGGGTCCTGCTGGCCAAGTAGCCCAGTCCAGTCCTGACCCATGCTGGAAAATGGGGGCTGCTGACAATGGAGAGGCCTGCAGTCATGCTGCTGTGTGAAAGGACCATGAGGCACCAGGGACTGGGTCGTGTGGAGGCCTGCAGCCAGCCATGCATGCCTGCATGAAATTGACGCGGATGCAGGGGCAACCCAGAAATTTGCAGTCAACACCCTGAGGCAAGAAAGCTTTCAATGACTTCCAATGGAAGACCAGTCCTGTAGGGCAGTGGTCCCAAACCTTTTTTTCACCGTGGACCGGTTCAGGATTTGGTAATTTTATCGCAGCCCGGTGGGGCACTGGGGGGGGGGGGCTGACTGAGGACGGGGCTGGGGGTGTGGCTGGGGGCGGTGCGGCGGCATTGGATCACTTACCACTGAGCTTCACTGCTGCCTCAACCGCCGCCTGCACTTGCAGTCCCCGCCGCCGCTCCATGCCGCCTCCTCTTCACCAATTCACACTGCCACTTAGCCACCGCATCCTCACCTGTGGCCGCTATTGAGATCACAGGCCTGCTGTGTTCGGGTGAGAGCTACGGGAGTGCTTCGGGTCGGCAGGGGGTTTTGGGGGTGGGGTTGCTCGGGTCTGCTGCGGCTGTCGCTTATAATGTTGCAGCGCAGGGCTTCCTATACAGGCCGTGCGCGGTGATATCATCTCATTGCGCGCGGCCTGTATAGAAACACTGAGTGCAGGTGGGTACAGGGATGATGTAAGGCCTGGTACCATTTGAGCCATGGACCGGTAGAGGTCCGCGGCACGGGGGTTGGGGACCACTGCTGTAGGGTACCACTTATAGGTGGACATTTATATATAAAAGACTATTTTTGTTGACCAGTATAAAAAATAAATAAAATTAAGAGTGTTTTAACGCGCTATGACAATAAAACACAAGAGGTGAATAGTTTTGTCTGTGTTTTCTGTGTGTGTCGATGCTCCAGTAGCTTCCTCGCTCAGGCTTGCTTTTTGTTCTGTAAAGGTGTTCCGCAGGCCTCATTGATTCTTGGTGTAATTAAACACTGGCTCTAATTTATCAAAGTACCTAAAAGACTAAGTGAACTGTCTGCACTGGCTATAGCTGCCTAATCCTGAGAGCCAATCGAAACAGACCATGCTGCGGGCATTGCAGAGAGCTCTTCTCTTAGAGATGGATGGATGGGACCTCAGAAAATGTAGAAAAAGAGACAAAGACGAACATATAAATGCTGCATAAAAATACACAAAAAGGAGTCTTATGGGTTACGCAACATGAATAATGAAGAATGCTTATACTCTACCCTAGAGGTAGCAAGCCACATTTTCATTTACACTCTTCTCTTTGGCAGGATGAACTGGTGGTCTACACGAAGCCCGTCCAAGGTGGTCCTTCATTCGCTCACCACCTCTATTCAATTCCCAGTGGCTTACTTACTCTACTGCCATGTCTCCTGGGGGGACAATAAACTGAAATAATCTCTGCCCACTGTGATCCTCCAATAGGGGACACCAGCTAGCAAAATGTACTTTCAGTTACAGTTTCAGGTCTCTCAGTGGAGAAGCAGTTCCTGGCTAGGTAAGCAGGTGGGAGCATTCTGAGGCATCAAGGGGAACATGTGCACAGAACAGACTTCGTCCCCAGGACATCCTGATTTGGGATGCCCCACTTAGTAAAGTTTTTATACACTGCCCTCTGGGATTTCCATGGTGCCATCCTCTGTGTTCTCCTCCCTAGGCTCATTAGAACTGATAATCCTGATCGGCCACCAGTGGTCACATGAATTGTGATTATTGTGCACAAACTAATCTGGATGCCCCATGAGGAAGCTAATGAGCTAACCAAAAGTCTATTTGACTTTGGGTCTGCTTTAAGCACAAGGCTACAGACGTTTGGCCCCTTCTACACAACAATGTGGAAAAAGAGAAACGATTTTCCTACAGAAATTGGATTTTACACGGCAAAGACCTCAGAGCGCCTCTGACAATGGGTCAGTCTGTTCTATTCAAAATGCAGCCGCTACTACCCCACCATTAACCGGCTTCTCCTATAATTTCCCCCGCTGTTCGGTGACACCATGGTTCCAAATGCATGCTGGGAGAAGACAGAAGAGAGCGGCCTGAGATAACTATACACTGCGCGTTCTATAAATAAAACCTCCGTTTCCTAGACCAAAGATTACGGTTCAGCGGATGGCGATTCTCTCATTTCTCCTTATTGCAAAGCAGCCAACGGCCACTCTGGCACCGGCTAATCCTGGTGCAGCCCCTCTTCACTCACTCACAGATGCCGGGTTGTTTGAAATAGCAACTTACCTAAAAGGTAAGACAATAAATAGCCATCGAAGTTTGAGTTCAACAAGTTTGGTCAAACTTTGTTGCTATAGTCCGGTTCAGGTCTCCGGACTCGACACGAACCCAAACAGAGACCCAATGTGGACTCAAATTTGGGGGATCAAAAATGGCTGTAAAATGGAGGTAGCAAGGGATAGAGGGCTAAAAATCAAACGAAACACCTTGGTGATTGCTCTGAACAAAATGGGCTATGGACTTAAAATAATAACAGAAAACAAAAAAAAAAAGAAAGAAAGAAATACATACATAAATGAAGAAAACTAAAACTTAGTGTTATAGGTTTTGGAGGCCAAATTGTGTGTGTGTGTGTGTGTGTGTGTGTGTGTGTGTGTGTGTGTGTGGGGGGGGGGGTTACACCTAAATGAAAAAAAATATTAGTTTTTTTAACGCGTGTTGGAGGCCAATGGGATGGGTCCAACTTTCGCTTTCTCTCTAAAGATTGCAGGATGGAAAGCTAAACGCTTCTCTGGGATGGTGTGGACAGGCTTGGTTATGGTGGTTATGCTGCTGCTGCTGGAGGTGGTCCCACATCCTCTCTTTGGGGGGAAAAATGTGGCTTTGTCGTTGGGGAGGCAGTGGTACTGGCTGAGTCTACCAAAGCAGCAGAGGGAGCCTCAGGTGTTTCCATGTTTTTTAGGTGTTTCTGCCACCGAAGCTCGTGTTTGGATTGCAGGTGTCAGATCAATAAGAATTTTCCCTCGCTTCAGGCATAGGTGGCCTGGCTTGCAAATGACCTGTGTCTTGTCCTCTGTGGACTGCTTGAAAAAAATGCCACTCTGGTGAGATCTTTTAAGCTTGCCTTGGCGTGTTTAGTCCCTGGGCATGGTGGACAGTGGCAGCAATGGGCTGATCGCTGACCGCTGGCACCTTCTCCCTCTTCTGCTGGCACCACCTAACATAGTATAACATAGTAACATAGTATGTAAGGCTGAATAAAGACTTTAGTCCATCCAGTTCAGCCTGTTTAACTCCTTCCAGTGGTCTAGTAGCCATAGCTGGAAATGTTATTACATGCCAGGAAGGCATCAAGGCCACCTCTTCTTCCGAACTCTGATGGCCTTCAGTTCACATTGGGTCTAGAATTTTGTCATCACCACTGGCATCCCACACACTATTCCCTGCTAGCTTCTCTTTCAGCTTCAACATTGCTTGCACCAGAGGAAGATGTAGCAGGCAATGATGAAATATGCACTCTCCCTGCAGCACCAGCAGCACCACGGTCACATCCCTGTTCCTTATTTGCTGTTTTCTGCATTATTAGACACCTGCAATAACAGTGGCCCGAAATGGACAATAACAGAAAAATTACCCTTAAGTGCCCTGAACCAGTGGATGCTCTACTAACAATTGGTATTAAAGAGTAGTGACACCCAAGTGGTTTGAGTAAGTGGTATTAAAGAGTACTGGCACCCAAGTGGTTTGAGCAAGTGGTATTAAAGTGTAGTGACACCCAACTGGTTTGAGCAAGTGGTATTAAAGAGTAGTGACACCCAACTGGTTTGAGCAAGTGGTATTAAATATCAGTGATACCCAAATTGTTTAAGCAAGCGGTATTAAGGAGTAGTGACACACAAGTGGTTTGAGCATGTGGTATAATGACACACTGAACCGGAGGACACCACACAAAAATGTATTTATTTTTTTCCAAAAGAGCCTTAAGTGCCTTGAACCAGTGGATACTCAACTAACAATTGGTATTAAAGAGTAGAGACACTCAAGCGGTTTGAGCAAGTGGTATGAAAGAGCACTGACACACAAGTGCCCTGAACCAGTGTATGCTCCACTAACCATTTATTGATTAAAGAGTAGTAGGCCCCCAAGTGGCCTGAGCAATTGTTATTTAGGAGTAGTGACACACAAGTGGTTTGAGCAGGCAGTATTAAACAGTAGTAACAACCAACCTATATAGCCCTCACTCCAGCCACTTTCCCTGAATAAATGTCCAGTAAAGGACAATAGTGTGCTTAACAACCTATCTAGCCCTCACGCCAGACACTTTTCCTAAATAAATGTCCTTCCACTGACAAGGGTGAGCTCCGCTCCCCTCACACAGTAGAACTTTGAAACTTCAGGCAGAAGTAATGACTGAGAAGGCTGTCAGTAACCCTTTAAATTTTGAAACTCATCTGAAGAGGCTGATTTAGAGCAGGAGGGGTTACACCTGTGAGCTCAGGAATGTGGAGCCTCATCTCTGGAGTCAGGAAGTCTTAGCTCTATACACCAAACACAGTTGCAAACATAAAAACATTGTTGCTAGAGAAAAAGGTTTCTTTTTAAAACACACAGTTGCAAACAAAAAAAACATTAACAGATAAGCTCAGCACCTTGAGGACATCATTTTGGCACACAATAATGGACATTTCTAAAAATACCATCCAAAGTGGAATTGCCCTTTAAAGTCCTGCAGCAGTCAATGAAAAAAACAAAAGAGTACTCACCTTTTGTCCTGCGCAGGTGATCGGCGCTAGTCCAGTGATCTGAAACTCACCTGATCACTGGTTCTGCTTCCCGCGTCACCCTGGGCTTAAAACTCTATTCAAGCTTCCGTGCCAGCTACCACCCTCCATCAGTCATAGGGGTGCAGCCACCGTCTCTCCATTCACTAAAACCTTTTTCACTAAAATACTGAAGCCTCAGCACACTTCCTCCTTTGCAATGAGTGAAAAGGGTGTGGCTGCTCTTCTGTGATTGGTGGTTGACAGTGAGTCTGGGATAACATTATTTCTGACTACCAGATGCACAGGCTGCAATGAGGGCTCAGATCCAGCAATCAGGTAAGTGACCGCCGGACTAGCACTGGTCAGCTGGGCGGGGGAAGGTAAGTACTCTTTAGTGTCTTTGGCTGCTGAATCACTTTATTCACATCCATTCCCCCGCTAACAGGTATGGGTCCAGCCAGATTCAGACATGCTAGGGGGGGGGGGGGGGGGTAGGAATGGAGGCTGGAGCCCCCCTTCTGCATTGCCCCAGGGCCAGATTATGAGGGGGCGCCCCAAGGCCTCCCCCACTTGCCCTGCAAAGGGGGCCTCCACCAACCTTTGGATTATGGTCTGATTCAGGAGACATTTTAGTCTTTGGTGTGACGGACTGTGGGGTCAGCAACAAACTCCATGCGGCAGTGGGGGCGCGTCTGGCAAGTCTTTTTTTGTTTTTGCAAACCTGCAGCCAAAGCCACCCCAGGGCAGTACAGAGAGTCTAGAGCAGCAAAGCCGCCATCAGCAACGCTACAGTGATGGGTGCGTGCAGAGCTGTCACTGCACATAAGCCACCAAGCACAGCCGCTGGCAGCTCAATGCAGGGAAATGTTTTCTGCTGGACCAGCCGGGCGACTACACTACCCCCCACCCAGAATGGCAAAGCAGCACAAGCATGGAACAAGGGACTCAATCTGATGTTCCAGTAAGTAGGCGGGTGCCAGATAACCACCAATCAGTTACTTGCCTGGACTATTATTATAAAGGGAAAAAATACTGTATCTGGGGCCTCCACCAGATTTTGTGCCCGGGGGCCTCCACCACACTTAATCCGGCCTGGATTGCCCCACAGAACACTCGTAATTCCCACCTTATCCTAGATCCTTGGCCGGAAATGCAGTCCCGCGATTAGCCGCTGGCGGTCACTTTTGTCGGGGCCTCGTTCTCGTTTGTGGCTGATTAAAGGTCCCTTCCACGTAACCGCTGGTGGCAAATCATGGGGCTGCATACCTGGCTCATCGAGGATAAGGTAAGCATTGCTGGCATTCTGTGGGGCGATGCGTAAGGGGGGCTCCTTTCTGAATGCGCATGGACCCACACCTGTTAGTGGGGACATGGGTGTAGGTACGCTTTAATCCTTCTAGATGACAGTTTAACTTTTAAAGGGGGGCACACAGTTATATTATGGGAGTCTTTTAGGATGTTTTTATTTTCCCAGCTGCCATTTAAGGTCTATTTTTCATCATTATATAGTCTGTCCATGCGGCCGGCCCTGACAATAAGTAGAGAGGCTGCGGCCACTACAATGGCAAACAAGATCTGAGGTGTCATTTGCTATGCAGGGGGATAGAAGTCCAGCTTTCAAGCAACCAGTTACACAGGGAAATAAGTTAAGGGCTATTAAATATTAATATGGAATAGATCATACAAACTCTTTAATTGTTAAACACGTTACCGCCGCAGAGCGCTTGCGGAACAACGGGGCAGCTTTGAAGGCTGATACCCGAGTGGATGTTTGTTACTGGAAAGCCAACTGAAGCTGGATGGAACTTAAAGCACACAAAGGATGCCCCTCGGAAGACCGCAACTCAGACAAAGACCAGGCAGCGCTGTCGCGCCGGGGCCGTTTTGATATTGTGTTAGTCTCAGCAAGTTCGGTGCCAACAAACGCCGCTCTTCACAGATCATCAAACAATCCCCAGAAGAAAAGTTCAAACTTGCATCTCGTTTCCCTCTGTTTATCGATGTGTAAAGCGGTAACATTTCATTAAGATAAAGAGTTGGAAGACCTCGGCGCACACGCGCTCAGGAAAATGAAGTACGAAATGACAAGGCGAGGCGAGAGCCTATAACAAATTTGCCTGACATTAAGTTCACATCTAAAAAGTTGCCATGGGAAGGTGTTCAGAAACAATGTCTACTTCAACTTTAAAGTAAGGAGTTATTATTATTTTTTCCCCGAGATAAAGGCAAAATTAAATGGCAAATGTGTCGTGGTGGCAAAGCTTTAATCTTCAGACAAACACAGGAGGATACGCACTCGAGCTACATTTTGCCCCTTATTTAAAATACACACAATAAGCAAAGGGTTTTAGCCGCAATCATCTTCCATTGTGGTAAACAAATAAAAGCTTGATAAGAGGGTCATTGCATCTAATAGATTTGATTAAATAGAAAGCAGTTCTTTATGTACTATGGAAGCAAGAGAAGAAGTAAAGCTAGGTTCAATTCAGGTTTAGTTGAGCTAAAGGGAAATCATCTGGGGATGAAAAAAACTTGCATATACAATAGCGGGCCTAATTTAAAGCAGACCACCAGTAAAAAAGGAATTAAATCAGATCAACACAAAAACAGTGCTCCTATGCATCCCTCCACGGGGCAATTTCGGTTGCTGCCCATGATAAATATTTTACCTTTTTTAACGCCTACTGGGATACATTTTAAAAATAAGATGGCTGCTCATGGGCTTGCAGGCCACCTGCAAACAGGAAGTTGTGATGGGCTTCCTGCGACTGTGCATTTCAGTTATGTCAGTTGGGAGAGGAAGCTCCAAAATGCCTGCTACTTTCCTTTTCTAACTTTGCTAGGCTTAAGAACACAGACCTAACAGGCAAGCTGTATAAGGGGACTCTTTTTGGTCAAACACAGGGGAAGATGAAGGTAAACCAAGGGAGGATCCGCACTCCTTAAAATCTTGAAGTTTATTCATATACAAAGTAAAAACAGCATCTCCATAGGAAAAAGGCAGTTTAAAAACCAGTAAAGAACCCCGGCAAGTCAAGGCATGCCATGCATTCTAACGCGTTTCGGACGCTATAAATGGATCCTTAGTCATAGAAAGGATGAAGGTACTCACTCAGAACAGGGTACAGATTCTGCAGCAGGTTCCGAGATACATTTAGGTAAGTTTGAAAGAAGAAAGGATTCCAGACACAGTCCAAGTAAGGTTTAGGCGGGCCGCCCCATTTATTTTGGACATTCTTCGCAAAAGCAGCCCTGATTTACTTACCTCTCTTTATTAAGGGAAGCCTCCCAGGGACACTACAAGCCCAGTTTAATTACATGGGCTTAATTACTTAATTGAATTGTTTACTTAACTGTATTGCTTAAACCGGACCTTCAGCCTGATTTGATGAAAATCCCAAACCCTTAAAAATTAATTAAATTAATATATTTTACGTTTTTAGTCACTTACTTATTATTCTTTCCCCACCGGGCTGCAACTCTGTTCAGGACTCTAATATACGGGCGCTGCCATCTTGACTCAGGATCACATATACTGAGGAGAGGAAAGGAGAGCGGGATAAAGTGAAGGGGGAGGGGTTATAGCTGTGCTTTGCACAGACAGAGCAGAGATGGGGTCAGGGAAAAGCCAGCAATCCCAGAAAGCAGAGCGGCACAGTCAGAAGACACTTCCTGTTTGCAGGCTGCCTGATGATCCATGAGCCGCCGTATTGGATGTTTATAGGCTGATAACATGCAGTAGATGCAGGTAGGTTGATTTTTAATGTGGGCGATCTGTATATACAGGGTGTGGGAAACATATAAGATAGGCTCTTATTCAGGGTGAAGGTCCAGATTAATGTGAGCAATCTGTAGGTACAGGGTGTGGGAAGCATATAAGATAGGCTCTTATTCAGGGTGAAGGTCCAGATTAATGTGAGCAATCTGTATGTACGGGGGGGGGGGGAGAAACATATAAGATAGGCTCTTATTCAGGGTGAAGGTTCAGATTAATGTGAGCAGTCTGTATGTACGGGGGGGAGAAACATATAAGATAGGCTCTTATTCAGGGTGAAGGTCCAGATTAATGTGAGCAATCTGTAGGTACAGGGTGTGGGAAACATATAAGATAGGCTCTTATTCAGGGTGAAGGTCCAGATTAATGTGAGCAATCTGTATGTACAGGGTGTGGGAAGCATATAAGATAGGCTCTTATTCAGGGTGAAGGTCCAGATTAATGTGAGCAATCTGTATTTACAGGGTGTGGGAAACATATAAGATAGGCTCTTATTCAGGGTGAAGGTCCAGATTAATGTGGGCAATCTGTATGTACAGGGCGGGGGAAACATATAAGATAGGCTCTTATTCAGGGTGAAGGTCCAGATTAATGTGAGCAATCTGTATGTACAGGGTGTGGGAAATATATAAGATAGGCTCTTATTCAGGGTGAAGGTCCAGATTAATGTGGGCAATCTGAATGTACATGGTGTGGGAAACACAGGGTGAAGGTTGGCTTTAACCCCAAACAAAATGTGCTAAAATGGTGCCTAGTGGAGTCATTCCAGAACTCATTTGCATTTTAATGGAGTGCTACTGACACATAATAGTAATAACATAAGCATATATTGCCCAACACCGTGAGTATTAATAGAAAATGCTGCCCTCCAGGTCTCCTCAATAAGACACTACCCTCAAGGAGAAGGTGGAACTGGCCACAGACAATTCACCTGGAACAAGACAGGATGATATAAGGGGTCCCCAGTTTGAATTGATCAATTTGGAAAAATCATTGCAGTATATATAAAGCTGACCTGCAGATGTTTTTTTCGCAATGAAAATGTAGTTTAGGAGACCTCTGTAGAAAATCTACCAAGAGTATCGAGAGCAATTTTTCATCGCAGAAGTGAGAAAACAGCGACAGGCTGATCTGTGGGACATGAAACCTGACATATCGTACATGAATAAAAGAACTTTCCTCTGGTTATTGCACGCAATAACTCACTAAAGCGCTCTGCACCATCAGAGCAGGTGAAATAGCTTGATATACCGTTGACAAGCGATACTTTTCACAAATGTCTCTCTTTGGGTCAATTAAGCGCATGCCGTGATGTATGGTGTGAAACTGTATTCGCGCTCTCTGCAGAGCTGGTGATGTGGTCTAATTACGCCACAGTGCACCGTGGCCTGGCCTGACTGATCTCTATGGTGTTCATTACAATGACTGGCAGTTTATGGCCAATTTCAGAAGATGCAACAGGCCAGGAATAGAGTGCAGAGGTAAAGAGGGGCGCCGTCCCCTTGAGGGATGCGCCAGAAGACTGGCCTGAGCACCTATCGGGAGCTAGACCAGTCAAGGAATGGGTGGTGAGTGGAGGTGACGAGTGGGAGGGGGGTATATAGGGGCCAGGACCAAAGATATAATTCCAAAGATATATACGGTACGTTGTGCAGTGTTTTTATTGAGGGGATTGGGGGAAATAGCGGGAGATAGAATGGAACTTTAGTCCAGTCAAGAAGCTTGTAAGTTCATTAGGTACCAAACGGTGGAACTGTTCTGCAACATCAAGATCATTCCTATAGAGGCCATCAAAAGTGATCATGGAGGGTCCCGTGCATCTTGATAGTGAGACCTGGATCAAGTCACTAAATTAGGGAAATAAAGCCTTGGAACATTAATCTTGTACAAGTCAATGGTCAAAGGAAGTATGGTGCCCCCCCCCGTAGGTTGGGTTGGAGAGGCCCCTCCTCTTGCATTAGAAGTCTACATCAGCAGACTTCCACAAAAATGTGTGAAGATAAAATAATTCCCCTCTGCATGTCTGGAGGGTGGAGGGTGGATCAAAAATGGAATAAAAGAGAAAGAGTAATAACTTTAAGGCTAGCAAGTCCAGTTCAGTGAGTATTGCTCAATCTCCGCCGCTAGCATCGCCTATAGACAAACCCCCATTTGCCCAAAAAATAAAGTGCAGGATTTAAGATGGGTAAGTGCTCAGGGGTGTTGCATGGGAAGTCAGACGTAGCAGAAGTCGCACATGGCTGATCAGTCCAATCATTTGTCAAAGAGGGATGGAGCAGAGGCAGAAGGCAAGCCAAAGGTCATACATGGAAGGGATCTGTTACGGTATCAGGGGTCAGGCAGAGGCAAGGTTCAGGAGCCTGAGGTCAAGTTCAGAGGTCACAACAGAGAGGTCCAGGCACAGGAAAGGCCGAAGAGCAATCCGGGTTATACACAAGAGCCAAAAGTAAAAATATCCAAAGAACACCCTAAGCTATGGCTATCACGGCAATGAGAGGATGCACTAGGGACACTTAAATAGGGCAGGCGATATGCTGGAGCAACTTGGTCCAGCAACAACATCAAGGCTGTTTAGCCCACACAAATAAAGGGCTAGTAGCCCAAGAATATAGCTAGGACTCACACAGGAAGAGAAGCCGGGGATGCAGGAAGAGGAGCACAAATGTGGCGCTGATGGCTCTTGGTGGTTAATTACCAGCAATGGATGCCTCCACCAAATATTGAGGCCTTTCAATGCCTGTAGTTACCGCACAAATATTAGAGAAAAAATGAGGGATAGTAGTATACGGTTGACACAAACATACCGCTCAGGCCCAAATCTCAATTCCTTTATATCCCATGTACCAGTTGTCATCTCTGTCCCTCAAACAAAACATGCACAAGCAGGCTCAGACTGTTACCAGAAAAAAACCCAGTGGGCCCCTGGTCCCAGGGGCCACTTTGAAGGCCTTCATCACCAAACCTAAACTATGTATAGCTTATTTGTGGCATCCCAAGCACACATACAGAGACAATACAGTTTGGCATAATGTTTCTGTGCATGGGCCCTTAATGTAAGCCGGTAATACTTCCATCTAAATGTGGGGTGGGCCCCCAGAGTCAGGTTTGCTGGTGGGCCCCAGGCATCCCGGTCCAACACTGTTAAAAAAGACAGAGCTTCTTGTCTTCCCATCGTCACATGTCACACATGTTATTGATATGTATACAAATGTTTTAGCCTCCTTCTATGATAAACTTGTACGTTTTATATATAAATGTTGCCTAGATCAGACAAAGGTAACCATTTCCAATTTGTTTTATATTTGACTTACTTGCTATCTGGGTTTTGGGCAGCCCCAGATATACAGTATATCTGCAAGGTTTACATTGGATCTACGGGGTGGCATTAAGGTGTTTTAAGGCCCTTATGTGCAGTGACATTACTGTGATGGGGCACTGGTGTGAATGTTAAATGGGGCCCTGTTTCTGTTTTTCTGTCTTTTACCACAGCTGGACGCAGCTAAACTACTAAAGACTGAAACAGCAGAGACAATGGTGCTTCCTTTCTCTAAATGATGGCAAGTGAGCACAAATATGATAAATAAGGAGGAGGGGCCCTGGCACGTTCACACCCCCTGCACAACTTATAGTTACTCCCCTGCTTGTGTATATTCAAGGTTAAATCTCCCATTTTCCCATTCCATTGCAAATCGGGATTCGTTAGGAGCGTGTCCACCATTCGCAAGCAAATTGATGAAACTCCATTCCAAACAGTCACAGTGTTTGGCGCAAGCTGCTATCTTGATAACTGCCCAGAGCGCTTTGCTCCTTCTGCAGGAGGTGCCAGGAAGGGTCGGCAGCACATTAAACTGGACCAAAAGCCTTACACAGTTGGAAAAAAAAAACTCCCTTGACCCATCTGCACGCATGATACTGAGTCATTGTCGGCACTTACATTTTCCCCTGCATTCACTCCAAGCTAAAACGCTGCCTCACTGATTCTCTTCTGGTAGTGGCCATTCTGGAGCTTCCTTTCCCAGCATCCCAGCCATGCAGCTGTCTGGATTCAACTGACCTAGCCCACAATGCACAGCAGCAGGAAACCCAGCAGCGCTTCCTCTTTGAAGGCAGCCTTGCAGCTCTGTGTGATGCTATTTCGGTTGTAAAATTGACCACAGCAGGAGTTACAAAAAGGTAAATTAATTTTTATATGAATTGCCCTGGGGGGGTGTATATGACCAGTGTTTCTTGCAAGGATATTAGTCTGATTTAAAGTGGACCAAAACCCACTAAACTTGCGTAATACATTTGGCCAAGGCTCCAAAAGCATTTGGCCAAAGCATATTTTCACTTTTTGAATCGTCCTGTTTTTTTCTCTGTTCCTCTCTGTAAGTTGACTGAATACAAAAGTCTGCCGCCCCATTAATACCCAATAACCAAAGTGTGTGGTATTGTGGCTAAATTAGACAATATAGATACCGAAAAAGTGGAGGTGGCCCAGACACCCCCACAACCACACCAGAAGCAAACCACCACACCACTGTATAGTTACACTGAATAATATTTTATTCGGGCAACCACACAAAAGACAATAAAAAAATATTTAAAAAACATACACAAATACATGACATTATCCTGTATGAGGGATACTGCACAAGTCCCCCATTCATATACAATCCAAGCAATAATTTGTTCCTCAATGCCAAAATAATACTATAAATCCATCAAAAACGACCTGCATTAATAAACTGTCCCAAAGTGCAAGGTGCATGTGCAAAAATATATTGAATCCCATAAAGTGCAAATGCAATCACATATCCAAAACCCCAATATATCTATAACAAAAACAAACTTCCCCCACTAATCATATAATGTATACTCCATACACTATCCTATAAAGTGCATGTGCCAAAGAACCTCTCTACTCATATAGACCCCATGGTGGAAGAGAACCCAAAGGGAAGCAAAGCATTGAGGATATAATAAAATATAAAGTATATATATATATATATATATATATATATATATATATATATATATTATAAAGTAAAGACCAATTGATGAATCCAGTGCAGTGTCCCCTGCCAACCCACGTGTTCTGTGACGGTGGCGACCCGTCACTTCAGGGCAGAGTGTCCTACGTCCTACATAGTATGATTTTGGCATTGAGGAACAAATTATTTATTGGATTGAATATTAATGAGGAACTTGTGCACTCTGTAAGATGACAGCGATCCGTCATTGCGTAGGTGTGGCAATTACATCATTGCTACACACAACAGTGGCAATGAATGGAGGAGGCGGAGCTTTACAGCTAAAACAGGCGCCATTATCTGGGATTAGAGTGAAGCAGGGGCAGTGAAAATTGGCAAAAGGTGCTCCTCATGGGGGGAGCAGTTCAGGGGATGCTAGTTAAAAATGTGGGCTTTGGTCCGCTTTAAGATGACCTTTTCCTTCCATCCAGTATGTTTCAGCTCACAGAAGACTGCGCAGAAGAAGTGAGTTGAGGTGCTTTTTTAACACAGGGAACACATGCCCAGGGAACACACGCACCAATCAGATTCCTAGTTTCATTTAACCAACAGAACCAGATCGGGTGTAATTTTGCTCCATCACCCCTTGCACTGGTCTTGATTAATCCAGTAATTTTCCATTTTCCTCCATCTCTGTAGAGATATCTGGCTTGAGCAGTGAATCGGCTGCTGTCTTGCACCTGCTGGCTACATTTATTGTAAAGGAACGGCTGATTTGGTTTCCTTCCTTCACACAAGAGACGCACGAGCACCCCTCCGGCCAAATTATAATATATGGAAGGGTAAGGTGTGCGCTGACAGTCAGCAGTGTTAATTAGACTCTTGTTGGGGTGAGAACAAGAGAAAGTCTCTGAGGATTTCATTATGGCGACCAGATGAAGACGCCCTGTCTAACGATCCCATATCTGTATCTGCTGAAGTAGCTGCGCTAGCTGTGGTGGCATTTCAAGCATCTGCGGAGTGCTTCTTCTCCTGGGACCTGCTGGCAGAGAGAGTCATTTAACATGACAAATCATTTGACCGCTCTATGGCACAACTACTGTCACATTCAGGACAGGCTGAAGAAATATTATTTTTGTATTCACCTGTTATAACAGTGGATCATCGCTTGTGCCTCCTACGCTTGCCGAACACTTTATTAGGAAGCCCTTACTAATGCATGTTGGGTAGTGATGAGTGAACCTGAAACACACTGTTAGGGTCCATGCTGAACATTGCGGGTTCGGATCCCCGAACATGGATCTCAGCTAGAAGTCTGTGTTCGGGTCCAGCATTTGGCTGAACGGTAATGTTGATTGATGGGCCCTTTAGCCCATAGCAACCACATCCATGCCCAGTTTGAGCATGGCTGTGATTGGCCAGGCGGGGCACATAACCCCACTGTTTGAGATGAGGGGTCTTGCACCCCCTCACCCATGCTTTGGTGCTGCTGCTGTCCCTTACAGGTATGTGCCATGTTGTGCCCTTATCTTAGCAGGAAAATGCCCCTCCCATGCCCAATTTGAGGGATCAGGGGCTGGTCCTATGGCCTGCACCACTAACAATGGCACTGACTCCCCTGCAGAAAACAGGGTGGCTGGGATTAAGGTGACCCAATGGCCTTGGCGCCCAGGCCAATCGCCCTGCTACCCCTCCCTTAGAAACAGCCCTGAACTGCAGGGAGTGACAGAGAAAAATGTAACAATTCTCATTTTCAGAGCAGATAAGTAGGGAGAGGAGGCTCATAGTGAGGGACAGCTAGTAATTGTAAATAATTGCCCTTTTCAGGGCAGTGTCAGTCACTGCACGTGTATACTCATCCCATCTTTTACTGCAGTGTCAGTCACTGCGTCTGCAAGTGTATACTCCACCCAACCTCTACTGCAGTTTCAGCATATTTAAAAATTATTATTTCTTTATTTTTTATTTATTTTAAGTAATTTCCCTACCCTGTGTTTTGTAGGGCAATTGACCTGCTATTACCCCCATTTGCAGCCATCAACCCCTTACTACCCCTATTTTACAGCCATTTTTGGGTCACCAAGTTCAAGACCCCATTGATTTCAATGGGGTTCAGCTTTGGGTCAAGTTAGGGTAACCGAACGAACCTTTGTTCAAAGTTCTTCTCGAACTTCTACGAGTTTGCTCAACACTAATGGTGCTTTTGCTGGTGTAGACTGTCTCAAGGCCATTCTGAGATGATTTTCTGCTCAGCACAACTGTAAAGAGAGGCTACTGTAGCAGTTCTGTCAGCTCCAATCAGTCTGCCCATTCTCCTTTAAAATCTCTCACCAACAAGGAATTCCTTGTTAAATCACTGTCACTCACTGGGCATGTTTTAGCACTTCTATGTCTAATCTGTAGATTCCAGCAGTTCAGAATTATGTGTGAAGAAAGAAGAAAACAACTGTCAGAGAGACGCCTTTAAAGTGACTGTCGAGGCCAAAAATGCCCACTAATGAGTGAAAGGTCAATTTTTGAGGCCCTGGGTCCGCAAACAGATACGATGTGGCAAGACTTTGAGGAGCCACTGGCCGCATTAACACCAACTTATTATTTGACTGAAGTAAACAAAATCAAGTGAGAGAGAAGACACACACACACACACACATAGGAATTATTGCCCGCATTTACCCCTCCTTGCAGTGAGTGTACACATGCCCGGAGCGCTGGGCTGCCCTAATTGTGGTGCCCGGGTGGAGTTGGGGGGTTAGGTACCTTTCTCAGAGCATTTCAAGTGAACAAACACCGCACCCAACTGCACAGATCGCTCGTAATACTCATTCATTACGAGCCAGAGCCGGGAAACGAGTCCCACAATTGCCCGCCAGGCGGTCACGTGAGCAGGTCCTGCCGGTGGCTGGCACAAAGGACACGACTACAGCCCACGTGACCGCCTGGTGGCCAATTGTGGGACTCCTTTCCCGATGCTGACTCGTAATGAAGGTTAGTATTACGAGCATTGTGTGTGGTTAGGTGCGAGGGGGCTCCAGAGACCTAGATGCCCCCCGAGCTTTTTGTTATCAGCAGACAGAGAGACCAACACCCATTAATGTAAAAACAGGTGTTGGTCTGGTTTCAGTCATGTTCCATGGTTGGGAATTGAATCCTCCACCCTCCGGTCACAAGGCTTTTTCCTTACCTCTAGGCCATGACTGCCCCCTCATAATGCCTATCACAGACCATCCACTATTATTGATCATAACCTTTGGATCCTTTAGTTCAGGGATCTCCAATTCTGTCCTTAAAGCTCACCAACAGATGCACAGGCGGTGTAATTAGTAGAGCACCAGAGCTATAGAGCTGGCTATGTGAAGATTCACAAAACATGAGCTGTTGGTGGGCCATGAGGACAGGGTTGGGAACCACTGCTCTAGTTCATTTCTTTTTATATATTCTGCCCCAGGTTGCCCCATCTATACTAGACGGCAGTGTTGTGCAAGAATGCCGAAAGACCTGCTCTCAGACTTGGTAAGTTTTATATCACTGGATTGTGAAAAATCTTCTGCAGGAAGCAGAAAGTAAGTATTCAATAGTTGTTAGAACCTTGAACCTTGACAGGGACTCTAAAACCCCTCTTACGACGTATACAGGTCGTGCAGGTCCAGAGCAGCCAGGACACTGATTGTAGCGTGCATTGCCAGTCTGGAAGAGGAGGATCTTTAAGTATGAGGCAAGTGTTCTGCCTTTATGGTTTCCACAAATTTCCACAAATATACCACTCTGACATTCTATTGATATCATTGCAATTTGATTAAATCTACTGCAAAATACTAAATATGATAAATGGCATCTGAATAGATAGGATCAAATGAAATTATTTTACCCTATTCTTTAGTCATCAGATTAAATGAAATTAGGTTGATCAAACAAAATAAAAATGATGCGTACATTCAGGCCTTGAATACATTTTTATGGCACTCAATGCAGCCAAACATTCCATTTCCAATTCATGACAATATTCTGAATATTATATTAAATACCCCAAACTCAGAAATCATTAAAGAGGAAGCCCAAGCGTTTTGTGACACTCCACCCCATGTGCTAAGCCCAGTTACAGCAATAATATAAAGACAACTCATTGCAGGGCAGGCAATCTGCCCGGAAGCTGGGACCTAGAGGCCAGTCACCCAATCCTGTGCAGCAGTGTGACTGTAGTGGTCTGTCACTCAAGTCTACAGCTTCCCACCCTCCACCGTCATTAGGGGGGGATTTCAGCTTTCAGGTTATTTTATTGTTCAAATGGTGGGTGGCTGGGGATTTACAAAAACGTGGACTTCAGCTTTAAAGCGGAACAAAACCCACCTGTGGCTGGCCTGGAATCTAAAAGACTACAGGGCTGGTATTTCCCAAATCAGGGTGCCCAGCTGGGTGAAACCCCCTAGGGGGCCTGTAAAAACTCACCTTCACCTGCTCTAACGGCGAATGCGCAGGCTCTCATCCAATCAGAGGTGTTTGTGTTTCAGTAAACAGCTCTGATTGTTTACAATAGAGAGCATGCTCTGCCGCATCCCCTGCATCCCTGGCGGCATGCGTGTGCTTCCGTCCCAGCCATTCAGATAGACAGGGACGGGGGCGTGCGTGCCACCGGGGATACTCCCTATTGATTTCAATCAGAGCCCTTTGCCGAACTTAGTCAAGGCAAAGTGTACTGATTAGATGAGAGCCCCCACATGCCAGGGGATGCCAGGGGCCCTGGCAATTGCCCAGGTTTGCCCTGTGCTGGCCCTGCCCTGGGGCACAGAACAAAACCTGGTAAAGTCAAATTCTTAGGTTAACTTTTTTTTTACGATCCCTCACAAGAAGCATAGAAACATTTGCTTATGGCACGATGCTATAGACTGGGATCCTCTGCTATTCACTATGGCTTCCCTTTTATTTTCCCTTTCTTTAAAGTTTTTGAGAGAATGTGAAATTTCCTTTGCACCTTCAGATAAACACCCATTGTCCCATTAATTCTGCCCATTTAATTTTCCGCTTCAGGTCCCTCATTTATCCCTGTGAGTACTGAATCTTCGAAATCACTCTGCTCTGACTCTCTGGTGAAGGCACTTTATTATGGGAGGCAGTAAGGCTCTCAAACATAAAATGGCAAGGAGGGAAATGTTTGGTGTATTGTAAAGATACGTCTTCTGCAATGGAAAATGACAACAGTCTCTGATGTGATGCTGCAGTATTCACACTGATCATTGCTTTGCTTGTTATACATCTTAAGCATAAATGTAACGACTCCCATTATGTCCAGTTTGCTGTTATAGAGCTCTGGGGAGATGGGGGGGGGGGGGGGTGCACAGTTACAACCTGTAAATGGATAAATTGTTGTTTTGGACCTCTAAACAGGGAACATGTAGTCTTCACTTAACTGCTGGAGGCACAACTTTTCGGCCTTTTTTGACTAACTTTGGCCCGGGCGCCTGTATTTCACAGCTTGCGGAGGCTGCCCCTTTTACCTGCTCCCTGCAATCAATTCTGGTATTGAGGCCGCAGATGGGTCGCGTATTTGATACTGCTTTCTAACAGCCCTCCACCCGTAGGTGGAGGTGGGAGTGGACAGGACCTTTTGATTTGAATCTATAAGATTCTCGGCCTGATTGATTCCCTTCCTCTGGGGCATCCAAAATCGGGATTGCCCAGGTCGCCCCAAAAACACATACCTTGTTTCCCCATCCAACGGCGCATGCGCAAGCAGTGGCAGCATCCCCGCTATTCCAAATGCCCGTGCCAGGCATTTGTGAATGGTCAGCATGCACGCTACCCACCTATTACCCATCTGCAAGGATTGATGGGTAATGCTATCTGTTCTTGTATTGGGTACTGTGCAAATACTTTCCATTTTAGGAAAGCACCTCTTTTCCTCATAGATTAAACCTCAAAGAGGGACAATGAGCAACGAAAGACCGGGCAACATGGACTCAAAAGAGAGAAGTCCCTCCAAATCAGGGACAGTTGGGAGGCATGAGCGCCACGCCCCATTGTTATGTGAGACCCTGTACGAAAAAACAGGCCTGCTCTGCTTTAACAGGAAGTCAAGCTGGTTCACTAGGCAAAGATGGCCTATAAAGAAGTCGCAGTTTATGAAACAAGTCTGCTTCCATGTGTGTTTTTACCATAAGAAAAAAAAAAAACATTCACCATAAGATAAAAAAAAACGAGGGTCCGCGCAAAATGCGAAGCTCTATAGTTTGTATGCCGCCATATATCATAATGACAGCAGTGTTTGTAGTAAGCACTTTCTCCTACCAGTCAATACTTCTGACTATTCTATATTCTGTGCTGCGGGATTTCAGTTTTCAGTTTTCAGGCTGAAACTGCTCAAGGTTTCTTAATTAGGAAACCGCAATTTTTAGAGCAAAATAAATAATAAAAAAAGAATAATGTTCTGGGGACGGTTGGAGGTTTTACATAACAAACAGACTGCAAAAGGCCCAATATAAAAGACGTCTTTGACTCTGTGAGCTGGGTCAAAGGAAACCTGTCAAAATGAATACTTATAGGGGTTGGTATTGTCCATCTCCTTCTAAAATACCTTATATGCATGCTGCTGGCCTCAAAACATGTAAAATATCTGCTCGAACTGGCCCACCGTGGAGGAGACTACCTCAGGAGAACTGTTGGCTGGGAAACACCCATCTGTGGAGTAGGACACAAGCTTTACCTTGGACCATTTCCTCAGATGTACTGTACTTTTTACCTGGCTGTTGTAAAAGCACTTCTCAGACAAGAAGCTGCTAAGAATTTTTCTAATATAATGTCACTGGTGGATGGAGAATGGGTCTGCACGCAGTGGGACCCGGAAAATGTGGGCGACAAAAGGTGAGTCTGGCTTTTTTATGCTGTTTATCTGAACTGACCCTTTTATTGTAGGTTAGGCTGCCACAGTAAGTTCCACTGGTGGACCCAAGCCTATGCAGTCCGTCACTGGTTCCTTCCCTACGCTGTCAGAAATAGTCCGCACCTCTCAAACAGATCGCGGTTCCATGACAGCAGATTTTAAAGCAGAAAAAGAAGTGGGAATTTGACTTTGTTACATTCCTTGGGGGACCCCAAATTGGGATGCCCAGCTGTGTGGAACCCCCCAGTATGCCAGTATTCACTCACCCTTCCTGGGTCCAATGGTGCATAAAATGGACCTTCACCATGATTTATTGAAAAGCCCAAACCCTTAAAAAGCGATTCCCCAGCATCTGAAGTTAATTTTAAGTATTTTAAGTTTTTAGTCACTTACTTATTATTATTTCCCCCACTGGGCTGCAACTATGTTCAGGACTTTAGGATATGGGCGCCGCCATTTTAACTCAGAAGCATCACACTTACTGAGGAGAGTGGGATAAAGTACAGGAGGGCGGGTTATAGCTGTGCTTTGCTCAGACAGAATAGAGCTGGGGTCAGGAAAAGGTCAGCAATCCCAGAATGCAGAGCAGCACAGTCAGAAGGCACTTCCTGTTTGCAGGCTGCCTGATGTTCCATGAGCCGCCATCTTGGATGTTTAAAGGCTCATACCATGCAGTGGATGCAGGTAGGATGATTTTTAATGTGAGCAATCTGTATGTACAGGGTGTGGGAAACATATAAGATAGACTCTTATTCAGACTGAAGGTCCGCTTTAAGTGGTCTTTCCAATGACAGCCGTTTGCTGTGATATTCGGGTCGATTCAGAGCCAGGTGAGAATCCCCACTCCTTTTTTTGGAGAGAAAACTGCTATTCACTTTCATTGTTTACTGAGGGTGGGGTAATTAGAGCACCATTTGTTCAGAATATTTTATCTCTTATTTTTCTCCTCCAAACCCTCAGTGCATCTTATGTGTGTAATGGATTTCTCAGCAGAGAAATCCCCTATTATAGAATGACCAGTAATTGAGAGCTGCTAGACAGAGGCGGATATGCGGCAAACTGTGTTTAATGGTGAAAAACAGAAACAAATATACATAGCACACACCAACCAGGCTGCTGTACAGATATACAAGTGAACGTAATAACATACACGTGCTGAAGTAAGTGTGCAAGAATACAGGTGAACACTACATGCTATGGCTGCTGTGCAGAAATACAGGTAAACCTGGGAAACATAAACACACTCAGGCTGCTGTACATATACACTGGTGGCGTCTGGAAACATACATGCATAAGGATCCAGTGAAAGTCCAAAGGCAGATACAAGGCTGAGACAGGGAAAGCAAATAACTAAGGTTGTGGCAGGAGTCTGGGTTCTGGGTTCAAGATTCAGAGTTTAGAGTCTGGTCCAGGAAGACAATACAATGCTGATCCACCGGCTGCAGCCGTGGATCAGCTTATAAAAGCCAGGAAGTGACCCAGGTTCTGGCTGATTACCAGCACCTCTGCGGGAGCGGGCCACCTGCTGGTGGAGCAGCAAATAGCAGAGGAAAGTGCAGGAAAGGAATCCAGCAAAAGCAGAACATGACAAATGCATGCTGCCATGTTGCGGAAGAACTCCAGACCTGACAATGGGTAGGTGCGTCTCATAGGGCGAACAATACGGTATATAAGAGGGGGTTGCAAGTTTTAATACATTCATTTCTGTGTTGAATCGCCCTGTCTTGTGTCTGCATATGCAATATTTGAGCTACAAAAAACGATCCGTCTTCCCCATCATAAAGTTAGTAGGCATGGTACTTCTCCTCACATTCTCCACTATATCTTGCTAATTAAAAAGTAGAACTTCAGTCAAGCTGGATCCCTGGATTGGCGAGAGGTAGGACTAATGATGTGCACTACCCTTACCTCTGTGCACCAGATCCGAAGATCATTAGCAGTAAAGATCTGGTGCCAACTTTAAGCAGAGAGAGACTTTTATGAGTCTGACAACTATTCTGGCTGGCAGGAGTGCTGCGCAGGGAGCCGACGCATGCCAGTTTCCAGGTTTCAAAGCCCAAGACCCCTGGATCGGGCACAAAAGAAAATGTAATGCTCATTATTACACCTCACCCATTCCAGGAATACACTACACTACATGCACTGCTTTTTATTTCTATATCCAAGTTACATAAATTCAGAGAATTTTATATATGTATTTATGAATGTTAAAGTAAACCCACTGCCAGATAGACACTAAATAAATAAATAAAAAAAAAGACAGCTTTAATCGTCCCTTGACATACCTAGTTAGGCTTGGTTCTCCAGTTTTGGTTTAGTTTTCCAGTACTAGCCTAATTAGGCTCAGTTCCCTGGTATTAGCTGGGGGGAAGCCTGATTCCCTGATATTGGCTGGGGTTAGACTCAGTTCCCTAGTATTGGATGGTGTTAGACTTGGTTACTCAGTATTGGCTGGGGTTAGACTCCGTCCCCTTGTATTGGATGGTGTTAGACTTGGATATACAGTACTGGCTGGGGTTAGACTCCATTCCCTAGTATTGGATGGTGTTAGACTTGGTTACTCAGTATTGGCTGGTATTAGACTCCATTCCCTAGTATTGGATGATGTTAGACTCGGTTACCCAGTATTGGCTGGGGTTAGATCCGTTCCCTAGTATTGGATGGTGTTAGACTCGGTTACCCAGTATTGGCTGGGGTTAGACTCCGTTCCCTAGTATTGGATGGTGTTAGACTTGGTTATACAGTACTGGCTGGAGTTAGACTCCATTCCCTAGTATTGGATGGTGTTAGACTTGGTTACTCAGTATTGGCTGGGATTAGACTCCGTTCCCTAGTATTGGATGGTGTTAGACTTGGTTACTCAGTATTGGCTGGGATTAGACTCCATTCCCTAGTATTGGATGGTGTTAGACTTGGTTATACAGTACTGGCTGGGGTTAGACTCCATTCCCTAGTATTGGATGATGTTAGACTCGGTTACCCAGTATTGCCTGGGGTTAGACACCGTTCCCTAGTATTGGATGGTGTTAGACTTGGTTATACAGTACTGGCTGGGGTTAGACTCCATTCCATAGTATTGGATGGTGTTAGACTTGGTTACTCAGTATTGGCTGGGATTAGACTCCATTCCCTAGTATTGGATGATGTTAGACTCGGTTACCCAGTATTGGCTGGGGTTAGATCCGTTCCCTAGTATTGGATGGTGTTAGACTCGGTTACCCAGTATTGGCTGGGGTTAGATCCGTTCCCTAGTATTGGATGGTGTTATACTCGGTTACCCAGTATTGGCTGGGGTTAGATCCGTTCCTAGTATTGGATGGTGTTAGACTCGGTTATCCAGTATTGGCTGGGATTAGACTCAGTTCCCTAGTATTGGCTGGGGTTAGGCTTATTTCCACATTATCGGCTGGGATTAGGACCAGTTTCAAAGTATTGGCTGGAGTTAGCCTACGTTCCCCAGTATTGGCTGAGGCTAGACTTGAAGGCTTCGTTCCCTAATATAAGCTATTGTTAGGCTTGGTTCCCCAGTACTGGATGGGGTTAGGCTTGGCCTACAGTTTTGTCTGAAGTTATGCCTTAATAAATATGGGCAAACCCAGCCTGTCAATTTGTTTTCCTGTGAATATGCACTTGTCTCCTGCAAATTCGGAGTAGTTGTTTAGGGCTGCTTCTTAGAGGTTGAACCCGTATAGATTGTTGGAGATACAATACTTTCCAACAGCTTCTGCTTTGCTCTGAATGCAATTTGGGACTTTTGCCAGATTGACTGCAGTTACAGATATGATTAGTTATGACAGTATATGTTAGCAGTGCTTATCTGTAGTCTCTATATGCTGTGTTGTATTTCCAAAGTATTCAGCTGTGCTCTATGACTTCTTTTTCCTGTCTGTTTGCCACCATGTTAAGGTGACCTTCTCTTGCTGCACTCACGGTTGAGTAAAGCCAGTTCCTGTTGCACCACTAATGTCTATCTAAATTTGACACCCAGCACTCACACTCTGCAACATATTTAAGCAAGATCACTTTTTCTCAACCTGCATTATGCATACCCAGGCGGTACTCGGCAGGGTTCAAGGGTGCACCAGAGGTTCTGACAGGTCTGGTATATTATTTTAACAGTAAAACATTATTCTTTCTTGCTTGAAAAGTGCTACAAGGTCTATGACCTACTTATTTTGGTAACATTAGTAACTGATCTCCTACTTGGGGGTACTTGGTTGTGATTGCTTGTTGCTGGGGGTACAAAAGGTTGAGAACCACTGAGCTAGATACTTTGGTATGTTGCCATCATTCACATTGTTACACTCTAAGAGCAGAATTCACACTGAGCTGACCAAGGTGCTGAAATTCTAACGCTAAATCACTCTAGTCTTCTCTTTCTTCTCACTAGGTCCAGAGTAAATGGGCAAAATGACCCAAGGATCTTGGCACTCCCCGCCATTAGGAGTAAATGGAGAGGTCATGAGGGGGAGGCGGTTTGTTCCCTATACCCACCGAGCGGTTGAAAATTGTGGATGCTGCGAGATTTCATCTAAGCACGCAGGGACTTTTTTTTAAAAACTAGAGCAGGACAGACGAGCGGCAGGGGGCAACAGGAGGTGAGGCAGGCGAGGCTGAGCGGAGGGGATGGCGCGGGTGCGCGGGCGCGCACGCGAGCACCTCACAGGGAACACTGCAGGTGACTAGGAGTTTCTTTTCTGGGCAGTGCTTTTAAAGTGGACCAAACCCAGGATTTTGACTATCCTGGGTTTTGGTCCTTTCCCCTGGGGCACCCTGATCAGGGGGTGCCCCAGGGGAAAGGACCAAAACCCCCCTGGATTACCCGAACTCACTCGCCTCTTCCCGGTCCTATGCACGGCCGCTCGTCAAATCAGCTGACATCACGGCATCTAAGGCCAGCAGCTCCGAGCATGCTGGCAGCCGCATCCCCCACTTCCCTCTAACAGGGAGTGTACCCGTGCAGGCCATTCACAACTATGGGGCGTGCTAGAGGAATAGCGGGGATGCAACCGCGGCATTGGACTGGGAGGCAAAGTGAGTGAAAGGGGCGACCGGGGTGGTTTCACACAGCAGGGCATCCCAATTTTGGATGCACGGGGGGGGAGGGAATCAATCGATCGGCTTAGGTTTTAGTCCACTTTAAATGCTGCCAAATTAGCTCAGAAAGAAGTCAAGCTTTGGATGTGAGAATCCTTTCTGTGTCTCTGTAAGTGTGGGTTTGCTCTGATCTCTATATCTCATAGATGGTTATTCTACAATTGTCCGTATTTAATACAGATTGAGCCAAGGACACACAGATGGCATTGAGCCATGCTGGAGAGGAGAAGGACACTTATTTTCTGCAGCAGAAAATAAACACTAACCAGTCCATGGCTAACACTGTTTGCTGTTCATTAGGTTTTCTTTGTAAAACTAGTTTAAAAGAAACTGTCGCCTGGTTTTTCTTGTGACGCACTTGTGGTGGGTAAATCACTTGTGATTACAAGTTAGTCATACCATCCTTATCAAACTGTGTGATGTAGCTATTGAAACGGGTGCAGAGATCTGGAGCTAAGCACTCCACACTTACCATCTGTGTGGCACCACTATGATGGCAGACTCCCTGTCAAAAAATAAAGTGGATAGGAAATTGCTCCCCTAAACCCCCCTTCCCTATGGCAAGCTAGCTATTTGAGATTAATATTTGAGCTATTAGCAGTGGCGGAAGAGCATGCAGATGTTGTGCAAGAGCGTGGGGAAATTGTCACCTATTTCCTCATATGCCGAGGTCCATAAACACAAGCCTAACACCGGTCTTCACTTTAAAAGGCCTTGCTGGTACCAGTCACCCGTAGCTTAGACTGAGGGGAGCAGCAGCAATGCCCCTGCAAGGAATCTCCAATGGCAGAAGAAATCCCACAGATATTCTGGCTCCAGTCCAGTACCAGGAATTTCGAAGCCTCAGTGCACAATGATCATAAGCTAAACCTATATGTAGAATCTAGAGGCCCAAACACATCCATACATAGGTTTTACACCATTGTAGCAGGTACAGTGACTTGAGTCCTGTGGTACTCGGGCTAGGAGCCATCTCAAACGGCAGCGGTTGGGTCCATTGGGTGAACAGAACCCTTTTATAAGGAGCATTCTTTAAAGTGGACCAAGACCCACGAGATCAGCCCGGAAATCTATAAGATTCCCAGGTCGATCGATTCCTTCCCCCCGGGGCATCCAAAATCGGGATGCCCCGCTGTGTAAAAAAAACCCTAGGTTGCCCATACACTTACCTTACTTACCTTACTCCAACAGTAGCATGGTAGCAGGGTGCGTGCCCACGCCAGGCATTTGCGAATGGCTACCGCGGGGATGCTCCCTGTTAAAGGGTAAGACACTTGCCTTAGACGAAGGGACGTCAGCGGAATCGAGCACACCGATTGGACGAGCAGCTGCACAGAACCAGGAAGATTTAAGTTTTTCAATTTTTTATTTCGTCGACCTGGGGGGTTTCCCCGATCGGGGTGCCCCAGGGGCAAGTACCAAAACCCAGGATAGTCCAAATCATGGGTTTTGGTCCACTTTAAGGGGCAGTCATGGCCGTGTGGTTAAGGAGGCAGGTTCGATTCCTGGCTAGGACATAACTGAAGTGCATGAGCAAGGCAGCAGACCACCCCCCTATTGCCAGGTGAGGCCACCCCTCCTGGCTCTCACTGCATGAATGGGTTAAATGCAGAGGAAACATTTCTATGTATGAGCAGGCATACTTTGGAAATATATGTCCTAAAGTAAAAACAAAAGTCCAAATTTAAGATTGTGATTACTATTATTTTTTTTTGCTTACACTATCTTGCTGATTCATTGTTGTTGCATACTTTCCCATAATGCTCTGTTCTGGCAAACGTGTCATCCCTTGAAGAAGCCATGCCTGGCTATTTGTTTCTGCAACAATGCCACACTGCCAGCTAGCGTTGTGGAGGCACAGAGGTTAAAGCTATAGCAACATTGGCTTTAAAGAAGAAATATCTGCTGGCACGTTTAATGGCGGCATTAAATTGCGCACTTAGTATGCGCCGCACACCCCTTCTGTCGTTTGTTTTAACTCCATTGCTTGATAATTATCCCCCAGTGGAACACACACATTGTGCGAGGAATCAGAAGCTAATAACTAGCTATTAACTGGGACATCAAAAGATGTGTGAGAATAGTCACTTAGAAAAAGATTTTTCATGATTTTGCCGGAGGACGCTTGGGACCCCGAGAACCAATCTGAATATGAATGGAAGTCCTGCGACTGGTGGGTGCCTTTTACTCGGTGCAGCCGCTTTGGGCTGGCCGTATATATATATATCACAATGGCTTGTCGTGTTGATAGAATTCAGCACAATGCGGCGACGCTCGTGTAATTCTCCTCTGGTGGCTGAGCCGAGAGCGCGCGCCGGCTGTTTACTTTAATCAACTCTACGGCGGCGTAATTCCCGTTTAATGGAGGAAACGTCAGTGACGCAGCTTTAAGATCCCAAGTGTGGAAAAAGCAATAATGTCGTACAGGTCCTAATAAACATCAGGCGAGGTCAGGGGCAGACAGGCCACACACAGGACTGAAAGGATTCTAATTATATTGACGCTGCTCATCCAATAGGCTGGGCCACCACTAGGCAATATTATTAATTATAGGGGCATCACTAATGGAGTAAAGTTTTGAACTGATTGATTGGTTTTGCCTGAATCACCAAAGGTTCAGTAGAAGCATAATATATCCTCGAGCAGTCAACAGGCTATTACTTTCCCAGCTTCTAGTTGTATAGTATATTCTGATTGTTGTATAGTATATTCTGATTGTTGTATAGTATATTCTGATTCACTAGATGGCGCCTCTATTTGTTCATCTCCCCTCCTAGGGCCTATAACTCCAAGGCCAAGCAGTCCAAGAGTGGACTACACCAGTACCCCCTACTGACAAACAATTACAGTCAAATGCCCCAAAGGTGGAGATCAATGACTAATTTATACAGTAAGTAGCTGATGGGCCTTGTAGCACTTTTTGACACAGTATTTTGACTATCCTGGGTTTTGACCCTTTCCCCCGGTGACCCCGATCGGGGTAGCCCCGCTGTGTGAAACCCCCCAGATCGGCCAAAGAAACTCACCTCTTCCCGGTCCTAAGGCTTATGCGTGGCCGCTCGTCCAATCAGCTCGCTTGAAGACGCTGATGTCACTCCATCTAAGACGGCGTCTAAGGCCAGCGGCCCCGAGTGCACTGGTGGCCGCATCCCTTGCTTCCCTCTAACAGGGAGCATGCCCGCGCCCTGCTAGAGGGATAGCGGGGAAGCATGGTAAGTGAACAGGGTGACTTGGGGTGTTTCACACAGCGGGGCATCCCGATTTTGGATGCTCCGGGGGCAGGAACCAATCGGCCCGGGAATCTTATAGACTGACCTACAGGTTTCATCATCAACCACAGCACCCGGCGCTGCATCCTCTTTGTGTGTGTGTGTGGTAAATTAGACGCTAGACGGAGGCTGCATCGGCGTTAGTGTTTTTTTAGCTGTTAGATCATACGTGGAGTGCTGCTGAAGCAAAAAAATGGCACTGTGTGGCACTGGCGCTTTTTAAATAAGGCTCATAATCGACAGTTGGCTCAAATAGGCTCTGACACAGGCCGACCAATTCCTAATACCTAGTGCAATAACCAAGCAAGCTAATACATTTACATTGGGTGCTGTGACTTCCAGCACCATTCTGTCCAAATAGCAGAGCCAAAAAAAAAAGAGATCCCAGCGCTCCAAAACTGATGCTATAGCCACCAGAAAGATGCTAAACGGTGCATTTCATAAATAAGGCGCGGGCAGGCTGATTCATCATTAGCGGCAGGTAGCGACAGAAGAGCGTCTGTAGCAGGCATTTTCAGAGCGCCCGCTAGTAGTCGCAGTGCTCGGCCGTGAGTCGCTAGTTTATAGCGACTCAGTCGCTGTTCAGTAATGTTGAATACATTGTAAGGAGTCGCTATTTGACCAGTACAGCGCTGTATGGGAGCGCATGTTAGCGACTGCTCATAGCGACCGACTCACACCATATTCAGCAAAAAAACAGCCTCACAAATCTCTGGCGCTGAAAAATTGTTGTTTGAAGCCCAGAGCGCAGGAGGCGGTGTGTTTAAAGTCTGTTTTCAAGCATCTATCCACTAGTAACAAAGCGAAAACATATGGAATTACATTGTAACACCATTGTAACATGAACACTTTAACGCCAGACCTGTAATGTCATTTTTGTGGAAATAAATTATGAAAAACTGCTTTTTCAATGCCAGAAGAGGTCAAAGAATTTTTTGTGTTTTAAAAAAAAAAAAAAAAAACGTTTAAGAGAAGAAAAGGATCGTCCATTGAAATGTATGGGAGAGCGACAGGTAGCGAGAGGTCATACCTGGCGCTGTGCAAGGCTGAACGCTGGCTGTGAAAATGATGAGTCAGACGCTACATGGCGCTACATGGCGCTATTCCAGTCGCTAAACAGATTCTGCTTGATAAATGTGTAATTGCGTGCCGTGTCCGGCGTTCACCAGTCGCTATCTGTCGCTACCTCTCATTAACCAGGCGCTACCTGACGCTATCCCTTCTTAAATAAGGACCTAAATCTCTATCATGAACCTCACTAGCACAATGCTGTAATTGCTGAATCCATGAGCTACTAGGTGGATACTTTTGATGGTTTTGCAAGGAGCTTTGTTATAATAATAATAATATTTGGTATTTTTATGAGGGCCACTATAAAAAATAAAATGTCAGCATATCATTAAAAGATAAAAACATCCAAGAAGCTGAACACCTTTATTATTTTGCCATTGTGGTGTAAAAACCAAACTACCATAAAAGGTTAAATGCGGAGCTGTTACACTCATTTGCAGTCTGATGAGCTGCCTCCCAGCAGGGCAAGCCTGAATACCGGTCGCCCCTTTATCCATGGAGGCGGAAGAAAATTCTGCTTAATGGTGTATCAAATGCGAGCAGCTTAATTAAAAATCTACAGCCATGTCACAAGCAGCAGCGAGCATGAAATAATGGACGTCATAAAACAAAAATACGCTCCGGCCTTAAAGAAGAGCTTACAATTACCCTTCCACCAAATGTCTGGATAGGATTAAAAAAATATGAATAGATTGTGACCTAGTCCTCCATAAATGGCGGGTGATATCATTCTGGCGGCGGAGGCGATTGTGCAGCGGTGAAAGGCTGCCGGCAGGTACCAGCTAATTCTTTTTATTGAAGAATACCAAAGCAGATTTTACATTTGGAATTCAGATAAATCTTGTTCCAACCCCCTCCCCAAATTATTATCCTGCAGGATAACATGCCGCGTAGGTTAGAATGAGGTGTCCACAAATTATTAAAGGCCGGACTTCGGTTTGCTAACCCAGCATGCTCGTGTTTTTCTATTTTTCATTTCAAAGGAAAACTCTGATTTAATCCTCCATTCTACATTTTCCAAAATGGCTCAGCTGCAAAGGCCGCACTCGCTTTTCTCCCATGTAAACGCTCTCCGAGGAGAAGGGGAGGAACGACACCTGTGGGAAAAGGCTTAGATGGAAGGTGGAATCTGACTGCCACATACGCATTCCTAAAAGTCTACTTCACAGTGGAGTCACACGTGAAATTACATTTTTAAACCATCCCCCGCACTTCATTTTAGAGTGAATACTTTGTGTATAACACTGTCCTTCTACACCCTACAACACAAATCAATGTTCAGTGTGACCCAGGGGTGCGAATAGACCATTTGTTACCATGGAGCGATGCGCAGACAAAAAAAAAAAGAACAGTGAAGATAAAGTGGTTAAGTGTAAATTATGGTTTTAATGTCAACTCTCTGCTGCCGGGCGCATCCTCATCCAAGTCCCGATCAATACTGAGGCCCCTAGCCGGCAAGGTATGCTAGGACTTGTTGTCCCACAAATTTAGAAAAATGGCCAGGGGTCCTCAACCCTCCTACTCAAGGTCCTCCAACAGGTCATGTTTGTGCAACTCCACACAGAGGCACAGGTGAAGTAATTAGTGCAGAGCTCTAGAGCCGGCTATATGGAGATCCACAAAACATGACCTGTTGGTGGGCCTTGAGGACAGGGTTGGGGAACAATGCTCTAGGCCACTGGTCCCCAACCTCTGGTTTGCGGACCCTTGCTGTGTGGCTCGCGGCTTGTCTGAATATAATTGTGTTGGGTAGGTGCACAAGCTTACTTGTATTTTCAACTACCACTGGCACAATTTCCAGAGTGTTGTGCTGGAACCTGCAGGCTAGCCAATGGGTAAGCCAACGCATCTGCCATTTAATCTTTTGGAGATAGAGGTTCCGGTTCTATAGAGGCAAATATTTTATGGGGTAATGGAATTTGCGTAATGACCAATATCTTCAAACGAATGTGGCTCAAGACTACCTCACAGTAATAAATGTGGCTCCTAAGGTAAGAAAGGTTGGGGACCCCTGTTCTAGGCCATCAAAAAAAAAAACTAATGAATTTGTATAGGTGTAGCAGGGCTGGCCTTAGGGGGAGAAAACTGGGCAAAAGCCGGGAGCCTCCATCTCCAAAGGGGTCCTTGGCTGCAGTACCAGAAGCTTGTTATTCCTCAAGGTATCGGGTGCAGTGTAAAGCTCACTGATGCCCATACAAAAGATGTCCATGGTAGCAATCACACTAGCTTCCCAGCCATCTGTCCCCGCTGCCTGCCACTTCATCACAGCGTGTGTCTGTCTCGGCGTCGCTCTTCACACTCTCCTCCTCTGCACTTCCTTCCATTCCCTCTGCCTGCTTAAAGAGCTGCTCTGCTGCTGAGGAAAGCCTGAGCTGCAAAGAGGACACATGTCTGGACACATGGGGGAGAATGTTAGGGGCCGAGAATATGGTCAAAGATATCAGGAACTGAGTATACAGTATTTAAAGTCCATGACCGGAAATAACATATACTAACCTATAGTTAATGGAAACTTCCTGGCTGTCAGAGGCTGACTTAAAGGGGCCAATGAGCCCTGGGATTGTTTTGAGCGAAACGCCCTAAAAGTTTGAAGTGGGCAATCAGCCCAAGTGTTTTGTAATGGTTCAATGAGTCTGGTTCTTTCTGCCCAAACCCCTGCACCCATGCCCTATAAAGGTGTCACCCAGGCATTGCCCATGATAGCGTTTAGCTGGGTGTACTAATCCTGAGTTCCTATATTGATAGGCTAGCCTGACTATCCTGTCTACCGCCTGTACTGACCTCAGCTAGAATCATGACCGCTAACCCATCTCATCCCTGGTGCCGTGAAGCTATCTGATCTCTTGGTTTGACCATTGGCGTGACCTTTGACCTTGCCTGTTTTCTCCCTCGGAGTTCCCGGAACAGTATTGCTGTGGGAGTTTATCGGCATTCAACTGTCAGAGCACAACTGTAGTGCTATCACGGGGCAACCGTGTTCATTCCTGGGAACTTGTTTATGTGGAGGCAGCTTGCAGCGGCGGGTGGTGTCGTTGTGTTTATGTCTGGTGGGAGACGACTGCTGCGGTGTGGGAGCTTGGGAACATACGTTTTTTTTTTACATTCGCCCAAGAACACGCACTGATATTTTCCCTTCACTTTTGGGAGGTGGTGTCTTATAGGGTGTAAAATACGGTACTCTTAGTGTGTAGATTGAAGTCTGGACTGTCTATTCTGTTACTTTCTGCAAGAAATTCACAGCCAAGCCCCTGTTTCTTATATTGTAGTTATAAGAGCTCTAGATGGAAAACACAAAGCAGCACCCAAGTGGATCTAACATGTCATTGTGTGGAGACCGGCGCAGTAAGACATCAATAAGGGCTGAATGACCTCACAACATTGATATTGATTTTATACATTGGCTTTCCTTTCTAAATCATAACAGCAATGTAATACATCTTCAGTACAAGAGAAAATGGCCTTCATCTTAAGTAAAGCTTTGATGGGCGCCTTTAACCTGAGTATTGATTTCATCAGGTTTTTACTTTTCCAAGGTTGAGTAACATTATCTGGGATACTTAGCTGGTATGCAATGCTTAGCATCAGGGGCGGATTGGCCGTAGGGCACACTGGGACAAATCCCAGTAGGCCGCTGCTTCCCATCTGGCCGCTAGGCCGCCACACTGAAGACACTGCGGCTCGCCAGCCACTGCTGCAAAGTCCCCTACCTACTTCCTTCTCCTCGCGACCCCTCACCCATCTCCTTTTTCCCCCTGCTGGCCGCTTCATTTGTGTTAGGGCGAGCGCTGCATGCCCGTCTCACAGCAAGTCGCTTAGCTCCATGGCTGCATGCAGCCGTCATCCATCTTGCAGCACTTCCCTCATGGCTGCATCCAGCTGCCGCCCTTCCCCCCATGCTTCCTCCTCACGTGCTCAGGTGCGCGCACGTCTCCGTCCACTAGAGGGCGAGCGCACTGGCTTCCTGAGATTTAAAGGGCCTGTACAGCACTGATTGGTGTTGGTCATCCAATCCTGCATCCTCTTCCCCTATTTAAAGAGGCACTTCCTTCCTTCAGTGCCGGATCTTGGTCTCTCCATGCTTGTTGGATTCCATTCTTAGATTGCTCACCCGTGTACCGACCTCTGCCTGTCCCCGATTCTGAACCTTTGCTGCCTGCCCCGACCTCGGCTACTCACCTTTACTGCGAACCTGTGCTGCCAGCCCTGATATCTGCCTGTACTTACTACGCCTTTTGCCTGCCACTTGTGTACCTCGCTGAACCTCGGCTGACTGTGGGACTGGGCCGCTGTTGGGGGGTAGCGACCTGGGGGTCACTCGCCGCACAAGACCAACCTGCCTTGCGGTGGGCTCTGGTGAATACCGGTGGCCCCTTAGACTCCGCTCCCCTGACATGGTACCCGCCATCGGTCCCACGGTTAAAGCGGATCCACACCTGAGTCCGCTCCACCCGGTCCGTGACAATGTGCCTGACGAGGCCAACGAGAGGTGGGCCTGTGTGCAACTCCTTTTCTCTGCCGGGCAGGGACAGAGCTGCACCATCTTAGTTCCCACACCCACTGTCCCCGGGGAGGGAGAGAAGAAGCTGCTACTGTTCTGTGCTCTGCTCTGATCAGCAAACTAGTAGCTAGTGTCCAGCCTGGTGGGGGTCGAGGGACACAGTAGAGGCGAGGAGGAGGCAAGAAGACTGATCATCTCTGTCTGGTAAGTACCATATTTTTTTTTTTGTATAGCATGTCTGGGCTCTGGCATTGGGGGGGGGGGGGGGTATACGCTCTCATTAAAATGCACCAATCACCTCCACAGCTGCCCAAATAGGTAATTTGGGATGCATACTGTGTGAACCCTTCCAGATCATCCAGAAACCCTTTACCTTTCCATATTTCTCTTGCTTGATCCCGGCAGCTGTGCGTGCTCCTGCTCCTAGCCATTCAGATCCGCCGGGTGCGCAGGAGCAATCCACAAGGAAACCAGGGATGCAGCTGCTACCACTTTCTATACCAACACACAAGCCAAAACACTGGCCTAAACCTCTGATTGGACAAATGCCGTGAGCGCGGGAATGGCTAAAAGGTGAGTGGAGTAGGAGATCTGGGGGGTTTCACCCAAATCGGGATACCTCCGGGGCAATAACTAATGACAAGAATAGGCAAAATCCTGGTGATTGATCCACTTTAAAGTGGTCCTTGTCCCCGGGGGCACCCCGATCAGGGATGCCCCACTGTGTGGGAAACCCCCCAGGTCGCTGAAACCAACTCGCCTCTTCCTGATCTCAAAGTTGCCCCGACTGGTGCCATTCCTTGTCAGCAGCATAACGCCACATCACTCTATAGTGATAGCAACATTGCGGTGACGGGGCCGGATAGAAGTGGCACTGCCTGCGTGTAATGTAACAGACGGGTCCAAAGGCGGGCAACGAAAATGGTGGAAGGACTTAAACTTAAAACTTATCAGGAGAGACTTAAAGAACTTAATTTGTACAGTCTGGAGGAAAGAAGAGAGAGAGGGGAGATTGAGACCTTTAAATATGTGAAAGGATTGAATAAGGTTCAGGAGGGAAGTGTTTTTAAGAAGAAACTTAATGATAGAACAAGGGGGCACAACCTGAAGCTAGTCGGGGGGAAGATCAGGAGCAATGTTAGAAAATATTATTTTACAGAAAGAGTAGTAGATGCTTGGAACAAACTTCCAGCAGAGGAAGTTGAAAAATCAACAGTCACTGAATGTAAACATGCCTGGGATAAGCACACATCTATCCTAAGATAAAGAGTACATACAGTATACACATAAGGGCAGACTAGATGGACCGTATGGTCTCCTTCTGCCATCAACCTTCTATGTTTCTATGTTACTTTATGGGGCCGGGCACAGTACAGAAGGGCTGGTGTGACCAAAAAAGTTCCGGCCAGTTTTTGAATCCCAGTCCGCCCCATCTTAACATTGTGGTCCAAAAGCTGTGATGAAGAGTAGAGGGGCAAAACCAGGAAGCTGATTCAACAAAGGGAAAACAGACTCAAGATTTGGATTCAAAGAGGAATTTTTGCAAAGCAGATAGGACCAGATCCTAGGGAGGAACCAACCAAGGCATTTAAAGCACATCATGTAAAGTGCCAGACTTGCAGGGGCTTCTGGCAGTGAATAAAATAAGGCCAATGCATAGCAATTATGAACCAGATATACTGTATAAGGTGAGAAATAAAAAGGAAGCCTTAAAAAGACAAAATCATACTGCGTGAATTTCCTCAAGTGTTCGTTAGAAGAGTAGAAGTTAATTTAATTCCATCTCCTTGGTACAAATGGCAATGACTTGTGAATGAGTCCACCCACCAGCTTCCACTTGATAGGCAATATAAATATGGAAATGGTTGTGTCAAATTACAAGCTGGAGGATAATTGCTGTGTTACTTTGTGAGAAATAATACAATTCTTAGGGTTGATACTCTTTGCAAATGCTAAATGTTTAATGCATGCTGCCTTTCCCAGCATGCTCCGCCAGCCAGGGCAATAATCAAATGTTTAAAAAACACGAAAGCTCATTTACAACAAACAGCAAAAAAGTCTACATGCTTCTAGTTAAAGTTAAAAAATAGAAGATGCTAAATGCACTTGGTGGACAACACTGGCGCAGTTTTATATTTGCATCGTTTTATAATAGAAAAAATGGTTATAAATCGGATGGGGGAGTAAAAGTGTTGCAGAGTGTCGGATGCAGCCAATTTAGGCCCTTATTCATGAAGGGATAGCATCAGGTAGTGGCTGGTTAATGAGAGGTAGCGACAGGTAGCGACTGGTGAACGCCGGACACGGCACGCAATTACACATTTATCAAGCAGAATCTGTTTAGCGACTGGGATAACGCCATGTAGTGTCTGATTCATCATTTTCACAGCCTCAGCGAACAGCGCCGGCGTTCAGCCTTGCACAGCGCCAGGTATGACCTCTCGCTACCTGTCGCTCTGCCATACATTTCAATGGACGATCCTTTCCTTCTCTTTAAACTGTGTTTTTTTTTTGTTTTTAAATCTCAAATAATTCTGTGACCTCTTCTGGCATTGAATAAGCAGTTTTTTTCAATTTTTTTTTTATTTTGTATATATTTCTTCAGAAATGACATTACAGGTCTGCCATTAAAGTGTTCATGTTCATGTTACAATGTAATTTCATATGTTTTCGCTTTGTTACTAGTTGATAGATGCTTGAAAACAGACTTTAAACACACCGCCTCCTGCACTCTGGGCTTCAAACAACTATTTTTCAGCGCCAGATATTTGTGAGGCTGTTTTTTTTGCTGAATATGGTGTGAGTCGGTCGCTATGAGCAGTCGCTAACATACGCTCCCATACAGCGCTGTACTGGTCAAATAGCGACTCCTCACAATGTATTCAACATTACTGAACAGCGATTGAGTCGCTATAAACTAGCGACTCACGGCCGAGCACTGCGACTACTAGTGGGCGCTCTGAAAATGCCTGCTACAGACGCTCATCTGTCGCTACCTGGCGTTAATGATGAATCAGCCTGCCCGACATACATTGTGGCTTTTACTGAAACATGCGTACAGTAAGAGAAGGTGACTTCTCCGGACCTTCAACATGATTTAATGAAAAGACTAAACCCTTAAAAAAACTATTCAGCATCTAAAATTAATATATCTTAAGTTCTTAGTCACTTACTTATTATTATTCTTCCCCCCACTGGGCTGCAACTCTGTTCAGGCCTCTAGGATACGGGTGCCTCCATCTTGACTCAGAAGCATCACATATTGAGAAAAGGGGGATAAAGTGCAGGGGGCAGGGTTCTAGCTGTGTTTAGCCCAAACAGAGCAGAGTTGGGGTCAGGAAAAGGACAGCAATCCCAGTGCAGCACAGTCAGAAGACACTTCCTGTTTGCAGGCTGCCTGATGCTCCATGAGCCGCTACCTTGGATGTTTAAAGGCTCAAAAACATGCAGTAGATGCAGGTAGGATGATTTTTAAGGTGAGCAATCTGTATGTACAGGGTGGGGGAAACATATAAGATAGGCTCTTATTCAGGGTGAAGGTCTGGTTTAAACGTGGTGGAATTATGTAGACAGGAAAAGGAAATCAACGAGTTTGTTGCAATGCACAGGAAAAGCACAGAGAGACTACAGCTATAATTAGTGACAGCGCCATCTACTGTAAATTGCAGTCACTCCAGCAATATATTAAGCTGTGAGCTGTTGTACAGTATCTCCAACAGAGACTAGGGAGATAAATATAGGCAAAATACTTTTTAAAATGTTGTATTATTATTATTGTTTATTTATATAGCGCCATCATCTTCCGTAGCGCTTTACAAAGTAGATGCATCAGACTTGCAAAAAGAATTAACAGACAGATTTGTGCCCAATAGCCAACCTGTCCTCCACAAAAAAGGAGGAAGAGAATCACTCGATCTCCCTGATTGGTATATAAGAAGATGGTGCTGCTGCACAGAGGAGCTGTCGGGGACAAAAAGTGAGCATAGTTTTTTTTTTTAATTAATTATTTTAATGTCTGGACAGGAACTTTAAAAAAAGTCCACTTTCGATGGCATATTTGAAAGTGTATTTTTGTGTGCCAAAAAGGATGTCCTCAAGGTGCTGAACTTATCTATTATGTTTTTTAATTTTTTAGTATGTTAGTAAATGTATGTTTTATGAAAGCATTTTTACTACCTGCAAATGTACACTAACAGGCTGATTCATTACGGGGAGGCCGATTCAGTAATAGCGCCAGGTAGCGACAGATGAGCGCCAGTAGCGTGATTTTCACAGCGCCCGCTAGTAGTCGCTGTGCTTGGCCGTTGTTCGCATGTTGACAGCGACTCAGTCGGTGTGCGGTAATGTTGAATACGGGGTTAGGAGTCGCTGTTTCACAGGTTCCTCACTGTATGGGAGCGCCTGACAGCGAATGGCCAGAGCGAACGGCTCCCAGCATATTCATTAAAGTGGGCCAACACCCAGGGGTGATCGGCCCGGGAATCTATAAGATTCCCGGGCCGATCACCTCACACACCGCGGGACATCCAAGATCGGGATGTCCCGCGGGGTGTAACCCCCCCCAAACACCCCGAAAAACCTTACCTCTTCAGACGCTGCTTCCGCCGCCGCCGCCTCACTCACGCTCCTCCAGACATGCGCGCGCCCGCACCGGCCGTCTCTGAATGCCCGGCGCGGGCGCGCACACGTCAAGAGTGACGCGCGGGAGGCGGCGGCGGGCGCGATCCCTTGGGCATTGGACAGCGCAGTCACGTGGGATCGTGAAGAGGTGAGTTTTCGGGGTGTTTGGGGGGGTTTTGGGCAGCGGGGCACCCCCGATCGGGGTGCCCCAGAGAAAGTGGACCAATACCCAGGATAGTCAAAATCCTGGGTGTTGGTCCACTTTAACAAATCACGCTCAAAAAATTCTTGCGCTGTGAAATGCTTGTTTAAACCCCAGAGCGCTGGCGGCGATGGCTTAAAAGTAGTTTTTAACCCCCAAACATCCATATTTTTTGATTAAAAAATTAAACAAGTTTTTCTAAACATTTTGTAATATGAATACATTAATATCAGACCTGTAATATCAATTCTGCACAAATGTTTTTTTTTTTTTTACCTTAAAAAAAATATCTAACATTGCAGAAGTGGTCACAGAATTTTTGACAGTTAAAAAAAAAACAAAAAACAATCATATCAATTAATTATGAATATTTAAAGATTGCTCCATTGAAATGCATTGGAGAGCGCCAGGTAGCGAGAGGTCATACCTGGCGCTGTGATGGGATTAGCAGCGGCGCTGTTCGTTGCAGTCCGCTACATGATGAATCCCGCGCTAGCTGACGCTCTCGCCGGCGCTAGCCTCATTTAGCGTAATAAATGCGTGATTGTGTCCGCCGCCTGGCGCTCTGGAGTCGGTAGCCGCCAATAGCTGGCGCTACCTGGCGCTAGTGAGACACTACCTGGTGCTATCCCTTGATAAATAAGGCCGTAGGTAACGGCAGATGAGCGTCTGTACAGCGGCGCAAAGAGCGACCGCTAGTGGTCGCTCTAACACCAGTACAGCGCTATATGGGAGCGAGTGGTAGCGACTGCTCAGTGTGACACCATATTCATCAAGAAAACAGCCTCACACAGCTCCGGCGGTCAAAATTCGGTCGCTGTAGCCCAGAGCGTGTGATTGAAGTCTGTATTTGAACACATATCCACCAGTAACAAAGCGGAAACACAAGAAATGACATTGCTATAATATTGTGACATGAACATTTTGATGCCAGACCTGTAATGACAATTCTGCATAAAAAAATGTAAAATCCAAAAAGTTTTCAAAAACGACTCTTTCTAGACACAATTATTTGAGGGAAAAAAAATAAATAAAAAGAAAACCCTGTTTAAAGAGAAGAAAAGGAACATCCATTGAAATGTATGGGAGAGCGACAGGTAATACCAGGTGCTCTGAAAGCCACAGCACCGCCGGGATCCGCTGACCGTCTGTGATGATGAATCGGTCGCTACATGACGCTGTTAGAGTCGCTCCCAGAATCGCCTTCATAAACGTGGTATTGCGTACAGCGCCCGGTGTTCACCAGACGCTGCCTGCCGCTTACAAGGCACTACCTGCCGCTATCCCTTGATGAATAAACCCCGAAGAGTGAGCCCTGTACACAAAGAACTGCTGCTATGGCCACTGCTGAGGTAAAGAAGCTCACTCGCGCATGCCCAGCAGCAATGTTCTGGGAGTACAGGGCTCACTTCTCTATTCTTTTATATCTTGGGCCCTTATTTAACAAGGGATAGCGACAGGTAGCGACTGGTGAGCGGCCGGTAATGACGGGCCCCGCCACGAGAACGCCGGCTCCCCACCACAATCACACATTTATCAAGCCAATCCTGCTTAGCGACTGAGATAGCGCCATATAGCCACTCATTCATCATTATTCCAGCCTCAGCCCACAGCGCCAGCATCCGACCTTGAACAGCGACAGGTATGACCTCTCGCTACCTGGCGCTCTCCAATGCATTTCAATGGAACAATCTTTAAATATTCATAATTAATTGTTATTAATTTGTTTTTGTTTTTTTTAAAATGTGAAAAATTCTGTGACCACTTCTTCCATTTTAAATATTTTTTTTAAGGTAAAAAAAATGTACAGAATTGATATTACAGGTCTGATATTAATGTATTCATATTACAAATTTATTTTAAAAACTTGTTTTTTTTGGTTTCCAAAAATATGGTTGTTTGGCGGTTAAAAAAACACTTTTAACCAATCGCAGCCAGCGCTCTGGGGTTTAAACATGCATTTTACAGCGAGAGAATTTTTTGAGCGTGATTTGTTAATGAATATGGTGGGAGCCGGTCGCTATGGCCAGTCACTATCATGCGCTCCCATACAGCGCGGAACCTGACAAATAGCGACTCCTCACCCAATATTCAACATTACGGCAAACTGACCGAGTCGCTATCAACTACCGAACAACGGCCAAGCACAGCGACTACTAGCGGGTGCTCTGAAAATGCCGCTACAGTCGCTTAACTGTCGCTACCTGCCGCTGTTAATGAATCGGCCTCCCCGTGTGCAGATTGCAGGCAGTGGAAATGTATTCCATAAAACACACGTTTGCCAACATAAGAAAAAAAAATTGACAAGCTCAGGACCTGAGGACATCATTTGGCAGCAAAAAATATACACTTTCAAAAATGTTATTGAAAGTGGACTTTCCGTTTAAGTGGTCATTTTCCTCTCTTAGGCTGTATAGGAAGAATAGTTGCACTGCCTTATACAGCCACTGTCAAGGAGCCAAACTGGTGAACCATCTGTTATTTACCATTGGATGAGTTCTATGAACACCTATATGATTTGCTATTATTGTATTGCTTAGCTGTAGGACTTTATTTATGCTGCTAGTAACATCAGTTTTTCATAGCATTTAGCTTTTTCAGTTTATGGATGATATATATATATTATATATATATATATATATATATATATATATATATATATCATTCTCTATACTCCAGTACAATCCAACTTTTAACAGAACATTTAGCCTTTTCAATCAAAACAATTAGGTGGCAAAATCAGTAACACGGTTATTATTAGTTTTGCTGCTTATTATGCAAATGATCACTAATGAGCAATCTGTCCTTTACTGATCATGCGTGTCATTAAATTTCACTGGAATCAGCTTTATTGTATAACATTATATATTCTAGTGTTATTAGCATAATAGATCAGAGCTTGGTACATAAAGTAATACCAATTATTATCCACCAGCAAAAAAAAAGCAGAATGAACTATTTAGAGTAAACTTAAAGGAGATGTATTGCAAAATTGTGTAATATTAAAGTGGACCAAATCCCAGGATTTTGACTATCTTGGGTTGTGGTCCTTTCCCCTGGGGCCCCCCGAGGGGTGCTGGGCTGCGTGAAACCATCCAGAGAGAGAGAATTCACCTCTTCACGGTCCTACGGCGCATGCGTAGCTGCTCGTCCAATCAGCGCGCTCGGGGCTGCTGATGTCACGTCGTCTAAGCTTCGTCTAAGGCCAGTGGCTCAGAGCACGCTGACAGCCGCAGCCCTTGCTTTTCTCTAACAGGGAGCGTGCCTGTGCCGGCAATTCACAAATCCTTGGTGCAGACATGCACCCTGCTAGATGGATAGTGGGGATGTGGCTGTGGCTCACGCATGCCCGGGAAGCAAAGTAAGAGGCCGATTCATTAATAGCGCCAGGTAGCGACAGATGAGCGCCAGTAGCGTTATTTTCACAGCGCACGCTAGTATTCGCTGTGCTTGGCCGTTGTTCGGCTATTGACAGCGACTCAGTCGTGTGCGGTAATGTTGAATACGGGGTTAGGAGTCGCTGTTTGACAGGTTCCGCGCTGTATGGGAGCGCATGACAGCGAACGGCCATAGCGAACAGCTCCCAGCATATTCATTAACAAATCACGCTCAAAAAATTCTGGCGCTGTGAAATGCTTGTTTAAACCCCAGAGCGCTGGCGGCGATGGGTTAAAAGTAGTTTTTTAACCCCCAAATCACCATATTTTTTGAAACCAAAAAAAACAAGTTTATAAAAACATTTTGTAATATGAATACATTAATATCAGGTATGAAACAAAGAAAACGAAACCGGGTATGAACCGTCCCGGTACTATTAGGAAAACTTCCAGGGTGACCCCGCCCCTAATAACACATTAAAGCTTGTATACAAAAATAGAAATTGCTTTATTCAGTTCGCAATTCAAAATTCCCATATTGGGGCATCTCTCTATATCATAGAGAATATCCCCATAAATGAGAATAAACAGACTCATACATCAAAAATAGTACTAAGTACACAGGCTAGCAACATGAATATATACATAATTAGAAGGTGGACATTGTAGCTGGTATTCGCCCAGACAATAGTGAGTAGCATTACATTTGACAACACTTTCTTATCTATGAGTAATATCGTTACTATGTGGTGATGGTGAACTAGTTTCTCCCCATAAAACGGGGCTTCATCAGCACCCTCCCACTTCATATATTTCTGTGATCCTTAACGCTGGTTCCTCTTATCTGGAATACCGTGAGTAGAACTTGTATCAGAAACTGATGCACACAAAAAAGAAAAAAAGAGAGCATGCACCACCATGAATACTATGATGTGTCAAGTATGGTGACTAACTACAACACCCATAAAGATATAAATGTGTACCTGGATAGTAGCCGGAAAATCCCTCTGCCATATGTCTCCACCCGCAGTTAAGGGCACCTATGCCCAGGAGAACCTCCTGTTCCCAGCTCAGGGCTACCATCAAGTCCTATGGCAGGGGACATGAGATAATATAATCAGCCATATGCCCCAAAACAGCCCCCTCATGCTGCTTGATTCAAAAGGGTGTACTCACTTGCAGGTATGGAGGGCAGTATTACTGAGGACACACTGCTCGTCTACTGGCCGTCCCCATATGCCCGCCGCCCCGACGCCGTCCGCCGTCAGTCTGCACTGGTTCTCCAAGTTTAGGAGGTGCAGTGGCGTTAGGTGCAGGGCCAGTATCTCCCGCCGTTCGTCAATACACTCTCCAACTGCCCCCGATGGCGTCCCTGCGCCTACTCGTGCAGGGCCACGTGTTGGGTGCCGGAAGATGTGTGCTCGGCTTCCTGGTCCATCATTTATGACGTCATTGCGCCGTACGTGAGCACCCACGTGGTATAGCCGGAAGGCGCACGCACGGCCTCTGCCTCCGTCGCACAATCCAGACGGGGCAGGCGGGCACACAGGGAGGGCAGTGAGGGGGGGGGGGGGGGGGGGGGAGGAAAGGCCCGAACACAAATGAGGAGGGCGCGCGCGCAACCGCCACGCCCCCCCCCGGGCCAAGTCAATGACTGCACTTATGCCATATATTGGCAGATGGAATAGTACAGTCAGTCCGCTGACACAGCGGACGTCACCTCTCCCCCCCCCCCCCCCCCCCACCCCACACCAAGCAGAACATCGGGCACAGTTAACGCCTCCTTTCCTATGCGCCGGTCCCAACCACACTGGCATGTAACCCGGCGCTGGGCCTTTTCTTACTGTTCCACTATCAAATTCCGCCTCTAAATTATAGTCACGTCCCCACTAGGAGAATACCTCCTCTGCATGTTATCCCACATTGACAACCCCTAATGAACTACAAAATGTTCACTTATATGCCTGTCTGATGGTTGTTCATCGGCCCTCGCTGAGTGGATGGACTACTGTCAGGGAATATTATGACTTATGGCCCCGTCCTATCCTACAGACACATCATAGTACACACCGCATACAAATCAGCAAAAAAAAAAAAAAAAAAAAAAAAAAGGGAGAAACGGGGGGGAAGAAAAGAAAAGAGATTCCTATTATCACCCCAGAAATGGAGCAAAACTTATATTTTCGTTAAGACCTGGGCTCATATACGCCCTCATCTGACTGATCCACCGTGTTTCTCTTTGTAATGTGACCTTCTCAATATCACCGCCTCTAGGGTGGGGATGGATCCGATCTAGACCTTGTACTCGTAGCCCAGTTGTCTCCTGGTTATGATATCTAATAAAGTGACGGCCTACTGGAGTTTTGCTGTTCCCTGTACGTATAGCGTACTGATGTTCGTACACCCTTTTCTTTAGTGGTCTATTAGTCTTCCCTATATAGAACGATCCACAGGGACACGTCAATATATATATGACATGGGGGGTGTCACAGTTCACAAAATGACGGGCCAACATGGGCTCATGGCCCGGGATATCAATGGTCTTACCCGTTCGTATAAATTTGCAACAGCTGCATCTCTTCTGGCACTGATATGTCCCAGGCGTCTTGCAGCATTTCTCACTCTTTTTGGAAGCATAATGACTTGAAACTAATTTGTCTCGAAGACTTTTGGCACGTCTAAAAATGAGTGCCGGTTGGTCCGGGATAATGTTTTTAAGGGAGTCATCATTGGCCAAAATATGCCAATGTCTCCTAAAGATATTCCTAATTTGATTGTGATGTACCGTATAGGTTAATGAAATTGCTAACGGTCTCTCCTTCTCTTTCAATTTCGGTTTATACAGAATCTCCGAACGTGGCCTCTGTATAGCTTTAGTGTATGCCTTGGATAGAACTTTCTTATTATAGCCCCTCAATAAGAGCCTATCTCTTATTTCATCAGCTGCTGCCTTAAAGTCTTTGTCTTGCGTGCAGTTCCTCCGTGCCCGCAGATATTCCCCGTAGGGGATACTGCGAAGCAGGTGCTGCGGGTGGGCACTAGATGCCCGTAAGATCGTATTGGCAGCCGATGCTTTACGATAAAAGCACGAATTAATCTGGCCTAGTGAGTCTATAGTAACCGTGAGGTCCAAAAAGTTGATTCTACATGTGCTCACCTCATGGGTAAATTTCAAATTCAAGCTGTTGCAGTTGAGGATACGGATAAAATCCTCCAACAAATGACCAGGCCCCGACCACAAGATGAAAATGTCGTCGATGTACCTGTGCCACAAGAGGATGTGGCACAGGTACATCTCTAATTCGTCCTCACCCCACAACCCCCTCTCCCAACGGCCCAGGTACAGGTTCGCATACGATGGGGCACATGTAGTCCCCATCGCAGTCCCCTGTACCTGGTGGTAAAGAGAGCCGTTGAAGAGAAAGAAGTTGTGGGTGAGGACGAATTCCAGCAGGCGCAAAATAAAAATATTCAGGTTGTGTCGGCTTAAATCAAGCTCATTAAGGAAGAACCTGATCGCCGCCAAACCCTGTTGATGGGGGATGCTGGAGTAGAGGGCCTCCACGTCAAGGCCCACCAGAAAAGTGCCCGGGGGCACAGTCAGCCCGTCGAGGATGCGGAGCAGGTGGCCAGTATCCTTCAAATATGAAGGTAACTGGTACACCAATGGTTGTAAATGGTGGTCGATGAAACGACTGGCACGATCCGTGAGGGACCCCATGCCCGATACAATAGGTCTGCCCGGTGGGGCAGACATTGATTTATGTACCTTTGGTAAGGCATAAAAGGTGGCAATCCTCGGACATGGGGCCCCCAGATAGTCGCCAGTCGGTCCATCGACCACTCGATGTGCAATCGCATCCTCGACGAGCGAGTGATATTCCCCCGAGGCTTGACTGAGCCTTGACATGGGGGCCCTCTCATACCAGTCACGGTTCTCCAAAATTTTCAAGCACATCTGCTCGTAAGAGGAGTTATCCATAATTACAATATTTCCCCCCTTGTCGGCAGGCTTAATGGTCAGGCCCTCGAGTTTCTCTAGTTCCCTTAATGCCTGTTGGTGGGATTTAGACAAATTTGAATTTGATTTATGGGTCAAGTTCTCCACAGCCTCCGTCACAACATTCACAAAGGTCTGTACGGATGCATTAGTATTTAGTGGGGGATAAAAATTGGAGGGCTTTCTCAACGGTGTATCCTTGGGAAATATCATAGGGGACAGGCCGGTGGCCTCATCTGCTAGAGCCAGAAGATCAGTTTCTAACTCACTCTCCGATGGTTGTGAAGGGAAGGACTGTTCCAATTCTAGGTCTTTTTTCTCAAACAAATGTTTGCACAGGATTTTTCTAGCAAACAAATGTAGGTCCTTAATGACCTCAAAGGTATCCGTCTGTTGTACAGGACAGAAGTTTAGCCCTAATAACAGGACTTCCTGTTGTTGGGGTGTTAAGATAGTCTTAGAGAGATTGATAATATTAGTCTCTTCCGCGACTTTATAGTTTTCACTTAATTTACTACCCCCTTTACAAGGAGTTCCATCTAGGGCTTTTGGCTTTTTGTGTTGGCGTCTTCTGACATTTCGTCGGCGGTTCCTAAGTTGCCTAAAAAATCCTGACCATTTCTAGGTCTCTGCTGGCTGTTTCCCTCCCCCACTCTCTGATCAATTTGAGACCTTTTCACCTTGGAGCGGGTCATCACCTCCCCTCGGTTAGGTCCTTGGTCCCCCCTCAAATGGCCCTTTTCATAATTTGGTCCTGTACCCCAAGAGGGTTTGTGACCTTCCCTGAGTCTCCGAACTGACCTCTCCCTCGAAGAGGAGGAGTCAGATGAAGAGAAATATCTTGGTGGAAAATCACGTCTATTCGGTCTATTATCAGTGCCCGGCCATACATACGCTTTAGATTGTTTATACGTCAGGGAATCCCTTTGGAGTTTATGCTCCTTTAGCTCTATCAATTCTTTGTTAAGCTTCTCAATAGAAATCTTGATACTACTATCCCTTTTTGTGAAGTAATCATCTTTTTTGTATGAGCCTAGATCCTCTACCAATTTTGTAATCTGCTCATCTAAAATCTTAAGATGCTTGTTGTGTTGGTCTATCAATAATGTCATTAGGGTTAATGAGCACTCCTGTAGCGCCCCCTCCCATTTCTGTTTAAAGTCCTCAGTTATATACCCTATCTGGGGAAAAACCCGCAAGCGTAGTCCTCTAGGGGCAACACGCTTGTCTATGTATTCCTGCAGAAACTGTGTGTCCCACCACACTTTAGATTTCTTAATCAGGGATGCATGGAGTGCATTGAATATAGCATTAGTAGACTCATGTTGTTCTATTTGACTTTTATTTGTGAGGCGGCTCGATGTCAAGCCCTGAATCATGGCATCCCATTTATCCTGGTATAATTCAGTCATGTTTCAACACTAGGGACAAGAAAGAAGGGAAAAAGAAGAGAGAAAAGAAAGGAAAAAAAAAAAAAAAAAAAAAAAAAAAAAAAAAAACCTTAACACACACCACACACTACACCGTGGTCAGCCTGATACAATACCACTACGTAGACTAATTCTTAGCCCCACACATAATCGGTGGGATGTCAATTCTATAATGTGATTTGATCATGAGGGTCAGAAAATTAAGGGGTTTAACCCCAGGTTCATTTTGCAGAGTTACTGCAACACAGCAAATATTCTATGACCCCGATAGCAGTGTCCAATCCGCGGAACTAGTCCCCAGATATGCCACTGCTCCTCGTTGTCCAGAACACTGACCCAATCATTAATTATCAAAGATAAATCAATACTACCAAAGCTTTGTCTGCCCTGGTCAAAGCTGGTAAGGCTGGTACACCCTGGGTTTTCCCTGGAAAAGATATGAAACAAAGAAAACGAAACCGGGTATGAACCGTCCCGGTACTATTAGGAAAACTTCCAGGGTGACCCCGCCCCTAATAACACATTAAAGCTTGTATACAAAAATAGAAATTGCTTTATTCAGTTCGCAATTCAAAATTCCCATATTGGGGCATCTCTCTATATCATAGAGAATATCCCCATAAATGAGAATAAACAGACTCATACATCAAAAATAGTACTAAGTACACAGGCTAGCAACATGAATATATACATAATTAGAAGGTGGACATTGTAGCTGGTATTCGCCCAGACAATAGTGAGTAGCATTACATTTGACAACACTTTCTTATCTATGAGTAATATCGTTACTATGTGGTGATGGTGAACTAGTTTCTCCCCATAAAACGGGGCTTCATCAGCACCCTCCCACTTCATATATTTCTGTGATCCTTAACGCTGGTTCCTCTTATCTGGAATACCGTGAGTAGAACTTGTATCAGAAACTGATGCACACAAAAAAGAAAAAAAGAGAGCATGCACCACCATGAATACTATGATGTGTCAAGTATGGTGACTAACTACAACACCCATAAAGATATAAATGTGTACCTGGATAGTAGCCGGAAAATCCCTCTGCCATATGTCTCCACCCGCAGTTAAGGGCACCTATGCCCAGGAGAACCTCCTGTTCCCAGCTCAGGGCTACCATCAAGTCCTATGGCAGGGGACATGAGATAATATAATCAGCCATATGCCCCAAAACAGCCCCCTCATGCTGCTTGATTCAAAAGGGTGTACTCACTTGCAGGTATGGAGGGCAGTATTACTGAGGACACACTGCTCGTCTACTGGCCGTCCCCATATGCCCGCCGCCCCGACGCCGTCCGCCGTCAGTCTGCACTGGTTCTCCAAGTTTAGGAGGTGCAGTGGCGTTAGGTGCAGGGCCAGTATCTCCCGCCGTTCGTCAATACACTCTCCAACTGCCCCCGATGGCGTCCCTGCGCCTACTCGTGCAGGGCCACGTGTTGGGTGCCGGAAGATGTGTGCTCGGCTTCCTGGTCCATCATTTATGACGTCATTGCGCCGTACGTGAGCACCCACGTGGTATAGCCGGAAGGCGCACGCACGGCCTCTGCCTCCGTCGCACAATCCAGACGGGGCAGGCGGGCACACAGGGAGGGCAGTGAGGGGGGGGGGGGGGGGGGGGGAGGAAAGGCCCGAACACAAATGAGGAGGGCGCGCGCGCAACCGCCACGCCCCCCCCCGGGCCAAGTCAATGACTGCACTTATGCCATATATTGGCAGATGGAATAGTACAGTCAGTCCGCTGACACAGCGGACGTCACCTCTCCCCCCCCCCCCCCCCCCCACCCCACACCAAGCAGAACATCGGGCACAGTTAACGCCTCCTTTCCTATGCGCCGGTCCCAACCACACTGGCATGTAACCCGGCGCTGGGCCTTTTCTTACTGTTCCACTATCAAATTCCGCCTCTAAATTATAGTCACGTCCCCACTAGGAGAATACCTCCTCTGCATGTTATCCCACATTGACAACCCCTAATGAACTACAAAATGTTCACTTATATGCCTGTCTGATGGTTGTTCATCGGCCCTCGCTGAGTGGATGGACTACTGTCAGGGAATATTATGACTTATGGCCCCGTCCTATCCTACAGACACATCATAGTACACACCGCATACAAATCAGCAAAAAAAAAAAAAAAAAAAAAAAGGGAGAAACGGGGGGGAAGAAAAGAAAAGAGATTCCTATTATCACCCCAGAAATGGAGCAAAACTTATATTTTCGTTAAGACCTGGGCTCATATACGCCCTCATCTGACTGATCCACCGTGTTTCTCTTTGTAATGTGACCTTCTCAATATCACCGCCTCTAGGGTGGGGATGGATCCGATCTAGACCTTGTACTCGTAGCCCAGTTGTCTCCTGGTTATGATATCTAATAAAGTGACGGCCTACTGGAGTTTTGCTGTTCCCTGTACGTATAGCGTACTGATGTTCGTACACCCTTTTCTTTAGTGGTCTATTAGTCTTCCCTATATAGAACGATCCACAGGGACACGTCAATATATATATGACATGGGGGGTGTCACAGTTCACAAAATGACGGGCCAACATGGGCTCATGGCCCGGGATATCAATGGTCTTACCCGTTCGTATAAATTTGCAACAGCTGCATCTCTTCTGGCACTGATATGTCCCAGGCGTCTTGCAGCATTTCTCACTCTTTTTGGAAGCATAATGACTTGAAACTAATTTGTCTCGAAGACTTTTGGCACGTCTAAAAATGAGTGCCGGTTGGTCCGGGATAATGTTTTTAAGGGAGTCATCATTGGCCAAAATATGCCAATGTCTCCTAAAGATATTCCTAATTTGATTGTGATGTACCGTATAGGTTAATGAAATTGCTAACGGTCTCTCCTTCTCTTTCAATTTCGGTTTATACAGAATCTCCGAACGTGGCCTCTGTATAGCTTTAGTGTATGCCTTGGATAGAACTTTCTTATTATAGCCCCTCAATAAGAGCCTATCTCTTATTTCATCAGCTGCTGCCTTAAAGTCTTTGTCTTGCGTGCAGTTCCTCCGTGCCCGCAGATATTCCCCGTAGGGGATACTGCGAAGCAGGTGCTGCGGGTGGGCACTAGATGCCCATTAATATCAGACCTGTAATATCAATTCTGCCCCCCTTTTTTTTTTTTTTTCTTTTACCTTAAAAAAAATATCTAACATTGCAGAAGTGGTCACAGAATTTTTGCCATTTAAAAAAAAAAAAAAAAAAAAAAAAACATTAATAGCAATTAATTAAGAATATTTAAAGATTGCTCCATTGAAATGCATTGGAGAGCGCCAGGTAGCGAGAGGTCATACCTGTCGCTGTTCAAGGTCGCTCGCTGGCGCTGTGGGGTGAGGCTGGAATAATGATGAATGATTCGCTATCTGGCGCTCTGTCAGTCGCTAAGCAGGATCGGCTTGATAAATGTGTGATTGCGGAGGGGAGCCGGCGTTCTCGTGGCGGTGAGCGTCATTACCGTTCGCTCACCATTCGCTACCTGGCGCTATCCCTTGTTAAATAAGGGCCATAGTAGCATAGTAGGTAACACTGAAAAAAAGACTTAAGTCTATGTAGTTCAGCCTGTATATAAAAGATGATCTCCTTCCAGTGGTCTAGTAGCCATAGCTGGTAATGTTATTACATGCAAGGAGGGCATCCCGGCCAGTATAGATCTCCTTCCAGTGGTCTAGTAGCCATAGCTGGTAATGTTATTACATGCAAGGAGGGCATCCCGGTCACTATAGATCTCCTTCCAGTGGTCTAGTAGCCATAGCTGGTAATGTTATTACATGCAAGGAGGGGCATCCCGGCCACTAAAGATCTCCTTCCACTGGTCTAGTAGCTATAGCTGGTAATGTTATTACATGCAAGGAGGGGCATCCCGGCCACTAAAGATCTCCTTCCACTGGTCTAGTAGCCATAGCTGGAAATGTTATTACATGCAAGGAGGGGCATCCCGGCCACTATAGATCTCCTTCCAGTGGTCTAGTAGCCATAGCTGGTAATGTTATTACATGCAAGGAGGGGCATCCCGGCCACTATAGATCTCCTTCCAGTGGTCTAGTAGCCATAGCTGGAAATGTTATTACATGCAAGGAGGGGCATCCCGGCCACTATAGATCTCCTTCCAGTGGTCTAGTAGCCATAGCTGGAAATGTTATTACATGCAAGGAGGGGCATCCCGGCCACTATAGATCTCCTTCCACTGGTCTAGTAGCTATAGCTAGCACTTTGTTATTACATGCAAGGAAGACAGCCAGGTCACTTTTTAACTTTTTTAGAGTGACTACCTCCTCTGGCAGAGAGTTCCATGGTCTCACTGCTCTGTCAGACAATAATCCCCTCCTATGCCGCTGTAAGAAGCAACTTTCCTCTAACCCTAGTGGTTGCCTCTAGGTTATAGTTACAGTCCTAACTTTATATAGATTATTGAGCAGATTTTTGTATTGACCTGGATATATTTCTATATAGTTATTAGATCACCCCTCAGGCATTACTTTCCAAAGTAAATAAACCTAACTTTGACAATCTCTCAGGGTCCTCTACTCTGTATTTTTCTATATACTTTACTGATCACTGGCCTAGTGGTGCCAGTATTTGTTTTTTCACTGGTAATTGTAATTGCGGGTATAGTCTTCCCATCCTCAATTACCAGTAAAAATACAAATACGGGCACCACCAGGCCATTGGCCAGTAAAGCAAAATAAAAAAAATGCTGGCCAGGTGGTAACTATATCTTTCCCCCATTTTCTCTGCTTGGCCTAAAACTTTACATGGTAAAAGAAGGTGCATCATCATCACCATATACAGCAATCATCCTTTCATTGATTTTCTTATGCTTCTTTTTTTCCACTGTACAGAACGTTAATCCCTCACTTTTCTTGTATATGTATATGTGTGTTTTTTATATTCTGCAGTGTATAAATTGAAAACTGACCACAGTACAGGGCAGGAACAGACTTTATTGAGGGGGGCTGCCATGGATTGTGCTTGTTTTAATGTAAATCTTGTTGAACCGCTTTTATTTTCTGAAGGGGTCCTAGCTGTATCCAAGAGCCAAATTATTTTTGTCTGTAGATTTCCTATCCGCAAAACACTCAGCAGAAGAGACACCAGGACATATTTTTAGGGTTGGAAATTTCTAGCAATTATTGTACCTCGCGTAGAGGCGATGGAGGCGAAGGGAATAAAGTTTAAAAAGTACAGCAGCCCTGGCACAGAGTCAGCCAGCCATTTGTTATCTGTTGGAAATACATCATGGAAAGCAAGCAATCATTAGCAATGCGAGACCAGGAGATCCTGGAAGACAGGAAGAGCAAGATCACCATGTACTCATTATAAGAAGGAAAAGATCAGACATTCAAAAGGTAGGCGTTCTATCCTGGCCGCTAATGACTGCTTCTTGCAGAAAAATCAACAGCCCAGGTGCCATTCACAGACATACGTCGTGCCCTCTGGGTTGATAATTGGGTCTGGGGTGAAAGGTTAGGAGATGTGACCTGATCCAGGCACACGCTATAAATTCATCAGTTCAATATACAACAGTAGCTGTGAAAAAAACAACAGAGCCGCCAGGTGTGGGGGGCACTGCAAGGTCCCTGGATGGAGAGACTGGAATAAAGTTAAAATGGAATAGAACTGCAATAAAGTGTATAAAATCACTGCTGGGTAGTGAAAGGAGCATAAATAAATAACAATTATAAAAAATGTCAATGTGTGTGTTTGCCTGTCTGCATACCTGTTCATTAGTTTACCTAGCAGTTCATCCAGGCACGTATTTAGCCACCCGCCTCTCCGCCTACCTGCCCATCTGGCCACCATTTTACTTTACCATCCAACCATCATCCTACCCTTCCACCTACCTTCTATTCTACCTTTACATCCTTCCATCATTCTACATTTTCATCTAGCGCCCATCCTATCATTCGATTCAGCCACCATCCCCTCGTCATCCTACATTTTCATTCAGCCACCATTCTATCACTCCATTAAATCACCATCCTACATTCCATCTAGCCACCATTCTATTTTTCTATACAACCACCATCCTGAACATTTCCATCTAATTACAATCCTAACTTTCTATCCAGCCACCATCCTATATTTCCATCTAATTACAATCCTACCTTTCCATCCAGCCATGATTCTACCTTTCCATCCAACCATCATCCTGCCTTTGTATCCAGTCACCATTCTACCTTTCCATTTATTCACCATTCTACCTGTCCGTCTAGTCACCATCCTACCTTTCCACTTAGTCACCATCCTAGCTTTCCATTTAGTCACCATCCTACCTTTCCATTTAGTCACCATCCTACCTTTCCATTTAGTCACCATCCTAGCTTTCCATTTAGTCACCATCCTAGCTTTCCATTTAGTCACCATCCTAGCTTTCCATTTAGTCACCATCCTACCTTTCCACTTAGTCACCATCCTAGCTTTCCATTTAGTCACCATCCTACCTTTCCATTTAGTCACCATCCTACCTTTCCATTTAGTCACCATCCTACCTTTCCATTTAGTCACCATCCTACCTTTCCATTTAGTCACCATCCTACCTTTCCATTTAGTAACCACCCTACCTTTCCACTTAGTCACCATCCTACCTTTCCATTTAGTCACCACCCTACCTTTCCATTTAGTCGCCATCCTAGCTTTCCATTTAGTCACCATCCTACCTTTCCATTTAGTCACCATCCTACCTTTCCATTTAGTCACCACCCTACCTTTCCATTTAGTCACCACCCTACCTTTCCATTTAGTCACCATCCTAGCTTTCCATTTAGTCACCATCCTAGCTTTCCATTTAGTCACCATCCTACCTTTCCATTTAGTCACCATCCTACCTTTCCACTTAGTCACCATCCTAGCTTTCCATTTAGTCACCATCCTACCTTTCCATTTAGTCACCATCCTACCTTTCCATTTAGTCACCATCCTAGCTTTCCATTTAGTCACCATCCCACCTTTCCATTTAGTCACCATCCTAGCTTTCCATTTAGTCACCATCCTACCTTTCCATTTAGTCGCCATCCTAGCTTTCCATTTAGTCACCATCCTAGCTTTCCATTTAGTCACCATCCTAGCTTTCCATTTAGTCACCATCCCACCTTTCCATTTAGTCACCATCCTAGCTTTCCATTTAGTCACCATCCTACCTTTCCATTTAGTCGCCATCCTAGCTTTCCATTTAGTCACCACCCTACCTTTCCATTTAGTCACCATCCTACCTTTCCACTTAGTCACCATCCTAGCTTTCCATTTAGTCACCATCCTACCTTTCCATTTAGTCACCATCCTACCTTTCCATTTAGTCACCATCCTAGCTTTCCATTTAGTCACCATCCTAGCTTTCCATTTAGTCACCATCCTAGCTTTCCATTTAGTCACCATCCTACCTTTCCACTTAGTCACCATCCTAGCTTTCCATTTAGTCACCATCCTACCTTTCCATTTAGTCACCATCCTACCTTTCCACTTAGTCACCACCCTACCTTTCCATTTAGTCACCATCCTACCTTTCCATTTAGTCACCATCCTACCTTTCCATTTAGTCACCATCCTACCTTTCCACTTAGTCACCATCCTACCTTTCCATTTAGTCACCATCCTACCTTTCCATTTAGTCACCATCCTACCTTTCCATTTAGTCACCATCCTACCTTTCCATTTAGTCACCATCCTACCTTTCCACTTAGTCACCATCCTACCTTTCCACTTAGTCACCATCCTACCTTTCCATTTAGTCACCACCCTACCTTTCCATTTAGTCACCATCCTACCTTTCCACTTAGTCACCACCCTACCTTTCCATTTAGTCACCATCCTACCTTTCCATTTAGTCACCATCCTTCCTTTCCATTTAGTCACCATCCTACCTTTCCATTTAGTCATCATCCCACCTTTCCATTTAGTCACCATCCTACCTTTCCATTTAGTCACCATCCTACCTTTTCATTTAGTCATCATCCCACCTTTCCACTTAGTCACCATCATACCTTTCCATTTAGTCACCATCCTACCTTTTCATTTAGTCATCATCCCACCTTTCCATTTAGTCACCATCCTACCTTTCCATTTAGTCACCATCCTACCTTTCCATTTAGTCACCATCCTACCTTTCCACTTAGTCACCACCCTACCTTTCCATTTAGTCACCATCCTACCTTTCCATTTAGTCACCATCCTTCCTTTCCATTTAGTCACCATCCTACCTTTCCACTTAGTCACCATTCTACCTTTCCACTTAGTCACCATCCTACCTTTCCACTTAGTCACCATCCTACCTTTCCATTTAGTCACCACCCTACCTTTCCATTTAGTCACCATCCTACCTTTCCACTTAGTCACCACCCTACCTTTCCATTTAGTCACCATCCTACCTTTCCATTTAGTCACCATCCTTCCTTTCCATTTAGTCACCATCCTACCTTTCCATTTAGTCATCATCCCACCTTTCCATTTAGTCACCATCCTACCTTTCCATTTAGTCACCATCCTACCTTTTCATTTAGTCATCATCCCACCTTTCCACTTAGTCACCATCATACCTTTCCATTTAGTCACCATCCTACCTTTTCATTTAGTCATCATCCCACCTTTCCATTTAGTCACCATCCTACCTTTCCATTTAGTCACCATCCTACCTTTCCATTTAGTCACCATCCTACCTTTCCATTTAGTAACCACCCTACCTTTCCACTTAGTCACCATCCTACCTTTCCATTTAGTCACCATCCTACCTTTCCATTTAGTCGCCATCCTACCTTTCCATTTAGTCACCATCCTACAATTCCATTTAGTCACCACCCTACCTTTCCATTTAGTCACCATCCTACCTTTCCATTTAGTCGCCATCCTAGCTTTCCATTTAGTCACCATCCTACCTTTCCATTTAGTCGCCATCCTAGCTTTCCATCTAGTCACCATCCTACCTTTCCATTTAGTCACCATCCTACCTTTCCATTTAGTCACCATCCTACCTTTCCATTTAGTCACCATCCTACCTTTCCATTTAGTCACCATCCTACCTTTCCATTTAGTCACCATCCTACCTTTCCACTTAGTCACCACCCTACCTTTCCATTTAGTCACCATCCTACCTTTCCATTTAGTCGCCATCCTAGCTTTCCATTTAGTCACCATCCTACCTTTCCATTTAGTCACCATCCTACCTTTCCATTTAGTCACCATCCTACCTTTCCATTTAGTCACCATCCTAGCTTTCCATTTATTCACCATCCTACCTTTCCATTTAGTCGCCATCCTAGCTTTCCATTTAGTCACCATCCTACCTTTCCATTTAGTCACCATCCTAGCTTTCCATCTAGTCACCATCCTACCTTTCCATTTAGTCACCATCCTACCTTTCCATTTAGTCACCATCCTACCTTTCCATTTAGTCACCATCATACCTTTCCACTTAGTCACCACCCTACCTTTCCATTTAGTCACCATCCTACCTTTCCATTTAGTCACCATCCTACCTTTCCATTTAGTCACCATCCTACCTTTCCATTTAGTCACCATCCCACCTTTCCATTTAGTCACCATCCTAGCTTTCCATCTAATCACCATCCTACCTTTCCATCTAGTCACCATCCTACCTTTCCATTTAGTCACCATCCTACCTTTCCATCTAATCACCATCCTACCTTTCCATCTAGTCACCATCCTACCTTTCCATTAAGTCACCATCCTACCTTTCCATTTAGTCACCATCCTACCGTTCCATTTAGTCACCATCCTACCGTTCCATTTAGTCACCATCCTACCTTTCCATTTAGTCACCATCCTACCTTTCCATTTAGTCACCATCCTACCTTTCCATTTAGTCACCATCCTACCTTTCCATTTAGTCACCATCCTACCTTTCCATTTAGTCACCATCCTACCTTTCCATCTAGTCACCATCCTACCTTTCCATTTAGTCACCATCCTACCTTTCCATTTAGTCACCATCCTACCTTTCCATTTAGTCACCATCATACCTTTCCACTTAGTCACCACCCTACCTTTCCATTTAGTCACCATCCTACCTTTCCATTTAGTCACCATCCTACCTTTCCATTTAGTCACCATCCTACCTATCCATCTAATCACCATCCTACCTTTCCATCTAGTCACCATCCTACCTTTCCATTTATTCACCATCCTACCTATCCATCTAATCACCATCCTACCTTTCCATCTAGTCACCATCCTACCTTTCCATTTAGTCACCATCCTACCTTTCCATTTAGTCACCATCCTACCTTTCCATTTAGTCACCATCCTACCTTTCCATCTAATCACCATCCTACCTTTCCATTTAGTCACCATCCTACCTTTCCATCCAGCCACTCTCCTACAGTACTTTTCAATTCAGCTATCATCCTACCTTTACACCCAGCCACTATTCTACCTTTCTATACAACCACCATCCAAACTTTTCAGAAATACTATCCTACCTTTCCATATAGCCACACATCCTACTTTTCCATCCAGACACCACTCTACCTTTCCATTCAGCTACCATTCTACCTTTCCATCCAGCCATCATCTAACCTTTACACCCAGCCACCATCCAAACGTTTCATGTAACTACCATTCTACCTTTTCAAATAGCCACAATCTTACTTTTCTATACAACCACCATTCTTCATTCCCATCCAGTCACCATTTTGTTTATCTATCATCCTACCCTTCCATCTAGCCACAATCCTACCTTCCGATCTAGCCTCCACCCTCCCTTTCCATATATCCATCATTTTACCTTGTTACCGTATCTACCTATCTCTACTGTCAATCTATTCATTCTTTAAAACATCCATTTAGTCTGACATCTGTTTGCCAAGTCCTCTATCTACATGCCCGTTTAGACTGCCATCTTACAGGCACCTATTCTACATGTTCCTCTAGACAGGTACATAGACATTAACCTGCTGGTCCAAGTATTCATATTGTAGCCCATTAAACCAATCACCCACCTACCTACCTATCCAGCCACCCTTCTAGTTATCAATCTTGTCTTCCCAGCAATCCATTTCTGCAGATATTTAGCCATTTATGTTTTACCATATATCCAAGCATCTACCTATTCAGCCATCCATTGCCCCAAGAATCTACCTATTAATCTTGGGATTCATCCACTGGCTGGCAATTTCTCATAACATGCGGTGTTAAGGTCATAAAATATTTGAAGTATAAAATAGCCTTTTTGTAGAGCAACATATTGTGACCTTTAACAGTTGGAATGGTTTTTATGTATGCCAGCATTTTATCTTTGCTTCCTTAGCTGTCTTTTTGAACATTAGCTGCCTGAAGAATAAAGAATGTTTCATCCTATCTGCAAAAATAAAAGCAAATGTATTACTGTCAATTCTCCTTTAAAATGTTGGTATTGAGGTGCCTGCGTTGTGTTGTACAAGAATGTGTTTCCATGTCTGACACCTGCTTCTCACCGAGCTCACCGGGGAGAAAGTATGGATGTCCCCTTGCTGCTAATGTGTAAATAGAATTTTCCTGTAGCTCTTGTTCAATCAGATTCACCAGCCTGCATTTCCCATCCAGGTCTCAGGGGCCTCCAGTATTAACGGGTCACCGAGTGGGTTAAGTGAACAACCTCAAAAACATAGAAATAACACAATGCAGCCGAGGCCCAATCTCTTTATGCAGCTTCCTAGAATCTAATCGTCTGGACAACCCTTCCCCCCAACTACCATCCTAGCTGGCTACCTGTGCGGTCCTGTGTAATTACAGTTCTGAATCCTCTGTGACCCTTTCACTGCCATTATGGCTCCAGCGATGCCAAATCTAATTATTTCAATGTCTTCTGAAAGCAACGCGGTCTTGTCACTTAATGGTGCATTAAAATTCTGCACTGTAATTGTCGGAGAAGTATTTATGGAGGACGGTTCCTGTGCAAGGGATCATAAATAACAGAGAAATGCAAAGAAGCATGTCCTAATCTGCTTATAATATACTTTTTACTGCTAGAGACATGAGGAAGACTTGTACAACGGGCCTCGCCTGTAGGCCCTGGCTGCTATTCGATGAAAAATGGAGACAGGCAACAGGAGTTGCCAGGGAGGGGGTCAACTGTGATCTTAAACCGGACCTTCAGCATGATTTAAAGCGGACCTTCACTCTGAATAAGAGTCTATCTTATATGTTTCCAACACCCTGTACATACAGATTGTCCACATTAAAAATCATCCTACCTGCATCTACTGCATGTTATGAGCCTTTAAACATCCAAGATGGCGGCTTATGGAAGCCGCCATCTTATCAGGCAGCCTGCAAACAGGAAGTGCCTCCTGACTGTGCTGCTCTGCATTCTGGGATTGCTGACCTTTACCTGACCTCAGCTCTGCTCTGTCTGAGCAAAGCACAGCTATAACCCGCCCCCCTGTACCTTATCCCACTCTCCTCTCCTCAGTAAGTGTGATGCTTCTGAGTCAAGATGGCGGCGCCCGTATCCTAAATTCCTGAAGTTGAGTTGAAGCCCAGTGGGGGAAAGAATAATAAGTTAGTGACTAAAAACGTAAAATATATTAATTTTAGATGCTGGGGAACCGTTTTTAAGAGTTTGGGCTTTTCATTAAATCACGCTGAAGGTCCGGTTTAATGAAAAGCCTAAACCCTTAAAAAACTATTCCCCAGCATTTAAAATTAATATATTTTTCCCCCACCCAGCTGCAATTCAGGACTCTAGGATACGGGCGCCGCCATCTTGACTCAGAAGCATCACATACTGAGGAGAGGAGAGCAGGATAAAGTGCAGGGGGCGGGGTTATAGCTGTGCTCTGCACAGCCAGAGCAGAGCAAGGGTCAGGGAATGGACAGCAATTCCAGAATGAAGTGCAACACAGTCAGAAAACACTTCCTGTTTGCAGGCTTTCTGATGCTCTATGAGCTGCCATCTTGAATGTTTATAGGCTCATAACATGCGGTAGTTGCAGGTAGGATGATTTTTAATGTGGGCAATCTGTATGTACAGGGTGTGGGAAACATATAAGATAGACTTATTCAGGGTGAGGGTCCGGATTAATGTGAGCAGTCTGTATGTACAGGGTGGGGGAAACATATAAGATATGCTCTTATTCAGTGTGAAGGTCCGCTTTAACATTTGCAAGGTATTGTAGCTGGAGGACTTGTTCCTGCAAAGTACATTTACAGCAATTGTTATTAAACACTGCCAAATTTTGAAAGTAAAATGTCGACTTTTCTATGAAATTTGGCAATTTGCTCCCAGCCGGGCCCTTCACTCTATCACGGCAGCACTTGTAAAGCCTAGAGCGGCTCCCATTCGCCCTTACAATGGAGCAAAGGGGGTGGGGATTCATTTGTAATAGAAGTTATATTTATTTCCCTTGATTAGAGGCACTATAAAAAGGTGAGCTAATCAAAGGGGGCTTGATTAGTCCCCGATCTGCACGTGAGCAAGGCGATGGGTGGCCGTGTGTGTATATGTGTGTGTGTGGGGGGGGATGTTAAACAGCCTTTGTTAGGTGGGCAGGAAATGACACTTGAAAGCTATATAGTGCACCAGACAGTATATTTTATTTTTTTCCTTTCCTACCGAAAGTCTGATTTTAACAAGTGGGGAGATATGGGCTGCCACAGCACAGAGCACACTTCAAACGCACGGGTGCGTGCCTCGCTGCTTGAAATGTGGAAGGATGTGGGAAATAAAATAGTTTTGCTCCTAAAACTTTTTGTTCTAAATTCAGCGCTCCATCTATTTTTTTTTTTTTATTTCTCACTCGGAGATGCGGCTCGCCGCAGAGCGCACAGCGGCACAGGAAGCTGAAAAACAAACAATTTCAAATGTAGGAAAAATCCAGACCACCAGTGCCCAGCCTTGTGTTATTTTCGGGGCAGTTATTATTGCATTGGTACAGTATACTTAAAGTCGACCAAAACCCAGGATTTTGACTATCCTGGGTTTTGGTCCTTGCCCCCGGGGGCAAGAACCAAAACCCAGGATAGTCAAAAGTCTGGGTTTTGGTCCACTTTATGTACAACATTTTTCGCCATATAAGACGCACCTGCCCATAAAACGCACCTAAGATTTGGAGGAGGAAAATAAGAAAAAAAAATATTCTAAATCAAATGTTGTGCTAAAACACCCCATTACAGGCAGTGTGGCATCCCCCCATCCCATTCCCCATATAGACAGTGTGGCATTTCCCCCTCCCATTCCTCATGGGTAGTGTGGCATCTCCCCGTCCCATTCCCCATATAGCCAGTGTGGCATTGCCCCTCCCATTCCCATAGGCAGTGTGGCATCTCCCCTCCCAATCCCCATATAGACAGTGTGGCATCTCCCCTCCCAATCCCCATATAGGCAGCATGGCATTCCCCCCTCCCATTCCCATATAGATAGTGTGGCATTTCCCCATCCCATTCCCCCGTGTGGCATTCCCCCATCCCATTCCCCATATAGACAGTGTGGAATTGCCTCTCCCAATCCCCATATAGGCAGTGTTGCATTTCCCCCTCCCATTCCTCATGGGTAGTGTGGCATTCCTCCTATCCATTCCCCATATAGCCATTGTGGCATTGCCCCTCCCATTCCCATAGGCAGTGTGGCATCCCTCCTCCCATTCCCATATAGACAGCGTGGCATTCCCCCCTCCCATTCCCATATAGATAGTGTGGCATTTCCCCATCCCATTCCCCCGTGTGGCATTCCCCCCTCCCATTCCCATATAGACAGCGTGGCATTCCCCCCTCCCATTCCCATATAGATAGTGTGGCATTTCCCCATCCCATTCCCCCGTGTGGCATTCCCCCCTCCCATTCCCATATAGACAGTGTGGCATTCCCCCCTCCCATTCCCATATAGACAGTGTGGCATTTCCCCATCCCATTCCCATATAGACAGTGTGGTATTCTCCTATCCCATTCCCCATAGGCAGTGTGGCATCCCCCCCTCCCAATTCCCAGATAGGCAGCGTGGCATTCCCCCTCCATTTCCATATAGGCAGTGTGGCATTTCCCCATCCCATTCCCCATATAGGCAGTGTGGTATTCTCCTATCCCATTCCCCATAGGCAGTGTGGCATCCCCCCCTCCCAATTCCCAGATAGGCAGCGTGGCATTCCCCTTCCAATTCCCTATAGACAGTGTGGCATTTCGCCCAATAAGATGCACTGAATTATCCCCCCCCCCCTTTTGGGAAAAATAGCGCATCTTCTAGGGTGAAAATACGGTATGCTGTGTGAAACCCCCCAAGTCATCCGAACAAACTCACCTGGTCCTACGACGCATTTGTGGCCGCTCGTTCAGTCAGCATACTCGGATCCCCTGGAGCCCCTTCGTCCAGGAGTCTAATACGAGTGGATCCAAGCACACTAACGGCCACATCCCCTGCTACCCTCTAACAGGGAGCATGCCCGCACCGGCCAGTCACAAATGCCTGGAGCGGGCACACGCAACCTGCTGCATGCATCGTTGGACTGGGAAAGAAGGTGAGCTTATGGGCGAACTGGGGGGGTTACGCACAGCGGGGCATCCAGATTCTGGATGCCTGGGGGGAGGAATTAATTTTATTATACAAATAAAGGTAATAGCCCTAGAGCAAATACAATTAGCTGAATGAATAGATGCACCAAAGCCGAGTTACTTGGCTTCTGAGTGATTCAAAGCAGACTCATTCTCAAGGGCGGACCAGCCATAGGAAGACCCCAGATAATTCTTAGTGGGCCGCACTGCTTTGGAACTGGTTGGGCTGCTGCTTCTAACATCCACAACTCCAACCTTCCTGTCCCAGACCTCATTGTACCCCGGCAGCCAAGCAGCCCAAAAATTCCACCCCAAGTTCTGCCCCTTTATCCTCATTATCATGGTTGTTGGCAAGGGGGCAACCCACCCCTACACATAAGCTACCCTTCTGCAATCACCTCAGCCTTGGAACCGACTCATTGGACATCCAGGAAGCACATTGGAGTGCTCAGTGGGGATGTCGCAGGTTGGTCATGAGCTGGAGAGATCAGTAGAATCCCAGGCTGATTTTTGGCCCTGTCTGCTGCAAGGACGAGGATGGAGATATCCGCATGGTGGGCAGGTCCAGATCTTCCTCCACATTGCAAACCAGACAACCACTGGGGTCCAGGTTGTACTAGGACCCACTAATTCTTACCAAAGCTGGTGGGGCTGCTGCAGGGAACCTCAGGTCTTCCGCACAGTGGGCCTTGCAGCCACTTGGGAAAGGCAGCAAAGTTACTGAGACCAGCTAGAGTCACAGGGTCAACAGCAAAGGTTCAAAATGGGCACATGTGTGAATGGACATACATTGCATGCTCCTCTTCTCCCTGGTTTCTGGGTAATTTCCTAAAATGCATATCTCCTGTTTTATGGTTGTGTCCATAAAAGCAATGAAGACAAAAACCCGCCGCATGCCATATGTTAACTAAGGGGTCGAGGTGGTCAAGAATTCTTGCTCCTTTTTTAGGAGAGAAAACTGCCATACACTTTCACTGTCTACTGTAAATTTTCACCTAGCTCCGGATCAGACAATAAATGTCAAATCTCCTATAAAAAGAAGTGAGAATTCTTAACTGGCTCTGAATCGGCCCTTAAAGTGGACCAAAACCCAGCGCAACCGACCGATCGATTTCCTCACCCCGGGGCATCCAAAATTGGGGTGCCCTGCTGTGTGAAATCCCCCAGGTCACCCCATACAATGGCGCATGCACAAGTCTTGGCCGTATCCCCGCTGTCCCTCTAGCCGGACGCATGCTCCTGCCAGGCATTTGTGAATGGACGAGGGAAGCGGGGGATGTGGCTGCCAGTGCGCTCGGAGCCGCTGGCTTAGACGGCAAGACGTCAATGACTGATTGGACACCGGGAAGAGGTGAGTAGCGCTCAGCGATCTGGGGGGGTTTCACACAAAGGGCCCCCCCCCCCCCGATTGGGGTGCCCTGGGGGAAAGGACCAAAACCCAGATAGTAAAAATCCTAGGTTTTGGTCCACTTTAAATCCCCCTTTAGAAGTCAAAACACCTGTCGTTTCCTGCTTTGTGTCCTCAGTTCTTTCTTGTTGAATTCATTTTTGCATTGAAATATTCCCTTTTTTAGCTGCTTTTCACCACTGTTCTATTATTACTAACTTGTCACAGAGTGAGGGGCCCTTTCTTCTGTTTATTAATCACTTTATTTGTTGTAATCAGTTTTTTTATTATTTTGAATTCCTTTTGCATAATCATGTAAATTGTGTTTCTATTCTTTTCCACTACGTGAAAAGCAGTTGTGAATAACACACAATCACCCCACCTGTTAAATGCCAGTTCGGCATGCTGGCTCATACGCGACAATAGCGATGTTACCCATAGGAGGCAATCCGTCCTCCAGAATAAAATAAAGCTTTGTTTTTAAAGTTTATTTTTCATTTAGTTTTAATTTAGCGGAAATGACAGGGAGCCTTACAAAACCTATATTATTACTTAGAATCTCTTAATCTTTTAAAGATGAACTAAACTATCCCAGAGCTTGTTCCTTGTTTCAGGGGCAGGGTTGGCGTCACCACCCAGCAAAGCGGGGCAGCTGCCGGGGGCCCCCGGGTCTCCAGGGGGGCCCACTGACAGGGCCGATTTTTGGGGTGTGCAGACCGGCGGTGGACTGGGAGGACACGGCAACAGCTGGTGCCCACACCTCCTTGCACGTGCCAGCGATGAACAAGGTGGCGGTGCAACGTCTTTTTCCCGCCAGGCGGGGACAACACTATGCAGCAAGAGGAGAGAGGAGGGGGCCTCCACACCACGTGACAAGCGTGTTGGCGGTGTGTGGGCAATCAGACAACACAATGAAACCTGTTTAGCTCACCAGCGATCCCAGCGCTGTGGGTTTGCAGGCAAGAGTTATAGTTATTGGCTTTCTTTTTTCTTACACAGAGTGGGACATTGCAAATCGGAATGCCCCCTGGAGATTGAAAATTATAGGTTTTGTTCCTTTTTAAGTGTTATTTTTGACAACTGTGGTTTGTAGGTATGCCCTCGCTTGCAGGTTACGTTTTCCCCTCATTTATCACTCACTGTACAGCCACCGCTGGCAGAAGTACTTCAGAAGGACAAGTTTGGGGTGAGCGAATATTCTGTGGGTGTTCTGTTCACTGAATGACAGTAGAAAGAGAGAGCTTGCTTGCTATACAGCTGAAGGTATTTAGGTGGCCTTATTTCCAGAGGGGAGCCACTCATAGACCGGAAAATGATTCATTTATGCCCCTGGGGCAATAGTGGCCATGCAGGCTTTCTAGCTATTGCAAGTTATTGGAATTGCTCTGTGGTGCAGAGCTTGGAGGGAAACTCAGCAAGGGTGACAAGCCATTCTAATAAGGCCCGTCCAAACATAGAGGGTTCTAAACTAAGAAACAACTGTGTGGGTGGGAGAAGACAACACATTTAGAGTAAATCCTTGACCAATGCCCATGTCCCCATAATCAAAGGGGACCCTGCCTTCAGTTTGAGGGTTAGCAACTGGATGCTGGTGAGGGTGAGAGGGGTTTAATAACTTGATGCTGGTGAAGGTGGGAGGGGGTTAATAATTAGATGCTGGTTGGGGTAGGAAGAGGATTAAATTATTAGAAGCTGGTGAGGGTGGGGTGTGGTTAATAATTGGATGCCGATGAGGGTAGGAGGGGGTTAATGACTGGATGCTGCTGAGGGTGGGAGGGGATTAATAATTGAATGTTGGCGAGGGTGGGATGGGGTTTCATAACTGGTTGCTGGTGGGGACGAGAGGGCGATTAATAATTGGATTCTGCTGAGGGTGGGAGAGAGTTATTTACTGGGTGCTGGTGAGGGTAGGAGGGGGTTAATAATTGGATACTGGTGAGGGTGAGAGGGGGGTTAATAATTGAATGCTGGCGAGGGTGGGAGGGGGTTAATAACTGGATGCTGGTAAGGGTAGGACAGGTTTAATGATTGGATGCTGATGAGGGTGGGAGGAGGCCTAATTGGATGCTGATGGTGTTGTTAATATGCTATTTCAGAACTTGGGTTCCGTTTTTAAATTTGTCTAGGGCTAAAGGTGCACCTGTAATGAGGCCATGTGAGGCAGCCACCCCAGGCAGCGGTGTAGAGTGGTCGACAAATACTGGACCTGTTGTTTGTTTGTTTTGTTATATTTTTGTACTTATCTCATTAGTGGTTAGGCAGAGATGGGGGGGGGGGGGGGTGGTACTGCTGCTTGCTGTCGTGTTTTTACAGTCAATCATTGGTGGGTCAGCGGCTGTGGCCCCTCCCAGTATATGTTGAGCGAGTCAGCACTATCATAGGTAGCCAGGTGGTGCGGCACATCGCTCTACTGGTGCAGCACGTCCTGGAGGGTGGGGGTATCTTTCTATGGTTTGCCTCAGGCAGTAGATAAACTAGGTTCACCCCTGACCAAGGCCACATTTTGTCTAAATCCTAATACTAATCCTAATAAATGAGATTTGGATTATAATAAATGGCCAATTATTGTTTATTAATTGTAAAACAAATTCTTATTGGCTGCTGCAGATTGTCTCTTTGGCCTTTTACATTAACCCAGAGGACCATGCGGATTTTGCCTTTCTAAACATCTGAAAAGGGAAAAAATCACTCCATTATGCTCGCCACCCTCCCCTCCTCTGTACTTGCGGCGGTCATTGTATTCTTTTTTTTTCCCTCTTTTAGCTCTAACAAGACTGCTGCGAGATCCACTGAGCTGCCTGATTGCTGCTAGCTCCAGAAAATTGGCTCCATATGGAGGGCAGCTATGTCATATGACCGATGATGCTAAAGCTGGTAGGTGGCCGTGCTTCTCCATCGTCTACTTTTGTCTGGATGACTCGGGATTGTGACTTAAGTAACCAAGCGGCTAGAAAATTGCAGCCCTCTTCCAGCCTTTTACAAAAGAGAATGATTAGTCCCGGTTTTTCTTTTTTCTGATATCTTTAGAGGGGGGGAAAAAATGAACAAAACGCTGCTGAATGTCTCCCTGACTTCTCCGGCAAAGCCCCCCTGCAAAGAGGAAGAATTCAGCAAAATGTAATTAATGTTTCCCCATGAATGCCGAGGGGAAAGGAAGGCGCAGCCGCCGCAGATCATCATGAGATGTTAATTTGTAACCAGAAAAAGTAGCTGCTGACTTCAGATGCTATCCTGGGAAAGGCATCCGCTCTTCATTAAAACCTTTTTAAGGAGACAATAAACAAAGGCTGCGTTTATCCATGCGAAGCACAATGCAGGAGATGCGAGGACACGGCTGGACTAAATCACTGTGAGAGGAGGAGGACAGCTCCGAAAACTGGCCTCCTAATCTACCTGGATTGTTAAAGAACACATGAACAGGGGGGCATGCAGAGAGGAGAGCTAAGACGCCTGCCCGATTTTACCTTATTTTTGGTGATAATCAAAACAAAGTATAGTTGGAATTTGTACCCTCTAATGTTCAGTGTATGTTACTACTACATCCACTGTTAAAGAGATAATTCGGAGGTCCTGAAGTCATCTGAGACCCAGTCCCTGTGGCATCCCACTGTGTGAACTCCCCTGGATCACCACTTTAACACACCTGCTCCCAGAGCCCTCGCTGTAGTCTCATCCTAGCTCACCTCTAGCTGTGTGCATACCTGCACCAGGCCTTTCGGAACCCACACCAGGAGACCCGAGCGGGGATGCGGCCAGCGACACTCAGCTCTGTGTTGTTCCTCTTTGAGATGCATGCTTTAATACAGGCAGTGGCAGCTGGGGCCAAAAATCGAACCTGACTGGGCAAAAAAAACGGACCATGCTGAAGTGTAGTCCAAGGCTGAGGCCATAGCACTGCAGAGGCAAGTGATGAGCAGAGGTGAAAAAGACCAAACAGCTGGTAATGAGGCTTTAGTATTTTAGGCATAAGCAAGCAATAACCAGCTCACCCTCAGACCCAAACAGCACGGACCTCAGGATCTCCTGAAAAACTCCCCAAATCGTTTACAATTGCAATGTCCAGCTTGAAAAGGGTTAAAACTTAGCTTTTACTTCATAGCTTAAAATGAGGATAATTCCAAACACAGCCGTCAAACGTCTTGTAAGTCAGAAAGTGCTCCCCTCCACCATTGGGACCAGGTAACGTTTCAGGTTGTTACTAGCCCTTAGTCATACCCTGTTGAGGGGAGCTCTTTCTGACTTACAAGACGTTTGACGGCTGTGTTTGGAATTATCCTCATTTTAAGCTATGAAGTAAAAGTATTGTAGGGGCAGGTAACGTGGCAGGGGTGAGTATGACCCCCCAACTGCCATAATGCTGAGCATTGTAAAGGGAGAACATGGGCTGAGGTTTTTCGGCTAGAGGGGGACAGTGGGACCAGGTCCAGGTAGGGGGGCTGAAGGGGATTCTAGGGTGGCAGGAATTGGGTGAGGGCAGCCCAAATGGCCCCAAAGTAGAGCAGCCCACTGTGGCCAGGCGAAAGCAAAAGGGGTTAAGGTGGTAAAAAAAAAAAAAACCTAAAAAACTATTTAAAAACAAGAAGGGGTCATTAGGGCATTGCAGGGACAAACTCCAGTTGGAGCCAACTTCCAGAGAAGGAAGGCCTTGCCACAAGTGCGATACCTCCCCCCTTTTCTCCCTATGGCCAGTATGCTCCTTAATGCAGGGGTCCCCAACCTTTCTTACCACATGTGCAACCTAAAGTAGTATGAGATTTTTATGAACCATTTGTAGTGAATTGATCATAGAAGCCATATAACCGATAGAAATACTCCAAGCAACGGGATACACCAGCGCCATACAGGTTAATCGATACAATCTGAACTGAGTGATGACATGGAAGCAGAGACAAGAAAGTCATCAAGCTTCTCCTGCCCAATTCTGAATTAACACCCATGCATGTCGCTAACAATACCCTGCCCTTGGTGCCATGTACCTCCCCGGCCAAGTCTTCTGGTCTGCAGACCACATAACAGGGGTCCACGAGCCACATTTGGCTCCTGAGCTACAGGTTGGGGTTGGCAGCTATAAGGCACAGTGTGCTGCATCTCCTTGCCACATTTACAAATATGAAAAGGAGAGGATGCAGAAAGAGAATGAGTAATAGCAACAGAGGGTGAAGATAAAAGGATGGATAGATGGAAAAAATGAGGGGTGAGATCACTTGAGCATCTGGCTCTTGCTTTCCTTCTCCTCTAGCCTACCCTTGGCGACAACAGAAACAGACTGAGCTTGGTGGTGAGTTGTAGGGATGTGCACCCTCTAGCGTTCAGTACATATTACGACATCCACTGACATGCTGTGCAATGTGAAGGCATGGAGTGCTGAATCACTTTAACAATACTACTCACATTGAAACTTGGGGACGGGTAATGGAAAGAGAGTGTGTATCTGGAAACAAGCTAAGAGGCAGCAGAAAGAAGCATGAAAAGTCTGTATCAAAAAAAAACAAAAAAACAGAAGACATAAAGGCCCCCCCCCCCTTGCCACCCTAAGCTTCTACTGTTTAGCATGTTGAAGGAGAGTTCTCCCTCTAGTGTTTCATGCAGTGAATTATACCCAATGCCATACCTCACACTAAACACTAGCTTATGTTAGAAATACAAATATAAACAATGCAATGAAATTATATTAAAAAGGAAAAATACAAAAATATATAAAATACATGTGGCACTCAATATCCTCAAACAGTAAAAAAAAAAAGAGAAAGTCCTGAAAGGACGAAAAAGGTTGGAGAAACGCAAGCAGGAAGTGATGTCATGTAAGAGCCAAAGGTAGAGCCCCTAGTCCCAACTGACATTGTGAAACCAGCAGGAGGAGTTACCGGTACCCTCGTCTAGTTGAACTGGCAAACAGGAAGTGATGTGATGTGGGAGCCAAAGGTAGAGCCCCAATCGCAACTGTCATTAGAAGTACTGTATCGTGAGACTCACAGGATAACAAAATAGACAAGTTACCGGTACCTCAGTCCTGTTGGGCAGACGTAGGAGCATTAGGGGACAGAACGCCGCCCACAGACACCCTGTAGTTTTGCTGAGCGCTTGTGGCTTTCTTTGGTACATTTTTATCCTATTAAACTGTTTTACACTATGGGGGGATGCGTTCTGCTCTTTTTTGAGGTGTATCATCTTTAGAGTATCTGTCCCATATTAAAATAAGGGTCACTGCCATATAATACTTCTCAGAAAAAAATCTAAACTGATTATGTTTTATAATATAAAGTGCTGGTTTTCCAGAGTCCAGAGTACATATTAGGCTTGATTCATGGCTGTGCGCCCAAAAGCTCCACTGGAAACTTGAGACTCGGCACCTGAGTGCAAGCTTCCAATTCGGAAGCAAACTGGCTTTGCGTCTCAGATACAACTCCTTCGACGTGGTAGGGGCCATATACCTCGCGTATAGTGCAGGCTAAGGCAAAGTTCCCCATGACCCCCATTTTTCTCCCCATCTTTACCTCAGCATTGCATCTTCAACTACTGTGTTTTAGGCAAATTTATCTTCTCCAATCCATGAGACTTTTGCCCTGTGGCATGTGTCTTCTCCTGTTTTTTATGTGTAGAGTTTTAGTGGGTGATATCCTGATTCCAGTTGCCCTCCAGTGTTGTGTTTCCCAATGTTTTGTCCATGATTTATTCTGTACCCGGCTCTTCCCTGTTCTTGGAGTGTATTAGTGTTTAATAACTTTTTTTGCTTTTTTATTTTTTTACTTTTTGACATGTCCACCATTTTGGGGTTTGTTACTTTAAGCAATATTCATTCTGTAGTTTTTAAACTATTTTCCAAATAATGTTTTGTTAAAACTTTATGAAAAATGCCCAAGAAACTAAAAAATCTGTCGGATGACACTTTCATTCATAAAAAACATGCCGGCTATTGCCTGCATTTGTATTATGAATGAAATGAGTGATGAATGAATGTTAGTTAGTTAAGTCAGCATTTTTCTTCCTGAAAAAAAAGACATTTGTACACACGTTTTACCCCTCAAAACAATCCATGAGTCGCATTCAAATTTACTTTAAATTTGTGTCTGAAATCTTACTCCATGCACAAACTAATGCCCAAAAATAGGCGTACAAAAAAAAAGGGACGGAATCGGGAGTAAGGGTAAAAACGTGGGTAAACCATTTTTACTCCTAAAAAGTGTGCGCAAATACATTGGCGCATGACCATAAATCGACCCTATAGTGGTAAGATACTTTTTTGTTACTTTTGTTCCTTGCCTAACTTCATTATATAATGTGTTGAGATACTGTAGACATCTGCCTTATTAGAGGCCCTTTTAGGCACAGATATATGTGTATTATTGTTGTCATGAATGACTTGCCTTCAGCCCGTGCCCGTGGTGTCCCTAGGCAACTGGCCAGGGTTTCTCCTGCCCAGCAGCCGCTTCTGCCTCAGATGCCAGCTCCAGCGGCGCGTGTGTTGCCGAGCGCGCCCTCATCTCTCGTCCACTGTCATTCTACTCGTGCTTGCGCGCGAGTACAGTCAGCTTATGTCCTCCGGTGGTGCTATACACAGAGTGGCCACTGGAGGCTGTTTAAAAGAGCTAAACCTAGGAGGTGCAGTTCTGGGCAGTATGCCTTTGGAGTTCAGCTGGGGCAATCATCCCAGAGCTCTCTAAGTGCACCAATCAGCACACAGATTCGAAGTGCACCAATCAGCACACAGATCCAAAGTGCACCAATCACAGTCACTGCCTCCCTGTCCAATCCAGCCGGGGTCAGTCCTATAAAGGGATTACCTCTTCAGTGTGTCAGTGCCTGTGATAGCGTTTAGCTGGCTTGTTATTGTTCCTGTGATTGCCTGTATATATCGTTATTGACCATCTGCTTGAATCTCGACCACGTCTTCGTCTCATCCCTTTGTACTGCGTAGTTCTCTGACCTCCCGTTGTGACCCCTGGCTTGACGTCTTACTTCGCTTGAATTCTCCTGAGCACCCGAATTGCTTCCAGTATTACCTGTTACCAAAGCACCCGAACTGTTTCCAGTACTTACCCGACATTGCCCAGTCTGGCCTCTGGTTCATCTGCCTTCAACCCCTGTAAGCTCACATCCTTTGTGCTATTAAGTCCTGGGGGCAACCGTGTCCGGCGAGGCGTATAAAGCGTCCTGGCAAATGGGGGCTTGTCTAAAGGTGAAGCTAGCAGCGGAGATTGGGGGTTGTGGGCTTACTCTGAAGGCGGGTGTCCCACGGGCCTGACAATTGTACTGTTAGGAGGATCATTTTCCACTTTTGTTATTATTTTTAGAATTTTAATATGCTTTTAGATGGCTGGGATAAAGGCCCCACAGCATACAAAATGGCCTGAGGCAATCACCCTCTCCTAGAAACAGCCCTGCTTATAAGACTGCTTCCTGTAGTTACCATTCATGTCCTCCCCAATTGCTTGATCTTTAACTAACCGTAGGACCTGCGATCCTTACATTTGACTAATCAGTAAAGCAATGCCCAGAGGGTTTAGCAGTTTTCCGAGCTTGCCAGAACAAACACCTCACTGAGCTGTGTCCAGGGTTTCACATAGAGATAAGCACCTCCGACAGGTTCCTTCTGCAGCTCCTCCAACAAAAATTTCACACGCATTAAGAGCAGGCAATAAAGTCAATGTAATCTCTTCATCAAGCTCACAGTCGGGAGGAGAAAATGTGAACGTGCCCTCTGCAGTGAATGCAGGAATGTGCTTAGCTTACACAGCGGCTTATTAGAACGCACGGCTAGTTGTCACGTCTTTGTACTATCAAATCTGGTTCTGAATCTAAGGGCCTCGTTTATCAATGGCATACAGTATATTCCCAGGCTCTGGCTATAAGACTGCATCCCGACTGGTAAGCTTGGTAAATCCTTGGTTTTGTTCTGCGTTGTGTCTCTGGAACACCTGCACTATGCCAGATGCAGCAGGCACACAGCTTCATTGCTTTCCCAGCAGGTACCCCATAACATTATCCACAGGATGTACTATCACACATGATCATCGTACAGATTTAGTACATATTAATGGGACTTATAAATGCCAACCCACAGGCTTATTAATGTTGCTGAGTGGCCGGAAACCCTGATAACCCAAATTCTCAGTATAAAGATAAACAATGTAAAGGGTATCCGCACACTGGTAAGACAGGGTGCCCGACCCGGGGTGGTCCCACACCCCAATTATGCAAAAGGATAAAGAGAGTGGGTCAGCACTCCTTAAAAATGTAAGTCTTTAATGAAAAATATTAAAATCAGTGCTAAAATACAAAGGTAGACCCAGAGTGACACAAAACATACAAGACCTTCTGACGCGTTTCGGGTATTCTGTCAGCCCTTAGACATAGATGACTAGGGGCTGACAGAATACCCGAAACGCGTCAGAAGGTCTTGTATGTTTTGTGTCACTCTGGGTCTACCTTTGTATTTTTAAGGAGTGCAGACCCACTCTCTTTGTCCTTTTGCAAATTCTCAATATAGGCCTGCTCAACTTTTTTGGTAAAAAAAAGTGACTCCTCTCTGCCAACAGATAGTCTTGCAGCAAGAGAAGGGGGGGGGGGGAGGTACATGAGAGTAAGCTAGAGTAAGAGAATTCCACACACAATCTTATCTGTTGTGGAGACAATCTCATCTATCCAATCAGTGCCCCGTACTGAAGGCACTTATGGCCCTCATATGAGCAGTTATGGCCTAGAGGTAGGGAAGTGGGCTTGTGACTGGAAGGTGGAAGGTTCGATTCTCAGCCGTGACTGAAGTGCCCTTGAGTAAGGCACCCAACTCCCAATTGCTCCTTGGAGGCTGTGTCACTCTGCATTCTGGGATGTCCCTTCTCTGACCCCAACTCTTCTCTGTCTGTGCAAAGCCCCCTGCACTTTATCCCACTCTCCTCTCCTCCATATGTGTGATACTTCTGAGTCAAGATGGCGGCACCCGTATCCTAGAGTCCTGAACAGAGTTGCAGCCCGGTGGGGGGAAAGAATAATAGGTAATTGACAAAAAACATAAATATATTAATGTTAGATGCTGGTGACTAGTTTTTTAAGGGTTTGGGCTTTTCATTAAATCATGCTGAAGGTCCGGTTTCAGTTTACTATACAGAAGATATTGTGTCCATTACACAACATTAATCTAATTATGTGTAACATTTGTAAGGCAAATGACCTATTGTTGGTGATTCTATCATGTGTATGTTTATGCTTTTAAGTTAGGGAGAGATGTGTAAAACCTGTTACATTTTTTAATAATATCAACAATAAATGTATTTGATTTTTTATAATTTGGAAGGATTTTTGACTATTAGGGGCGGGGTCGAACCCAAAGGCTGTCGACTTCGGCCCTTATTTAAGAAGGGATAGCGTCAGGTAGTGGCTGGTTAATGACAGGTAGCGACAGGTAGCGACTGGTGAACGCCGGACACGGCACGCAATTCCACATTTATCAAGCAGAATCTGTTTAGCGACTGGGATAGCGGCATGTAGCGTCTGATTCATCATTTTCACAGCCTCAGCGAACAGCGCCAGCGTTCAGCCTTGCACAGCGCCAGGTATGACCTCTCGCTACCTGACGTTCTCCCATACATTTCAATGGACGATCCTTTTCTTCTCTTTAAACGGGTTTTTTTTTTTTTCAAAAACATCACAAATAATTCTGTGACCTCTTCTGGCATTGAAAAAGCAGTTTTTTCATATTTTTTTCATTTTTTATATGTTTCTTCAGAAATGACATTACAGGTCTGGCATTAAAGTGTTCATGTTACAATGTTGCTACAATGTAATTCCATATGTTTTCGCTTTGTTACTAGTGGAAAGATGCTTGAAAACAGACTTTAAACACACCGCCTCCTGCGCTCTGGGCTTCAAACAAATATTTTTCAGCGCCAGAGATTTGTGAGGCTGTTTTTTTGCTGAATATGGTGTGTTGGTCGCTATGAGCAGTCGCTAACATGCGCTCCCATACAGTGCTGTACTGGTCAAATAGCGACTCCTCACAATGTATTCAACATTACTGAACAGCGACTGAGTCGCTATAAACTAGCGACCCACGGCCGAGCACTGCGACTACTAGCGGGCGCTCTGAAAATGCCGCTACAGACGCTCATCTGTCGCTACCTGCCGCTAATGATGAATCAGCCTCTTACATTAGGATCTGCCTATAGCCAACAACTTTTTTTCTCTGTTCACTTGTGTATGGTCACTAATATAGTGTATATTCACTAGTGTGTTCACGGAAATGTATTGTTCACAAATGCACGGATGGGAAAATTCCATGTGTGCATTAGCAGACACTGGCCACTCGCACTATTACAATACGGTATTCAAGAATACCAAGCTGAGTTTCTGTATCTTGGTCCTGCTCACTAAATTGGCCTTGAGGGAAAAAGTGAGGCCCCACCTACTGGGAAGGATTATGTGCAAATCGAGGTATTGTTGGTCTGTATGCACCATGTAAATACTTTCTGTTTTAAGAAAACACAAGTTTCCTTTTCTTCTTTCAAATAGGAGGCATGTTAGTCTCGTTGATTACTCATATGGCCTAACATGGATTACGCCCTTAAACTGGACCTTCACCCCACATACAGATTGCGCACATTAATCCGGACCCACACCCTGAATAAGAGCCTATCTTGTATGTTTCCCCCACCCTGTACATACAGATTGCCCACATTATTCCGGACCTTCACCCTGAATAAGAGCCTATCTTATATGTTTCCCCACCTTGTACATATAAATTGCCCACATAAAAAATCACCCTACCTGCATCTATTGCATTAACTGAGCCTTTAAATATCCAAGATGGCTGCCTGCAGACAGGAAGTCTTCTGACTATGCATTGTGGGATTGCTGTTCTTTTCCTGACCCCAGCTCTGTTCTGTTTTTGCAAAGCACAGTTATAACCCACCCCCTGCACTTTTGCCCCCTCTCTCTTCTTCTCAGTATGTGATGCTTCTGAGGCAAGATGGCAGCGCCCGTATCCTAAAATCCTGGTCAAAGCTGCAGCCCCGTGGGGAAAAGAAATAAACTTGACTAAAAACGTAATGTATATTAATTTTAGATGCTGGGGAATAGTTCTTTAAGGGTATGAGCATTTCATAAAATGATGCTGAAGGTTCGGTTTAAAGTGGATATAAACCCGCAAAGCTGCCCCTGCAGTCAAAAAGACTTGGCCGCTGTGTGAAACCTCCATAGTCACCCACATAACTCACCTTCCACAGCGTTTGTGGCCCACTGATGCATCCCTGGCTTCCCTTTCGCTGGAGCACACTCCAGCACCCAGCCATTCAGAGTGTGCCTCAGACTAGAGGAAATGGGGGATGCAGCCAGTGGGCTTCTTCACATCAGCCAGCACCTTTGAGATCAAATATGCCAACTGAGTGTGGCTGCAATGGCCTTTTTTTAAAAACCAAGCCACTGGCGAGCCAACCATCCCCACAGGTACTGGTGTGTGTGTGTGGTGGGGAGGTAGTTTAGAGTGTATTGTTTTGTTTTAAAATGGAAGGGCAGTTTCTTCATCAAAGCCTGCCCTCCTTCCCTCACCTGGCGTTGGAGTAGGACAGAGGGTCTACCAGAATAAAAGCTTCTTACCTTGCTCACTATAATGCACTGGGTGCAGCCATTTCTATTTGTGGTCAAACTGACTGCTGAGATAAAAAGTAACCACTGAGAGGCATATGCAGTTATACTGGGCTCCATGTTTAATATGTATATAATAAAGGATTGACCACCCAATAAAAATAACAAAAGGGGACTCACTTGGTCTTATTCTGGCAATCTAACACCTCACCTGATCTCCATGCAGGGCACCCTATATTGTAGTCAATGGAGAGGGATTGTGGTAGCGCTCCTGTGGTTGAAGACAGGGGCGCAATCTGGACACAAACGTGGAATGGAGTTCGGGCTCCGGTCAGCACAGGTTGCAGTTGAGTGAGTTGCTGATCATTAGATTAGGCCCGAGCTGCGGTGAGTACCCTTTTGTGATTTTTATTGATGGTCAATTACTTTAAATCAGATTAACATGGTGTTGGTGCTGCAGTCAGCTAATCAATATAAGCTTGTGGGGGCATCCATAATGCTGGATTCCCCCCCCCCCTGCACATAACCCAATCCGAGCACGCTGGCGGCCACATCCCCCGCTTCCCTCTAAAAGGGAGCATGCCAGCACTGGGAATGGAGTCCCATTGGGCCGGTGGGCGGTCACGTGGGCAGGACGCTCCGGTGGCCGTCGCCAAGGACGCGGGACTCCTTTACCGACGCTGACAGCAGGTGTTGGTCCAGTTTAATTCCTCCAGCTCCCCATCCTGTCAGTGTGTTCAAGAATACCGGTCTGCCACATGCTAGCTCAAGATTAGAACAGTACCCAAGCCTGTATAAAAGCACCCTTCATTCTGCCGAAGCAGGGGCTGCAAGTGCATGCCTACAGCGACATGCTTCTCCTGCCGAAGGCCAGCGGCTCCGAGCTCCCCCGCTTTCCTCTAACAGTTAATGTGACCGCGCCGGCCGTTGACAAACGCTCGGAGCGGGCACACGCCCTGCTAGAGGGATATCGGGCATGCACCGGCGACTCTCACATGGGCCATTGGACAGGGAAACAAGGTAAGTGTATGGGCCACCTGAGGGATTTCACACAGCGGGGCATTCTGATTTGGGATGCCCCAGGGGGGAGGGAATCGATTGGCCCACTAATCTTATAGATTCCCAGGCCGATCGGTGTGGGTTTTGGTCCACTTTAAGATTGAGATTGTGGGTTTTGGTCCACTTTAAATAATAAGCTTGTATTTCTCTGTATATAGTTGAGTGGATCCCCCAAAGCGTTATTATTTCTTAAAGTTGACCAAAATTTGTTAATCCTATGACAGGCTAGCCCAGACAGACAGTGCTTGCTCTACTCTACAGTAGAACTCCCCCTCCCTAGTGTCTCCATATACTCACCTTAATCCAGGATCCCATATACAGCCCTGGCCAGGTATTCTTGCTCTGTGTTTTGCAGACCCTTGGGGGCTTCACACTGCAGCATATCCTAAATCTGATAGGTGGAGCTTAAAACATGGATTTTGGTCCTTTTTAGGTATTTGTAACCTAACTCTAAATCTCTCCTACAACAATTCCTTGTGTGTATGGATGGGTTTTTGGTCCACTTTGGTCCACATTTCTTTCTAGTAGACACAAGAAAGGAAGCCTTTCTCCCCAGCTGAAACATTTTCACCACTTTCCCCTTTTTAGGCGCGTGGAGCTTCTCTTCTTCCTTGCAGGGGAATCTGGCCATTTAGCTCCCAGCCTTCTGCATAACATTAAATGCAGGAAAGATGATTCTATTATGAATCTCAACGCTATAAAAACCAACCAATTCCATGAACCAGCAACAAGACACCAGAAAATATTCTTTTCTCCGCCAAACAGGGGCCTCGTTGATTTATTGTCTACCTTCAAGGAGAACAATTTCAAAGCTATAAAAATAAAGTTTCGCCAGGGAAAAAAGAAGCTGACTGGCCTTTTTTTTAAGTATTTCTGGGAGGAAGCAGATTTCCATAAATTCTAATTGAAATTCCATAAAACACAACATTGGATATCCCTTTTCATCTGCATGGGATCGATTCCTCCTACATGAAAGTCAGCGGGTCGCTGATTTATTACAAGATAACACACAAGACAGTGCAGCGCGCGTCCGCTCCGGCCCTGCATGGACGTGACGGACAAGTCAGTCAATAGAATCTGAAAGAAATAAAGTGCTGTACCACGTTAGCTATTGGAAGCAGTGAAAAAGTAGGGCAATACCTTTCAGGCTAACTGTAGTATATTTGAAGTGGACCAAAACCCAGCTTCTGCATTTCTGTTACTAAATATTGCAATTTTATTTCAATAAGAAGATTGAAAGAAAACAAATAACATATATACCGTTGGTGATTTTGAGGTGCTCTGAAACAGCTCATATTACACTGTTCCTATTGGGGATAAAGGGAGGAAGTTAGGGAAGGCCTGGACAGGGACCTCAAGGTGAAAAACGGACGACACCTAGAGATGAGCCCACCACAACTTATCTTGGATTTGATTAAGGGCTTCAATTTCTCATGAAACCAGTTGAGCGTCATATCACAAGGTGATATCACAAAGTCTTACTGGTAGTAGTATTGGTTGTAATTTACATAACAATTGCATGTGGCCACACATAAACCTACAATAGAAAAACTACTTATGAGTCTATTGTAGTGAAAAAATGCTAATCTCCCACCACACATCTCAGGATAACCAGCTGAGAGGATAATTAAGGACGGACACATCTGTAATGGAAACCCAGCACGGACACCAAGAGCAGGGAACCTCAAGCAGTACTTGTCTAAAACCTCCAGCCACAATAGCGGCCATCACATTAATGTTCCATTCACCACTGATCTCTTGAAGTATATTTATTTCCTGCACGACCCACTTCGATATGGAGTCAGTGAATCATGAATCATGTATGATGCAGTTTATTTAACACAAAGAATATACATCCATACACACAAGGCATTTCTTCTTGTAGGAGAGATTTCGAGTTAGGTTACAAATACCTAAACAGGACCAAAATTCACGTTTAAAGCTCCACCTAACAGATTTGGGATATGCTGCAGTGTGAAGCACCTAAGGGTCTGCAAAACACAAAGCAGGGATGCCTGGCAAGGGCTGTATATGGGATGCTGAATTAAGGTGAGTATATGGAGACTCTGGGGAGGGGGGGTTCTACTGTAGGGTAGGGCAAGCACTTATAGCCTGTTATACATAGGATTAACAAACTTTGGTCAACTAGTTAACACTTCCTCCCCCTTGCCATCGTCAATGTATACTGTCAGGGCTGGTGTCAGCAACCGGCAAGGTGGGGCAGCTGCAGTGGGGCCCACTGACAGGGCCAGCCTTTGAGGTGTGCAAGGGTGCTTGACCAGCGGCGGACTGGGAAGGTACCGCCACAGCTGGTGCCCACATCTCCTTGAATGGCGGAGTTCCACACAAAGGGACACCTCGTTTTAGATTCCAGGGGAGGAAGTGTTGGGTTTTGTTCTGCTTTTAAGTTGCCCAACCCAGCTGATTTCCTATGCCTGGAGCATCCCAATCTGTGATACCCTACTGTGTGAATTCCACCCCGAGTTTTGGTCCGCTATACAGGGACATCTCAATTTGGGATGCCCCTGTTTGTGAAAGAAACCCCCTGGTTTGTCCGTTAACTCAAACTGGCAAACCCACAGTGCGTTCACCAGTTCCAGAAAAGTAATGAACTTTTCTGGAACTGGTGGGGGGGTCACACACAGGGGCATCCAAAATCAGGAGAATCTAGATTTGCTTAGACTCCAAGGTCAGGTTTAAGGGGGTTTGATGCGCTTCAAAGTAGACCAAAACTCTAGTTTTGCAGGAATTGCAGGATCCTTAGGGGGAATACTGATTTGGGACGTCTCTCTGTGATGTGATGCGACTCTTCACCACAAAAGGGCCCAATGAGACCATGCTGCCCAAGGGCACACATAGACCTGGAGCCGTCCCTGTATACTGTAACATGGCAGTGTAGCAGAATCCACCACTATCTATTTACCTACCTATAACATGGCACTGAGGCAGAATACCCCCAATCACTGCATGGCAGGAAGGAGGGGGGTTTCCACTAAAAACACCTTTTACCTCACCTGGGTTCCTGAAGCCCATCCACCCAGAATTGTTCACCAATAAGATGAACTTTCTGAACAACCATAGCTTCAATACAGGATAACTTTCACATCAGCAGGAGTTCAGCCAGACATTTCCTTCACCTCTAGAGTTGTAGAGTAGATTACTGCTGGACTTATTTCCTATTTCCAGACTCTGGAACAGGACTATACACCTTTATGGTTGCTATTGATCTTCCTCTCTCTAGCTCCTTCCTTTTGTCTGCTCTCTTCTGCTGCTGAATTCCAGATTTTTTTCTAACATTACTAATCCCCTTTGATGAATTAATCATTTCGAAACCCAGAACTAAGGCTGGACTCTACTAAAAGTCCAACTTCCTCCCACCTTAGCTCCTTTCGGAGTATATCATGAGCCATTTCAAAGCATCCCAAAGTCTATGATTATTTTTAATTACCTTATGTATTTTAAGCCACTTTCCCCACTGCAATTTCTTGGTCATGGCTGGGATAGAAAGGGCATGTTATGGCCAAGCTTTATGAGTCTTATGCATGCTCTGCTGTGGTCAGAAAAAGCTGTGTGACCACTGTGGCATGCTAACTCACATCGAGAGCAACAAGGGATAGGGCGGCTGTTATACCACATTTTTGCTTGGTCCTGGAGGAATTGAAATGAAAAGGAGGCCAAAATTTGGAGCACTGCTATTGCTTCTACCCTGCACTGCAGGAAATGGAGGAGAGGTACAAGAGACAGGCATCAGGTGAGCTACTTGGTGCCTTATTATTGCCATTTGCTTTACAGTCCTGTTAAATATTAGCATTGTATCTAACTAACTTTCGCTGGAAAACCCCCTGTCCCTCACAAACATGTGCAGCACGTGAGCCTGTCCAACCTGAACACATGATAAACTAGTAACGCTGTTATCAGTTAAAGCGGACCAACAGTCATAAATGACTTAAACCAGACCAACACAACAAACAGTGCTCATATGCCTCTCTCTCTCTCCAGAACAATTTAGATTGTTGCACATAACAATTCATTTACATTTTTTTAACTCCTGCTGCAGTGAATTTAGGAAACAAAATGTCGGCTTATGCATTTGCAGGCCACCTGCAAACAGGAAGTGCTGCTGGGCTTCCTATTACTGTGCTGTCAGTTGAATCCAGGCAGCAGCATGGCTGAGATGCTGGGAAAGCAAGCTCCAAAATGGCCGCTACCTTTATTTTCCAACTGTGCCAGGCTGTTGGTCCGGTTTAATTAGGTTATTCCCTTCAGAAGTGAGCTGAAAGTCTATAGGGCTGATTTAGCACTAGGTGAGAAAAATACTTTTAGGGACGGAAAACTGCCATTCACTTCATTACCAGTTTTCTCACCTGCTTCTTCGGCCCTTATGGGACATTAATATGTCGATTCAATGCCAGGTGAGAATTCTTTTTTAGGAGAGCAGACTGCCATTGGGTTTCATTGTCTACCTTGGCTGATACAGAGCCAGGTGAAAATTTACACCCAGTAGACAATGAAAGTCAATAGAAGTTTTCTCTTCTAAAAAACAAATGAGAATTCTCAGCTGGAATCGCCCCCTAGTGTCTATTTTTATAACAGACCTTTAACTGAATCCTATTGTAGAAAACGTTGATTTCTAATTACAACGTACCACCCATACAGCTGGATACTTCCAGCCTTGTGCTGATGAGAGTCACAAGCTTGAAACACATGTCCACAAGTGGAAGGTGTTCGACTGTATGAAGATTAAACTAATCCTTAACATTGCCGGTTTCTGATAGATTATTTGCATGACATCGTCCACTGCAAGGAACGATGGGTAAATCTATTGTTCCTTGTGTTGGGTGTTGTGTAAATACTGTATTTTCTAGGAAAGCACCCTTCTTCTTATTACAACTGATAACTTGAACTATATCTACTGCTTTTCATCCAGTCGCAGCTACATACAGTAGGGGTGTCAGAAAAAATCGATTCTGTCAAGTATTGTGATATTAGGTGATACCAGAATCGATTCTTTCACCCTAGTATCGATTCTAACCACCTCCCCCTCGCTACAGTGAAAGAAAAGTAAAAAAAACACTCACCTGACCCATTGTTCGATCTAGCCCGCTCTCCTCTTCACCCGGGGGGACCTTTAGTCTTCAGGTGAGAACCCGTCCATCCCCCTTCCCCTGCCTTCCTGATGGGCGCCGCCATCTTCACGACTAGCAAGGCGGATGATGTCAACTCTGCGGCTGTCATCATGGTTCCCTGCGGGTCAGCTGTCAGATGCCGGTGATCGGTGGGCAGAGGAGGAGAGAGGCAGGGTATTCTCTGATGCCCTGCCTCCCCCTCCCCCCTCTAGGAATCATGGCATCTGTCATCGGAACGGCGAGGGACACAGGAGCTGACAATCGGAGGTGAATAAAGAAAAAATAGTTTTTTAGCTTTTTTTTTTAATAAAGACATTTTCTCTATGTGTGGTGTTTTTATTTACTGTTAACCCTTTGTGAAATAGTAAGGGATCTATGTAACCCCTATACCAGTTCACAAGGCTCTGGGAATGGCAAGTCACCTGCGGCTAGTGGGTGACTAGCCATCAACCCCAAGCCCCCCCATTACCTGCCTCTCCAAAGCCCGGGGGGGGGGGCAGAAGAGCCCGTGGCCGTTAGGCTATGCCAGCTTGCAGCCTGCAGGGCCCGGGGCCACCAAAGCTGGCCCCTGTGCCCTGTTCTACAAGTCCCCATAGCTGGTACGGCTGGTTATGCTGGGTAAGGGGGACCTCACGCCATTTTTGGGGGAATTTTTAAGGGTTCCCCCCCCAAAAAAATGGGCCCCCCCACCCGGGAAGGGGGACGCTATGTCATTTTTAAAAATTAAAAATACATTTTAATTTAAAAAAATCGCAATATATCGTCTTTGAAACAGAATCGGGATATATATCGTATTGTCATAAGTGTATTGCGATACGTATCGTATAGCCAGATTCTTGCCAATTCACACCCCTAACATACAGTAAACAACTCTTGACCTGGTTCTTCTCCAGAGGAAGTTCGTTGATGAGCTGCAGATGTTTTCCGCATTTGATGTGTGTTATTTAGGTGTGGAGGTGTGTTTCAATGAAGCGCCAATATTTTCTAATAAACGATTTGGTTCACAGCCTTTGGTTCACAGTTGTGGAAGCGTTCTCCTGTAAGGCTGTGAAGAAGGTCTAATTATTCCGCTCAATCCCAGCAATGTGTCTAAACTTTATATACTAATATATGCAAATATACTAAGCAACTTTACAAAACATATTAAAAAAAAATCTAAAACCACAAATAAGAGAAAACAAATAGGTTTTTGCAACTTTCTATGCATGTAAAGAACACTATTACAATGACAGGTCTGCGTGGCATCATGTAAAGACTATTTAGGGAATTTATATTTTACCCCAGTATAAGTCACTGGTCAGACCCCATATGGAATATTGTGTACAGTTCTGCGCACCAGTGCATAAGACCTATCAGAACTGAACAGGCTCAAAGGAGGTCAACTAAATGAATAAATGGAATTCGATTGAGCAGGGGGGTTCGTCGCTCCCACTGGTGTTGCTCCCTTGGCTGCCAAGGCAGGCACTAAACGTAGAATTGAAACACCCAACAATTGGAGCATCACTTAAAATCTGCCACAAATATTTCTCATGGGTTGAGATGTCGCCGGCCTTCTCTCCCTTGTTTCCGGGCCTGGGAAACCCAGCGTTTTCTCCTGGGACAGGGGGAGGGACAACAGAAAGTTGGTTGAGGAAGGGAGTCAGTAGGATTAGGCACTTCTGTGGCCGGGATGGTTGGAAGTCCCTGGATGCAATTGCAGAGTCCAGAGAACTCCCGAGATGGGGTAACTGGCAGCAAATGCAATTCACTCACTTCCTGTCCACCCTGAAGTTGCAGGCCCGACAACTTAGAGAGCTTACGCTGTTCGAGAAGCTCTGCGAGGAAAAGGGGCCTATTCAACACGTGCTATCATTCACTTATAAAATCTTGGTGAATCTCCAGGATCAAGATCCTCTGCCATCTATCACAAAATGGGAAAGAGAATTGGGGATACCTTCTCGGCTGAGCACAGGAAGCAAATTTTCCGCCTGGCACACAAAACAGCTACTTGTACTAGGTACAAGGAATGTAATTATAAAGTTCTCACGAGGTGGTACAGGGTTCCCACGCTACTACACAAAAGGTTCCCCGATGTCTCCCCCATGTGCTGGCGGTGTAATGGAGATGAAGGTAATCTCCTACATATCTTCTGGACGTGCCCTAAGCTGACTAACTTTTGGGCAAAGGTCAGAGATACAGTGCAGCACATGACGGACTAGGAGGTCCCCGACGGCACGGCCTTCTTCCTTCTCCATCACTCGGAGCTGCCCACCAAAAGGTACCAGAGATCCGTTTTTAGCCAGATGGTGAATGCCGCTAAGGCTTGTATCCCTTCGCTCTGGAAGAGTCCAACCCCCCCAAGCATCTCTATGTGGCTGAGTAAAGTGGCAGAGATCGAGAGGTTTGAGGGCCTAATTGCAGGGCAAAATGAAGCCTCGGAAGATCACCACCTTAAGTGGACCAATTGGGTGATCTTTACGACCTCACAGGAATTTAAGATGCTACTGGAGGCAAGTCAATAGTGGGTGTGGGTTCACAGTTTCCCCTTTCCCCACTCTGGACGCCGAGACCGCCCCCCCCATGCAGAACATGGCAGTTGTTCGGGAGGTGATAGTCTGGCTGCGGCGACGTCTTTCTGATTATCATGATTGTCTGATTTTATACATGCCTGTGCACTTACTGTCTGTAGAATACCCTTAATTTCTTCTATGACTGTTGTAAAATTTTGAAAATGATAATTAAAGAATATATTAAAAAAAAATGGAATGCGAGGACTAAAGGATCCTGAAAGATTGAAAGTTAGGTAAGGTTACTTAGTTTGGAAAAGAGATGTCTGAGGGGTGATCTAATAACTATGTATAAATATATTCGGGGTCAGTACACAGATCTGTTCCACAATCTATTTATACTCCAGAGTTTAACCATAACTAGAGATAGACGAGCCCAAACCGCAAAGTTTAGGTTCATACTGAACTTTACAAGTTCGGGTTCTAAAACCCCACATGGACTTCAGCCAGAAGTCCGTGTTCAAGTCCAGCGTGTGGGCAGAACATGCGAAAGATGGTTGATGGGCTACTGGGCCGCCCATCAAACTGCTTCACCTAAGGGTGCACTCATCCCTGACCACAGAGGCAGAGTGTCAGCGGTGTCTGAATTTGGTCCCAGTTGGAGCTACAAAAAGATGGCAGCCGGCTCCCATGAGTGAAGACACATCTAATACAACACATTGTACTATTCATTGTTTAATCTATTTGGATTGAGGTAGTGGCATTCACTTAGAAACAAAGGCCTCGATCCAGAAGAGTTGAAAAAAAAAAAATAGCTAGGGAGACAATGAAAGTAGAGATGAGCGAACTTTTGAAAAATTCGATTCGACTGATTCGCCGAATTTTCCGACAAAAATCGTTTCGACCCGAATAAATTCGCGACGAATCGCTATTAAAAACGGCTATTTCTGAGCCTCCTACAGCCTCAATAGGGTTGTAAACCATTCAGCCTTGCTGTAACACGCACAGGATGCGTGCTGGGTTAGTTAAATAATACTTTGAAGAAATATCACATGCAGATCAGAGGCATCGCTAATAGAATCGCAGAGCGGCACAATTGCAGAGAGTTGAAGTGGCATCACTATGAGGGGCAGAAGGAGCCCAAATATACACTGGAGTTGGCCTCAGGAGCCCAAAAATTGGATGAATCACACCCTGGAGTTGGCAGAAGTTGGCAGCAGCAGCAGCAGGAGCCCAAATATACACTGGAGTTGGCTTCAGGAGCCCAAAAATTGGATGAATCACACCCTGGAGTTGGCAGGAGTTGGCAGCAGCAGCAGCAGGAGCCCAAATATACACTGGAGTTGGCTTCAGGAGCCCAAAAATTGGATGAATCACACCCTGGAGTTGGCAGGAGTTGACAGCAGCAGCAGCAGGAGCCCAAATATACACTGGAGTTGGCTTCAGGAGCCCAAAAATTGGATGAATCACACCCTGGAGTTGGCAGGAGTTGACAGTAGCAGCAGCAGGAGCCCAAATATACACTGGAGTTGGCCTCAGGAGCCCAAAAATTGGATGAATCACACCCTGGAGTTGGCAGGAGTTGACAGCAGCAGCAGCAGGAGCCCAAATATACACTGGAGTTGGCCTCAGGAGCCCAAAAATTGGATGAATCACACCCTGGAGTTGGCAGGAGTTGACAGTAGCAGCAGCAGGAGCCCAAATATACACTGGAGTTGGCCTCAGGAGCCCAAAAATTGGATGAATCACACCCTGGAGTTGGCAGGAGTTGACAGTAGCAGCAGCAGGAGCCCAAATATACACTGGAGTTGGCCTCAGGAGCCCAAAAATTGGATGAATCACACCCTGGAGTTGGCAGGAGTTGACAGTAGCAGCAGCAGGAGCCCAAATATACACTGGAGTTGGCTTCAGGAGCCCAAAAATTGGATGAATCACACCCTGGAGTTGGCAGCAGCAGCAGCAGCAGGAGCCCAAATATACACTGGAGTTGGCTTCAGGAGCCCAAAAATTGGATGAATCACACCCTGGAGTTGGCAGCAGCAGCAGCAGGAGCCCAAATATACACTGGAGTTGGCCTCAGGAGCCCAAAAATTGGATGAATCACACCCTGGAGTTGGCAGGAGTTGACAGTAGCAGCAGCAGGAGCCCAAATATACACTGGAGTTGGCCTCAGGAGCCCAAAAATTGGATGAATCACACCCTGGAGTTGGCAGGAGTTGACAGTAGCAGCAGCAGGAGCCCAAATATACACTGGAGTTGGCCTCAGGAGCCCAAAAATTGGATGAATCACACCCTGGAGTTGGCAGGAGTTGACAGTAGCAGCAGCAGGAGCCCAAATATACACTGGAGTTGGCCTCAGGAGCCCAAAAATTGGATGAATCACACCCTGGAGTTGGCAGCAGCAGCAGCAGGAGCCCAAATATACACTGGAGTTGGCTTCAGGAGCCCAAAAATTGGATGAATCACACCCTGGAGTTGGCAGCAGCAGCAGCAGGAGCCCAAATATACACTGGAGTTGGCCTCAGGAGCCCAAAAATTGGATGAATCACACCCTGGAGTTGGCAGAAGTTGGCAGCAGCAGCAGCAGGAGCCCAAATATACACTGGAGTTGGCTTCAGGAGCCCAAAAATTGGATGAATCACACCCTGGAGTTGGCAGGAGTTGGCAGCAGCAGCAGCAGGAGCCCAAATATACACTGGAGTTGGCTTCAGGAGCCCAAAAATTGGATGAATCACACCCTGGAGTTGGCAGGAGTTGACAGCAGCAGCAGCAGGAGCCCAAATATACACTGGAGTTGGCTTCAGGAGCCCAAAAATTGGATGAATCACACCCTGGAGTTGGCAGGAGTTGACAGTAGCAGCAGCAGGAGCCCAAATATACACTGGAGTTGGCCTCAGGAGCCCAAAAATTGGATGAATCACACCCTGGAGTTGGCAGGAGTTGACAGTAGCAGCAGCAGGAGCCCAAATATACACTGGAGTTGGCTTCAGGAGCCCAAAAATTGGATGAATCACACCCTGGAGTTGGCAGCAGCAGCAGCAGCAGCAGGAGCCCAAATATACACTGGAGTTGGCTTCAGGAGCCCAAAAATTGGATGAATCACACCCTGGAGTTGGCAGCAGCAGCAGCAGCAGGAGCCCAAATATACACTGGAGTTGGCCTCAGGAGCCCAAAAATTGGATGAATCACACCCTGGAGTTGGCAGGAGTTGACAGTAGCAGCAGCAGGAGCCCAAATATACACTGGAGTTGGCCTCAGGAGCCCAAAAATTGGATGAATCACACCCTGGAGTTGGCAGGAGTTGACAGTAGCAGCAGCAGGAGCCCAAATATACACTGGAGTTGGCCTCAGGAGCCCAAAAATTGGATGAATCACACCCTGGAGTTGGCAGGAGTTGACAGTAGCAGCAGCAGGAGCCCAAATATACACTGGAGTTGGCCTCAGGAGCCCAAAAATTGGATGAATCACACCCTGGAGTTGGCAGCAGCAGCAGCAGGAGCCCAAATATACACTGGAGTTGGCTTCAGGAGCCCAAAAATTGGATGAATCACACCCTGGAGTTGGCAGCAGCAGCAGCAGGAGCCCAAATATACACTGGAGTTGGCCTCAGGAGCCCAAAAATTGGATGAATCACACCCTGGAGTTGGCAGGAGTTGACAGTAGCAGCAGCAGGAGCCCAAATATACACTGGAGTTGGCCTCAGGAGCCCAAAAATTGGATGAATCACACCCTGGAGTTGGCAGGAGTTGACAGTAGCAGCAGCAGGAGCCCAAATATACACTGGAGTTGGCTTCAGGAGCCCAAAAATTGGATGAATCACACCCTGGAGTTGGCAGGAGTTGACAGTAGCAGCAGCAGGAGCCCAAATATACACTGGAGTTGGCCTCAGGAGCCCAAAAATTGGATGAATCACACCCTGGAGTTGGCAGGAGTTGACAGTAGCAGCAGCAGGAGCCCAAATATACACTGGAGTTGGCTTCAGGAGCCCAAAAATTGGATGAATCACACCCTGGAGTTGGCAGAAGTTGGCAGCAGCAGCAGCAGGAGCCCAAACATTACTTTAAACAGACCCTGGGGTTGGCCTCAGGAGCCCAAAAATTGGATGAATCACACCCTGTGGAGAGTCATGTGGAGAAAAAGTAGCTTAGTTAGTAATATCTACATAAAATTATGAATAAACAAATGCAAAAGTTTGCCAAAGTGAAGTTTTGTTTGAGGGTGTGTTTCCACCTTTTAATTAAATCAGAAACAAGAAGGTGTCATTGCCTCTGACTAATTAGCCCTCAAAAATTCTTGGAATTTTTAATCTGGAATCATGTCTGATCCGTCTTATCCGAAGAATATTAATAAAAAGTAAGAGTAACGTAAAGGATTTTTTATCAATACTTACTTGTGGTCCGATGCGGAGGAATGTCTGTAACTTGAGAGCAGCGCCTTAAATCTGTTTTGCACGATCCATCTTTCTTGGTCTGGCCCCGTCATCAATCTACTGGAATACATCAGGCATTGTTGGGAGGAAAGCTTGGCTGATCCATGCGCCATTCATTTCCACGCAGGGCAGTCTCTGGAAAAAAAAAGTCTGTATAAACCAGGGTCTTTTTCATATAAAAACAAATGGTTATTCTTGCTTTTCAACCATATGTTCCACAGCTTTACCAGTCATTGTGTCAGCCAATGAAGCAACTTTGTCTGGAAGTGCTGCAAAAGCAGTCCACTGCATCACAAGTGGCATCTGACACCCCCAGTCAACTGTCTGCCTGTTATGCTTTGGGTTCAGCTCCACTATCCATTGATCTGATATCCAAGATCTGATAATCATAAAATTCAGCAGCTACTGCCCAGCCAAGAAGTGGAGGAGACACTCGCCTCTTCTTCCACTATCCGGCAACTAGTGATGAGGAGAGTGTCGTGGGAGGAGGTGTTGCAAGCCGAGGTAGTGGAAGAGGGTCCCTGGAGTCTGCGGCGGTGGCGGCGGCAGCAGCAGCGAATTATTGCGGACTGTTGGTAGGAAAAATCAGCTACTCAGCGATGTGGCAGTGTTCCATGCAGCATCCTGTGGAGAAAAAGTAGGTTAGTTAGTGTATATACATAAAATTATGAATAGACAAATGCAATAGTATTGCGAAAGTGAAGTTTTGTTTGAGGGTGTGTTTCCACCTTGCAATTAAATCAGAAACAACTAGCTATCATTTGCCTCTGAATAATTAGCCCTCAAAAATTCTTGGAATTTTTAATCTTGATGTCTGAGGGATTTCTCCTCTCAGACAGCGTCACCATAAGTCCAGCCTGCTGCATTACCCAGTGGTGGACCTTTCAGAGAACTGATGGCTTGTGCCGAGCCGAGGTGGAGAGTCACATGGCATGGTTGTTGAACAGAAGGTGGGCCAGTCCTTTAGCCTGTCAGTGTGTACCAAAGTGCACAGTGTTGTCTACGCCTGGAGCTGTAACTATAGACTCATGGTGGACAATATATATCCTTTTAGGCCCCCTTGGTGATTGTGGTTTCACGCTGTTCTTCACATGGTTTTCCTTGACCATCAGAGTCACACATGGGAGGAACTACTAAAAATGAGAACTCAATCCATGAAAGCATTGCTTAATCCACGAAAACTGCAAATTTGGACCCATGGTGACTGACACTTGGAAGAACATCTTGTTTGCGCTGCGACAAGGAAGCCAGAGTCATGCGTCCTGACATGGCACACGTGTTCAGTCTAGTTTTGAAGTCTTGCCCCCATCTGAAAGACATCCGAACAACAGGAAAGAAAGTTAGCATGCACTTCTGGCACTCCTACACCACCAAGCACAACCTTATTGAGCCTCAGCGTCACAAAGGTGTACCCCACCATAGTCTGATTTGCGATGTTTCCACCCGTTGGAATTCCACCCTCCATATGCAGGATCCACTATAGCAGTGGTCCCCAACCCTGTCCTCAAGGCCCACCAACAGGCCAGGCTTTGCAGATCTCCACAAAGATGCTCAGGTGGAGTAATTAGTGCAGCTGCAGAGCAATAGAGCTGGCTATTTGGAGATCCAAAAAACATGACATGTTGGTGGGCCTTGAGGACAGGGTTGAGGACCACTGCACTATAGGAACAGAGAAAAGCCATCACGGATTTCTGGATGATCCAAACGGATAGGGGGACACCCCTGTGTAAATTCAATGTAAACCATTGGCAGCTCATACGTGACACCGACCGTTTGTTTAGGCCCTTTGAGGAAGCTACATTATTAGTCAGTTGCCAGGACTATGAGATGAACGATGAGATTCCACTGCTTCATGTACTACAACACATGTTGGAAAGCATGGCTGGTCAGGGCACTGGAGACATGGCACATACATTTCACAGCCACATGAAGCCTGTGGGGGCTGAAGTGGAGGAGGAGGAGGGGGTGGGGCACAGCAAACCACAGTTTAGGTTTCACAAAATGACCATTTTATCTAGTCATCTGACAGGAGAGGAGGTGCAGCCACAGGAGCTAGAGGGTTGTGAGTAAGGCGAGACAGAGGACCCAGACACACCATGGCAGTTTACAGTGGAGATGGAGACAGGTAGTCCCTCCGAGTCACTTGCACAAATGGCACGATGCATGCTCACATGCATGCGTACTAGTGAGCGCAGAATTGTCTCCATTTGTCAGCGGGAAGACTTCTGGCTCTCCAACTTATTGGACCCTCGCTTCCGGCACAAAATGGGGGCATTTTTTACGCCCACTGAGAGGGAGGAAAAACTGACCTACTACAGAGACATCCCACGTAGTCAGTTGGGCGATGTCTATTTGCGCCATGGCCCATACTCCCGCAGGTCTGACTCTAGGGGAACTTTGCGATCACCTTCCACTGCCATGGCTGCTGGGGGGGTGGAAGGAGCAGCAGCAGCTCCATCAGCAGCAACCTCAGTCTTCAGTCGCTAGTGAGTAGCTTTCTACACCCGCATAGTGAGTCTACTCATGAGAAGCAGGAAGACCTGGAGCTGGACCTCAAACAGCAGGTCATGTCATACCTTGACATGACCATGCCAACACACCTTCAAGATCCACTGGATTTGCTGGGAAGCCAAACTTGACTTGTGCCCGCAACTAGCAGAGTTTGCCCTGGAAAAGCTGTACTGGCCGGACAGTAGTTGATTTAGATGGCAACTGGGCTGCTCTATATAACGAAGCAAAATGGCAAATTTACCTCACTATATAAGCTATTGCCCCTCAGATTTACACAGGGGCTGCTCTATATTATGCTGCAAAATGGCAAATTAACCTCACAATATAAGCCATTGCAGCTCTATATAAATAAAAATAAATAAATAAAAAAAGGGCCTGTAGAAGCTTATTTAGTATAACAGATAGGGTGACATGTGCTGGTTTGGGATGCCCATATGGGCTAGTGTTTTGGCAGCAGTACAAAAACCAATGCAAAATGCAATAGCTTAATAAAGCTGATGCTGATCAACGCTTATTTAGTATAACAGATGGGGTGCAACATGCAGGTTTGGGATGCCCTGCGGCCTGGTGTATTTAAAGCAGACCAAAACCAATTCAAAATGCAATAACTTAATAAAGCTGAGGCTGTAGATGCTTATTTAGTATAAACAGGTAGGGTGCAAGGTGCAGCTTTGGGGTGCCCTGCGGCCTGGTTAAATGAAAGCAGTCAAAAAGGAAGTGCAAACTGAAGTAGCTTAATGAAGCTGATGCTGATCAACGCTTATGTTGTATACCAGATAGGGTGCAAGGTGCAGCTTTGGGGTGCCCTGCGGCCTGGTTTATTAAAATCAGTCAAAAACAAGTGCAAACTGAAGTAGCCTGATCAACGCTTATGTTGTATAACAGATAGGTTTAAAATAGCATGTGCCTTGGGATGCCCGTGTGGCCTGTTATATTTCAAGCTGAACAAAAAGTAACAATAATCCAAGTATGAGACATCATTTTGACCTTCTTCACAGCGCCATACTTTGAAAAAAAAAAATTAATTTCATGCCGATCAATCCAAAGGTCAATGCCCCTAACAAAAATAGTGTTCGGCATAAGTTTTCCTTCTGGAAGGACGTAACCTTTAGTTTACATGGTTGGGGTAGGTTATCTTACAAATTGGGATACCCCAGGCAGCAGTGTCATTGAAAGAGACAGATTGTAATGCAGGCCATACGCAAGCAGAGAAACTCAGGCTGCAACAGGCCTATTTAGTTTACATGGTTGGGGTAGGTTATCTTACAAATTGGGATACCCCACTGTATATGAAACCGAATATAAATGCACACCCAAAAGTGGACACTCAGCCTCCAAGAGGCCTGCTTAGTTTAAATAAGAGAGCTGCTTAGTATGGTAGGTAGGTTATGTTATGTTACAGAATGGGATGCCCCAAGCAGACTTGAGATCAGTATATATGCACACAGCAGCAGTGTGTTAGCAGGCTCATACAGGCCAAATTTCTTTAAATAAATGTGCAGCTTACAGTAAATGCAGAGGCTAATGGTATGTTACAGAATGGGATGCCCCAAAGCTGACTTGAGATCAGTATATATGCACACAGCAGCAGTGTGTTAGCAGGCTCATACAGGCCAAATTTCTTTAAATAACTGTGCAGCTTACAGTAAATGCAGAGGCTAATGGTATGTTACAGAATGGGATGCCCCAGAGCTGACTTGAGATCAGTATATATGCACACAGCAGCAGTGTGTTAGCAGGCTCATACAGGCCAAATTTCTTTAAATAAATGTGCAGCTTACAGTTAATGCAGAGGCTAATGGTATGTTACAGAATGGGATGCCCCAAGCAGACTTGAGATCAGTATATATGCACACAGCAGCAGTGTGTTAGCAGGCTCATACAGGCCAAATTTCTTTAAATAAATGTGCAGCTTACAGTAAATGCAGAGGCTAATGGTATGTTACAGAATGGGATGCCCCAGAGCTGACTTGAGATCAGTATATATGCACACAGCAGCAGTGTGTTAGCAGGCTCATACAGGCCAAATTTCTTTAAATAACTGTGCAGCTTACAGTTAATGCAGAGGCTAATGGTATGTTACAGAATGGGATGCCCCAAAGCTGACTTGAGATCAGTATATATGCACACAGCAGCAGTGTGTTAGCAGGCTCATACAGGCCAAATTTCTTTAAATAACTGTGCAGCTTACAGTAAATGCAGAGGCTAATGGTATGTTACAGAATGGGATGCCCCAGAGCTGACTTGAGATCAGTATATATGCACACAGCAGCAGTGTGTTAGCAGGCTCATACAGGCCAAATTTCTTTAAATAAATGTGCAGCTTACAGTTAATGCAGAGGCTAATGGTATGTTACAGAATGGGATGCCCCAAGCAGACTTGAGATCAGTATATATGCACACAGCAGCAGTGTGTTAGCAGGCTCATACAGGCCAAATTTCTTTAAATAAATGTGCAGCTTACAGTAAATGCAGAGGCTAATGGTATGTTACAGAATGGGATGCCCCAGAGCTGACTTGAGATCAGTATATATGCACACAGCAGCAGTGTGTTAGCAGGCTCATACAGGCCAAATTTCTTTAAATAACTGTGCAGCTTACAGTTAATGCAGAGGCTAATGGTATGTTACAGAATGGGATGCCCCAAGCAGACTTGAGATCAGTATATATGCACACAGCAGCAGTGTGTTAGCAGGCTCATACAGGCCAAATTTCTTTAAATAAATGTGCAGCTTACAGTAAATGCAAAGGCTAATGGTATGTTACAGAATGGGATGCCCCAAAGCTGACTTGAGATCAGTATATATGCACACAGCAGCAGTGTGTTAGCAGGCTCATACAGGCCAAATTTCTTTAAATAACTGTGCAGCTTACAGTAAATGCAGAGGCTAATGGTATGTTACAGAATGGGATGTCCCAAAAACCAGAGAGCACCTGGCAGGCAGCAGTAAGACTATGCACAGCAAAAGTGTCTTTATCATGCCTAATTTCAATTAGAATAGGTGCAAATGGTTAGGTTCTTAAATAGAGGCTGGTGTAGTCACAGAATGGGATGCCCTAAAAACCAGCAGTAAGTACACCTGGCAGGGACAAGTAGTGCTATGCCCAGCAAAAGTGTCTTTATCAGGCCTAATTTCAAATATGATTAGAGCAAATGCTTATATGGTCTTAAACAGAGGCTGCTTTAGTCACAGAATGGGATGCCCCGGGCAGGAATCGAGCTGCCAGGGTACAGTAGTGCTTTGGCCAGCAAAAGTGTCTTTATCAGGCCTAATTTCAAATATGATTAGAGCAAATGCTTATATGGTCTTAAACAGAGGCTGCTTTAGTCACAGAATGGGATGCCCCGGGCAGGAATCGAGCTGCCAGGGTACAGTAGTGCTTTGGCCAGCAAAAGTGTCTTTATCAGGCCTAATTTCAAATATGATTAGAGCAAATGGTTATATGGTCTTAAACAGAGGCTGCTTTAGTCACAGAATGGGATGCCCCGGGCAGGAATCGAGCTGCCAGGGTACAGTAGTGCTTTGGCCAGCAAAAGTGTCTTTATCAGGCCTAATTTCAAATATGATTAGAGCAAATGCTTATATGGTCTTAAACAGAGGCTGCTTTAGTCACAGAATGGGATGCCCCGGGCAGGAATCGAGCTGCCAGGGTACAGTAGTGCTTTGGCCAGCAAAAGTGTCTTTATCAGGCCTAATTTCAAATATGATTAGAGCAAATGCTTATATGGTCTTAAACAGAGGCTGCTTTAGTCACAGAATGGGATGCCCCGGGCAGGAATCGAGCTGCCAGGGTACAGTAGTGCTTTGGCCAGCAAAAGTGTCTTTATCAGGCCTAATTTCAAATATGATTAGAGCAAATGCTTATATGGTCTTAAACAGAGGCTGCTTTAGTCACAGAATGGGATGCCCCGGGCAGGAATCGAGCTGCCAGGGTACAGTAGTGCTTTGGCCAGCAAAAGTGTCTTTATCAGGCCTAATTTCAAATATGATTAGAGCAAATGCTTATATGGTCTTAAACAGAGGCTGCTTTAGTCACAGAATGGGATGCCCCGGGCAGGAATCGAGCTGCCAGGGTACAGTAGTGCTTTGGCCAGCAAAAGTGTCTTTATCAGGCCTAATTTCAAATATGATTAGAGCAAATGCTTATATGGTCTTAAACAGAGGCTGCTTTAGTCACAGAATGGGATGCCCCGGGCAGGAATCGAGCTGCCAGGGTACAGTAGTGCTTTGGCCAGCAAAAGTGTCTTTATCAGGCCTAATTTCAAATATGATTAGAGCAAATGCTTATATGGTCTTAAACAGAGGCTGCTTTAGTCACAGAATGGGATGCCCCGGGCAGGAATCGAGCTGCCAGGGTACAGTAGTGCTTTGGCCAGCAAAAGTGTCTTTATCAGGCCTAATTTCAAATATGATTAGAGCAAATGCTTATATGGTCTTAAACAGAGGCTGCTTTAGTCACAGAATGGGATGCCCCGGGCAGGAATCGAGCTGCCAGGGTACAGTAGTGCTTTGGCCAGCAAAAGTGTCTTTATCAGGCCTAATTTCAAATATGATTAGAGCAAATGCTTATATGGTCTTAAACAGAGGCTGCTTTAGTCACAGAATGGGATGCCCCGGGCAGGAATCGAGCTGCCAGGGTACAGTAGTGCTTTGGCCAGCAAAAGTGTCTTTATCAGGCCTAATTTCAAATATGATTAGAGCAAATGCTTATATGGTCTTAAACAGAGGCTGCTTTAGTCACAGAATGGGATGCCCCGGGCAGGAATCGAGCTGCCAGGGTACAGTAGTGCTTTGGCCAGCAAAAGTGTCTTTATCAGGCCTAATTTCAAATATGATTAGAGCAAATGCTTATATGGTCTTAAACAGAGGCTGCTTTAGTCACAGAATGGGATGCCCCGGGCAGGAATCGAGCTGCCAGGGTACAGTAGTGCTTTGGCCAGCAAAAGTGTCTTTATCAGGCCTAATTTCAAATATGATTAGAGCAAATGGTTATATGGTCTTAAACAGAGGCTGCTTTAGTCACAGAATGGGATGCCCCGGGCAGGAATCGAGCTGCCAGGGTACAGTAGTGCTTTGGCCAGCAAAAGTGTCTTTATCAGGCCTAATTTCAAATATGATTAGAGCAAATGCTTATATGGTCTTAAACAGAGGCTGCTTTAGTCACAGAATGGGATGCCCCGGGCAGGAATCGAGCTGCCAGGGTACAGTAGTGCTTTGGCCAGCAAAAGTGTCTTTATCAGGCCTAATTTCAAATATGATTAGAGCAAATGCTTATATGGTCTTAAACAGAGGCTGCTTTAGTCACAGAATGGGATGCCCCGGGCAGGAATCGAGCTGCCAGGGTACAGTAGTGCTTTGGCCAGCAAAAGTGTCTTTATCAGGCCTAATTTCAAATATGATTAGAGCAAATGCTTATATGGTCTTAAACAGAGGCTGCTTTAGTCACAGAATGGGATGCCCCGGGCAGGAATCGAGCTGCCAGGGTACAGTAGTGCTTTGGCCAGCAAAAGTGTCTTTATCAGGCCTAATTTCAAATATGATTAGAGCAAATGGTTATATGGTCTTAAACAGAGGCTGCTTTAGTCACAGAATGGGATGCCCCGGGCAGGAATCGAGCTGCCAGGGTACAGTAGTGCTTTGGCCAGCAAAAGTGTCTTTATCAGGCCTAATTTCAAATATGATTAGAGCAAATGCTTATATGGTCTTAAACAGAGGCTGCTTTAGTCACAGAATGGGATGCCCCGGGCAGGAATCGAGCTGCCAGGGTACAGTAGTGCTTTGGCCAGCAAAAGTGTCTTTATCAGGCCTAATTTCAAATATGATTAGAGCAAATGCTTATATGGTCTTAAACAGAGGCTGCTTTAGTCACAGAATGGGATGCCCCGGGCAGGAATCGAGCTGCCAGGGTACAGTAGTGCTTTGGCCAGCAAAAGTGTCTTTATCAGGCCTAATTTCAAATATGATTAGAGCAAATGGTTATATGGTCTTAAACAGAGGCTGCTTTAGTCACAGAATGGGATGCCCCGGGCAGGAATCGAGCTGCCAGGGTACAGTAGTGCTTTGGCCAGCAAAAGTGTCTTTATCAGGCCTAATTTCAAATATGATTAGAGCAAATGCTTATATGGTCTTAAACAGAGGCTGCTTTAGTCACAGAATGGGATGCCCTGGGCAGGAATCGAGCTGCCAGGGTACAGTAGTGCTTTGGCCAGCAAAAGTGTCTTTATCAGGCCTAATTTCAAATATGATTAGAGCAAATGCTTATATGGTCTTAAACAGAGGCTGCTTTAGTCACAGAATGGGATGCCCCGGGCAGGAATCGAGCTGCCAGGGTACAGTAGTGCTTTGGCCAGCAAAAGTGTCTTTATCAGGCCTAATTTCAAATATGATTAGAGCAAATGGTTATATGGTCTTAAACAGAGGCTGCTTTAGTCACAGAATGGGATGCCCCGGGCAGGAATCGAGCTGCCAGGGTACAGTAGTGCTTTGGCCAGCAAAAGTGTCTTTATCAGGCCTAATTTCAAATATGATTAGAGCAAATGCTTATATGGTCTTAAACAGAGGCTGCTTTAGTCACAGAATGGGATGCCTCACAGCAGACTTAAGATCAGTTCAGTATATATGCACAGTTAGTTACTATAAGCAGCCTGAAAACGCTAACAAAGGCTGGATGAAAAAAAAAAAATCTCCCTGTCAGCCAGCTCCGTTTTTCCTACCTTTCCCTGGCTTTCTGTCTGTCTCCTGTCTGTCTCCTGCCTGTCTCCTGCCTGTCTCCAGCCTGTCCCTGTCTGTCCCTGTCTCCAGCCTGTCTCCAGCCTGTCTAACTGCCTCAGCTACACAGCGTTCTGTCTGTCTGTCACGAATGCAATAGAGAAATGAGGAAAAGCAAGATGGCCGCCGTTAAATACCGCTGTGTGACGTCACCGGGCTTGCTGGCTGCTGATAGGCTGCATGTGACTGCCCCAGCTTGCACTGGCGCGGGATACATGTCCAGACATGTCCCGCCCGCCATCTTAGAATGCCTGTAATGTAAATGAATGGATGTTAAAGGAAAACTTCGAGTGATCGAATCGCGGGGAAATTCGGATTCGATCCGAATCGAATTTTTCCTGAAATTCGGATCGAATCCGGGTTCGTCCGGATCGATTCGCTCATCCCTAAATGAAAGTCAATGGCACGTTTTACTACAGTGTAAAAAACAGTAAAAAGTTCTCTACTTTTTTCAGGAGTAAAAAAGTGCCATTGACTTTCATTATCTTCCTATCTGGTTATTCAGCAACAGTGACATTCTCAGGCCTTTAAATTGAATTGCACACATACATAGACCTGAGTGAGATGGAGAGAATGTTGAAAAAGGTCGTTAAAGTGGACCAAAACCCGGGATTTTCACTATCCTGGGTTCTGGTGCTTCCCTCTGGGGGACCTTATGCCCTATGCCATGGATGGACAATGCCAGGATAGCCTTCGGGGGTTCGCTCGCTCTTCCACAGCTCATGAGCAGGCTGCGGCTACATCCTCAACAAGGTGCGTTAAAATTGTATTTTGCTGCACAAAATTTGTCTTGATCAGGGGCCAGGGCCCTCAGACACAACTTTGCATGAGGCCCCAGAAATTAAATGCCCATCCCTGGGTAAGTTCATATATCTCTTAGGACCAAAATATCTCATTCTTTCTAATGTTATGAGTGAAGGTTTTTCCTCTCATATATAATTTTCTGTGGCTGAGAGGTTGTGGACGATTAAACTGCTAGGTAATTGTTACACCATTGTGTTGGGCTACATTTGGCGTGGGCCTAAACTGCTTTCTGTTTTAGAGTTGAAGAAGAAATGGCTAAATAAAGGTTGAAGAAGAAATGGCTAAATAAAGGTTGAAGAAGAAATGGCTAAATCAAGGTTTACAGGTTTTCGTCTAAAAAAAGTTGGATCTGTGATGCTGCATAATAATCAGCTCTCTGCTCTGACAGCAATGTGCTGAATCTGGAGGAGGAGGTAGAGGAAGAGGCGGAGAAGGGGCAGGAGGAGGGAGGGACCAGCAATCCTGTCCCGCTCTGCTGAGCTGATTTGGGGACGGGATGAAAAAGATAATGTCATTGGCTGAACCTGTAAACCCCGATATTTTGGCAATTTCTGCTTCAATTTAAAAACAGAAAACAGGACAGCGCCAATTATAGCCCAGATGGTGTAACGATTACCTTTGCCTGCTATAGCACTAAGAATAGCTGTGGCTTGTGGTGCTGAAGCTTTGTCGCGCCTACATGAGACACGGGTCATACAATAAGTCCGCTGTCTACCTTCTCCTCGACCTCCGAACACGAGTCATTCAGCTAAAAGCTCTCCACATTCTTAGGAGAAAACACTGACGCAAGCAACCGCCTTTCCCTGGGAGCAGACAGCTTGTGCCTCCTAAAAGTAGTAGCACTTCTATGTGAATCTTCAATTATTGATAGAAAGGCAGCACTCACAACACGCTGGACGGACTCGCTCTGCCTCCTTAGATTTGTGTGGAGAGTCTTGTTTTGTCAGACAGAAAAAAAAATAGAAAAGCGAGGCCCCTGATAAATGTTTCTATGTTGATATTTCTAGGCCTGGCTGCTCGGCACTCATAGGCGGAGAATCCTCCAGCCTGATAGAAATCACAACGGAACTTCAGGGTCATGGAAAGAAATGGTATCGATGAAGGCCGCATACCCGGTGGTGAATCTGCTCCCATTATTTACAAATGGAAGGTTTTAGGATATTGTTGCCTGCTCAAGCTGTCGACTTTGGGGGTTATTTAAGAAACGCTAATGCCAGGTAGTGCTACGTGTATGTAAAAACCATATATATGAAAGTCAATCTGGTGCGCGCCTCTAATAGTGTCATGTAGCGTCAGATATATCACTAGCGGCAGCTCAGTGTAAAGCGCCGGCGCTGTATGTTCAGCGTCGTGTAGTACCTGTCGCTCAGTATCGCTCTTCCATACATTTCAAAGGGGTTTCATTTGGTTGTGTATAAACAGCATTTTCCTAAAGTAATGTTCTAAATTTTTGTTCAAATCATTGGGGGCCTCTCCTGCCCGGCAACAAAACACTTTTATTGTGGTTTCTTTTTTAATTTTTTATGCAGAATTGTATGTGCAGGTCTGCTATTGCAGTGTCATTGTCACAGTGTTAAAACAATGTCATTTCATGTGTTTTCGCTCTGGTGCTGGTGATATGTGTTTAGAAACAGACTTTTATCACATACCTTCTGGAGCTTAATGCTAGAGCGCCCAGTTTTAGAGCGCCCACGCTGTGTGTGTGTAGTTTTTTTGCAAATATGGGCATCAGCGCAGAGTGCTGGACGCACTGTGTCGGTGCTACGTATCGCTCGCTGCAGTGTTGTCCTGTTAGATGTAGCGTTGTCTTCGGCGCTTTGACATCGGGACACCGCCTAGCACCCCCTACAGACATCACATTCATAAATGATGGACAGGATAGTACAGCGTCACTTGTCCAGCCCCTAAGCTAGGTCACAGCACCAGACACCCGCTTGCAGCGTCCACTTGCAGATGCTCTAAGTTCCAATACGTGGCGCTAGTCTTAAATTAGCCTCCACATGTACAACACAACTCACCTGGACACAACCCTGAACATCAAATAAGTAAAGCACAAAACACATTTCAATTGTTGGTATTTCAAAGAAATCACAAACAATTTGTTTAATTTGCACAAGAAGCATATATACAACAAGCATACACCCTGCAATGTTAAAAAAACAGCAACCCAGAAACATTCCCTAAGGTGCAGCAAGAATATATAAGTCTACCTAGCTCAAATATCCTATAAGTATGCAAGGTGTTAGCATACCTCCCATGTGTCCCTGATTTGGAGGGACTGTCCCTCTATTGAGTCCATGTCCCTCTGTCCCTCGTTGTTGTCCCTCTTAGAGGTGTAACATGCAGATCTGCAGCAATAATCAGGATGCCCCAGTGCCCATACACCTCCTTTTCCGGTCCACTGGCGCATGTGTGAACCGCGGCAGCATCCCCACTGTCCCTCTAGCAGGGCGCATGCCCGCACTAGGCTTCTGTGAATGTCGGCGCGGGCACGCTCCCTGTTAGACGTCAGCAGGAGATGCGGCCATCAGCACGCTCAGAGCCGATCGGCTTAGACGAGGGGACGTCAGGGGATCCGAGTGTTCTGATTGGACGAGTGGGCATGCATGCGCCGTAGGCCCGGGAAGAGGTTGTTTCGGTGACCTGGGGGGCTTCATACAGCGGGACACCTTGCCCCGGGGGCAAGGACTAAAACTCTATCCAATTTCTCTGCCTGTGGTCATGTGACTTCCGTATGTTAGGAGCCTGGGAAACCAGTAAAAAGTATAGGGCTCTGCATTTAACCCCTTGCACCCTCCTCCACACACACAGTCCGCATGTAACCCCTTGTACCCTCACCTCCCACACTCACGCTATAGGGCTCTGAATTTAGTCCCTAGTGCCTAGGGCAGCCTGGACACCAAATACGGCTCTGGCTGTGGTCCAGCATATGTGTGACAAGCTATTGCTGCGAGGCCCGAGGCAGTAAGTGATGTGGTACGCGGTAGTGTTCCGGGGCAAACCTTCAAGTGTCTGACTGGTCTGGTATATTATTTTACATGTGAAATCTAATCCCTTCTTGCTTTGAAAATGCCATGAGGCCTATGGAGTATTTATTTTGGTAATATTCATAACTACCGTATTTTTGTATTTTTCGCCCTTTAAGCGCACTAATGGGGGGAAAATGTCAGTGAGTTTTATTGGGCGAATCTAAACTTACATGAGCCTCGCATTGCGCCCACTGGAACGCCAGCCAATGAAGGAGCATGCCGGCCCGAGAATTAGAGGCGGTACCGGCAGCGGCAGGCAGGGAGAGGGCAGAGTAACTGAACCCCACCCACTGTCCCCTCTCTGGCCATTGTCGGTACTGCCGCTAATTCTCTGGCGCACACACTTGTTCCATGCAGCCAGTTCTATGGGCGTGGCCTGCGTCCCGGCTACATGGACCGGGTGTGTGTGCACGCTGGCCCGAGAATTAGCGTCGGTACCGGCAGTGGCGGGCATGAAGAGGGCAGGGTAACTGAACCCCGTCCATTGTCTGCGCTCTGGCCGCTGACGGTACCACCGTTAATTCTCGGGCCGGTGCACGCACACACAGTTCCATGCAGGCGTGACCTGCATCTGCGTCCCGGCTATATGGACCGGGTGTGTGTGCACGCCGGCCCGAGAATTAGCGGCGGGCAGGGAGAGGGCAGGGTAACTGAACCCCGTCCACTGTTCCTGCTCTGGCCGCTGCCAGCACCGCCGCTAATTCTCGGGCAGCATGGTAGTTATTGGTAGGTGCCCCTTATAGGGCAAAAAATGTGGTAATTACCCCCTTTGGGGTACTTGTTTGGAACTTCTTGTTGCTAGGGTGTACTTGGCGCGATCTGGTAGTAGGTGCTTGGAACAAACTTCCAGCAGAGGTAGAAAAATCGACAGTCATTGAATATAAAAATGACTGAGATAAGCCTCCATCTATCCTCAGATAAAGAGAACATACAGTATACACATAAGGGCAGACTAGATGGACCATATGGTCTCTGCCGTCACCCTCCATATTCAGGTTTGCCTGGAGCCCTGCTCCTTACCGGTGGAGCTGCGGCAGGGACACAGTCCGGCACATGATCGATAACGCTCTAATGACTGGCGACAGAAGAAATCGTCAGGCAAGAGGAAGCGGCAGCGGCGACTACTCACATATTGCGTGCACATATTTAATCGCCTCAGCCGGCAGATTATTCTCGCCATTTCATTTAAACACACATATTTTATAAACATAGTAAATCTCATTTGAGCCTTCCAATGAATCACTCCGCAGACAGAAAATAAAACATCAACGGCAAATTGAAAGGTTCCATTCCTGCGTGATTTATCCTCAGGAGGAGCGCCGGGAATTGCGTGCGAGCGGATATGATGTTCGTTGCGTTTAGCTAAGTGACACGTTTCTGCTCCCAATTTCTTATCGCGGCTCCTCGCTCATTGTTTTTTAGCCTCGTCTCCGACTGGCAGGTATTATTTTTTAATTTGACGGTGATTGGTTTACGTGTGTGTGAAGAGGATATGACTGTTTTTTAGGTATGAAGTAAAAGTCACAACGGAACAAGACCTGTGGATTTTGTTTAGAGAAATATTAACGAGACGAAAAAAAAAAAAAAGAAATAATGTTTTGGTTACGACCCCAACCTCTTCGGGTAATGTAGTCATGTTGTAATGAGAAAGAGATGCATATGGGCACATGTTCCATACCTACCAACTTTTCAGGATGGGACATTTGTTAAGGCCACGCCCTCTCATTGAGGGATGGATAGGTGATAACATTTAAAACAATATAAACACTTTAAATAGTCAAATGAATCATTTATTGATGCAGATCTGCATGTTTCACCTCAAAGAGAGACAAATGATAACAATGAGGGATAGGGGGACATGGACTCCAAAGAGGGATGGAAAGAGCCTAACTTTTTCTTTTGGTTATGCACCAGAGCAAAGTGACCGTTGTCACTTGAAAAATCATTCCCTGTTAAAGTTGAATAAAAATAATTCCACTCAGGGCTGGACTGAGTTTGGTGGAGGCCCCTGGGCACAAAATCTGGTGGAGACCCCAGATACAGTATTTTTTTTCTTTTAAAATAATAGTCCAGCCAGGTAACTGATTGGTGATTGTCTGGCACCCGCCCAAATACTGGAACGTCAGATCGAGTCCCTTGTGCCACCCTTGTGCGGCTGCTTGGGATCTCCTGCTTTGCCATTCTGGGTGGGGGGTAGTGTAGTCACCCAGCTGGTCCAGCAGAAAACAGTTCCCGGCATTGAGCTGCCAGCGGCTGTGGCTTTGGCTGCCCATTGGCGTCCCCACTGCTGCTGATAGCTTTGTTGCTGGCCCCGCGGCCTTCAAAAGTGAAAAAAAAACAGGACAGTCAAAATCCTGGGTTTTGGTCCTTGCCCCTGGGGCGCCCCAATCGGGGGTGCCCTGCTGTATGCGACCCCCCAGGTCGCCGAACAAATTCACCTTTTCCCGGTCCAACGATGCATGCGCCGCAGCTCGTACAATCAGCGCACTCGGATCGCCTCGAGCCACGTCCAGGAGCTTGCCTAATGCAAGCGGATTTAAGCGCACTGGGGGCTGCATCCCCTGCTACCCTCTAACAGGAAGTGTGCCAGCGCTGGCCATTCACAAATGCCTGGCACAGGCACGCACCTTGCTAAGGATAGTAGCGATGCGGCCGCTGCTCGTGCATGCGCCGTTGGTCGGGGAACGAAGGTGAGTTTTCGGGCGACCTGGGAAGTTTCACGCAGCAGGGCACCCCGAATCGGAGTGCCTTGGGGGAAGCGAGTATGCCTATCCTGGAGTCTCATAGACTCCAAGGTGGGTTTTGGCCCTCTTTAAGGAATGTTTATTGACTCAAAGCTGTAAACGGTCTAGCAGAGCAATTGCAAAGTTACTATTAAAAAAAAAAGGTAAAAACTTATATACGATCTGGGAAACGTAGTCTAAAAATATGTTAATACATTTACGCTGTTTTGCCATTTTACATACAAATGCAGCTGAGCAAAGTTTTCAGAAAAAACACTTTTAGAAAAAAAAAAAAACAAATTTGTCATTTTTTCACTGACAGTAAATAAAAGCTCCCCGACAAGGAGACTGAAAGAAGGAGCGAGGCAGAAGAGGATTAAAATTGCACCCGAGCGACCAAATAAGATGCAATTTGCAGGTAATTTGTTAGCAATCCTCTTTAACAACTGCCTATTACACTCCCCGCAACCAACAGAGGCGCGCCACTGCCGGGAGGCCGCTGCCAGACAGGTGCGTCTATCCCCATCATGCACAACAAACTCAAGATTAACCGAAGACAACCTGCGGCTCTGCCTCTGAACAACTACTGGTTTCAGCATGCCTTGTGGGGAACACAAAAATGGGAGATGGTATCAGTAGTATTTTGCAGCATGGTGGCTGCACACTAAGAGACTGATTTGAGACTAGTGCCATGTATTGCCATTTGAACGTCTATGTAGCAGTACTGAGTGGCCGCTAGTGGACGCTGCAAGCGGGTGTCTGGCGCTATAACCTAGCGTAGCGGCTGGACAAGTGACGCTGTAGTATCCTGTGCAACATTGATAAATGCTGAATCAATGCATATGTAGCACCCAGAGGGAAAGCTGCCCAGAGCAACGCCACATATAACAGGACAACGCTGCAGCCAACGATAGGTAGCGCCAGTTAATGGGCACTGAAGCCCATATTTAAAGTGGACCAACACCCAGCGTGATCGGCCCGGAAATCGATAAGATTCCCGGGCCGATCTGATCCCTCCCCATGGGGCATCCAAAATCGGGATGATCCGATGTGTGAAATCCCCCAGGACGCCCGCTGCGCTTACCTGATTGCCGGTCTAACGGCGTATGCGCGGGCCACGGCTGCATCTCGCGCTTCTCTCTAGCTGGGCGTGAGCCAGTGCCGGCCATTCACAAAGGCCTGTTAAAGTGGACCAACACCCAGGATTTTGACTATCCTGGGTCTTGGTCCACTTCGGTGGGGCACCCCCGATCGGGGTGCCCCGCTGTGTGAAACCCCCCCTAACCCCCCGAATAACTCACCTCTCCCCGCTCCCAGCGCCAACGTACAAGGAACGTCTAAGCGGCGGCCGCCGCCGCCGCCTCCCTCGCGTCACTTTCGGCGCGCGCGCGCCCCCGCCGGCCATTCGCAGACGGCCGGCGCGGGCGCGCGCACGCCTACAGGGGCGCGAGGGAGGCGGCGGCCGGCCGCCGCCGAAGATAAGGTGGGTGAGTTGGGGTGTTTGGGGGGGGTTTCACCCCGTGGGACATCCCGATCTCGGATGTCCCGCGGGGTGGGGGGTGATCGGCCCGGGAATCTTATAGATTCCCGGGCCGATCACCCGTTGGTGTTGGTCCACTTTAAAGGGAAGCGCGAGATGCGCCCGCCAGCGTGCTCGGAGCCGCTGCGGTAAGACGTCTCATTGACGTGCATACCACAGCGGCTCAGAGCGCGCTGACTGGACAAGTGGCCGCGCATGTGCCATAGGAGCGGGTTGAGTTTTTACTTGCGATCTGGGGGGTTTCACATAGGAGAAGTGGACCAAGACCCAGGATAGTCAAAATACTGCACGCTCTACCATCAACCGCCAGATGCTATATATTCTAAACACATATCGACCAGCACCGGAGCGAAAACACATGGAATGACATTGTTCTAACACTGTAACAATGACACTGCAAAGACCGAACTGCACATACAATTCTGCATAAATAAATACAAAAAATCAAAATATAACAATATAAGTGTTTGGTTGCTGGGCAGGAGAGGACACACTATAATTTGATCCTAAAATTGAGAAAAATAATTGATTAAAACGCTATTTATACACAAGCAAATAAAACACCATTGAAATGTATGGGAGAGCGACACTAAGCGACAGGTGCCACATGGAGCTGCGGAACACACAGCGTCTGCACTATACACTGAGCCACCGCTAGTGATATATGTGACGCTACATTAGAGGCGCTCACCAGATTGACTTTAATATATATGGTTTTCACATACTGCGCCCAGCGTTCACCTGATGCTACATGGTACTACGTGGCGTTAGCGTTTCTTAAAGTGGACCAAAACCCATGGCGACAAGCCTGGGAATTAGATTTCCTACCTTCTTACATTCCTTACCTTCTTTTTCCGGTCCAATGGCGCATGTGCAAGCCACTGTCCCTCTAGCAGGACACGTGCCCGCGTCAGGTATTTGTGAATGGCCGGTGCGGGCACACTTACACCTGTAAGAGGGAAGCGGGGGATGCGACCATCAGCTCGCTCGTAGCCGCTGGCCTTAGATGAAGGCTTAGACGACGAGACGTCAGTGGATTCGAACGCGCTGATTGGATGAGTGCCTGCACATGCGCTGTAGGACTGGGAAGAGGTGAGCTGGTTTCGGGCAATCTGGGGGGGTTCACACAGCGCGGCACCAAGGACTGGAGGGCGATCAGCAGCAGGAGATGACCCATTTGTGGCATTGGAGCTGAAAGGTGACATCATGTGACTCTCTTGCCCAAGGGCCCCCACAAACCTGGAGCCAGCCCTGCCTGCTGCACCCGGGGCAAGTTCCCCCCCCCCCCTTGCTCCCCCCTACACCCCTGGGTTGGGGAAATGAGTGTATGCAAGGGCAGGTTTTGGTCATTTTCAAGGAATCAAGGGCCACTGGGTTTTAGGATGGAGGTCCACTTTAGGATACCAAGGTCAAACAGGTATAGCTAACATGGACATTTAAAAGCTCATTTCAAAGACCAATCTCTCACACTGCTAGAAAAAAAAAAAAACTCTGAGCAATCAGGGCCAGCATTTTGCCCGCTCAATGCGTTTGGCAGAGAAGCTAAATTCCATCTTAAGTCACGTCAGCGCAGGAGGAGATTTAACGTTAAGGGCGTACTTACATTTTAGGTGAGAGATTAAAACATAAATAAGTCACCTCCTGAGCTAAGATTGTAAACCGGCGCTGGAAAGGCTTGGTGGGGTTCCTGGCTCTGATAAATATTTCACAGAAGCCTTGTAAACAAGCCACAAATAGAAAAATAGAAATTACCCAAAGCAAGGGGAAAGCGGCTCAGAAAAGAGCGCGGATGAGTGTATGTAGGGACTCGCTTTGTTGCCTGTTTTAAGGCGAACAGCAATATCGCCGCTGACCGAGCATTTGTTGGGCACTGACCATCCTCATGCGGTCTGCAATAAAGGGATAGCCCAGTGTAAATAACTCTTGTGCTTCATGGGAGCAGCCATGATGGGATTACTGCATGATTTGGCAAGCCATTGACTTCTATTAAAAAGAGAAGGGAGGGGGGAGTTCTTTGTTTTATACATCTCAATAGAAGTTTCAGGCATTTAGACAGGACTGTTCCTTAAAGTGGAACAACTCTCACCATTGGGTGGCCTGGAATTTAAAATCCAGATGAGTGCCGCCGCTGAGTTCCCTACAGTCCAGATAAGATCTGGCGCTCACCCTGCACTGTGTAGCCTTTATCCCATAGATGTCAATGGACTGGGTTGGTTGTAATTATTTTGGGCACTTTTTTATTTTTTTGGTCTAGTGCAGGGGTACTCAACCACTTCTTGTAAAGGTCCATTTACAGGCATCTGGTGAGAGGCGAAGGTCCGGACGGGGTGCTGTCGGGGGGGTGGATAGTTAGAAATCAGCGCACTGGGGGCGGGTTGGGGGTGGATTATACCTTGCAATGCCACTTCCTGCACATGCAGTACTTCATATTGCAATGTTAAGTGTCAGGGAGTCATGAGACACTGTCAGGGAGACAAACTACATCGCCAATCCTGTCAGGGCAGGGGTCCAGAAATATGGCACAGAGGTCCGCATTCTGACCCCGGTCCGCCAATTGAGTACCGTTGGTCTAGTGCATGTGTCACTGTATCCCTGGGCTGTTTGGAAACGTTTTTGTATGCATTGCTTGAACTTTCGGGTTGCGCTGCAAACTTGACATTTGACCCATGTAAAACCTGTGTCACATCTTTCATGAGCTCCCAATGCAATTCCTGGTGTTTTTTTTTTATTTTTATTGTGCTGCTATTTCCGCAAAACAAAAAAAACAAAAAAAAAAAACGGGGATTGCAGCTGTAATCTGCACTGTATGCCTGCAATTCCCTTTTGATAGCACCCGTACAGGCGCTGTTTTTTTTTCTTAAATTCTTTGGCTTAACTGCACTCCCAGTTGGCTCTAGGGGGTTGGTAGTGCATAGGTTTATACCAGCCCTGCAATAGCACCCAGATGTCGCCCAGGAGCCAAGGAACTGAGATGCTTGAGTGCCGCTCGCACATTTTCATAATAAATAAGGCTGTATGTGTACTACCAACACTCCTCAGATACAGTCCTTATGCATGGATAGGCGGGGCTACCTGCTCCCGAATACGCCGCTGTTCTTATCCTTGCTGTTATGGATTTGATAATGTGAGTTCTCCTTGATGGATTTTAATGCAGCTGGACTTTTCCTTTCTACAGTCCATAGAGGGCAGGGGGATTGGGCGGATTATAAAAGGGTGATGGGAGCTGTATATTTTTTTTTTTCTTTAATACAAAAAAAAGCTGACCATTTTGTGAAATTACAAATTAAGGGCCTTATTTATGATGTGCGCCTTTTACCATAATTTCTGTGGCTAAAGCGGCAGCTTCAAAGCGCCGGTATTCCCATTTCATCTAGCGCTGTGCTATGTACTACATTTGTCCTGAGGAAGTGACGCTGGTTACGTCACGCAACGCGTAGACGCTGGGGCAGTGAGCTGGTAGTCGTATTCTCATGTAAGTCATTTTTCTTTATGATTGGGGGCGTAATTTCTTCACCTATCCCGGCTTGTTCTCACTAGGTTTAGTTTAAGTTTAGGTAGACCTTAGGGTCCAGGGTTATGTGGGTATGCACTTGCACTTTTAGTAGTTTTGGATAAAATCATATTGGTTCAATGTAAATATTATTGATATGCACTATAGCACTTTATTTTGGATGAGCCAGGCAGTGCAATTTAGGCAAAATTCACTTTATCTATTATAGTGTATTAGCTTCCAGTCCCCTGCCCCGGATATTAGTTTCTTTCCCTTCCCTCATTGACAGTGTTTTGTCTTTAGTGTTTTTTAATCTGTCTTTAGTGTATGTAGATCATGTGACATTATTATCAATAAATATATATTTTTCATCTTATCAGTAGTGGTGCCATATATGTTAGTGGGTGGGTTGGAAGGAGTGGGACCTTCCTTGTTTGTTTGTTCTATGTACTACATTGCCGCTAGCCGTCTCTGCGCTGATTGTTGCATTTAGGTATTGGCTGGCCTATGTCAGCGCCAGCCCGCCAGCCGATTATCCCAGCACCAATGAGTGCCATTTTGGGCCGCATTTTTTTTTTTGGAGCTCCCCAATATATTTATTGCGCTGAATTACTCCGGAGCTGATCGGCGTTTCATCATTACAGTTACAAGGTGTCGCTGCTGGGGACAAATGGGACAAACTTTACAGTGCGTTTAGGCTGTGTTTTAGTTGGTGTCCAAATTACATATCAATGAATTAAAAAGCCAATTAAAATCAAATCAGGTCCTGTGTTTCAATTATTGACAAGTCCCAATGCAATAAATGTGTGCAATATTAATTATAAGCATAAAAAAACTACAATCCAGTTCGGCCCATTGTGCTCTATGGGATCTTGAGCTACAGCGGCAGGTTTCATCTGGCGTTGCTCCAATCAGAGCACTCGGCGCTGCATTATTTTCGGCGATAGTGTTAAATAAGACGCCAGCCGGAAGCCACATCGACGCTGCTGTTTTTTTCTTTCTTAAATCCCTCAGTGCCGCTGGGGCCAATAAAGCGGATCTGTGTGGCCCTGACGCTTCTTAAATAAGGCTCTAAGTGTTCCGCCCTCCATTCCTAAGATTGTCTTTACAATCGCGGGCTGCACAGAGAGGAGTCAGACCCAAGAGGTTAGATTATCTCTGGTGATTAGCAGTTATTAACATATGACCTGAATTCATAATGGCACAGAAGTGCTTCATTAACATATTATTAGAAGTCAGAAGAAGTATTTCCATTTAATTAGGAAAAGTAACAAGGTAAACATCCGAGACAGATTAAGTCCCCCCTTCTCCCCTCCAACACTTAAAAGGAACCTGGCAGAAGAGAAACTTGGGGTGCGCCCATGCTGGGAAACTTGAGGACCTGGGTGATTAGCTGCTCCTCCAGCTGAAAGAGTGACCCTGACCCTGAAGCCTTCCGCAGATTTCTGCATCGCTAGCCACAGGCTTGTTCTAGGTCACGAGCTTCAACAATTGAAGGTGAACAAAATGGCTTAGCTGATCGCTAATATTTTTAGAAGGAAGCCAGCAATGAAACAGACATGAAAAAAGTAATGTGGGACAAGGCTTAAAGGAAAACGGTGTCCAGGTGGCCTTGGGCTTGGCCGGCATGTCATACCAATATCTCTATAAAGGGGGCACCAGGAGACACCATTCAGGCTCCCCTTTTAAAGAGAAAGCTCCCAGCAGACAGGCAGGTCTTTCTCATTTCCACACCTGCACCTTTGAGGCTGATTTATTAATAGCGCCAGGTAGCGACAGTTGAGCGACTGTAGCGGTATTTTTTTACAGCGCCCGCTAGTAGTCGCTGTGCTTGGCCGTTGTTCGGTTGTTGATAGCGACTCAGTCGGTGTGCAGTAATGTTGAATACAAGGTGATGAGTCGCTATTTGACAGGTTCCGCACTGTATGGGAGCGCATGATAGCGAATGGCCATAGCGACCGGCTCCCACCATATTCATTAACAAATCACGCTCCAAAAATTCTTGCGCTGTGAAATGCTTGTTTAAACCCCAGAGCGCTGGCGGCGATGGGTTAAAAGTAGTTTTTTAACCCCCAAACAACCATATTTTGGGAAACCAAAAAAAACACGATTATAAAAACATTTTGTAATATGAATACATTAATATCAGACCTGTAATATCAATCCTGCACAAATTTTTTTTTTTCTTACCTTAAAAAAATTATCTAACATGGCAGAAGTGGTAACAGAAATTTTCACATTAAAAACCAAAAAAAAAAATATTAACAATTAATTATTAATATTTAAAGATTGTTCCATTGAAATGCATTGGAGAGCGCCAGGTAGCCAGAGGTCATACCTGTCGCTGTTCAAGGTCGCTCGCTGGCGCTGTGGGGTGAGGCTGGAATAATGATGAATGAGTCGCTATCTGGCGCTATCTCAGTCGCTAAGCAGGATCGGCTTGATAAATGTGTGATTGTGGTGGGGAGCCGGCGCTTGCGTGGCGGTGACCGTCATTACCGTTCGCTCACCAGTCGCTACCTGGCGCTATCCCTTGTTAAATAAGGGCCTTTGTCTCTCTTTTTCTGCATTGCATCTCTATTCTGTTTCCCATTCTCTCTTTCTTTTTCTTTCCACCTTCCATCCATCTCTCTTTTCTGCATTCCATCCCTTTCTTTCTTCAGTTTCCTTTACTTCTCAATGTCTTCCCAATGTTTTTTTTTTTCGTTTAACCTTCTCCCATGTCTCTCTTTTCCTTAAAATGTATTTTCTCTTTTTCTTCATTACTTAAGTAATTTTCTCTGGTTCTGTCCATCTCTTGTTTTACTTTGTTTCCTCAATCTCTTTTTTTCTCATATTCCCCCTTGTCTCTTTTCTTCTGTCCCCTCCATCTTTCTTTTACTCTTGTTCCCACCATCCCTACTTTTCCCTTTTCCCCTTCAGCGCTCCATTTCTCTTGTTCACAATCCCTCTTTTTCTTTTGTCACCTCCAGGGCCGGATTAAGTGTGGTGGAGGCCCCTGGGCACAAAATCTGGTGGAGAGCCCAGATTAAACAGTATTTTTTTTTATTTTAAAATTATAGTTCAGCCAAGTAACTGATTGGTGGTTGTCTGGCACCTGGCCACTTATGGAACCTCGGATTGAGTCCCTTGTGCGGGTACGTGCTGCTTGGGAACTCCGGCTTTGCCATTCTGGGTGGGGGGTAGTGTAGTCACCCAACTGGTCCAGCAGAAAACAGTTGCCTGCATTGAGCTGCCAGCGGCTGTGCTTGGTGGATTATGTGCAGTGACAGCTCTGCACCCATCACTGTAGCGTTTCTGGTGGCGGCTTTGCTGCTCTAGACTCTCCGTCCTGCCCTGTGGTGGCTTTGGCTGCAGGTCTGTCAGACCAAAGACTGAAAAGGCTTCTGTACCAGACCATAACCCAAAGGTTGGTGGAGGCCCCCTTTACAGGGCAAGTGGTGCCCTCTCATAATCCGGCCCTGGTTCCCTCCATCTCTCCTTTTGTCTGCCTCCCTTTATCTCGCTTTCACTTGTTTCCCCATCTCTCTTTTTTGTTTTTTGTTTGTTCCTTCCACCTTTCTTTTTCTCTTATTTCCATCCTCTTTCATCCTCTCTCGTTTTTCCCTCCATTTTCTCCTTTCTATGTTCCCTCTATCTTTCTCCTTTCCCTTCTTCCCTCTATCTCACTCTATTTTCATGTCCATTTCCCGCACCCCTCTAGCTCTTTCTCTTTGTCAGGATGTGAATCTCTGCATGTGTGTGTTTGGTGGGGCACCATCTTAGTCTTGCACAGGGTAATATTTACCCTAATGCCGGTCCTGGGCTCAGAGTTTTGGTTACAGGCTTCTGTGCATGTGGCATTAGTGATATCCCTATAATAAGTAATGGGATGCTAACGCTTGTATGGTCACTTTTGTGTATGGTTCCTGCCATTGAAAAGTGGTCCCTAGCATGAAAAAATAGAACTGCACTGGAATGGAAATTTGGGAATGATTTATCCATCATAGAATGTAGAATCCATGTGTCTGGGAAGCATCTTATTTATCCTGGGCATGTAGTTAGGTGCAAAAAGCAACTGGACTTGCAGGCTGAGACAGGCTGTCCATAAGGTGATCTTGGAGCAGGGCCGGCGTCAGCACCCAGCAAAGAGCAAAGCGGGGGGGCCCATTGACAGGGCCGGCCTTTGGGGTGTGCGGCAGCGCTTGACCAGCGGCGGACGGGGAGGGTACCCCAAATCTCTCCTTCCAGGGAGATTCCAGGGGAGGAAGTGAAGGGTTTTGTTCTTTTTTGCCCAGCCCAGCTGATTTCCTATCCCTAGAGCACCTTAATCTGTGATACCCTACTGTGTGAAACCCCCTGGGATTGCTGGCATACCCACCATGCAAGCTATTCCACCCCTGACTTTTGGTCCGCTTTACAGGGGCATCTCAATTTAGGCAAGAATCCCCCTGGTTTGGTTGTTAATTTAAACTGGGGGATGGTCACACTCAGGGGCATCCAAAATCAGGAGAATCTAGATTTGTTTAGACTTCGAAGTCAGGTTTGAAGGGGTTTGGCGCTTCAAAGTAGATCAAAAATAGAGTTTTGGTCCAAATAGAATGATCCTTTGAGGGCATCCAGATTTTGGATGCCCCTCGGTGATGTGACACGACTCTTCAACACAAAGGCGCCCACTTAGACCATGCCGCCCAAGGGCCCACATAAACCTGGGGTCGGCCCTGTCTAGGAGAATTCCTGTAACTGATCGGAGGCCAGTTTTCCAGGGACTTTCGCTTTAAAGCGGACCTCCAGTCCAAAAAAAGTAAATTGCTTTCCCTCTTCTGATCAGTGGATTAAGCAGTTTGAGAGGGCATAACCTCATGCAGATGTCGTAGAATGACAAAGATGTCAGATAGCATGCTGGGAATTATGGGAACCAAAAAAATAATACAACACTGGGCATTCCACTGGTGCTTGTCTATATTTACCCCTCTCTTGCTACACAACCTAAGATAAATAGTCATTACAGAAAAACTTTACATTTTTTCTGCAAAAAATGCTGCCTGCAAACACCAGAGAATATCGGACAGCATTCAATAGGCCTGCCTGCAAAATGCCCCTCATATATCAAAATATAGAGCAGCTAGCAGCCTCTGATTATTCCTCCTATAAAATAACACTCTACTGAGACTATTTATCACCTAATCATTTATTACGATCACTATGAAACACGCTATAAACTGACAATTCATCAAATGCACATGTAAAATTTGCTGAGCAAAATACACACAAGCGCGCTGAAATTGGATTTTTCATTAGTGGGATATTACAAAGAGTTTCAAGCCATGAATCTATAACTAGAGGAGCTGTGCTAAGGCAGAAACACGGGCTGCATGGCTGAGCGAAGGGGACATTCTCCTCTCCTCTGACATCAGGGTCCCAGCCATCTAATGCTGAACTGAAGGCCTATATAAATAAAGAAAAGGCCTTCAGTCTTTAAAGTGGCCCAAAACCCTGCTCCATAGGCCCAGGAATCTCGATTCCCCCCCTCTGGGGCATCCAAAATCGGGATGCCCCACTGTGTGAAACCCCCCAGGTTGCCCCATTCACTTACCTCGTTTCCCAGTCCGACGGCGCGTCTAAGAGCAACGCCCGCATCACGGTATCCCTCTAGCAGGGCGCATGCCCGCACCAGGCATTTGTGAATGCCCAACGCGGGCACGCTCCCTGTTAGAGGGAAGCAGAGGATGCGGTCGTCAGAGCCGCTGCTCTTATACCTGCTGTGGGACCGGGAAGAGGTACAAAAGGTAAGTACTTTTTTTTTCATTTGCCCACTGAATCACTTTAAAGTGGACCAAAACCCAGGATTTTGACTATCCTGGTTTTTGGTCCTGGGTTTTGGTCCACGATTGGGGGTGCCCCACTGTGTGAAACTCCCCAGGTCACCGAAACAAACTCACCTCTTCTCAGTCCTACAGCACATGCGCAGCCACCCGCCGAATCACTGCGCTCTGATCCGCCAACGTCCCATTTTCTAGGCCTTTGTCTAGGGTGAGCAGCTCCAAGGGCGTTGATGGCCGCATCCCCAGCTACACTCTGGTCAGTGCCCTGCTAAAGGGATAGCAGGGATGTGGCCCCGGCTCGCACATGCGCCTTTGGACTGGGGAGCAAGGTAAGTGAACTGGGCCACCTGGGGGGTTTCACTCAGCCAGGCATCATGATTTTGGATGCCCTGGGGGGGAGGGAATTGATCGACCCAGGAAACGTAGAACTTAGAAATAGATTCCCGGGCCAATTGTCGTGGGTTTTGGTCTACTTTAAAGCAGCCTGGACAACCTAAGTAGGACCATGTAAAATGTTGGCCACCCTGACAGCTGATTTCATTTGCCTGTATTGCATGGTGATTGCCCAGGTAAGTTGCACCATGTATGGGCAGCATAGATGCTGAAATAGAGGTTTGGTCTCTGAAGAAGCAAGACAGGGACAAAGTGCTACTGGCATAGAGAGGCCCAGAAATAATGTGTTTCTCCAAGTCAACAGTTTCTTCACTGCTTTAAAGTGGACCAATCACTGCCACGGCCATCCCTGGGGTCTAGAAGTCCAGGGGCGGCTGACTAGGTGCCCCTGGGGCATCTTGACTCAGAATGCCCCAATGTGTGTTCCCCCCAGATCAACCGCAATCCCCTTTCCTTTGGTCCCTAACTGTGATCGCGGGACGCGGACGTATTCCTTCAGGTGTGCACGCTCTCACGCCCAGCCATTAAGATAGTTTGGGTGCAGAGTGCGCGCACCCACCCCATTCCTTATGCCAAGAGTCCAAAACAACGGCTTAAAAGCCATAAATCACTGGACGAGTGTGCCGTGGGAATAGGGGAAAGGTGAGTGCAGTGGGCAGTCTGGGGGATGCCCCCAGGACAAGAAGCAGTCACTAGGATTGTGAAAATCCTGGTGATTTGTCCATTTTCAAGTAATGAACTGCAGTCCAATCATTTCAGCTAGGCATGGATCAATTTGCATAAACCTACTATGGGGCAATTACTAACCAGTGCTCACCAGCATAAACGGTTGCAATGGGTCCAGATATAAATGAATCCTAATTTGAGACAGACACAAGCAGTGAATATACACATGTCCGGAGTGGTGGGCTGCCCTAGCAATGGTGCCTGGAGAGCAGTTGTGGGGTTAGGTGCCTTGCTGAAGATCACTTCAGTCATGTCCCAGCTTGGAGTCGATCCTGCCACCCTTCCGGTCACAAGGACGCTTTCTAACCACTAGGCCCCCAGCTTTTGATGTCAGTCAATGTGACTTGTTACTGCTGTAAATTCAACAAATATCCATTTTCAGTATTTTAATTTGTGAAAATAATCCTGTTATCATTGGAAGGTTTGTTCAATAAAATGTGATTTATATGCTAAATACCGATGACTTGAGAATTATACTAACTGCATTTAGGAAAATAAGAGAAAAATATAATTTGCAGAATTTGGAACACAGTGTACTGTGTATGCTAGAAGCAGTGCTAGCTGGGGAGCTGTCAAATAAGGGCTCTTCTGTCTGTCAGGTCCTGGGATTTAATCCCAGAAGCCCACAGACTCTAGGGAAGACAGAGATATAAAGATACAACATCTGAGACTCTGACCACCAGTAGTAGTGGTTCATGCTTCATTGAATTAAGACAACTGGGAAACGCTGTAGAAGGACCCGAGATTTTCCATCACCATTCGGACTGCGTTCAAAAGTCTTGTTGCCTAGCTGTGTGGGCCTCTTGCATATGGTGATTATGCATAACTTGATCACTCACCAAGAAGCATAGACCGTTTGAATGTGGCTTTGGGTCTGATGTATCTTACTCAATGCGGGCCTGATGTCTCCTACTCAATGGGGGCCTGATGTTTCCTACTCAGTGCGGGCCTGATGTATCCTACTCAATGCGGGCCTGATGTTTCCTACTCAATGCGGGCCTGATGTATCCTACTCAATGTGGATCTAATGTATCCTACTAAATGTGTGCCTGACGTATCCTACTCAATGCAGGCATGATGTATCCTACTAAATGTGGGTCTGATGTATCTTACTCAATGCAGGACTGATTTATCCTACTCAATTCGGGTCTGATGTATCCTACTAAATGTGGATCTGATGTACCCTACTCAATGTAGGTCTGATGTATCCTACTCAGTGCGGGCCTGATGTATCCTACTCAATGCGGGCCTGATGTATCCTACTCAATGCGGGCCTGATGTATCCTACTCAATGCGGGCCTGATGTATCCTACTCAATGCGGGCCTGATGTCTCCTACTCAATGCGGGCCTGATGTATCCTACTCAATGTGGATCTAACGTATCCTACTAAATGTGGGCCTGACGTATCCTACTCAATGCAGGCGTGATGTATCCTACTAAATGTGGGTCCGATGTATCTTACTCAATGCAGGACTGATTTATCCTACTCAATTCGGGTCTGATGTATCCTACTAAATGTGGATCTGATGTACACTACTCAATGTAGGTCTGATGTATCCTACTCAGTGTGGGTCTGATGTGTCCTGCTCAATATGGGTCTAATGTATCAGACACAATGTGGGTCTAATGTACCCTACTCAGTGTAGGTCAGATGTATCCTACTCAATGTGTGTCTGAGGTATCCTAATCAATTTGAATCGTATGTATCCTAATCAAAGTGGGTCTGATGTATTCTACTCAATGTGGATCTGATATCTCCTAGTCAATGCGGGTTTGATGTGTCCTACTCAATATGTGTTTGATGTGTTCTATTCAATGCGGGTCTGATGTATCCTACTCAATGTGGGTCTGATGTATCCTACTCAATGTGGGTCTGATGTATCCTACTCAATGTGGGTCTGATGTATCCTACTCAATGTGAGTCTGGGGTATCCTACTAAATGTGGATGTAATGTATCTTACTCAATATGGGTGTGAAGTATCCTACTCAATGTGGATGTGATGTATTCTACTCAATGTGGGTCTAATGTGTCCTACACAATGTGAGTCTGATGTAGCCTATTGAATGTTTCAGCTTTTGATGACAAACAAACATGTTTTATACTAACAAGGGACAAAAATGTTAAAATAACAATAATGCAACTGATAAAAAGTACGAGGCAAGAGAAAACATTCATGCAATATTTTAAATATATTTAACTACGACTATATGAAAATCAGCATGCAGTAACAAACACATCTAAAACTTTTCATTGCTTTCTTCCTCCTGGGAGATAACCCCCTGCCTTTGTTGCTTAGGCTGCTCCCGGGTTTTATGATACAGGTTACATCAGAAGTCCCCCAGCTATAGCGGTGGTCACATGACGGCATCTGGCATAAACAAAACGGTAACTGTAATTACATTGCCCGGTAATGAGCGGATCCGTCAATATGCGGGATGGGTAGTTTATGTCCCCGCTATAATGAAATCCAAAGCTTGCACTCCATAAAGGAAATGTAGGTTTGCATGAGATACATGAGCAGTAAATTATGTATTGATTTTCAGTACGAATGTAACATTAAGAGAACGATTATCCGGGGAGCCGCGCGCTCTATTAATACACGGCGGGATCTAATACTCTCCGTATTCTAATCAGACGATAAAATAGATCAGCAAACAGGTCACAACTCAGCTTGACCTTAAAATATGCGCCTTAAATGAGAGGAAAGCAAGGCGACGAGGAAGGCATAAATAGGCAGCGCGGCTAGTAATGAAATATTTACTTTGAATGGTACAGCTTGCTGCCCTTTGTACAAGATATCACTTCATTATTGCAGCTGCACACAGTGAAATTAATCAAAATGTTGTCTAACTCGGAATGAATCGCGCAGAGAGACGGAGCATCTGACAAACAGATGAAATGCTTTAACCTCCGCGTGGATGGAAGGGAATTATCAGCTGCAGCAGTGGAGCTGAGAGCCTGACTGAGCACAATATTCTGGCGGCGCGCTAAAAGAAAAATGGCTGCAGCTTGGGCATAGTCACAGCTGCTAAAGAAGAGTTCCAGGCAGCGGCATTGCATTCAGTCTCATATAATATGACAGATTGCTATTGGTACCATATAGAGAAAGAGCTTTATGTAGAGGATCAGTCTTGGTGCAAGGAGACTCCATGTTGCTTTTAAAAATCCAGGCCACTCTTTAATCTGTTAACCCATTATTTACTGTTTTTGCTTTAAAGTGATCCTATACCCATACAGCATGTTAAAGTGAACCAAAAGATGAGAATGCTTGGACTGGGGGAAAACGTGTGCAGATGGGTGAGAAACTGACTTAATAATCGGAAGCAGAGAGTGGTTATCATTGGTACACACTCAGCTTGGGTCAACGTTACTAGCAGAGCACCACAAGGGTCAGTTCTGGGACCAATTCTCTTCAATATATATATATTAATTACATTGGGTATGGATACAGTAAACAGTAAAGTCAGTAAACAGTAAAGACAGTAAAGTCTCAATCTTTGCAGATGATAGTAAGCTGTGTAAAGTAATTAAAACAAAAAAGGACAGCAGGCAGCTACAAACAGATTTAGATACATTGGAAGCATGGGCAGTTAAATGTCAAATTAAGTTTAACACAGATAAATGTAAGGTTATGCACATGGGAAGGAGAAATCTGTGTCATGATTACAAACTAAATAAAGAAACACTTGGTAAAACAACAATGGAAAAGGACCTAGGGGTTTTAGTTAACAGTAAGCTTAACTGTAGTAATTAATGGCAGGCAGCAGCTGCCAAAGCAAATAGGATCATGGGGTGCATGAAGAGGGGCATGGGTGCTCATGACCAGAGCATAATTTTACCCCTGTACAAGTCACTGGTTAGACCCCATATGGAATACTGTGTACAGTTCTGGGCTATGTAAGGTGCAGTCACCCATACTTTCTCTGTAGAATATGCGGCATCATCTCTTTGGCCCTTATTTAAGAAGGGATAGCATCAGGTAGTGGCTGGTTAATGAGAGATAGCGACAGGTAGCGACTGGTGAACGCCGGACACGGCACGCAATTACACATTTATCAAGCAGAATCTGTTTAGTGACTGGGATAGCGCCATGTAGTGTCTGATTCATCATGTTCACAGCCTCAGCGAAAAGCGCCAGCGTTCAGCCTTGCACAGCGCCAGGTATGACCTCTCGCTACCTGTCGCTCTCCCATACATTTCAATGGATGATCCTTTTCTTCTCTTTAAACTGTTTTTTTTTTTTTAAATCACAAATAATTCTGTGACCTCTTCTGGCATTGAAAAAGCAATTTTTTAAATATTTCCTCAGAAATGACATTACAGGTCTGGCATTAAAGTGTTCATGTTACAATGTTGTTACAATGTAATTCCATATGTTTTCGCTTTGTTACTAGTGGATAGATGCTTGAAAACAGACTTTAAACACACCGCCTCCTGCGCTCTGGGCTTCAAACAACTATTTTTCAGCGCCAGAGATTTGTGAAGCAGTTTTTTTGCTGAATATGGTGTGAGTCGGTCGCTATGAGCAGTCGCTACCATGCGCTCTCATACAGCGCTGTACTGGTCAAATAGCGACTCATCACAATGTATTCAACATTACTGAACAGCGACTGAGTCACTATGAAGTAGCGACTCACGGCCGAGCACTGCGACTACTAGCGGGCGCTCTGAAAATGCCTGCTACAGGCGCTCATCTGTCGCTACCTGCCGCTGATGATGAATCAGCCTCCCCGTTACACTTGTTTGTTAGCAGCCATATATTGTAAACGAGTTTTGGTGTTTTACATTAAAAGGGGCGAAACCTTACAAAAAGTTGCCATCACTGACCATAGCAAAGACGACCAAAGAATGAGGATGGCAAGGCTTTGATTAGAGAAGTTCTGCTTATTTCTAGGATGTCGCACATGAAAGCCCTATCTGCATTTGTCACCTTAACTTTTGCCAACCTGTTTTTAATCATCAACTATCACCTCCTGTTTTAGTCAGTCTGACACTTTCAATCCTGAAATATCCTGTACAATCTGTCAGCTCCTAAAGCTGAGAACAGAATGAGGAAGCCACCCCAAACCCAAAACTTTTTAAACACAGAAACACTTGGTACATTTTTATGAATTTTCAGGTACTTTTCTAAAACATCTGTGCAGGAACACTTACTAGGTGTTACCGGTATTCAAGGAGCATTTTGCCAGATTACTGAATACTCATGACTGAGTCACAGTTAGTAGTGAGCTGAACAGTCTGGGTGTATGTTCCAGAATCAAACCGACACCAGAAACCTGAGATGCCACCTGGATGGGGATTTTTAAAAAGGAACAATGGAGGCTCAGAGTTTTAAAGACTTCATGGCCACCCGAGTCCCATTCCTTGGGGCACCCCAACTCCCTGGATTCCCTGTTTCACTTACCTGCACCCAGAGCCCTTGCCATGTGTAGGGGCCTAGTTATAAATAGGAACATGGCAGTCAGCTAATAAGCAACCCCTATACAGAGAGTTAATAAAACATTAAACACCTTTGTGGTTTCCAACCATGAAAGTGCATGGACAGTGTAGTACTCTTAATAAGACTCAAGATGGCAGTAGTGAGATAATAGACAACCATTGTGCCATAGACTTGAATGGAGATTGTTATAGAAGGATAGATATGAAGGGTTATTAGTCATAACAGGATTCTGGGTAGAAACATAGTAGTAACCAGGAGGGCAGTGATTGGTTAGAAGGTTAAAAGAGCAGCCTATCAGATGTCGGCCTTGAGGAATGTTCTGGAAGGTAGTTAGAAGTGATATAGGAAAGCCCCAGTGATAAAACCACTCGTTCTACTCAACTGAATTGTAAAGGAGCAGGAGCAGATACAGACTCTAAGGGTAGAGATCCAGCAAGGGGTGAGAATCCTCCTTGGGGAGTAATGGCTTTTTGAACCTGTGATTATGGACAGAATCGAGAGAGAAGTAACTGAACGGATGTATGAACATGTGCCATGTTTGCCGTTTGCCCGTGGACTAGGAATAAAGAGGAACTCTGCTTTCATTCCCTGGACAAATTTTTTATCTCTCCAAGCGGCACAGTGAGTACCAACCTCCCCTGTAACCGCACCCCAGCACCCCACCTACACAGACACACGCGGAGCACCCTGGGCCCAGAAGAACCTGCTCCCTGCCGTCCTCACCGAACACCCGGTGCGTGAGGGCTACACATGTCTCTGTGCTGCAGCCCCACCCTGCTCACCTCTAGCTTTTCTGAATGGGCTCGGGACCGAGCAGGATGTGGCCGGCAGCTAGCAGAGGCGAAGGGAGCTGAGCGAAATCGAGCACACTGATTGGTCTCAATCAGCACGCTTGGATTTAGCCGCGCCATGCTAAATAGGGCATTATCCGAAATGAGAGAAACAATACCTGGGAGAGGGAATTTCACGAATGTTGTTTCTTTTTAACACTCCTTTGCTTCTGTACTTCAGTCCTTGTGTGTTCCCTCTGTGCATCTCTGTGTGAAGTACAGCAGCAAGGAGGCCTTGTGGATTCATTAATATAGCAATGCAAGCAATGAATTCTAAACATTAAAAGAAGTGGGCTCAGAAAGTCATCTCTTGTCAGGATGCGGCTGGGTAATGCCAGGAAGTGGCTGCAGCAACTCTTGACCATCTACAGATGGCACTGTTCCACTTGGACCGTTGCGCTGTGTCTATTTAGCCTCACCAGCAGGAGGCATAAAGGTACTGCAGCCAGGAACCCAGCCACCAGGGCCAGCTCCAGGTTTATGAGGGCCCTTGGGTGGAATGGTCTCAGTGGGCCCCTTTGTGGTGAAGCGTCACGTCACATCACTGAGGGACGTCCCAAATCTGGATGCCACCAAAGGATCATAAGAAAAAAAATGAAACCTCTACAGTGCTTTCCTTCCCGGCACACACTCCCGGTCTCCTTGTTGCCGCATGCTGTTTGATCGCCCGCAGCCCGCTGGCACGCCTGTTACTTGGTGTGGAGGTCCCTTCCTTTCTCTCCGGTGGGGTCAGCACAGGCAGCAGTGGAACCTTATTGCTGCATACTGTTGTCCCCACCCGGCGGGGAAAAGAAGTTGCACCACCACCTCGATCATCACTAGCATGCCGTGAGGAGGTGTGGGCACCAACTCTGGTGGTTCCCTCCCAGTCCCCTGCCGGTCAAGTGCCGTCACACACTCCAAAGGCCGGCCCTGTCAGTGGGCCCCTCCTTGCCGGGAGCTGACGCCGGCCCTGCCAGCCACCACCTGACATTTCTCTTGTATTCTTATACCCTGGTGTTGCTGCAGTCAGATTTCAGATAAAAACAGCTCTTTACTAGGAGAAAGGAAATGTACTGATGTGGCAAAGGAAGATACTGGTAAAGAGACTTACCTAGCATGAACCTTGGGATCTCTGTGGGAGGTAGAATCCAGGCCCTCAAGAAACATACTTCCACTGGCCAGAAATCCAGGTTTTAGGACCACTATTATCTGCCAGGTCTTCTGGCTTTGGGCTGAATATATTTTCATTACAGACACTTCTCTGCCTCTCAGCTGATAAATCTGTTACATTCTCTTACTGCACAGTTAATACAACTGACTGGCCCCTGGAGTCTTCCACAGAGGGGCCAGTGTTCCAGTCATCATAACTGATCCAAAGGCTGGCCATGCCCAACATGAACGAAGAATTGACGGCCAAGCAATTTCTGAGACTTGACAGGTATGTTTCTGAGCGGCGATTGCAGGAGAGAAAATGTATTTTTTTTTTTCTTGACATTCCCCTTCAAGGGGTACCAACCACCCCTTCGGGCCTATAAGACTCTTTGGGCAATTTGAATTGGGATGCTCCTGTGTGTAGCCCCAGGGGTCACCCAATAGACTCACCATTACCTCAAACCCATGCCACATCTCAGTGGTGCGGCTGCACCGCTGTACCTCTAGCAAGGCCTTTCTGAATGACGGCCGAGGGCAAGTCCACCTCCAGAGGCGGGGATGCAGCCAGCAGCACATACTCAGTGGAATGAGTGCTACTTATTGTCTGAGCAGCCTGCGCATGTGCCACGGGAATGAGGAAAGAGTGAGTTTACGTGCGATCCCGGGAATCGGCTAAGGGCCAAGTCTAGTCGAATGCAGCCGAGTGTAGGTTTTTCTGGGGACTCTGGGGGTTTCACACAGTGGGGGATCCTGAATCTGGATGACCGGGGGGCAGGGAATCAGGCGTTTCTGGAGTCTTATAGATCCCAGGGCCACCTATGTTGGGTTTTGGTCCACTTTAAGGCAGCGTCTACAATCCACAACCCAGTACATGAACTAATGTACTGCTTAAGCATACTTCTGCAGATGTGTGTGACCGAGTCCTCTGTCTTTAACCAAGTTTAGAGATAGATTATAGGCTGGCCTGCAAGCTAACAGGGTTGAGTGCTGTGGCTCCTTTAAGACTTTTGTATTCTAATTGCCCTGCTAACGTGCACCTCCCAGGTTAGTTATAAAATGGTCTGAGTGGCTGCCACCCCTCCTTTGTTTCTTTTGAATTTGTGCAAGCACATGGGGTGTGGGGTCTAGGCTGTATTGCAAGGTCTTTGACCCTTCCACCCCATGGATTGCACTTGGGAGGTTTAGGGCAACCTCAGGTAAGCCTGCTCCCAATTTATCTACTGCATTGTATGTCCCAGATGGGCTCTCAGAGATTAGAGTTAGGACTGCACCCCACAGAGGCACTTTGGCGTAGTGGTGCAGCTTAAGCATACTTCTGCAGATGTGTGTGACCGAGTCCTCTGTTTTTAACCAAGTTTAGAGACAGATTATAGGCTGGCCTGCAAGCTAACAGGGTTGAGTGCTGTGGCTCCTTTAAGACTCCAGTACATGAACTGTTGCAGTTAATTTTTTATCATGTTTGAGAACAAAAAGCAGGCTCCTAAATCACATATAAAAGTCTTTTCTTTTTTTTCTGTGAAGTTAGACATTGCAGCTTTAAAGCTGACCTTCATCGCCATTTAATGAAAAGCCCCAACCCTTAAAAATGATTCCCCAGCACCTAAAATTTATATATTTTATGATTTAACTTACATTTTATTCTTTTCCCCAAGGGCCTGCAACTCTTCAGCACTCTAGGATACGGGCGCCGTCATCTTGGCTCAGTAGCATCACATACTGAGGAGAGGTGTCAAAAGTGCAGGGGGCTGGGTTATAGCTGTGCTTTGCACAGACGGTGCATTCTGGGATTGCTGACCTTTTCCTGACCCCAGCTCTGCTGAGTGGCACAGTTAGAAGACACTTCCTGTTTGCAGGCAGCCTGAAACTCCATGAGCTGAATGTTTAAAGGCTCAGAAAATGCAGTAGATGCAGATAGGATGTTTTTTAATGTGGGCAATCTATATGTACAGGGGGGGGGGAAACATATAAGATAGGCTCTTATTCAATGTGAAGGTCCGTGCAAAAGTGTAAAAGTGATCAACTTGAGTATCTACTTAGCGCTGCCTCTAGTGTTGATTCAGGCGTACAACGCTTGAAGTACAGCTCCCTACACCCTTCCCTCACTGCTGCCGCATTCCACATTGATGTAGCGTGAATATTCCTTCCCATTCATACTCCACCTTTTACTAGGAAAATGCAGCAGCTACGTAAAGAGCTCATTAATAAAAAAAAAAAAGAAAAACAGCTCCTGTTTCTCCCTAGAAAGGTCAGACCCTAATCCCTCCAAAACAGATGGTGCTGCGCCATTATGGGAATCAGAGGAGAGATAATTGCAGGTAATACTAATGTGCAGTTGCTGTGTTTTTGTTAGTGTTTGGTTAGTAACAGCATTAAAACGGTTTTCCAGCAAACTCTCTCAGATGCCAGGGGGGCTGTCAAGCTTTTAAGCTTCTGGAGATCATGCGGTAATGGCCACGTGTAGCACTGTGAGGGAAAATGGTATAATAACATCATCTGTGTAACTCTGGCTGTGCAGTCAGCAAAGTGCTCGCTCGAATTCAGCCAGCGACGCTTGGAACCTGGTGTTACACCTTAGCACCCCCCGGCGTGTGCCACCTGGTGCTATTCACTAACTTATCAAGCCTTTCGAGGCCTCTAGAAGCTTTAGCTGAGACAGGAGGCGTTAGAAAAAATGTGCATGTGTAACAAGTAGTGATGGGCTCCAGGTCCGGCCCAAGCTAGATTTTGTCCAGTTCGGCCCATTCCAAGATACCGGCAAGATCCGAGTCAGATTATCCAGCATGGAACCAGCCGATGCTGGCAGGTGGCATGTCGGCAATCACTACCCTGTCAGCTGGTATAGGGGTCCTTTGTTTGTAACTGGTATAGGGGTCCTTTGTTTGTAACTGGTATAGGGGTCCTTTGTTTGTAACTGGTATAGGGGTCCTTTGTTTGTAACTGGTATAGGGGTCCTTTGTTTGTAACTGGTATAGGGGTCCCATGTTCACAACTGGTATAGGGGGTCCCTCATTTACAACTGGTATAGGGAGTCTCTTGTTCACAACTGGTATAGGGGGGTCTCTTGTTCACAACTAGTATAGAGGTCCCTTGTTCACAGCTGGTATATGAGGCCATTACTACCATGTAAACTGGTATAGGGATTCCTTGTTCACAACTGGAACTGTATAGGGTTTCATGTCCACAACTGGAACTGTATAGAGGCCCCTTGTTCACAACTGGTATAGGGGTTCCTTGTTCAAAACTGGAACTGTATAAGGTTTCCTTGTTCACAACTGGAACTGTATAGAGGTCTCTTGTTCACAACTGGTATAGGGGTCCCTGGTTCACAACTGGTATAGGGGTCCCTGGTTCACAACTGGTATAGGGGGTCTCTTGTTCTCAACTGCTATATGGGTTCTCTTGTTAACAACTGGTATAGGGGTCCCTTGTTCACAACTGGTATAGGGGTCCCTTGTTCACAACTGGTATAGGGGTCCCTTGTTCACAACTGGTATAGGGGTCCCTTGTTCACATCTGGTATAGGGGTCCCTTGTTCACAACTGGTATAGGGGTACCTCATTTACAACTGGTAGAGGGGGTCTCTTGTTCACAACTAATATAGAGTTTCCTTGTTCACAGCTGGTATAAGAGGCCATAACTACCCTGTAAACTGGTTCCTTGTTCAAAACTGGAACTGTATAGGGTTTCCTTGTTCACAACTGGAACTGTATAGGGGTCCCTTGTTCACAACTGGTATAGGGGGTCTCTTGTTCACAACTGGTATAGGGGGCCTCTTGTTCACAACTGGTACAGGGGGTCCCTTGTTCACAACTGGTATAGGGGTCCCTTGTTCACAACTGGTATAGGGGTCTCTTGTTCACAACTGGTATAGGGGTCCCTTGTTCATAACTGGTATAGGGAGTCTCTTGTTCATAACTGGTATAGGGGGTCTCTTGTTCACAACTGGTATAGGGGTCTCTTGTTCACAACTGGTATAGGGGTCTCTTGTTCACAACTGGTATAGGGGTCCCTTGTTCAAAACTGGTATAGAGGGCCCTTGTTCACAACTGGTAAAGTTTGGTATTTACACAGCGCCCAACACAAGAAATAATAGAATTACCCATCCCTCCTTGCAGTGGATGGAGCCATGCAAATCATCTCTTTACATCTCAGGGTAACCCAAGGTAGTCAGAAGCCACTAAGTTGCTACAAATGTGGCAATTATACATTTTCTCCAGCAAATAGGTGGAGGAAACCGCCGATTACTATGCGTAACAGGCTTAATTCATTCCGAAAACACATGCCAGTGGTGCCCAGCATGTTTTTGAACAATGGAAGTGCCAGTCGCAAGTTCTTTATAGGGATTGAATCCTTTTTTTTTTGTTTTTTGATCGAAAAAAAATGATAAAAAATGGCAAAAAACTCAAAAATTAAGGTCAAAACAACACAAATGTTGATATTCCGCCCCAAAGTTCAGCAAAAGCAAAAAAAAATATAGGTAAATTATTAAGCATTAGTATGCAAACCAAACAGGGGAGGGAGGGTTAAAGAGAACATTTGGGACAAAACATCGGGCAATAACACTTTAAGGGTTAACTGGAATCAGAATATCACCCCAAAATATGGAGGCACCGGGGCTCCAGAGAATACACTGCAAAATGGCGAATAGAGGTCTAATCGCTATGGATAAACAGTAAAGGAAAGGGGAGAAACATGGGGGACCATCGGGAGCACTTAAAAGCTTAGACGGCCAAATGTGCATGGGGCGGGGCCAAATGTGCATGGGGCGGGGCCATTTGCTCTTCAAAACAGCAGCTTTTCTTTGCGGAAGGCACATATTGGTGCAAGAAGAGGCAAATTGCATTTCTTCATTTGGTGCGATTCACACGTGTGCATGGCGCACGCACTCAGCCATGAATCATGCGCCTAGATGCAAGCAGAATCATTTGTGCTCTGCACTGACCATGAATTGAACCCTATTGTTGTTAGGGAAAATGGTTTTCTTTTATAACACAGAGGCCCTTATTTATGAAGGAATAGCGACAGGTAGCGACTGGTGAGCGGCCGGTAATGACGAGCCCCGCCACGAGAACGCCGGCTCCCCACCACAATCACACATTTATCAAGCCAATCCTGCTTAGCGACTGAGATAGCGCCATATAGCCACTCATTCATCATTATTCCAGCCTCAGCCCACAGCGCCAGCGTCCTACCTTGAACAGCGACAGGTATGACCTCTCGCTACCTGGCGCTCTCCAATGCATTTCAATGGAACAATCTTGAAATATTCATAATTAATTATGAATTTGCATTTCAATGGAACAATCTTTAAATATTCATAATTAATTATGAAGCTTTTTTTTTTTTTTTTTTTAAATGTGAAAAATTCTGTGACCACTTCTGCCATTTTAGAAATTGTGCAGAATTGATATTACAGGTCTGATATTAATGTATTCATATTACAAAATTATTTTAAAAACTTGTTTTTTTTGGTTTCCAAAAATATGGTTGTTTGGGGGTTAAAAAACTACTTTTAACCCATCGCCGCCAGCGCTCTGGGGTTTAAACAAGCATTTTACAGCGTGAGAATTTTTTGAGCATGATTTTTTAATGAATATGATGGGAGCCGGTCTCTAGGGCCAGTCGCTATCATGCGCTCCCATACAGCGCGGAACCTGTCAAATAGCGACTCCTCACCCAATATTCAACATTACGGCAAACCGACTGAGTCGCTATCAACAACCGAACAACGGCCAAGCACAGCGACTACTAGCGGGCGCTCTGAAAATGCCGCTACAGTCACTCAACTGTCGCTACCTGCCGCTATTAATGAATCGGCCTCCCAGTTGCAAACAGAGCACAAATACAAAAATAACAGATACGCTCAGCACATTGAAGACGGGGAAGCTGATTTAAAGTGGACCAACACCCAGGATTTTGACTATCCTGGGTTTTGGTCCACTTCGGTGGGGCACCCTGATCGGGGGTGCCCCGCTGTGTGAAACCCCCTAGAAAGCCCCAAAAACTGACCTGTCCCCGCTCCCACGTGACCGCTGCAGCCAATCCCCGCAGACGGACAAGCGAGCGCGCGTCGCTGGATCGAGGAGCAGGTAGGGATTTCGGGGCGTTCTGGGGGGTTTCACACAGCGGGGCAGGCCCGATGCTGATCGGCCAGGGAATCTATAAGATCAGCATCGGGTGTTGGTCCACTTTAACACTAGCGCCATGTAGTGCCAGGTGAACGTCTGTGTAGCGGCGTTTAGAGCGACTGCTAGTAGATTCTGCAACCGTGTGTCGGGGGCTGTGACTTAGCTTAGCGGCTGGACAAGTGGCGCTGTAGTATCCTGTCCAGCAGTGATAAATGTGAGCGCTGTAGAAGCTTCTCCCTGATTCACTGCAGAGCCAATCGAGAGAACGCTAGGAGGTGTCCAGAGGTCAAAGTGCCCAAGACGACGCTACATCCAAAAACAGGACAACGCAGCAGTGAATGATAGGTAACGCCAGTTAAGTGCGCCCAGCACTCGACGTTGAAGCCCGCATTCAAGAAAAAATTACACACAATCAGCGCCGGCGCTCTAAATCTGGGCACTCTAGTGTTGAGCGCCAGAATAAAAGTCCATTTCTCAACACATATCCACCAGAACCAGAGCGAAAACACATGGAATGACATTGCTTTATCACTGTGACACTGACACTGCAATGGCCGACCTGCACATACAATTCTGCATAAAAAAAAATATATATATAAAAGTGTTTGTTTGCCGGGCAGAAGAGGCCACACAACCCGAAAATGTTAAAGTTTACTTTAGCAACAAGCTATTTAAACACAACCAAATGGAACACCATTGAAATGTATGGGAGAGTGACAGATGCTACATGATGCTGCTGAACACACAGCGCCGGCGCTTTACACTGAGCCACCGCTAGTGATACATGTGACGCTACATGACGCTATTAGAGGCGCTCACCAGATTGACTTTCATATATATGGTTTTCACATACTGCGCACAACGTTCACCTGACGCTCTGTGGCACTACCTGGCGTTAGCGTTTCTTAAATAACCTCCATAATTTTGGCACACAATGGAAACATGAAAAAATACCATCGAAAGTGGAATTATCCTTGGGGAGGTTGATTTACTACTAGCGCCACGTATTGGCAGATGAGCGCCTGTATAGCAGCGCTTAGAGCGACCGCTAGTAGATGCTGTAAGTGGGTATCGGGCGCTGTAACAGAGTGTCTCAGTCGATGTAGTAACCTGGCCGGCATTGATGAATATGATGTGTGTTGGGCGCTCTAATACCAGTACAGCTCTGCAGGGAGTGAGAGGTAGCACTATCTCAGTGCGTCCGGCACTCGGCGCCAGACGCTGTGTGATCAAAGTCTGTTTTTGAACACAAATCCACCAGTAACAAAGCGAAAACACATGGAATGACATTGGTTTAACACTGGGAAAATAACACTTTAGTGCCAGATCTGTAATGACAATTCTGCATAAAAATATAAAAAGTCCAAAAATGTATAAAAGTCTATGTTTGCAGCCAGGAGAGGTCACACAATGATTGGAGCAAAAAAAAAATTATATTGACAAACACGCTATTCAAACACAACTGACAGGCTGATTAATCACTAACGCCAGGTAGCGACAGCGACAGCGTGAGTCGCTACTGTATAGTGACTCAGTCGCTGTTCAGTAATGGGGAATACATTGTGAGGAGTCGCTATTTGACCAGTACAGCGCTGTATGGGAGCGCATGTTAGCGACTGCTCATAGCGACCGACTCACACCATATTCAAGAAAAAAAAGCCTCACAAATCTCTGGCGCTAAAAAATATTTGTTTGAAGCCCAGAGCGCAGGAGGCGGTGTGTTTAAAGTCTGTTTTCAAGCATCTATCAACTAGTAACAAAGCGAAAACATATGGAATTACATTGTAACAACATTGTAACATGAACACTTTAATGCCAGACCTGTGATGTCATTTCTGAAGAAATATATAAAAAATGAAAAAATTGTGAAAAAACTGTGAAAGAGGTCACAGAATTTTGATTGTGATTTTTTGAAAAAAAAAAACAAAAAAAAACAAATACCCCATTTAAAGAGAAGAAAAGGTTCGTCCATTGAAATGTATGGGAGAGCGACAGGTAGCGAGAGGTCATACCTGGCGCTGTGCAAGGCTGAACGCCGGCGCTGTTCGCTGAGGCTGGGAAAATGATGAATCAGAAGCTACATGGCGCTATCCCAGTCGCTAAACAGATTCTGCATGATAAATGTGTAATTGCGTGCCATGTTCGGCGTTCACCAGTCGCTACCTGTCGCTACCTCTAATTAACCAGGCGCTACCTGACGCTATCCCTTCTTAAAGTGGACCAACACCCACCGGTGATCGGCCCGGGAATCTATAAGATTCCCGGGCCGATCACCTCCCTCCCCGCGGGACATCCGAGATCGGGATGTCCCGCGGGGTGAAACCCCCCCAAACACCCCAAGCTCCTTACCTTATCTTCGGCGGTGGCCGGCCGCCGCCGCCTCCCTCGCGCCCCTCTAGACGTGCGCGCGCCCGCGCCGGCCGTCTGTGAATGGCCGGCGCAGGCACGCACGCGTCAAGAGGGACGCGCGGGAGGCGGCGGCGGAGGAGCCGCTTGTCCGCGGCTTGTCCGTCGGCGCGAGGAGAGGTGAGTTCGGGGGGTTCGGGGGGGTTTCACACAGCGGGGCACCCCGATCGGGGGTGCCCCACCGAAGTGGACCAAGACCCAGGATAGTCAAAATCCTGGGTGTTGGTCCACTTTAAATACGGGCCTAATTTGCTCACCAGATTCACTTTCTGAAATGTGGTTTTGCGTACAGTGCCCGGCGTTCACCAGACGCTGCCTGCCGCTACGAGGCACTACCTGGCGCTATACCTTCTTAAATAACCCCTTAAGTGTAAAAGTCCCCCATATTGTTCTCCAGATAAGAATAACAGGCTCATGCAGGAAGAAAATACAATTTTGTGAATACTCACCTTGTAAAATGGGTATTATAAGTATGTCACACACCCCGCTTCAAGATATTCATTACCTGTGGGTAGTATGGTCCTGTAGAGGGCTTCTGCAGAGATGATTGGAGGAAAGAAAGCCCCTCCCAGTCCACAAGTACCTGGGACCTCCCACTCATTACCCAGTATAAAGAAAGCAGTAAGGTAAAGGACCAGGAAGAGCCAAATATCAGTCATAACAACGCAAAGTTCACCATATGAAGGATGCAGAATCCAAAGGGCGGGTTGAAGCGGGGTGTGTGACATTATTCTAAGTATGTCACACACCCCGCTTCAAGATATTCATTACCTGTGGGACATCCAATAGCAGTGTCCATAAAGGGTGGGGATCCAAAAACAAGGTATAAAGCACAACTCAAACTACTGCAGCCTGCAGAACTTTGCGGCCAAAAACAGCATCCGCTGAGGCCCGCACATCAACCTTGTAAAACTTTGAAAAAGTGTGAACAGAAGACCAGGTAGCGGCCTTGCAAACTTGCTCAACAGAGGCCTGGTGCTGAAAAGCCCAGGAGGCCCCAACCGCACGAGTAGAATGAGCTGTAACACGAAAGGGAGGATCTCTCCCCTTAGCAGAATAGGCCCCTACAATGGCCTGACGGATCCATCTGCTGATGGTAGACTTTGTGGGTGCTAGACCCTTCTTGGGCCCAAAAGGCACCACGAAGAATGCATCAGTCTTGCGAAAGGCAGACGTTACCACCAAATAATACTTCACAACACGAACCACATCCAAAGAATGCAGGACCCTCTCCTTGTCATTGCTGGGGTTAGGACAGAGAGAGGGCAGAACAATATCCTGATTTAAATGAAAGGACGAAACCACCTTAGGAAGAAAGTCCGTCTTAAAACGGAAAACCACTTTATCCTGATGTCTTTCAAAATATGGAGCTTGAATAGACAGAGCCGCCAACTCAGAAACACGTCTAACTGAAGTGATAGCTACCAAAAATGCCACCTTCTGCGTAAGGGAAGACAAAGGACTATCATGCAAGGGCTCAAAGGGGGGACCCTGTAGCGCAGAAAGAACCAAATTCAAATCCCAAACCGGAATCAAAGGCTTCCTAGGAGGCCGCACATGCGTAACCCCCTGGAAAAAGGTCTTAACCAAAGGATGTAGTGCAAAAGACTTTTGGAAAAATACCGCCAGGGCAGACACCTGCCCCTTCAGAGTACTGAGTTGGAGCCCTAAGTCCAGACCATGTTGCAAGAACTCCAAAATTCTAGAAACAGAGAATTCCCTACAAGGGAAGGCCCTAGCCTCACACCAATCAATATAAGACCTCCAAGTCCTATAGTACACGGATGAAGAAGACTTCTTTCTAGCACGAATGAGAGTCTGAATAACAGCGTCAGAAAGACCTTCCTCCTTCAAGATGGAGGTTTCAGCAGCCACGCCGTCAAAGCCAGCGTTGGTAAATTGGGGTAACGAAGATGACCCTGTGTGAGCAGATCTGGCAGCAGGGGCAGAACGAACTGATCTTCTGCCAACCTTACCACGTCTGCGAACCAGACCTGTCTTGGCCACCTTGGAGCTACCAGAATTGCTGTTGCTCTCTCCAGAGCAAGCTTGCGCACTACTCTGGCCACCATGGGAAACGGAGGGAACAGGTACAGAAACCCCAGATCCCTCCAGTTCAGGGACATGGCGTCCGTCGCGAGAGCCAGTGGGTCCTTCACCAGAGACACAAAAGCCGGAAGTTTGTGATTGTGACGGGAGGCAAATTGGTCCACCGCCGGTGACCCCCACCTGAGACAAATTGAGTGAAAGACCCTGGGATTGAGAGACCATTCCCCCTTGCGGGCTGACATCCTGCTCAGAGAGTCCACCTCCATGTTCTCCACACCTGGGATGTAAACTGCTGAGATACACGGGACATGTCTCTCTGCCCAGTCCAGGATCAGAGACACTTCCTTGAAGGCATTCCTGCTGCGGGTTCCTCCCTGGTGATTGATGTAGGCCACCGCCGTCCGATTGTCCGACCTGACCTGGACCGGCAAGTCTCGCAGTTGATGAGTCAAATGACAAAGAACCAACCTGATGGCCCCCAATTCCAGAACATTGATAGACTCGTGAGCTTCCAGGGGACTCCACAAACCCTGAACTTGCAGATCCTTCCAAAAGCCCCCCCATCCTGAGAGGCTGGCATCCGTAGTGACTATCTCCCACTGACGAGTCCGAAAGGATCTGCCCCTCAGTAGGTTGGTTGAGTTCAGCCACCACCAAAGCGAGCGGCGAACCCGGGGAGACATCTGAAAAAGATGATCCAGCGACTGAGGAGACCTGTTCCAGACCGATAACAGATGGAGCTGTAGTGTCCTTGTGTGAAACTGAGCAAAGGGAACCGCCTCGAATGAGGCCACCATCAAACCCACCAGTCTCATCCCTAGACGGATGGACGGTCGAGGCATGGACATGAGCGACCGAACCAACTCCTGAATCAGAAGAACCTTGGACTGAGGAAGGAAAACTCTGGCCAGATCTGTATCCAGAGACATTCCCAGAAAGGATACTGTCCTGGACCGGTGTAGGGAGGACTTGGGGTAGTTGATCACCCAGCCGAACCTCTCCAGAGTGGATATTACCGTCCTGGTGTCCAATTCTGCCTGGCTGAATGACGGTGCCATGATGAGGAGATCGTCCAGATATGGCACAATGCGAATCCCCTGCGCTCTGAGGAGAGCCATCACCCCAGCAAGCACCTTGGTGAAAACTCTTGGAGCTGTGGTGAGACCGAAGGGAAGAGCTACAAACTGAAAGTGCCGATCCTCCACCGCGAACCTCAGAAACCTCTGGTGTGCGGGAAAAATGGGAACATGGAGGTAAGCGTCCTAAATGTCTATGGACGTCATGAAGTCCTGACGAAGAGAATGAATAGCCGAGCGCAACGTTTCCATGTGAAACCTTCGCAGTCTGACGAACTTGTTGAGAATCTTTAGGTCCAGTATGGGCCGGACGGAACAGATTTGAGTAAAAACCCCGACCCCCGGTCTAATGAGGGAACTGGGCAAATGACTGCCATTTCCAGAAGACTCGATACTGCCGCCCGGAGCTGCTGCGCCACTTCCCGGATCCACCTGTCCGAGACCTCTCGGTTCCAGACCTGGGAGAAATGCTGTAGCCGTCCCCCCACCCGCACGGGTGAAGGCGCCCCCTCATTGTTGAGCGGGCTTGGCCACGGGTTTGGGTTTTGAGCCCCAATTGTATCCTGAACGGGCACGTCCTCTGCCCCTATTCCAGGAATTTCCCCTTGTAGAAGGGAAGGCGAAACCTCTTCCTGCTCTAGATCCCCGAAAGGAAGGAGTGAAGGAAGACGCTCCTCGAAAGGGGCGACGTTGCTTCTTGCGTTGAGGTAGTTTGCCCCCCTTGGCCACGGCATCCAGCTTGTCTCCAAAGAGCCGTAACCCAACGAAGGGAAGAGCTGTTAGTGACTTTTTTGACCCAAAGTCAGCCGCCCACTGGCGTAACCAAATTGAACGCCTGATAGTAACCATTAGAGCAGAGGCTCTACTACTCATCATCAAGGAATCATCCAAAGCGGCCACCATGAAGGACAAAAACACCTCACATTGTTTTAGTTCACGAAATTCCTCACTGTCCGGATTCAAACCGGAGGAGAATAACAAGTGCCTGACCACCTTTCTAGTAGCCACCGCCAACAGTGATGAGGCACAAACAGGCCTTATTGCTGCCCCAATACTGGCAAAACCATGACAAGCCATCTGGTCAATGCGTTTATCCTCACCATCCTTAAGAGAGGAACAATCAGGGTTGTTCAGTACGGCTGAGTTGGATAACCCCAAAATAGGGGCGTCCACCTCGGGGGGAGACGCCCAGCGCTTAACCGTATCCACTGGAAAAGGATACCTCTTATCCCAACTTTGGGGAATGCCTTTCCCATTCCTTAGAAATAATATTATCAAAATGCTTTTGATTAGGGAATTCCAACCGCGGCTTGGATTCGTCATAAAACTCCCCTTGCTGTCGAGGAACCTCCGCCGGAGGCGAGATAGCAAGCCCCTCAAACATCTGAGTCAGAACATTAGGAGTATTCAAGGAAGTCCCTGAGCTCCGATCGGAATCAGCACCAACAAATTGCTGATCATCAGAAATATCTGAATCCTCAAATAATTCCCCTTCTTCTAGAGGGGAATAATCTAACCAATCCAGGCCGTCCTCGTCATCATCATATTCAAAATGATTAACCGGTGATAAATGCTTCCTCTTAGCCGGTGCTTTCTTGGCAACCGTGGAGGAAATGAATTTTTCAATACTGGCCAACCTGGCACACACATCAGATTGCGACTGCCCCCCCCGTGGCAATCTCACACGGGGCACGGGAGTGAGGGAATTACGCTATTAAAGCAACCCGGGATGCCCTTATATTGTCCAAGTGGGAGGTTTTGTAATAAATAGCAAAAGTACCCAGGTACTCTAGGACCAGGAGAAACCTAAAAAAAAAAATTCCTGTCAGTTCAGCCTGAAAAACATAGAAAAAGACAGTAAGAGGTTCTCCCTATATAAACCTATATCTATTATACCTATATATATATATATATATATACATATATATATGCAAATATGTACAGATAAGCAACGGCCGCAGGGCCACTCACTGAGTCTTTGGGCGCCAATACACTGTGTTCTCTGCCTGAGGTAACACAGATCAGAGCGGGAGACGCAGCAGGGGGGCGTGGCCAGCGTGGATCGCGCGCTGCAAGGCTCCGCCCAGCAGCTCCAAACTCCTAAAGGGCGCGGGCTGCGGCCTCATACCGAAGGCCCGGCCCCGCCCCCTCACTGAAGAGCGTGAGGGGAGAAATCCTCCCCTCAGCTCTGAGGTAAAAATCCAGCACCTGTCTCAGCTCTGAGGTAAAAATCCAGCACAGTGTCTGTCAGACGTGAGGGGAAGCTCCCCTCCATTAACAGTTGCGTACCGGTGCCGCAGGCAGCCGCGGCACCGGGCGCATAATAGAGCCGGTAGCAGCCCGCATAACAAGCGGAGCTGCTCCCCGCTCGGTCACGCTACCAGCTCCAAACTCCTAAAGGGCGCGAGCTGTGGCCTCATACCGAAGGCCCGGCCCCGCCCCCTCACTGAAGAGCGTGAGGGGAGAAATCCTCCCCTCAGCTCTGAGGTAAAAATCCAGCACTGCGGCGGCAACAGCCGCCGCGGTGTCTGTCAGCAAAAAAGATTGCAACAAGTTTACATTATAACTATTCATACCAGAAAAGTAAACATTTTAAACAAACATTTCAAATAAATCTATTTTCCAGGCGCCCCCATAGAACAACACCAGAAGCTGAATAAGAGGCCTCCACACAACTAAAAAAGGGGAATAGGCCATTTAAGGGGAAAATTAAACTCTTGGACAGGGCATCCCAAACCGGAGTCACCAACCCGGTATAACCGCCTACCCTCTTTATAGGGTCTCGCGGTGGAGCATAGCTCCTGAGCACCTGAGGTGCTGTTATACCCTCGCTCGGACAGCAGTCAAGACTGGGAGGCATTTAAATAGCTATATATTAATAAAGGGAATAAAGAGTCTGAACGGATATAAAAATATATATAGGCCGGGAGTAGACCCGGCTACCTTAAAGTCCCCCTGTGCAAGGAGGAGATATCATCTGCTGCTTGCTCGCCGTCTGCAGAGATGAAGACTGGGTAATGAGTGGGAGGTCCCAGGTACTTATGGACTGGGAGGGGCTTTCTTTCCTCCAATCATCTCTGCAGAAGCCCTCTACAGGACCATACTACCCACAGGTAATGAATATCTTGAAGCGGGGTGTGTGACATACTTAGAATAGAAAACTGTAACAAGTACAAGTGTTCTAATCCTACATCACAGCATCAGTTCTTTCCTTTAGGTGTGCACTCCCGGTTTGTACTTCATTGTCCGTCCAGCATTTCAGCGCTTTGCAGAGAGCACAATAACCCGGCGCAGGCTTCCAGCCCTGTCATAACCAATAGGATAATCCGACAATATGAATCTAATTTGTATTAGGCTGAACAGAGCCCACTTGTTGCTGGAACATCATGTATCGCCTCTCCTATTTCATCTCTAATTCTCTTTCGTTACATCACAGGCGAATGAGGTCTCAGATGCTTCGCTTCACGGTGCCCGAGTCCCCGGGCGCGCTCCTGTGTTAATGTGCTAAATTGCACAGCCAGACAATCTCTGGAGCCATGACAGAGGGGCTCCGGCCAAAGCACCGAGCCGCTGATTGGAGCTAGGAAAACAATGACATTTGGTGGATCGTTGCAGGAAAACACAATATTAAAGTAGAGTCCGAAAGAAGTGGAAAACACATTTTATTGAACATGTAAAAAAAAAAAAAAATTGTATACCATGAAAATGATTTAGAATTGTCTATAATTTTATAAATATGTCTATAAATATAAAATGCCATACAAAAATGCTGGCCTGTTCACAGTACCGCACAGCGATATGCTGTTACCTGTCTGTGGCTGTTTCATGTTCCCATGATGCCTAAAAGAAGGTGTTATGAGATTAAACTGGACCTTCAGCATCATTTAATAAAAAGCCCACAACCTTAAAAAAACTATTCCCCAGCATTAAAATGAATATATTTTAAGTTTTAAGTCACTTTTTATTCTTTCCCCCACTGGGCTGCAACTCTGTTCAGGACTCTAGGATAGGGCGTTGCCATTTTGCTTCAGGAGCTTATATTGAGGAGAGTTATAACTGTGTTTTGCACAGACAGAACAGAGCTAAGATCAGGAAAAGGACAACAATCCCACAATGCAGAGAAGCATAGTCAGAAGACACTTAGAGGCTGATTCATTAATAGCGGCAGGTAGCGACAGTTGAGCGACTGTAGCGGCATTTTCAGAGCGCCTGCTAGTAGTCGCTGTGCTTGGCCGTTGTTCGGTAGTTGATAGCGACTCAGTCGGTTTGCCGTAATGTTGAATATTGGGTGAATAGTCGCTATTTGACAGGTTCCGCGATGTATGAGAGCGCATGATAGCGACTGGCCCTAGCGACCGGCTCCCACCATATTCATTAACAAATCACGCTCAAAAAATTCTCGCGCTGTGAAATGCTTGTTTAAACCCCAGAGCGCTGGAGGCGATGGGTTAAAAGTCGTTTTTTAACCCCCAAACCACCATATTTTTGGAAACCAAAAAAAAAAGTTTTTAAATAATTTTGTAATATGAATACATTAACCCTTTAGTTGCCAAGCCCGTAACACCTACGTGCTGGCTTGGCTGGGCGTTAAGTGCCAAGCACGTAGGTGTTACGGGCTGCACTGTAACTCACCTCCTGACGATCGACAGATGAAGACGGCCTGGATCCCGCCTCCACAGCGTAGAAGAGTCATGGGGGGGTCACCTGGAGGTGACCCTGACCTCACCCCAGTCACCAGATCGTCGGTGGACCAATCCGAAGAGGGGCGCACGGCTGTTGTCATCAGCCGGCGCCACCTCTTTAAAAAGAACTTGCGGACTTGCGGTCTCCTCTTTGTTCGCCGGCTCGAGGTAGGTGTGTGTGTGTGTGTGGGTGGGGGTGTGGGGGAGTGTGTGGGGTCAGTGATTTTTTGTTGGGGGGGGGGGGGTGGGGGGGGGTGGCTGTACCCTGATCGGCAGGGGCTGACTGACAGGCCGGTCCAATCGGCCGTTGTCCGCCCTCGCACACCCAAGCTAGCTGATCGGGGGGGGCGGGGGGTTCGGGGGTCACGGTCGCCGATCCGCCAGCATCCCCAACCCCCGATCCGATCCCCCGATCCGATCCTCCGATCCGATCCCCCCCCCCCCCCCCCCGATCAGCTGGCTGTCAAAGTTCCTCGGGGGCCTGACTTGACTCATTTGCGCATCTATCCCCACCCTGCCACCCATCCATCCATCCATCCATCCATCAATCCGCACCTATCTCCAGCCTGCGCCTGCCACCCATCCATCCATCCATCCGCACCTATCTCCAGCCTGCCCCTGCCACCCATCCATCCATCCATCCGCCATCCATCCGCACCTATCTCCAGCCTGCGCCTGCCACCCATCCATCCATCCGCACCTATCTCCAGCCTGCCCCTGCCACCCATCCATCCATCCATCCATCCGCACCTATCTCCAGCCTGCCCCTGCTACCCATCCATCCATCCGCACCTATCTCCAGCCTGCCCCTGCCACCCATCCATCCATCCGCACCTATCTCCAGCCTGCCCCTGCCACCCATCCATCCATCCATCCGCACCTATCTCCAGCCTGCCCCTGCCACCCATCCATCCATCCGCACCTATCTCCAGCCTGCCCCTGCCACCCATCCATCCGCACCTATCTCCAGCCTGCCCCTGCCACCCATCCATCCATCCATCCGCACCTATCTCCAGCCTGCCCCTGCCACCCATCCATCCATCCGCACCTATCTCCAGCCTGCCCCTGCCACCCATCCATCCATCCATCCATCCGCACCTATCTCCAGCCTGCCCCTGCCACCCATCCATCCATCCGCACCTATCTCCAGCCTGCCCCTGCCACCCATCTATCCATCCATCCATCCGCACCTATCTCCAGCCTGCCCCTGCCACCCATCCATCCATCCATCCATCCGCACCTATATCCAGCCTGCCCCTGCCACCCATCCATCCATCCATCCATCCGCACCTATCTCCAGCCTGCCCCTGCCACCCATCCATCCATCCATCCGCACCTATCTCCAGCCTGCCCCTGCCACCCATCCATCCATCCGCACCTATCTCCAGCCTGCCCCTGCCACCCATCCATCCATCCATCCGCACCTATCTCCAGCCTGCCCCTGCCACCCATCCATCCATCCGCACCTATCTCCAGCCTGCCCCTGCCACCCATCTATCCATCCATCCATCCGCACCTATCTCCAGCCTGCCCCTGCCACCCATCCATCCATCCATCCGCACCTATCTCCAGCCTGCCCCTGCCACCCATCCATCCATCCATCCATCCGCACCTATCTCCAGCCTGCCCCTGCCACCCATCCATCCATCCATCCGCACCTATCTCTAGCCTGCCCCTGCCACCCATCCATCCATCCGCACCTATCTCCAGCCTGCCCCTGCCACCCATCCACCCATCCATCCATCCATCCGCACCTATCTCCAGCCTGCCCCTGCCACCCATCCATCCATCCATCCGCACCTATCTCCAGCCTGCCCCTGCCACCCATCCATCCATCCGCACCTATCTCCAGCCTGCCCCTGCCACCCATCCATCCATCCATCCATCCGCACCTATCTCTAGCCTGCCCCTGCCACCCATCCATCCATCCATCCATCCGCACCTATCTCCAGCCTGCCCCTGCCACCCATCCATCCATCCATCCGCACCTATCTCCAGCCTGCCCCTGCCACCCATCCATCCATCCATCCGCACCTATCTCCAGCCTGCCCCTGCCACCCATCCATCCATCCATCCATCCGCACCTATCTCTAGCCTGCCCCTGCCACCCATCCATCCATCCATCCATCCATCCGCACCTATCTCCAGCCTGCCCCTGCCACCCATCCATCCATCCATCCATCCATCCGCACCTATCTCCAGCCTGCCCCTGCCACCCATCCATCCATCCATCCGCACCTATCTCCAGCCTGCCCCTGCCACCCATCCATCCATCCATCCATCCGCACCTATCTCCAGCCTGCCCCTGCCACCCATCCATCCATCCATCCGCACCTATCTCCAGCCTGCCCCTGCCACCCATCCATCCATCCGCACCTATCTCCAGCCTGCCCCTGCCACCCATCCATCCATCCATCCACACCTATCTCCAGCCTGCCCCTGCCAACCGTCCATCCATCCGCACCTATCTCCAGCCGGCCCCTGCCACCCATCCATCCATCCATCCATCCATCCATCCGCACCTATCTCCAGCCTGCCCCTGCCACCCATCCCTCCATCTGCACCTATCCCCAGCCTGCCCCTGTCACCCCTCCATCCACACTCATCCCCAGCCTGCCCCTGTCATCCCTCCATCCACACTCATCCCCAGCCTGTGCCCCTGTCACCCCTCCATCCACACTCATGCCTCCATCCACACTCATGCCTCCATCCACACTCATGCCTCCATCCACACTCATGCCTCCATCCACACTCATCCCCAGAACAGGGACGGGGCAGAGGTGGGACAAGGGGTGGGGTCTCGCTGAGGGCCCTTGGTTTTTTTGGTCCTGGGCGCCGGTGCCCGGTGGCGGCACATCTCGGGTGATGGTGGCGGGTGCGGCCGGGGCCGGGCTGGCTCTGGCTTGTTATGCGGCTTATGGCGGCGGCCGCCTGCAGCACCGGGGACGGGACCGGCTGATGGTGGAGAAGAACTGGGGGCCCCGGGGCTTCCTGATGCCAGTCACAGCCGCCAACGAGACGGTAAGAGAAAGGGGTGGGGTGCACCCCATTATACACCCCAATATCCTAATGGAGGCAGGGTCAGGGGGAGGTCACTGTGAAACCCCCCCCCGAATGCCCAGATCAAATCACCTCACCCCGCTTCTACTGCGCAGGTGCAGCCGCTCATCCAATCCAGTGCGCTAGTAGAGTGAATCCCCAGTAAAACTTACCTTACCACCGCTCTAGCTATAGCATAGTGCGGCTATTGGCCATGCATGTGTCGTTAGATTGGGGGATCAGGTAGTTATTATCAGGCATTCAGTTCACCCACACTCCCTAATCTTAACTTTTTCCCTTAGGTGATTCGCTGAGATTTGAATATCGCTACTGCTTTTTGTTTGGACCGTGCTCTTTTGGGACCTTGGCCCCTTCCTCCTTTTTGGACCTTGGCCCCTTCCTCCTTTTTGGACCTTGGCCCCTTCCTCCTTTTTGGACCTTGGCCCCTTCCTCCTTTTTGGACCTTGGCCCCTTCCTCCTTTTGGGACCTTGGCCCCTTCCTCCTTTTGGGACCTTAGCCCCTTCCTCCTTTTGGGAGCCTAGCTGGGATCCCGTGACCTGCTGCTCCTGACTCCACCACTTCTCATCAGGTTGTAACTATACACTTTTATTTCTATTTTTGTCTGTTTTTTTTGCTTTGTTTTATTGTATTGTATTTTTTTGTTTCATTTTTTGTCTGTTTTTTTGCTTTGTTTTATTGTATTGTATTTTTTTGTAATTTGTCTTTAGTTTTAGCCTTTAGTTTTAGCCTTTAGTTTTAGCCTTTAGTTTTAGCCTTTTTTTTTAGATTTTTGTTTGCATTGGGGTATGGCTGGTAAGCGGTACACTGCACAGGAAGCTGCGGCTTACCTGATGGCGTCTGACTCAGAAGATTTTAGTGAGTCAGGGTCTGAGTTCTTCCCATCAGATAGCGAGTCAGACAGTGTATACTCTACTGAGGAAACACAGCCGCGCAGTGCTACCAGTAGTAGCCACCGTAGAAGGGATAGTACCGCACAAAGTGAGGCCACGCTTCAGGCGAGTGTAGTGCAGGATGAGGCATCGAGTGCTGCAGCTGGTGAAGGAGCGTCTGCGTGGAGGCCTCCTAATAATATTTCCCCCGAAATTCCCCCTTTTGATTCGGTCCCCGGGGTCAATGTAGACACCACAAATTTTGGTGTCATTGACTTTTTCAAATTGTTCCTCACAGAAGCCATCCTACTGGATATGGTCTTCTATACCAATCTGTATGCCGAGCAGGTCTTAGCGCAAAACCCCCAGCAGAGGCACGCCCGAGCTCAGGCATGGCATCCCACAAATTTGAGTGAGATAAAGAAATTTTGGGGGCTCACTCTAGCAATGGGTATCCTAAAAAAATTTAGTATTTCCTCCTACTGGGATACCCAAACCATATTGGCAACTCCATTATTTCCGGCCGTAATGTCCAGAAACCGCTACCAAATTTTACTGCGGTTTCTGCATTTTAACGACAATTCCACTGCTATTCCCCGTGGTGAGCCCGGTCACGACAGGCTGCATAAATTACGGCCCCTGCTCAACAGCCTGTCAGATCGCTTCGCAGTAGTGTACACCCCCGGCCAAAAATTATCAATTGACGAGTCACTACTGCTTTTCAAAGGGCGCATTGTTTTTCGGTAATATATCCCTAGCAAGCGTGCCCGCTACGGGATAAAATTTTACCAATTATGCGATAGTGTGACCGGCTACATCAAATATTTTCGAATCTATGAAGGAAAGGACACCTATCTGGACCCCCCTGGTTGTCCCCTTGATTTGTCAATAAGTGGAAAGATCGTTTGGGACCTTATGACTCCATTGTTGGGTAGAGGTTACCACTTATATGTGGACAACTTCTATACCAGCATCCCCTTATTTCGCGCCCTTTATTCGTTGGATACCCCGGCCTGCGGCACCATCAACCCTAAACGCAAAGGATTGCCCAGGCCACTACTTGAAAAAAAATTAAAAAGGGGGGAGTCTTATGCTCTAAGAAGCGATGAGGTCCTGGCCATGAAATACATGGGCAAAAAAAATGTATTCCTTCTGACAACACTCCACGATGAGTCAGTTGTGAATGTAAGGCAACGTGGTCCCCGAGCCCCTTCCCAAAAGCCACGTTGCATAACCGATTATAATAAATTCATGGGTGGCGTTGATAAAACGGACCAAATATTAACTTATTACAACGCCACCCGAAAAACTCGAGCCTGGTACACTAAAGTTGCTATCCATTTGGTCCAAATGGCAACCTACAACAGCTTTGTTGCCTTCAAGGCAGCAGTGCCAGGCTCCAATTTATCGTACATAAAATACCAGCAGCAGTTACTCCCTGCTTTGTTGTTTGGGGATAATGCGGAAGAACCAGATCTGCCTAGCAATGACAACCAGGCCAGATTAGTAGGGAAGCACTTTATAAAGTTGCTTCCTGAAAGTGGTAAAAAGCGGTATCCCCAGAGAGCTTGTAGGGTTTGTAGGAAGCGTGGCATTAGAAGAGATGTGCGGTATTATTGCCCGACCTGTCCCAGCCAACCCGGGTTATGCCTCGAAGATTGTTTTGAGGTATACCATACTCAACTAAATTATTGAGCAATGCATTTTTTTTTTTTGGTAGGTAGGCCCCTTTTAGGATTAGGTTTCTTAGGTATTTTGTGTTGCCATTATATTTTATTTTCTTTTAGTTTCTTTTCGCTGTTGCTAATCCGAAGGGAAATGGTGGAGCAGGAGCAGCTGGTTACTTGTGGCAAGTGATGATAAAATGTGACCAATTTCAGGTTCTTGATTCCTAATATTGGTCATTGATCACTGCACTGATCTTATAGTCTGATGACACAGCTACAGTATCCTATAATCTGATGACACAGCTACAGTATCCTATAATCTGATGGCACAGCTACAGTATCCTATAATCTGATGGCACAGCTACAGTATCCTATAATCTGATGGCACAGCTACAGTATCCTATAATCTGATGGCACAGCTACAGTATCCTATAATCTGATGGCACGGCTACAGTATCCTACTTGCACTTCTTAGAACAGGTAAGAAATTGTTTTGTTTTTCCATAGCGCATGTGTTAGTTTTGGGTGATTGGTAACTGTACCCTTCAAAGTACCTATGCATGTGGGGTATTATTTTGTTCAGCAGATGTTGTGCTTTCAGATTTACTGCGTCACTTCTTGCTTGCTTATTGTTTTTATAGGAAAATATGGTTTTGAATCTGCTTTTTGCTTTTTTTTTTAGCGAAATCCTTTGGAACCAGAGATTCTGCCAATCAATAGAGTCGGAAGAAAGTCAGCGACGTCAACAAGCCCAGTAGGCTTAGAAACCTTGAGGTATGTACTTTCCAAAAATATATAGTTTGTGGGGGGTATTTCAAATGTAAAGGGTTGTAAATTTGGAGAAACTGCAAGGTGCGCACTTTGTGTGCGCCGCTGATTTTTTCAAGTAAAATTACCCTCAAACGCATGCTTGACTTTGGGGTGTTTGGCAACTCTACACTTCAAAGTACCTATGCATGTGGGGTATTATTTTGTTCAGCAGATGTTGTGCTTTCAGATTTACTGCGTTACTTCTTGCTTGCTTATTGTTTTTATAGGAAAATATGGTTTTGAATCTGCTTTTTGCTTTTTTTTTTAGCGAAATCCTTTGGAACCAGAGATTCTGCCAATCAATAGAGTTCAAACCAATGGACCCACGCCAACAAGCCTAGTATGCTTAGAAACCTTGAATTGTGCACTTTCCAAAAATATATAGTTTGTGGGGGGTATTTCAAATATAAAGGGTTGTATTTTTTGAAAAACTGCGAGGAGCGCAAAGTATTTGTATTTTATCTGAAAATCTCCTCTAGCGCTCTTTGCAGTTTCTGGGGTCTCCTGGGCAGGAAAGGGTGTCTACTAATACATGTGTGGTACCGTTGTAACCGGGAGAAATGGGGCTTTTACTCTCAATATGTTTTTATTGAAAAACCTTTATTTTCGATTAAAAAAAAACACTGCAAAATGTAAAAACGTGTGTATTTTTTATTTTCTTTCACATATTTTGCCCAAAATAATTATGATAAAACTACAAAATTGATAAACAAGAGATATGATGTTAAAGCTTTCAGCAGATTCTGCTGAAAAAAACAATATGTAATTTTTATGGGAAGTCCCAGAAAATCCCTTCAAAAATTACAGTTGAACATGGGGAGCGCAAAATAGTGAAAAATGCTCTGGCAACAGGGAGTGGGAAATGCTGCAGGTAGGCTGGCACTTAAAGGGTTAATATCAGACCTGTAATATCAATTCTGTACAATTTTTTTTTTAATTTTAATCTAAAATGGCAGAAGTGGTCACAGAATTTTTCACATTTAAAAAAAATAAATAAATAATAACAATTAATTATTAATATTTAAAGATTGTTCCATTGAAATGCATTGGAGAGCGCCAGGTAGCGAGAGGTCATACCTGTCGCTGTTCAGGGTCGGACGCTGGCGCTGTGGGCTGAGACTGGAATAATGATGAATGAGTGGCTATATGGCTCTATCTCAGTCGCTAAGCAGGATTGGCTTGATAAATGTGTGATTGTGGTGGGGAGCCGGCGTTCTCGTGGCGGGGCCCGTCATTACCGGCCGCTCACCAGTCGCTACCTGTCGCTATTCCTTCATAAATAAGGGCCTATATTGAGGAGAGCAGGGAAAAGTGCAGGGGGCGGAGTTATAACAGTGTTTTGCACAGACAGAACAGAGCTAAGATCAGGAAAAGGACAAAAATCCCACAATGCAGAGAAGCATAGTCAGAAGACACTATCTGCAGGCAGCCTGAGACTCCAAGGACCGCCATCTTGGATGTTTAAAGGCTCCGAAAAATGAACTAGGTACATGTAGGATGATTTTTAATGTGGGCAAATGTTCAAGAGAAAGTCCAAACATTTTGCAACAGTCCATCCACACATCCCTCATCCTGTTCTCAGCCCAATTTAGGCTGAAATCTGAGCTGCTGGGAAGCAGTTAACTACTTGAAGCAAGAACACTGGTAATGATTTGGAGCAGGAGCTCTGAGCAATGGAAGCCTGAGAAGCCTGTGACCAGTTGAAGCCATATTCTGGTCGTAGCTGTGATAAAGGAGGCTGTTTGTGATGACATATTTATACTGTAGGATATATGGAGGAAATAATTAGAGCTAATTATCCTTGTGTTATGCCTGTGTCTGAGTTTTACAATGCATACATAAAGACACACGTGTCAGTCTGCAGCGATAACCTGTTACCTGTAACCATAGCAACAGTATTCCATAATCTAGAATTACCATAATCTTTGCCTATGATTCACTGCCTTCACCAGGATTCCACAAACAGCCCCCTGTACAGTTCCAGGCATCGCCTACATGGCCTGTGCCCTATAATGATCTCAGACTGTCATCCCTGGTGAAAAACCTCATGTTGCCACTCAATTCCCCTTTAAAGTGGAACAAAACCTATGGTGATCAGCCCGGGAATCTATAAGAAGGTTCTCTTCCCCCCTGGGCATCCCAATTATGGATGCCCCGGAGGAAGATAATCTTCTTATAAAAAACCCCCAGGTCGCCCCATACACTTACCTTCTTTTCGGGTCATGCATGAGCCGCGGCTCCATCCCCGCTATTCCTCTAGCAGGGCGCGTGCCGCGCCAGGTGGCTGTGAATACCCAACACGGGCACATTCCCTGTAAGAGGGAAGCAGGGGATACGTCCATCAGCATGCTCATAGCCGCTCGCCTTAGACAAAGGCTTAGACGGAGGGACGTCAGCGGATCCGATCACGCTGATTTGTAGGACCGGGAAGAGGTGAGTTGGTTTCGGCAACCTGGGGGGACCAAAACGCCTGATAGTCAAAATCCTGGGTTTTGGTCCACTTTAATGGTATGCACATACTCCATACATGACCTATTGCCTCAAGATGCCACACCGCTCGTCCAATCAGCCGCTGACGCCACACTGTCTAAGCCTTCGTCTAAGGCAATCGGCTCCGAGCACGCTGACGGCTGCATCCCCAGCTTCTCTCTAACACTTTCACACATGCCTGGTGTGGGCACACGCCCTGCTAGAGGGATAGTGAGGATGCGGCCGCGCCTTGCGCATGCGCCATTGGGCCAGAAGAGAAGGAAAGTTTAGTGTATGAGGGGTTTCATACAGTGGGGCATCCCAGTTTTGGATGCCCCTGGGGGGAGGGAATTTAGTGTGGTGGACAGTAGCGTGGGACACAGGATCGGAGGGGAGTAGAGTAAAAAAAAATAATAATAAATGTAATTTTTTCTATCTGTGTCTGTGTGTTAATTTTTACATTTAACCCCTTATGAACTGGTAAGGCGTCCATGAGACCCCTATACCAGTTCACAAGGCTGGGGGCTGTCAAGTCACCTGCGCTAAGGGGTGACTTACCATTAACCCCCGCCACCCCCAATTACCTGCCTCCCCAAAGCCCAGGGGGAGGGAAGAGCCTGTGGCTATAGGCTATGCTGGCTTGTAGCCTGCAGGGCCAGGGGCCACCAAAGCTGGCCCATGTGCCCTGTTCCTACAAGCCTTGCATAGCTGGTCCCAGGCTGGTTACTTCCGGTAGGGGGGACCCCGTGTCATTTTTTTTAAGGGTTTTTAACCCTAAAAATTCAACCAAAAATGGGGTCTCCCCCAAGAAGGGGGACCCCACAGCAATTTTTTTCTTGATTTAACCCTTTATAGTGTGGATGGTAGTTGTATTTTATTTGTAAATGTTATAAAGTACTCGTTTCAGTTTGGGGGTCTCCTGGGCAGGAATGGGGGGGGGGCTACTGATACATATGTGGTACCGTTCTAATCGGTATAAATGAGGCTTTCACATGCAATATGGTTTTCTTTAATAAATTACATTTTTTATTTAAAATAAAGGAGGCAATTTTTATTTTTTATTTTTGTTTACTTAATAATATTGTAAAAAAATGAATACAAATTACAAACAAGACATTTCATGTTAAAGCCTAAACTCTGCTGCAAAAAAATACATATATAATTTTCATGGAATATGTGTTTTTTAAAATGTATATGTTTTTTTTGTAATGTAATTTTGACCAATTAATTAAAACATTATTACTTTTATACATTGGGTGTGTGCAGCAGTAAAATCTTTGGTTACTTTCCTATTAGGGAGTTTGGGGCTCTCCCTCCTTTTTCTTAGTTAATTTTCATGGAAATTCTGGCAAAAATCACAGTTAAACATGGCGCAAAATGGGGGAAAATTACCTGTCAATAGAGGGTGACAAAATCTCAAGTAGGCTGGCAATTAAAAGGGTTAAAAGCTTTCAGATTTAGCTTGTTTTTTCTTGTTTCCATATTGATATTTTAGGAAAAGTTGTTTTTATTCTGCTTTTTTATACATTTTTTTGTGAAACCTTGCGCAACCAAGGAATTCTTTGGGGGATTACTTCCAGAAAGATGAGCCCACTACAATTAGCTGGGTACGCTTAGAAAGCTTAACATGTGTACTTTCAGGGAATATATGGTTTATGGGTGATATTCCAAATGTAAAGGGGTGTTTTGGTTGAAAAATCGCAAGGTGCGCACTTTGTCTGCAGAGCTGAAATTTTCAAGTAAAATTACCGTTATGCTCATGCTTTACTTTGGGGTGTTTGGCAACTCTCTCCTTGAAATTAGCTATGCATGTTGGGTATTGTTCTTTTTGGAGGATGTTGCTTTTTCAGATTTAACTTGTTTTTTCCTGTTTGTATAAAGCTTTTTTAGGAAAATGTGGCTTTGATTCTGCTTTTTTAATCCTTTTTTTAGGAAAACTCTTTGCAACAATACATTGAGGGATTACTTCCAGAAAACTGTGGCCACATCAACAAGCTTGGTATGCCTAGAAAGCTGGAGGTATGTACTTCCAGAGAATATATAGTTTGTTGGGGGTATTTAAAAATGTAAAGGGTTGTTTTTATTGAAAAACTGCAAGGTGCGCATAGCGCATAACATAGTTGTATTTTATCTGAAAATCCCCTAAGGCGCTGTTTCAGTTTGGGGGAGTCTCCTGGACTGAAAAGGGCGTCTACCAATACATATGTGGTACCGCTGTAACCGGGAGAAATTGGTATTACACACGCAATAAGATTTTATTGACAAACTTTTTTTATTACCAAAAACACTACAAATTTTTTTTATTTTTTTGCACATATTTCACCCCAAAATATTGAGAATACACATAAAAATGCCAAACAAGACATTTCATGTTAAAGCCCAGACTATGCTGAAAAAAAACAATATATAATTTTCAAGGGAAATCCCTTCAAAAATCACATTTGTAAATGCGTAACGCAAAATTGTGATAAATGGTCTATCAACAAAGGGTGACAAAAACTCCAGGTAGGCTGGCACTTATGGTGGTCTTATTTATTCCTGCTTGTCACCCAAGCATCCTTCATTTGTGGAGCATTTGTCCCTGTTTTGCCCTGTTTTGTTAAATATGGTGTGGAGCACCGAGTACCAGACATACTGAGCTGGCGCTATCTCGTGCGCTGCAGCGTTGTCCTGTTGTTAAATGTAGCGTAGTTTGCCCTCTATGACCTTAGGACACTACCTGGTGTTCTCCATTGGCTCTGCAGCGAGAAGCTTCTACAGCGCCCACCACACATCATATTAATCAATGCTGGCCAGGATACTACAGCGATCGCAACGCTAGCTTACAGTGCCCGACACCCGATTACAGCGTCTACTATCGGTCGCTCTATGCACCACTATACAGACGCTCACCTGCCAATACATGGCGCTAGTAGTGAATCAGCCTCCACGTCTTTTTATTCAGAAGTGCACCAGTCTTCTGGGGTTATGAATAGAGATGAGCGAACCGGTTCGGACGAACCGGAATTCGCTCCGAATTTCAGGAAATATTTGATTTGGCACGAACCCGAATATTTTGTGGTTCGTGCCGATCGAATTTTTCCTGAAATGAAAAAAAATGCCGGCATGGTGGGAGCCCACCATGCCGGCATTTAAAAAACAAAGAAAAAAAAAAAAAAGCATTTTTGCCGGTATGGTGGGAGCGGGCCGCTCCCACCATGCCGGCATTTTAAAAAAAAGGCAAACACTTACCTGTAGGTCCGGAGCGTGGAGGCCGGCGCCGCTCTCAGCTGTCATCTGAGGGCACGTCATCATGGGAGCGGGCCGGCCGGCTTTACCGGCCCGCCGGCCGGCTCGGCTGTCAGCGGGCCGCCTTTGCCCGCTCCCACCATGCCGGCATTTTTGATGGGGAACTTCGTAAAAGTTCGATTCGGCCGAACCCGAATTTCTTTGTGAAATTCGGCGAATCGGCCGAATCGAACTTTTCAAAAGTTCGCTCATCTCTAGTTATGAACAACTGCAGCTTTAATGAATTTGGCTTCAGTGTATCCTTTTTCCTGGATGGTATCTGTATAACTTTTGTGTATAATTTTTTCTTGTATATAACTTTTCCAAATACACTCTTTTAATAGCAATTACAACCAGATTAGTGTGTTGTGCATCCTTCCAGATAGTTTATTGTTTCGATAGTTTAGTCTGTGGTTGAAGTGTAAAAAGCCCAGGATTGGATAGCACACACCTCATTTATCTCAATGCTTTAGGTGTGCTACAACCTACATTCCTCACACCTCTATTGCACAAAAGTAAAAAAAAAAATCCTCCAGGTGTTGGCAACACAAGTGAAAAGTAAGAGCGCGTTGAATGTATAGCAGTAAATTGGCAGATTAATGGCAGCTTGATTCTGGAATTAGAGGGCTCTTGATTATTATTTAATATCAAGGCACGATGTAGCTGATGACATTTCAGTGAAACAGCGGGGCACAGCAGCCATCCCCCCCCCCCCACTCTACTGCTCCTGAAATGTACTTGCGATATCAAGTTGGCTATGAAAGCAGTCCGAGAGTCTTTGAAAATGTCAAATTTAACAGCGGGAAAAAATGTCTTTTAACTGAAAAGATGAGAACTCGAGGGAGCAAAATTAACAGCGCAGCACAACATTTCACCAAGTAATAGAACCATATTTCGCCTTTTATAGAGCGGCGCTCATGGCAATATTTAATATCTCTGCTTTAATGAACTTTTAAAGGGAGTCAATAAATATTCAGACTCGTGACAAGTCCAGCAAGCATTTAACTATCTGATGGACTGTGGGGAGTCCTTTTTTTTTTGTTTCTTTAGCGTTACTTGAAAAACATGCAAATAGATTTAGGCCCTTATTTATGAAGGAATAACGACAGGTAGCGACTGGTGAGCAGCCGGTAATGACGGGCACCGCCACGAGAACGCCGGCTCCCCACCACAATCACACATTTATCAAGCCGATCCTGCTTAGTCGACTGAGATAGCGACTCATTCATCATTATTCCAGCCTCAGCCCACAGCGCCAGCGTCCGACCTTGAACAGCGACAGGTATGACCTCTCGCTACCTGGCGCTCTCCAATGCATTTCAATGGAGCAATCTTTAAATATTCATAATTAATTGTTATTAATTTTTTTTTTTTTTTAAATGTGAAAAATTCTGTGACCACTTCTGCCATTGTACAGAATTGATATTACAGGTCTGATATTAATGTATTCATATTACAAAATTATTTTAAAAACTTGTTTTTTTTGGTTTCCAAAAATATGGTTGTTTGGGGGTTAAAAAACTAAATAAAGGGGAGTGGGAGCAGCTCAATCACTATTATTTATACAAAATTATTATTATAATTTATTATTCGGTTAAAAAAATATTTTTAACCCATCGCCGCCATCGCTCTGGGGTTTAAACATGCATTTTACAGCGCAAGAATTTTTTGAGCCTGATTTTTAATGAATATGCTGGGAGCCGGTCGCTAGGGCCAGTCGCTATCATGCGCTCCCATACAGCGCGGAACCTGTCAAATAGTGACTCCTCACCCAATATTCAACATTACGGCAAACCGACTGAGTCGCTATCAACTACCGAACAACGGCCAAGCACAGCGACTACTAGCGGGCGCTTTGAAAATGCCGCTACAGTCGCTCAACTGTCGCTACCTGCCGCTATTAATGAATCGGCCTCCCATTTGAGTGAAAACAATGTCGATCTTTATAGAAATTGCTGTTTGTGGAAAGCTAAAGCACAGCAGAAAACAAATAAAACTAATTACACAAACATACTTCAAGCAGTTAGCGTGCTGTAGTAAGGTAGGGCAGCCATCAAGCTGCTTTCAGACCAGTGCGATGGCGGGGGCGCTCGCGCAAAGTTTAGTGCATGAAGGGCATTATCACAAGTGCTCGCCAGATGGCAGTATTGTGAATCCTGTAGACAGCTCCATAGGAAAATATGGACACTACAAATAAAGTTGTTTTGCTCCGATGCACATAAAGCGCTCCCCTGGCAATGGCTGCCAGTTCTAAGAAGTGTCCTGAGGAGTACGGATGCAGACAGACATTTGCCAATTATTCTGACTCACCTGATGGCAGTAATGTGAATCCTGTAGACAGCTCCACGTTCCTTGTGTGTGTCTGTGATGGATGTTTTCTTTACTCCATAAGGCTTGGCAGATAGCTTACTCGGCTGCCCGTGGATCATGTAGAATACGTTTCAAACGCTTTATTTCAGTATAGAATCTTGCAGCAAAACTTCTTACAGCAGAAATCTTGACATGTACGTTCAATACAGCAGGAAACTTGTGATGTAACCCACACAGCAGCAGCAGGTAAAACGACTGTAGCTGCAGAAGGGAGCTCAGGTTTGCACTGCTTGGATGCCAAACTAGAAATGGCTGAGGAAGAGGGGAAGAAGAGAGGAGCTACTTGCATCACAGCAAGACTAAGGGAGCCAGGAAGGGACAAAGGGAATTAAAGGCACACTGCTCAGCCTATGTAAATAAATATTATATTAAGCAGTTACTCCGGGTAAAATAAAACACACGGCGTGGGACATGACTGGAATCGCTGGTCCCGCGCCCTCTGGATGCTGCTGGCAAGGCTTTTGTGGACTGATATAATTGCACCACAAACACCAAAAGCCGCCATAGATTACTATGGGCAGCTTTTCATAGGTGACTGTGGGGTGCTCGCCCAACAGAGGGTAAATTATTTTGTGACTTTACATCTGCTTAAATCTGCTGTCCCAAACTGTGTTCCATTTTTTTATTGAATAAGTAATATCAAGACTGATCAAAGTTTATGTTTATTTCTCTTCTGAAGCATGTGGGCGTGGCCCTTGGAGCTGTGATGCTGCATAATAATCAGCATAATGAGTGGGGCTTTACTGGTAGCGCAAGAACTTGCTAGGAAGAGGCTCGGTGGGGAGGAAGGAGGAAAGAGGGAGGGGTTAGCTGAGCTGAATGGCAGCTCCGAGAGGGGGGTGTGGTCTGGACCAGCTCCTCGAGCTAGTATTGGTAGCCCACATTGTCAGGGTAGTGCTGGAGGGGTAGAAAAGTAAGTACTGGAGAAAAGGAAGAACTGGAGGAACGCTTGGCAATGGAAGACTGTTTAAAGGGATTTTTCAGGCAAAAGGTTAAAAAAAATAGATATCTAGCTTCCCCCCTTCTGGATGCCCCAACCTTGTTTGTGCTTCCAAACCCAAACCCTGCTGCCCTACTCTTTTTCAATGCATGCCCTTGTCCAGAAACACCCTAACTTCCTCCCACCTTATCCCCCTTGTGAACAGTGCAAAGCATCTCAAGATCTTAGATTATACTGTAAGTAAATACCATATATATTATGGGCAACACCACTTTTTTGGGCTTTAATTTCTGGGTTGTGGCTGAGCTGGGAAGGGTGTGTCATGGCGCAGCTTTATGAGTCATGAGCATATTCTGCTGTGGTCAGAGACAGCTGTGTGACCACGGTGGTTTAACATGCTTGCACACGCTGAGAGCATCTAGAGGCAGAGGGGCTGGTAGACCACTTTTTTGCGTGGTCCTGGAGGAATAAAATTGAAAGAAGGGCAAACTTTGGACCCTGCTATGGCTTCTACCTGGCACTGAAAGAAAAGGGCTGAGAGGCACATGGGACAGGCATCAGGTGAGCTGCTTTCTGCCGTATTATTGCTGTTGTCTGTAATGTCCCTTTAAACTGTTCTCATGCTTGAACTAAAACCTCCAATAAGTGCTACATAGGGAATAAAATGGCCGCCTGGGTAGGATGGCTCCTAGGTTCAGAGGGCTCCCCTCTGCTTCTTTTAACTCCAACCTACCAGCTTCTCTTTTTCTTTATTTCCTTGGCATACCTTCATGTATTGCCTGAAGTCAATGACTACATGGGTGAGAGGCTCCTAATTCAGGGAGAACCCCTCCTTTCTCTTATTTTTGACCTCTGGTTCTACATTCTTGCTAGATATTTGCTCTTATTGCGGACCAAAACCCACCTTTTTAACACCTGAGTTGCCCCCCCCCCCCATGACGAGGACCGTTTGTACTGCTCCTGCTTTACTCTAATACCAGATAATTCAATTTTCAGAGCAAGCGGTGGAGGCCCTGGGGCATGCACCCCTTGTGCCCCTCTCATAATCCAGCCCTGGGTGCTGCTACTGCCCCATACAGGTATGTGCCATGCTGTGCCTCTATCATAGCAGCAGGCAGTGCCCCCTCCTCACCCATCCTATGGTGCTGCTGCTGTCCCATACAGGTATGTGCCATGCTGTGCCCCTATCATAGCAGCAGGCGGTGCCCCCTCCTCACCCATCCTATGGTGCTGCTGCTGTCCCATACAGGTATGTGCCATGCTGTGCCCCTATCATAGCAGCAGGCGGTGCCCCCTCCTCACCCATCCTATGGTGCTGCTGCTGTCCCATACAGGTATGTGCCATGCTGTGCCTCTATCATAGCAGCAGGCGGTGCCCCCTCCTCACCCATCCTATGGTGCTGCTGCTGTCCCATACAGGTATGTGCCATGCTGTGCCTCTATCATAGCAGCAGGCAGTGCCCCCTCCTCACCCATCCTATGGTGCTGCTGCTGTCCCATACAGGTATGTGCCATGCTGTGCCTCTATCATAGCAGCAGGCAGTGCCGCCTCCTCACCCATCCTATGGTGCTGCTGCTGTCCCATACAGGTATGTGTCATGCTGTGCCTCTATCATAGCAGCAGGCAGTGCCCCCTCCTCACCCATCCTATGGTGCTGCTGCTGTCCCATACAGGTATGTGCCATGCTGTGCCTCTATCATAGCAGCAGGCAGTGCCCCCTCCTCACCCATCCTATGGTGCTGCTGCTGTCCCATACAGGTATGTGCCATGCTGTGCCTCTACCATAGCAGCAGGCAGCGCCCCCTCCCCATGATGGAACCGAATATGGGGGATGAGGGGCATGTCTTCTGGTCTACACCACTTACAGTGCCCTGACCTATCTGCAGAAAACAGGATGGCTGGGATAACGGCACTCCCCATGGCCTTGGCACCCAGGGCGATCACCCTCACCTGGAAACAGCTCTGTACAATATTCACCTGGTGGAGTAAATTTGATTCTGAGAACAGTTACTAGATAAGCAACAAAGCTCTTCCTTTACCATTGTCAAGAATTTTGACAGTCGCTTCTGGGAATAAAGTGCTATTGCAGCCAGAGGAGTAGCTAGGCTTTCTGGCACCCGGGGCAAAGATTCAAAATGGCGCCCCCTACCTGTGCTCAGGCCCTCCTTTGGCACCCCCTGCCCTGCTGCACCCGGGGCATCTGTCACCCTGCTCCCCCCTAGCTACACCCCTGACTGCAGCCACATGGATGTAATGAAGGGAATCTCGTCATACAGAGAACACCGGGGGGTAAACATTGATCTGTGGATGGACCTACATGAGGTCACGTTGCATGTGATGGAGCCCCAGGTAAGGCACAGATCAGCATCAGAAGATGTGAAGAGCATATGCAGAGCGTTTTTGTGGGATGTAGACGGAGCATTGTGGGAAGATCAAATTATATTATAATGAATATCCCATTGTTATGGCATCACCTCCAGGTATAGTGCATTGTCATTCACCGCAGCTCCTATCTCCTTCCCAGAGCGAGCGAGTGCAGGGCCACCCCTCCAACCAGATGAGACCGTTGTAATTAATTAATTTCATGTTTAATTAAAACCATAATACTTAGGAAAGACCTCCTAAAGCAGGAGACTCCCGCATGATAAGCACAATTCGAGCTCTGTCTTAAAATACGGCTCACTTCACACTCTAATTTTACAATAAGGGCGATGGCTAATATACTCCCCAGCTGGGCTTTACAGACTATCACTAGTGTTTTATGCCTTCATAATCTCGCCTCTTTAAAGTGGAACAAAACCCGGGAATTTGACATTTCTGGGTTTTGTTTTGCCCTCCAGAGCATCCTGAATTGGGATCCCCTGCTGTGTGAAACCCCTCAGTTCACCCATGAAAACTCACCTTTCCAAGCTCCAAGGGCAATGTGACGGGGAGGCCGATTCATGAACAGCGGCAGGTAGCGACAGTTGAGCGACTGTAGCGGCATTTTCAGAGCGCCCGCTAGTAGTCGCTGTGCTTGGCCGTTGTTCGGTAGTTGATAGCAACTCAGTCAGTTTGCCGTAATGTTGAATATTGGGTGAGCAGTCGCTATTTGACAGGTTCCGCGCTGTATGGGAGCGCATAATAGCGACTGGCCATAGCGACCGGCTGCCACCATATTCATTAACAAATCACGCTCAAAAAATTCTCGCGCTGTAAAATGCTTGTTTAATCCCCAGAGCGCTGGCGGCGATTGGTTAAAAGTAGTTTTTTAACCCCCAAAAAACCATATTTTTGGAAACCCAAAAAAACAAGTTTTTTTTAAATAATTTTGTAATATGAATACATTAATATCAGACTTGTAATATCAATTCTGTACATTTTTTTTTTTACCTAAAATGGCAGAAGTGGTCACAGAATTTTTCACATTTAAAAAAAAAAAAAAAAAAAAAAAATTAATAACAATTAATTATGAATATTTAAAGATTGTTCCATTGAAATGCATTGGAGAGCGCCAGGTAGCGAGAGGTCATACCTGTCGCTGTTCAAGGTCGGACGCTGGCGCTGTGGGCTGAGGCTGGAATAATGATGAATGAGTGGCTATCTGGCGCTATCGGGGGGGGCGATTCATTAATAGAGCCAGGTAGCGACAGTAGCAGCATTTTCAGAGCGCCCGCTAGTAGTTGCTGTGCTTGGCCGTTGTTCTGTAGTTGATAGCGACTCAGTCGGTTTGCCGTAACGTTGAATATTGGGTGAGGAGTCGCTATTTGACAGGTTCCGCGCTGTATGGGAGCGCATGACAGCGAATGGCCATAGCGACCGGCTCCCAGCATATTCATTAACAAATCACGCTCAAAAAATTCTCGTGCTGTGAAATGCATGTTTAAACCCCAGAGCGCTGGCAGCGATGGGTTAAAAGTAGTTTTTTAACCCCCAAACAACCATATTTTTGGATAAAAAAAAAACAAGTTTTTCAAAACATTTTGTAATATGAATACATTAATAACAGACCTGTAATATCAATTCTGCACAAATTTTTTTTTTTTAACCTTAAAAAAATTAACTAACATGGCAGAAGTGGTCACAGAATTTTTCACATTTAAAAAAAAAAAAAAAAAAAAACAATAACAATTAATTATGAATATTTAAAGATTGTTCCATTGAAATGCATTGGAGAGTGCCAGGTAGCGAGAGGTCACACCTGTCGCTGTTCAAGATCGGACGCTGGCGCTGTGGGCTGAGGCTGGAATAATGATGAATGAGTCGCTATATGGCGCTATCTCAGTTGGCTAAGCAGGTGGGGCACTGGGGGGCGGCTGACTTGGGTCGGGGCTGGGGGTGTTGCTGGGGGCGGTGCAGCGGCATTGATTGTTAATATTGTTTTGATTCAATCATTTTAATGTTAACGTATTTAAACATGCCTTCGAAATAAAATACAGTTTCAGAAAAAAATAAGTTGAAATAAGATGGGGCAGAGCTGGGAATAGAGAGATGGGATGGGACAGAGCTGGGAATAGATAGATGGGATGGGACAGAGCTGGGAATAGAGAGATGGGATGGGACAGAGCTGGGAAAAGAGAGATGGGATGGGACAGAGCTGGGAAAAGAGAGATGGGATGGGACAGAGCTGGGAATAGAGAGATGGGATGGGGCAGAGCTGGGAAAAGAGAGATGGGATGGGACAGAGCTGGGAAAAGAGAGATGGAATGGGGCAGAGCTGGGAAAAGAGAGATGGGATGGGACAGAGCTGGGAAAAGAGAGATGGGATGGGACAGAGCTGGGAAAAGAGAGATGGGATGGGGCAGAGCTTGGAAAAGAGAGATGGGATGGGACAGAGCTGGGAATAGAGAGATGGGATGGGACAGAGCTGGGAAAAGAGAGATGGGATGGGATGGGGCAGAGCTTGGAAAAAAGAGATGGGATGGGGCAGAGCTGGGAAAAGAGAGATGGGATGGGACAGAGCTGGGAATAGAGAGATGGGATGGGAAAGAGCTTGGAAAAGAGAGATGGGATGGGACAGAGCTGGGAATAGAGAGATGGGATGGGGCAGAGCTGGGAAAAGAGAGATGGGATGGGACAGAGCTGGGAAAAGAGAGATGGAATGGGGCAGAGCTGGGAAAAGAGAGATGGGATGGGACAGAGCTGGGAAAAGAGAGATGGGATGGGGCAGAGCTTGGAAAAGAGAGATGGGATGGGACAGAGCTGGGAATAGAGAGATGGGATGGGACAGAGCTGGGAAAAGAGAGATGGGATGGGATGGGGCAGAGCTTGGAAAAGAGAGATGGGATGGGGCAGAGCTGGGAAAAGAGAGATGGGATGGGACAGAGCTGGGAATAGAGAGATGGGATGGGAAAGAGCTTGGAAAAGAGAGATGGGATGGGACAGAGCTGGGAAAAGAGAGATGGGATGGGGCAGAGCTGGGAAAAGAGAGATGGGATGGGACAGAGCTGGGATAATAGAGAGATGGGATGGGGCAGAGCTGGGAAAAGAGAGATAGGATGGGACAGAGCTTGGAAAAGAGAGATAGGATGGGACAGAGCTTGGAAAAGAGAAATGGGAAGGGACAGAGCTGGGATAATAGAGAGATGGGATGGGAAAGAGCTTGGAAAAGAGAGATGGGATGGGACAGAGCTGGGAAAAGAGAGATAGGATGGGACAGAGCTTGGAAAAGAGAAATGGGATGGGACAGAGCTGGGATAATAGAGAGATGGGATGGGACCGAGCTGGGATAATAGAGAGATGGGATGGGACCGAGCTGGGATAAAAGAGAGATGGGATGGGACAGAGCTTGGAAAAGAGAGATGGGATGGGACAGAGCTGGGAAAAGAGAGATGGGATGGGACAGAGCTGGGAAAAGAGAGATGGGATGGGACAGAGCTGGGAAAAGAGAGATGGGATGGGACAGAGCTTGGAAAAGAGAGATGGGATGGGACAGAGCTGGGAAAAGAGAGATGGGATGGGACAGGGCTGGGAAAAGAGAGATGGGATGGGACAGAGCTGGGAAAAGAGAGATGGGATGGGACAGAGCTGGGAATAGAGAGATGGGATGGGACAGAGCTGGGAAAAGATGGGATGGGACAGAGCTTGGAAAAGAGAGATGGGATGGGACAGAGCTGGGAAAAGAGAGATGGGATGGGACATGGCTGGGAAAGAGAGATGGGATGGGACAGAGCTTGGAAAAGAGAGATGGGATGGGGCAGAGCTGGGAAAAGATGGGATGGGACAGAGCTGGGAATAGAGAGATGGGATGGGACAGAGCTGGGAATAGAGAGATGGGATGGGACAGAGCTGGGAATAGAGAGATGGGATGGGGCAGAGCTGGGATAATAGAGAGATGGGATGGGACAGAGCTGGGAAAAGAGAGATGGGATGGGACAGAGCTGGGAAAAGAGAGATGGGATGGGACAGAGCTTGGAAAAGAGAGATGGGATGGGACAGAGCTGGGAATAGAGAGATGGGATGGGACAGAGCTGGGAATAGAGAGATGGGATGGGACAGAGCTTGGAAAAGAGAAATGGGATGGGACAGAGCTGGGATAATAGAGAGATGGGATGGGACAGAGCTGGGATAATAGAGAGATGGGATGGGACAGAGCTGGGAATAGAGAGATGGGATGGGACAGAGCTTGGAAAAGAGAAATGGGATGGGACAGAGCTGGGATAATAGAGAGATGAGATGGGACTGAGCTTGGAAAAGAAAGATGGGATGGGACAGAGCTGGGAAAAGAGAGATGGGATGGGACAGAGCTGGGAAAAGAGAGTTGGGATGGGACAGAGCTTGGAAAAAAGAGATGGGATGGGACAGAGCTTGGAAAAGAGAGATGGGATGGGACAGAGCTGGGAGAAGAGAGATGGGATGGGACAGAGCTGGGAAAAGAGAGATGGGATGGGACAGAGCTGGGAATAGAGAGATGGGATGGGGCAGAGCTGGGAATAGAGAGATGGGATGGGACAGAGCTGGGAAAAGAGAGATGGGATGGGACAGAGCTGGGAAAAGAGAGATGGGATGGGGCAGAGCTGGGAAAAGAGAGATGGGATGGGACAGAGCGGTGAAAAGAGAGATGGGATGGGACGGAGCTGGGAAAAGAGAGATGGGATGGGACAGAGCAGGGAAAAGAGAGTTGAAGCAGGGAAAGGTGAGTTTTTACAGGTGCCCTGGGGGGGGTTCACACAGTGGGGGCATCCCGATTCAGGATGCCCCAGGGAAAAGCTGGCTGGTGATAAATGCATGCTCAGCCATCTGCAACTATCCCCGGAGGCTGAGCGACGCACAATCATAAACATCCTGCTTCATGCACTGTTTTATATCCGCTGGGCAGCTGCAAACAGAACTATGCAGGGCGAAACCAATGCATAGTCCTGCTTGTTGAAGCCTGGAGGATATTGGAAAGTGCATTGCAGAACTTCTTTTAACTGAGCGCCGCTCAGCCTCCTGCGATCGAAGCAGACAGCTGAGCCGGCCGCTCCTCCATAAATCACCCACCTGCTGTCTTTCCTACCCGTCGCACGTGCCGCCTTTCCTCCTGTCTGTCCGACCCGACCCGCTGCTTTCCCTCACGGTCTCCGGCCCCGCCCCTTGCCTTCCCTCAGTCTCCGGCCCCGCCCGCTGCCTTCCATTCCGGCCAACGGCCCCGCCCGCTACCTTCCCTCATGCTCTCTGGCCCCGCCCACTGCCTTCCTTCCCCGTCTCCGGCCCCGCCCGCTGCCTTCCCTCCCCGTCTCCGGCCCCGATATCCCCCGACACCCATCTCTGCACCCATCCTCCTGGCCATGGGGTCCGGAATCCTAGCGGCTGCAGTCCGCAAATGGACCGCGGTCCGCGGGTTGAATGGGGACGGGGGTTTGGAGCGCGGGGAGCAATAGCCTCAGGGCGCGGTACCATTTGAGCCACGGACCGGTAGCGGTCCGCGGCCCGGGGGTTGGGGACCACTGCTATACACAAGTAAATTATAAACTAAGGGGCAGTGAACATGGGGACATGTGCCCTAAACTTTGTGCCCGGGGAGCAATTGGGGGTTAGGTGCTTTGCCCAATGGCACTACAGTCATGTCCCATGGTTGGGAATCAAACCTGTTTCCCTACCCCTAGACCATAACTGCCCCCATAAGCATATACCACTCTGATGTGCCAGGTGCAGTACAGTTACATTTTATGGAGAATATTAGCAGCTGTCTGTCTCTTTAATTTCCAGCCGAAAATATGAAAGGAGAAAAAAAAAAAAAAGATGTGCGTATTTGTTCATCTGCTCTATTTAATACCCCACTGAATGTGCTTTCAGAGCTATTGTGAAGCCCAAAGCGCTCTATTCTTTCCATCCAACGTAATTTACAATTTTATATTTTCAACCCAACTGTGGCTTTTAATGCATTTTATTTTGGCGCTGCACCGCAGGATTTTACTAAGTGACGTGATTAGGCGAGCAAGCAGAGGAGAGACGCGCAATCAAAATGCTATTTTGGTTATTTTCCCCACCTAATTGTGCTCCCTGTTTTTCGTTATGGCAAGCAAATGTTTGAGTTGAGTAGAAGCTAAACTGCTGCACACCGGACATCTCAGGGGAATGCTTTTAGAATATATATTTTTTTTTGTTTCCACTACCTCTGCAAGCTTCGTCTTGGGACGGGGAGGCTGATTTAAGACTAGTGCCAGTTATTGCCATGTGAGCGTTTGTGTATCGGCGCTTAAAGGAACCGCTAGTAGGAGCTGCAAGTGGGGGTCTTGTGCTATAACCTAGCGTAGTGGCGCTGTAGTATCCTGTCCAGCATTGATAAGTGTGATGTCTGTAGTGGGCGCTGTAGAGGCTTCTCCTTGATTCACTGCAGAGCCAATCGCGAATGCTAGGTGGTGTCCCGAGGTCAAAGCACCCAAGACTACGCTACATCTAACAACAAGACAATGCTGCAGCGATCGATAGAAGAAAAAACTACACACAACCAGCGCCGCCGCTCTAAAGCTGGGCGCTCTAGCGTTGAGCGTCAGAATAAACACATGCACCAGAGTGAAAACACATGGAATAACATTGTTTTAACATTGTGACTAGAGATGAGCGAACTTCTTGAAAGTTCGATTCGGGCGATTTGCCAAATTTCCCCAAGAAATTCGGGTTCGCCCGAATCGAACTTTCACGAATCGCTCATCTGAAGAAAAAAAATGCCGGCATGGTAGGAGCAGGCAGGCCGGCTACGCTGTCAGCGGGCGGAGGAGGCCGGCCCGCTGACAGCGCAGCCGGCCTGCCCGCTCCCACCATGCCGGCATTTGTTTAAAAAGCAAACACTTACCTGCATGGTCGGAGCGTGTAGGCCGGCGCCGCTCTCAGCTGTCATCAGAGGACGCGTCATCAGAGGGCGCCTGAGAGCGGCGCCGGCCTCCACGCTCCGACCATGCCGGCATTTTCTTTTTTTTATTTCAGGGAAAATTCGATCGGCACGAACCAAAAAAAATTCGGGTTCGTGCCGAATCGAATTTTCCCTGAAATTCGGAGCGAATACCGGTTCATCCAAACCGGTTCACTCATCCCTAATTGTGACAATGAGACTGCAATGGCCGACCTGCACAAACAATTCTGAATAAATAAAAATAACAATAAAAGTGTTTGGTTGCCGGGCAGGAGAGGCCACACAATGATTTGAGCCCACAAATGTAAAGTTTACTATAGCAAAACGCTATTTATACTCAACCAGATGAACTCCATTGAAATGTATGGGAGAGCGACACTGAGCGAAAGCTACTGCATGGCTGCTGAACACACAGATCCGGCGCTATACACTGAGCCCTAGGTTGACTTTCATATATATGGTTTTCACATACAGCGCCCAACGTTCACCCGATGCTACCTATTTTAATTCTAATCCCAGATAATGTTTAGTCAACAAAAAGGAGATGGACGGCACCAAACAATATTAGGCGTTATAATGTCCCGGTGCCCTGCTCTGGTAAAGCCCAAGGAAGGTACTACAAAATGAAGGAAAAAGGGGGATGCCCCAAATCCCCTAAACCGGGGAAAAGACCAGAGACTAACAATGGCACTCTGTTATGTATGAATCATATTAAAGTTTATTTTGAAATCTAGGTCACATACTAGGACACATTAAAAAAATTGTTCTTTAAAAAACATATAACATTTATATACATACTACCAACAAGACATGAGGGGAGGGAAGAGGGGAGGGGGGGACTTTTACAGTTGTCTCTTAATATGTACCAGTGGGGGACTACTAAAAAATATATAAATTCAATAATAAATATTTTATAAATGTGCAACTATACAAAAAGTGTCAAGTGCTATTAAAGTGCATCAAAATCAAGTACAGTTAAATGGAGCCATGTGAATAACACTGAAGATATGAGAAAAATCCAAATCACAGAACAAATACACCATTAAATACCTTACTTATCAATAAAGTGCTGAGTGCTTGCCACCACTGGAGGCCCCATCAAATAGAAGCCCTGCAACGCGTTTCGTGACGTCACCGTCACTTCCTCAGGCAGAGTGTACAGCATACCAGTACCAGCTGTCACTCTTATATACTCACCCTTCCCCGTTCCCCAACCCCACGTAATGAAAATACCGGCGGTCGGCGGGCGCACTCCGGCCGGAAGTGCATCACCGCCAACTCGCCGGGTGTGATGCAGCCGCGCTCCACACTGGAGCGCAGCTGACGTAATCCAAAGAGAAACGCCCTAGACAGGGAACAGCCGCCTCAGCCACATAGTGGAGGAAGCGCTGTACACAGCCTTTCTGTGTTTCCCCTTTTTCCCCTTTCCTCTCCCCCCTCTTTTCCCTTTCCCCTTTACTCCTTTGGTATGGTATGCTCCTTGTCATGGATGGCCGGGCGACCGGGCGATCATATGTGCAAGATCCTAAATTATAATGTCTTTAAGCACTGTAGAACAGCGGGATGCCAGAAATATTCTATTATGTATATAGATATTTATACTGACAGTTTACCAAGTAGTAATGTAAATATGTTTATATATATGTTGTATGTTACATGCTCGTTGTCCAACGGGGGATACTTACCTCCCGAGACCCAGTCCCACGCTGCGCCCAGACAGGCTGTGTACAGCGCTTCCTCCACTATGTGGCGGAGGCGGCTGTTCCCTGTCTAGGGCGTTTCTCTTTGGATTACGTCAGCTGCGCTCCAGTGTGGAGCGCGGCTGCATCACATCCGGCGAGTTGGCGGTGACGCACTTCCGGCCGGAGTGCGCCCGCCGACCGCCGGTATTTTCATTACGTGGGGCTGGGGAACGGGGAAGGGTGAGTATATAAGAGTGACAGCTGGTACTGGTATGCTGTACACTCTGCAAGAGGAAATGACAGTGACATCACGAAACGCGTTGCAGGGCTTCTATTTGAGGGGGGCTCCAGTGGTGGCAAGCACTCAGCACTTTATTGATAAGTAAGGTATTTAATGGTGTATTTGTTCTGTGATTTGGATTTTTCTCATATCTTCAGTGTTATTCACATGGCTCCATTTAACTGTACTTGATTTTGATGCACTTTAATAGCACTTGACACTTTTTGTATAGTTGCACATTTATAAAATATTTATTATTGAATTTATATATTTTTTAGTAGTCCCCCACTGGTACATATTAAGAGACAACTGTAAAAGTCCCTCCCCTCTTCTCTCCCCTCATGTCTTGTTGGTAGTATGTATATAAATGTTATGTTTTTTAAAGACATATTTTTTAATGTGACCTAGATTTCAAAATAAACTTTAATATGATTCATACATAACAGAGTGCCATTGTTAGTCTCTGGTCTTTTCCCCGGTTTAGGGGATTTGGGGCATCCCCCTTTTTCCTTCATTTTCTAATCCCAGATAATGGCGCCTGTTTTAACTGTACTGTACACACTGTTGTGTGTGGCGATGATGTTATTGCCACACTTATGAAATGACTAATCACCTGCCATCTTACAGAGACAGAGAGCAAAAAAAAAAACAATGTTTCATGGTGATTTGATAAGTGAAAATATCCATTACTAGTTCTACACCCTAGGAAGAGAGTATCGGCAGGGGCTTTGTTCAAATGTATTTCACAAGTTCAGTGGGTTTGCTTTAACCCTTGGTGCACCGGCACAAAGTCAGTATCTGTATTAAAGTGGACCAAAACCCACGCCCTCCCCCCCCCGGACATACAAAATCGGAATGCCCCGCTGTGTGAAACCCCCCCGGTCGCCCCGTTCACTTACCTTGTTTCCTGATCCCACAGTGCATCTAAGAGCAGCAGCCACACCCGATATCCCTCTAGCAGGGCGCGTGCCTGTGTCAGGCATTTGTGAATGGCAGGTCCAAGCATGCTCCCTGTTGAGGGAAGCAGGGAATGCGGCTTTATCTCGCTTGGAGCCGCTGACCTTAGAAGAGGCTTAGGTGACGTGATGTCAGCAGCTCTGAGTGAACTGATTGGACGAGCGGCCGCGCATGCACCATAGGACCGGAAAGAGGTGAGTTGGTTTCGGCGATCGGGGGGGGGGGGGGGGGTTCCCCAATCAAGGGGAAAGGACCAAAACCCAGGATAGTCAAAATCCTGGGTTTTGGTCCCCTTTAAAGTGGACCAACACCCAGGATTTTGACTATCCTGGGTTTTGGGCCTCTTCGGGGGGCACCCCGATCAGGGGTGTCCCGCTCTCTGAAACACAAAAAAACTCACCTCTCCCCGCTCCCACGTGACCGCGCCGTCCAATCCCCGCCGACGTCCAAGCGGGTGACAGCGGCGTCCAAGACAGCGCGTCTGCCGCCGCCTCCCGTACGTCACTCTTACAGGGCGCGCGGTCAGGTGGGAGCAGCAGCCGCCGCCGATAAGGTAAGGTTTTTGGGGGGTTTTGGGGGGGTTTTCGCGGTGAGGGAGGTGATCGGCCCGGGAATCTGGGTGTTGGTCCACTTTAAGCAGCACTGTCAAAACAATACTGGATATGTTACATTACCTCTGCTATAAATGTTTGCTATTGAATGATTGTGTTGTTTCTCCAACTAAATGCTTGCTACAAAACAGTTCTTGCTACAAAACGGCTTTTGAACTGTTATTATTACAAATACAATTAAAACCACAGAGTTGTCCTTGCTACAAAATGCCTTTGATATATGACAGTATTTGTATTACAACAGTTACTGTATCGGCTTCAGAGCTGTTTTTTTACAGCACAGCACAGATCACCGACCTCATTTGCTATAAGTATCTATTACATTGTGTCCATTATATTGCAGATTAGATTGCGATATACCTAGAGGCTAGACATTAGCTCATGACATGGAAATTCATCCACCCTTACTTTATTGTAGTCACTATTTGCTGTGAAGTCATATCACTGTAAAAAGAATCTATTCTGTTTTATAAATGATATATTTCTGATAATCTTAATAAACTTTGGCCCTTATTTAAGAAGGGATAGCGTCAGGTAGTGGCTGGTTAATGACAGGTAGCGACAGGTAGCGACTGGTGAACGCCGGACACGGCACGCAATTACACATTTATCAAGCAGAATCTGTTTAGCGACTGGGATAGCGCCATGTAGCGTCTGATTCATCATTTTCACAGCCTCAGCTAACAGCGCCGGCATTCAGCCTTGCACAGCGCCAGGTATGACCTCTCGCTACCTGGCGCTCTCCCATACATTTCAATGGACGATCCTTTTCTTCTCTTTAAACGTTTCTTTTTTTTTCAAAAAATCACAAATAATTCTGTGACCCCTTCTGGCATTGAAATAGCAGTTTTTTCCTATTTTTTTCATTTTTTAAATATTTCCTCAGAAATGACATTACAGGTCTGCCATTAAAGTGTTCATGTTACAATGTTGTTACAATGTAATTCCATATGTTTTCGCTTTGTTACTAGTTGATAGATGCTGGAAAACAGACTTTAAACACACCGCCTCCTGCGCTCTGGGCTTCAAACAAATATTTTTGTGAGGCTGTTTTTTTGCTGAATATGGTCGCTATGAGCAGTCGCTACCATGCGCTCCCATACAGCGCTGTACTGGTCAAATAGCGACTCCTCACAATGTATTCAACATTACTGAACAGCAACTGAGTCGCTATAAAGTAGCGAGTCACGGCCGAGCACTGCGACTACTAGCGGGCGCTCTGAAAATGCCTGCTACAGACGCTCATCTGTCGCTACCTGGCGCTAATGATGAATCAGCCCCCCCGTCTTTGATATTTAAAGCGGACCAAAACCCACATTATTAACTAGCATCCCCTGAGTTGCTCCCCCCATTGGGGACCTTCTGCTAATTTCCACTGTTCCTGCATCACTCTAATTCTAGATAATGGCGGCTGTTTTAGCAGTAAAGCTCCGCCTCCTCCATTCATTGCTACTGTTGTGTGTGGCAATGAAGTCATTATCACACCTATGTAATGACTGATCACCTGCCATTTCACATCAATGGACAGCAAAAAAAATCAGTGTTCCAGGACAATATGAAAAGTGAAAATATCCATTTCTAGTTTTACAATCTAAGAAGGGAACATAGGCAGGGGATTCGGCCAAATGTATTTCACAAGTTCAGTGGGTTTTGGTCCACTTTATTTACAAAAAGAGGTGTGTCCGCTGCTCATTTCTCTTTTTTGTAGATCTATTGTGACCACTTTTGGGCTAGGTGCTGAGTAGCCTGAACTCAGTGACCTTACCTATAGGAGGTTAGCAAAAAAACTCTATCTATAAGGCCGCATATGCGCCATAGGAACAGGAAGAGGTGAGTTGCTCTCAGCGATTTGGGGGGTTTCACACAGTGGGGCACCCCGATGGAGGGTGGAAAGGACCGAAACCCAGGATTTTGACAATTTTTTTTATTTTCACCACTTTAACACGTTTTTTTAAAAGCACTAACATTTTATAGGGTGAAAAAATACAGTATACAGTAATTTAACAAAAAGAAAAAAAGCATTCCTCTAGCTACTCCGCAAAGAACAAAAGAAATAGAACATTAAAAGAAACTTACCTGAATGGATGAGAGAGAAGCATGAAAAGGGGAAAGAAAAGGAAAACTAAAATTAATGACTTGTTTACATTTTTTACAATTAAAAAAAAACAGTAATTCATTAAGGCTTATCTCCATGCTTTGTTAGGATCCTATTGGCTTTTTGATATACTGTGGTTGATGCAGCACCATTTGAAATAGGTTCCGTTTCAGTAACAAAAACAAAAAAAAAACAGAAGCAGCCTTTTACACCTGGTGCTGAATCGACCCTTAGGTAGACAATTAAAGTGAATTTCGCCTATTGCAATTGGTGTTGAATCAACCCCTTCGATTTAGCAGCAAGTGCAAACAGTTCATTGTCTGTTGAGGGTATCAATTCAGCACCAGGCGTAAAAAGAGGATTTCTACTTTTTTTTTTCACCTCCAGTGATTTTTTTTTTTTACAAATGGCGCGGACTCAGCCCCATTGTCATCAATGATGAGATCATATACTGTGTTACATCTGAACAAGCCACTGTACATAAAAGGATATTTAAAATTTAAAAAAATCACCTGGTCCCAACTAGTAGCCCAACCTCAATTCAGCACCAGGTGAAAAAAGTGTTAAACTTTTTTGAGAGAGAAAACAGTCATATACTCTTGGAGGCCGATTCATCAATAGCGCCAGGTAGCGACAGATGAGCGACTGTAGCGTGATTTTTTCAGCGCCAGCCAGTATTCGCTGTGCTTGGCCGGCATTAGCTTGATGACAGCGACTCAGTCAGTGTGCGGTAATGTTGAATACGGGCTGGGGGTCGCTGTTTCACAGGTCCAGCGTTGTATGTGAGCGCCTGACAACGAATGGCCAGAGCGAACGGCTAGCTTCATATTCATCAACAAATCACGCTCCGAATGTGCTGTCGCTGTCCATTCCTTGTTTAAACCCCAGAGCGCTGGCGCCGATCTGTATTAACTAGTTTTTAACCCCTAAACAACCATATTTTTTGAATGTAACATTATACATGTTTTTAGAATCATTTTGGAATATGAATACATTAATCTCAGACCTGTTAGTTCAATTCTGCACATATTTTTTTTTTTTTTTTACTTAAAAATAAATCCTAACATTGCAGAAGTGGTCTCCAATTTTTTGACATTTAAAAAAAAAAAAAAAAAATATATTACCAATTAATTATGAATAATTATAGATTGCTCCATTGAAATGCATTGGACATCGCCAGGGAGCGACAGCTCATACCTGGCGCTGTGAGGGAATTTGCAGCGGCGCTGTTCGGTCCAGGCGGCTTCATGATGAATGCCGCGCTAGCCGTCGCTCTCGCCGGCGCTAGCCTCATTTTGCTTGATAAATGCGCCATTGTGACCGCCGCCGGCCGTACTTGAGTCGGTAGTCGCCGTTAGCTGCCGCTACCTGGCGCTCGTCAGATACTACCTGGCGCTATCGCTTGATGAATAAGGGCCTTATTGTCTACCTTGAGGGGGAGGGATTCATCCCCCTGTCAGTCCTCTCTCGGAGGTGCTGATACAGGGTCAGGCGGGAACACCCCCTCCATTGCTATGAATGTAGTGGGCATGCAGCGTGGTGTTGACACTGCATCCGGTACTCACACAGTCACATAGGCCCTTATTTAAGAAGGGATAGCGTCAGGTAGCGCCTGGTTAATGACAGGTAGCGACTGATAGCGACTGGTGAACGCCGGACACGGCACGCAATTACACATTTATCAAGCAGAATCTGTTTAGCGACTGGAATAGCGCCATGTAGCGTCTGATTCATGATGTTCACAGCCTCAGCGAACAGCGCCAGCGTTCAGCCTTGCACAGCGCCAGGTATGACCTCTCGCTACCTGGCGCTCTCCCATACATTTCAATGGACGATCCTTTTCTTCTCTTTAAACGGGTTTTTTTTTTTTTTTTTTTTCAAAAAAATCACAAATAATTCTTTGACCTCTTCTGGCATTGAAAAAGCAGTTTTTTCATATTTTTTTCATTTTTTAAATATTTCCTCAAAAATGACATTACAGGTCTGGCATTTAAGTTTTCGTTTTGTTACAAGTTGATAGATGCTTGAAACAGACTTTAAACACACCGCCTCCTGCGCTCTGGGCATCAAACAACTATTTTTCAGCGCCAGAGATTTGTGAAGCTGTTTTTTTCCTGAATATGGTGTGTCGGTCGCTATGAGCAGTCGCTAACATGCGCTCCCATACAGCGCTGTACTGGTCAAATAGCGACTCCTCACAATATATTCAACATTACTGAACAGCGACTGAGTCACTATGAAGTAGCGACTCACGGCCGAGCACTGTGACTACTAGCGGGCGCTCTGAAAATGCCTGCTACAGACGCTCATCTGTCGCTACCTGCCGCTAATGATGAATCAGCCTGATACTGGACATGATTCGCACCTGCCACCCTCTGGTCAGAAGACTAAAGGCGCCCTAGGGCTGCATGTTGGCTATCACTAATGAATGCTGGGTAAAGTCCGCTCCATCTACAGACACCAAATGTTTTGTCTATGGGCAAAATTCACTCTAGTTCCATTCTAGCCAATCAGAAATCAGGGTTATTCCTAACATGGAAATAATTCCCCAAAGAACATCGATATCTGAATGGTTGCGGCAGATTAAAGAGCATCACTGCGCTTTGGGAAAGCAATTCTGTGTATTAAAGTCAATTTTTACAGGGAGATAGGAAATCTAGCATTAAAAACATGATGGTTAATCAGACGCCGCTATATCCGCGCGCTGCCTCTGGCGCTGCATTAAAAAACAGAATCAGGCTGATTAAAGGTGAATCTTTATAATACCCATTTCTACGTGATAGTAAAGATCCTGTTACTCATCTTAAATAGGATTTAATCACTTATTTAAATAGCGGCAAAGAAAAAAAATGACATCAGCAGCCCTTAGGGAATGAGCTCAGCTCGCGAGTAAGAAAAAAAAAAATAGGCAATCTGGGGTTTTATGAAGCACGGGAAAGCGGTTACCTAAACAAATACATCTATCCAAGCGGGTGGATTGGAATTATTATCTGAAATTGACATAATGTGCCAAATGTACAAGCAGACAGCGCGTCAGAGGAGAGCAAGGCCAATACGCCTCTCTGCACCGACATCAGATGATAAAATAGGCTTTTTTTTTCCTTTCCATTTATTGAAAAGATGTCGCCAGTAGTGGGCCAATTATTTCTGCACCAGCCATCTGAGAGTCAACAGCGAGCGGCATCCGTTCTCCCCTCCTACGTGTTCATCCTGAGATGGCTTTTTTTTTTTCCACATTAATTACCAGAGAGCTGTGTCTGTTTTCATCTGGGGATGCAGCCAAGTTTAAGGGTTTAAAACAGGCAATTTGAGGCAGGGTTCGGGGGGGGGGGGGGGGGGGTCAGAAAGTTTAAGGACAACATGTCGACTAAACAATGAGACCTGTTCACTGATTAGTTGTTTGCACATTTTATTAGAATCATTTGCACTTTCGGTGCTTGAAAGATGACTTACGGCCTTATTTATCAAGGGCTAGCGCCAGGTAGTGTCTGACGAGCGCCAGGTACCGCCAGCTAACGGCGGCTACCGAATCAAGTACGCCCGGCGGCGGTCACAATCACGCATTTATCACGCTAAATTAGGCTAGCACCGGCGAGAGCGTCAGCTAGCGCGGGATTCATCATGTAGTCGACTGCAACGAACAGCGCCGCTACTAATCCCATCACAGCGCCAGGTATGACCTGTCGCTCCCTTGCGCTCTCCAATGCAATTTAATGGAGCAATCTTTAAATATTCATAATTAATTGAGTTTATGTTTTTTTTTTTTTTTTTAACTGTCAAAAATTCTGTGACCACTACGGCAATGTTAGATATTTTTTTTAAGAAAAAAAAAAAAAATATGTGTAGAATTGAGATTACAGGTCTGGTATTCATGTATTCATATTACAAAATGTTTAGAAAAACTGGTATAATTTTTACATAAAAAAAAAAATGGTTGTTTGGGGGTTAAAAACTACTTTACACACATCGCCGCCAGCGCTCTGGGGTTTAAACAAGGAATTCACAGTGCGAGAAATTTTTGAGCGTGATTTGTTAATGAATCTGCAGCAAGCTGTTCGCTCTGGCCATTCGCTGTCAGGCGCACCCATACAACGCGGGACCTGTGAAACAGCGACCCCTAACCCCGTATTCAACATTACCGCACACCGACTGAGTCGCTGTCAACAAGCAAACCCCGGCCAAGCACAGCGAATACTAGCTGGCGCTGTGAAAATCACGCTACTGGCGCTCATCTGTCGCTATCTGGCGCTATTAATGAATCGGCATCCCCCTCTCTAACCTTTCATGATACTGAAAAGTTATACTTGGCGCAGGTGACCATTTACTTCTGAAAGTGGAACATAACCCGGGATAATCACTGTCCCTGTTTTGGGATGCTCCACTGTGTGAAATATGCCTTTTCCCGATCATATTGCGAATGTGTGAGCTCCTGACCAGTCAGAACCTTTTACTGTGACTATGTAATTCAGAAAACGGCTCTGATAGGCTTCAAGACCTTCACATCCACCAGCGCACTCCTGCCCCAGCCTTTCTGGAAGGCTAGGACGGGAGCAAGTGCACAGCCCGAAGATGCAGGCAGGGGATGCAGCCACTCTCGCTCTCCATTGTAAACAATTAGAATTACATAGGCACGGCAAACGGCTCTGATTGGACGAGAGCCTATGCATATGTCTAGAGATGAGCGAACTTCTTGAAAGTTCGATTCGGGCGATTCGCCGAATTTCCCCAAGAAATTCGGGTTCGCCCGAATCGTACTTTCACGAATCACTCATCTGAGAAAAAAAAATGCCGGCATGGTGGGTCCGCCGCCCGCTGACAGCGTAGCCGGCCTGCCCACTCCCACCATGCCGGCATTTATTTAAAAAGCAAACACTTACCTGCATGGTCGGAGCGTGGAAGCCGGCGCCGCTCCCAGCTGTCATCAGAGGACGCATCATCAGAGGGCGCGTCATCAGAGGGCGCCTGAGAGCGGCGCCGGCCTCCACGCTCCGACCATGCAGGTAAGTGTTTGCTTTTTAAACAAATGCCGGCATGGTGGGAGCGGGCAGGCCGGCTACGCTGTCAGCGGGCGGCGGACCCACCATGCCAGCATTTTTTTTTTTTTTATTTCAGGGAAAATTCGATCGGCACGAACCAAAAAAAATTCGGGTTCGTGCCGAATCGAATTTTCCCTGAAATTCGGAGCAAATTCTGGTTCGTCCAAACCGGTTCGCTCATCCCTACATATGTCCTTGGACCGGGGAAAGGTGAGTGAATATCCGCGACCTGGGGAGTTTCACACAGCGGGGTGTCCCACTTCAGTGCTTCCTTTGACCATCTTCTGCCTATGTGGCTCCCTGAATCTCAGCTGTGGCTATTAATCCTGTCTACGTTCCAGCTTCTTTTAGTTTCTCAGCTCTGCCTACTCCTAGACCAGGAGGTGCCCAACCCCTGGTGAGCATCATTCCTGAAACCAGAGCCGGCGCCAGCACCCAGGGGGTCCCGCTGACAGGGCCGGCCTTTGGGGTGTGCAACGGCGCTTGACCGGCAGTGGACTGGGAGGGACCGCCACAGCTGGACCCCACATCTCCTTGCAGTGTGCCAGCAATGACCAAGATGGAAGTGCAACTTCTTTACCCCGCCGGGCGGAAGCAACACTATGCAGCAATAAGGTTCCGCTGCTGCCTGTGCTGTCCCCACCGGGGAGAGAGGAAAGAGACTCCACACCATGTGACAGGTGCGCTGGTGGGCTTCAAGCAATTAAGCATCAGGCGGAAACAAGGAGACTGAGAGTGCGAGCCAGGAGAGGTACGTTTTTTTTTTCTTTTCTCAGGTCAGGTTTAAAGGGGTTTGGTGTGCTTCAAAGTAGACCAAAACTAGCATGATAAATAGGCGGCACCCAGATTTGAGATGTTCCTCAGTGATGTGTCGCGACTCTTCACCACAATGGGGCCAAAAGAGATCATGCTGCCCAAGGGCCCACATAAACCTGGAGCCGCCCCTGCCTGAACCCGTTACTTGTCAGGGTCTGTTATGGACCTGCTTCTGCCTATGAATCTTAGAGGCTGATTCATTAATAGTGACAGATAGCGACAGATAGCGACTGTTGAGCGACTGTAGTGGTATTTTGACAGCGACCGCTAGTAGTCGCTGTGCTTGGCCATTGTTCGGTGGATGATAGCGACTCAGTCGGTGTGCCATAATGTTGAATACAAGATGCTGAGTCGCTATTTGACAGGTTCGCTGTTGTATGGGAGCGCATGATAGCGATTGGACATAGCGACCGGCACGCACCCACCATATTCATTAAAAAATCAGCCTTAAAAATTCCTAGCGCTGTGAAATGCATGTTTAAATCCCAGAGCGCAGGAAGCGATGTGTTAAAAGTAGTTTTTTAACCCCCAACCAGCCCCCCAAAAAAATGGAATGATTTTGAAATAATATTTAAACCTGAATAGTTTAAAATCAGACCTGTAATATCAATTCTGCAAAAAAAAAAAATTTTTTTTTAAATCCCCAAAAAATACATTTTTAAAGGAAGAAGTGTTCACAGATTTTTTTTTTTTAAATTAAAAAAAAAATATATATTAAAAAATAATTATTAATTAAAATACATTCTGCCATTGAAATGCATTGGAGAGCGCCAGGTAGCGAGAGGTCATACCTGTCGCTGTTCAAGGATGTTCGCTGGCGCTGTGGGATGAGGCTGGGATAATGATGAATGAGTTGCTAGGTGGCGCTATTTCAGTCGCTAAGCAGTATCGGCTTGATAAATGTGTGATCGTGGAGGGGAGCCGGCGTTCTAGTTGCGGTACCTGGCTTTACTGGCCGGCTCCCCAGTCGCTATCTGTCGCTATTCCTTGATAAATAAGGCCCTTAGCTGTGGCTACTAAGCCTATCTACGTTTCTGCGTGTTTTTTAGTTCTCGGCTCTGCCTACTCCTAGACCAGCATTCCCCAAATATTTTATTTAGGTGCCAACACAGCAATTTAACCTGATGGCTCTGTTGCCATGGGGACGTTTAAAAAAAACTCAAAATGCGTGTACTGGAATGATAGCGGGTGACCACAGAGAGGGCTCTGACACGTGTGCCATGAGTTCGCCATCACTGTCCTAGCCCAAGAGATTCCCAGACCCTCCCAGATGCCAGACATTGCTGCAAACCAGGTCCCGACATCTACTCCTTACACTTGTCACCCAATTGCCTTCATCATCACCGCTCGCAGTAACTTCCTATCTCCAGAAGCGGGGGGTTTATCTATGAAAGCTTGTAATAAAAAAAAATGTCATGTTCTTCTGTTCCCCATGTCGCTGTGTTCTCTGTGAATAACTCCTGATCCTGCAGCACAATCAATGACAGAACTGTGAGCGCCTTATGGGTTTTTTTTTTTGTAACAAATAGGCAAACTTAAAGCGACAAAACAGCAGCTGCGGTCATCTCATCTAAAAGCGCTCGGCGCAATTTACCAATAAATCACTTCCAAGCCAATGAAATTACAGTGGGAGACATTTAATAGCTGCAGCTCCCCATCCAGTGGAGGACTATCTTGTCGGCATTAGCTGTGCTTTCCGGGACTGCTGAGGCCACAGAAATGGAAGAGATATGGATGCGTTGCTTGGTGTTAGCAGGAGGTTTTTAGGTTTTACAGGCAGGCTGGTGGTGTGCGGAGCGCTCATATAATCCTGCTTTTATATGTTTAGAACATAGCTAAATCGATCCAGCATTACTATTTCCCCTTTATAGAATGTAATGGCGCTGCCTTAAAAGATTGCAGAGCTAAACTTAAAGGGATTTAGCTGGTAATGACAAGCATCAGCCCATTGTGGCGGACTACACCTGGCAATGCCCTCATTTTTTAAGTTGCTGAGATATACAGTTTAAACCTTTCACTTTCTGCAGGGATGACTCCAGGTTTATGTGGGCCCTTGGTCGGCATGGTCTCAGTGGGCTCCTTTTCCGGCGAAGAGTCGCGTCACATCACTGAGGGGCATCCCAAATCTGGATGCCCCCTAAGGATCATGCTATTTGGAACAATTTTGGTCCTGATTTTGGATGCTCCCGTGTGTGAGCCCCCCCCCCCCCCCCCCCCCAGTTCGCTCATTACTTTCCTTGAACTGGCAAATGCACTCAAACGCCAGTTTGAGTTCTTTCACAAAGCCTGGGACTGGAAATCCTGGGTTTTAGTCTGCTTTAAATAGCAGTAGCAGATAGAATTAATATAGGGTTAGATTGAGTGATTCTAATCTTCCAAAAAAAAGTATCTGTTTTTTTTAAACCACATTGTGCCAGCTGTCAGTGGGCCCCCCTGGGGTCTGGGGGCCCTGGCAGCTGCCCCGCCTTGCCAGGTGCTGACGCCGGCCTTGACTTTCAGTTTAGTTTTCTCACACACAGAGGGAGAGTGGGCGTGGCAATGCAGAGCAGGGGGGAATGTAATATGGTCATATGCACAAGCTGAGAGGGAGCTGGGGGGAGTGGGGTTGGTCCTTGGACACAGGAGACAAAATAATTATTTGTTGACCATCAAAGAGAAGCCCAGGGGGAGGGACGAATAAGACAATGTAAATCTTGCTCCAAGCTGCACAGAAGCACCAGCTAAACAGCATTCACTTAAAGCAGACCAAAACCCAGGATTTTGACTATACTGGGTTTTGGTCCTTTCTCCCGGGGCACCCTGATTGAGGATGCCCCGCTGTGTGAACCCCACGTGTCGCCCAATCTAACTCACCCCTCCCCAGTCCTACACCTACAGTGTATGCGGCCTCTCGTCCAATGAGAGCACTTGGATCTGCTTGCACCTCTTCGTCTAAGAGAGCAGGCCCGAGTGTGCCCACTGGTCACATCCCTCACTACCCTCTACCCCCACTGTGTGAACCCCCCAGGTCGCCCACTCTAACTCACCCTTCCCCAGTCCTACAGCGTATGCGGCCTCTTGTCCAATCAGTGCACTAGGATCTGCTCGCGCCCCTTATTCTAAGTCTTTGTCTAAGGGAGCAGACCCGAGCGTGCCCAGTGTCCACATCCCCCACTACGCTCTAACCAGGAAGGTGCCTGTGCCCGCTGTGTGAACCCCCCAGGTCGCCCACTCTAACTCATCCTTCCCCAGTCCTACAGCATATGTGGCCTATCGTCCAATTAGTGCACTTGAACCTGCTTCCGCCCCTTCGTCTAAGTCTTTGTCTAAAGAAGCAGAACCCCCCGAGCATGCCCAGTGGCCACATCCCCCACTACCCTCGAGCGTGCCCAGTGGCCACATCCCCCACTACGCTCTAACCAGGAAGGTGCCTGTGCCCGCTGTGTGAACCCCCCAGGTCGCCCACTCTAACTCATCCTTCCCCAGTCCTACAGCATATGTGGCCTATCGTCCAATTAGTGCACTTGAACCTGCTTCCGCCCCTTCATCTAAGTCTTTGTCTAAAGGAGCAGAACCCCCCGAGCGTGCCCAGTGGCCACATCCCCCACTACCGGGAGCCTGCCCGTGCCCGCCCCGCTGTGTGAACTCCCCAGGTTGCCCAATCTAACTCACCCTTCCCCAGTGGCCACATCCCCCACTAACCTGTGCCGGCCACTCGCACATGCATCATTAGAGAAGGTGAGTATACCAGGCTACTTGGGGTAGCCAACTCAAACAGTGGGGCAACCCGGTTCTGGATGCCCCAGGGGAAGGAATAAAGTGGCTCTGGGTTTTGGAACACTTTAAAGCGGAAGTCCAATCAGAGGATGCTTGTGAAAGAGCAGAAGAATGACACTGGTTGAAGAGCCAGTGCTGTCCTGGATTATTTCTATGGGGTAAGGTGAGTATGACTGCAACTGAAGGCCTACAGAGATGCCTTCACCTTCTGGCCCCCACAGAAGCTTCCTTGAGTTACAGTGCTATAATACACACTAGGTTACTGGCAGCATTCTCACCTGTAGAGGTCAATACTGCTGCTTTGTTTAGCCAAAGCTGCTGATGAGCTCACCTGTTACAGTGAATTCTGGAAATAGTAGTCATAAGCTATACTAAGGGCTTTATTTAAAAGGGACCAACAGTCAAAAATGACTTAAACCAGAGCAACACAACAAACAGTGCTCATATGTATCCTTCCCCGGGGCAATTTAGATTGCTGCACATAAAAAATAATTAACTTTTTTTCTAATTCCTGCTGTAGTCAATTTTAGAAGCAAAATGGCAATTCATGGATGTGCTGGCCACCTGCAAACAGGAAGTGCTGCTGGGCTTCCTGTTAATGTACATTGTTTGTTATGTCAGTTGAATCCAGGCAGCAGCAAGGCTGAGATGCTGGGAGAGGAAGCTCCGAAATGGACGCTACTTTCCTTTTCCAACTGTGCCAGGCTGTTGGTCCAGTTTAAAGTGGACCAACACCCAGGATTTTCACTATCCTGGGTGTTGGTCCACTTCCGTGGGGCACCCCGATAGGACAAGCGATGGATAAGCCGCCGCCTCTCCATTCACAAACGGCCGGCGCAGGAGCGCGCCCTGCAAGAAGGACGCGCGGGAGGCGGCGGCTTATCCGTCGCCTAAAAGGTAAGATTTTAGGGGCTTTCTGGGGGGTTTCACCCCACGGGACATCCCGATTTCGGATGCCCTGCGGGGAGGGAGCTGATCGGCCCGGGAATCTTATAGATTCCCAGGCCGATCAGGGGTGGGTGTTGGTCCACTTTAAGGCCAGGAAAGCCGCTCCCACTTTAGAAACACAGAGCCACAGAAACTTGGAAACAGATAATTAAATCACAGGTGGGGCACAATACTAACACACACAGATTGATTTTACACTACAAAAGAGGAAAACAAAGGGGCCAGGTGAGAATTCCCCCTTTTTTGGGAGAGAAAACTGCCATTGACTTTCATTGTCTACCTTAGTGTTGATTCAGAGCCAGGTTAAAATTTAACAATGAAAATGAATGCCAGTCCTAAAAATGGATTGAGAATTCTCACCAGGCTCTAAATCGAGCCCAACAAGGCTGAACACCAAAAGAATGACAACAAGGGGGATTTCCCTCAAGAAAGGGAGACAGCCAATTCCTTAATTTTATTTACTCGGACCAGAGAATGGACAAGAAAGTGGAAGTGGGTTGTATAGTGTGTTTATGCCACATTTACTTCTAAGGCCTCGATTCAATAAAGGTAGAAAAACATTCTCAAGGTAGTAAAAAATTCAATTCATGAGAAAAAAGCCTGAGAATTTCACTGTTACTGAATCACTAGATAAAAAGACAATGAAAGTCAATGGCAGCTTCTACTACAGTGTAAAAAGGAGTAAACAGTTCTCTACCTTTCTTAGGAGTAAAAAAGTGCCATTGACTTCCATTGTCTTTTTATCTAGTGATTCAGTAACAGTGACAGTCTCAGGCTTTTTTCTCATGAATTGAATTTTTTACTACCATGAGAATTTTTTTCTACCTTTATTGAATCGAGGCCTAATTGTGGAAGTAGTCTTCAAGCCAAGGCCTGTGCAGCCCATCCTCAGGCCCATCACTATATGTCTATGGATAACCTTTGGCGTGCTCGGCAGACGGTGTTCACTCAAGCACTGAGCGCGTAATAAGAGAATTAATTTGGCTGCTAACATTAAAATATGTACAATGAGATGGATCTGAGAAAAGTGCAGTGTGGAATCGCCCTAACGTGGAGCACTAAGCTCATTTATTACAATGAATAAATGGAGTAATGAGATTGGAAACACGGAGAAGGCGCCTAGTAAGCGGCTGATGAATTGACCCGTATGCGATCGCCATCCTCTAATATAAATTAGGGCTTCCACGACGCTGCGCCCTCACACACACAAGAATCTTATACAAATAATTAAGCGGCTGTTTACGGGGAAAGAAAAGCAAAGTGGAGTTTGATTTGTGGAATCTGTTCCGACTGATTAGCGAGAGCAAAGAGCTAATATAATATTATGACTCGATGCGAGATCATCGGATGCACCGAGAGCATGCGAAGGACTAATAGAGAAAAACAGCGGCGTTCTTAAATACTGCGTTGCGTGGCCTAATGTATCTGACCTGCCCCTTCTAAGAACTGTAAATCCAGCATGCAGGAACTAATGGGAAAGCAAGCAGGTCAGCCGCATAGCTCGAGGCATCGCCAGTAGGAAGATGCTGCTGTATAGGCCGCATCTGGAATACTGTATGTGGTTCCTCTAATAAAATACATTGCTAAAATAAAAAGGGCCCAAAGGTGGGCAACAAATATGATGGAAGGGCTTAAATTTAAAACTTCATCAGGAGAAACTTAAAGCGGGCCAACACAACAAACAGTGCTCATATGCCCCCTCTCCAGGGCAATTTACAGAGCTGCACATAAAAAATAATTTACTTTTGCTGGGATAAATTTTAAAACAAGATGGCTGCTCATGTTATTGCATACAGGAAGTCATGCTGGGCTTCCTGTTACTGTGCATTTCAGTTATGTCAGTTGGGAGAGGAAGCTCCAAAATGGCCGCTACCTTTTCCAACTGTGCCAGGCAGCACTTTTCCCTTAACGTGGACCAAAACCCACGAAGTTCGGCCCAGAAATCTATAAGATTCCCGGGTCGATCGGTTCCCACCCTGATCTGGGGTGCCCAGCTGTGGGGACCATAAACTCACCTTATTTTCCGGTCTAAAGGCACATGCGCAAGCCACGGCCGCATCCCCACTATCCCTTTTGCAAGACGCATGTCCACACCAGGCATTTGTGAATGGCCAGCGCAGGTATGCTCCCTGTTAGAGGGTAGCGGGAGATACGGCGGCCAGCAGGCGTGTCCTGGGGGCAAGGACCAAAACCCAGGATAATCAAACTCCTGGGTTTTGGTTCACTTTAAAGCTGAACAAAGCCTATCTGGCTGCTGGCCTTCCTCTGGGGCATTCCAAATTGGGATACCCAGTTGTGTGAAACCCCCCAGGGAGGCGTTACTCACTCCCCAAACAACAGCGATTGCGTGGGCTCTTGTCCAGTCAAAGCCGTCCGCAGAACTGACGTGATTCGGTAAGGCGGCTCTGATGGTTGTGAATGGGGAGCGAGAGCAGCTGCATCCTCGGGCTATGTGCACAACCCCTGTTGTCACAATAGTGCTCCTTTAGTGATATAACATGGCCATGCACAGCTGTGAAGGGATGCAACTGATGTCAGTGCCATCCACCCATGCCAAGAGTAAGGCGGCCCTGGAGTCACATAGACTCCATGGACAGTTTTGGGCAAAAATCCCCTGAGCTTGTGAAATACATTTGGCCAAAGCCCCTGCCAATACTTTCCTCTTAGGGTGTAGAACTAGAAATGGATATTTTCACTTTCACCTGAATCGTCCTGGAACATTTTTGCTGTCCCTCTCTGTAAGATGGCAGGCAATCAGTCATTGCATAGGTGTGGCAATGACATAATTGCCACACACAACAGTAGCTAAAACAGGCTCCATCCCCCCATATCTGGGGTTAGAGTGAAGTAGGAGCAGTAAAAACTGGCAAAATGTATTCCCTATGGGGGGGGGGGTGTGAGCAATTCAGGGGGTGCCAGTAAAAAAATGTGGGTTTTGGTCCACATTAAGTGCTTTCAACTGTCTCCCACTCTGTTGCAGTGAAATATAAATCATGGCTGAAGTTGAGATTTGAATGATAGGCAAACCCCACAAAGTTATACCCTGGCAAGTTCTGCCGAACTTGGAATAAATGGGGACCCGGCTATGAAAGGATGGCTGCAGGCTCCCAGGAGTGTAGTGTCCTCACTCATGGATGGCCATCTTTTTGTAGCCCTCGGCTGGGGCCAAATTTAAACTCGCTGCTACTCCTCCACTGTTAAGGGTCGTGGGCTGGGTAAGTGCACCCTTAGGTGAAGCAGGTTGATGGGCTTATTTTCCGTGTTAGGAACGGACGCCAAACTCGAACACAAATTTCTGGCTGTGGTTCAGGATTCTGGCTGCAGCTGCAGTTCAGGTTTGCTCATCTCTAATACTCTGTACAGTATAAATAAAGGTTCTCTGGGCCACCTGAAACTATTGTAACGGCTTCAGCAGACTTTACTGTATGACTAGGTTGAAGGGGGATCGGAGTAGGGTCCACAGAGGGGTTAATTTCTCTGTAGTTCTTGCTCTTATCCTTCACAGGTGCGCTGGTTGTTAGAAATTAGAAACACAATACAACCTCAAATGTCGTGGGGTTGTTTGGCCTCTTTTTCTAGCAGATTGCTTTTTTGATCTCGGCTGCAAGATTGATATTATTCAAAGTTGCTGCCGGTTTAACACAAAATTGGATTAAACTAAACAAAATGCGGCTATGAAAGGTATGTGAAAATACTTACCCGCCTGGCCCGGAGGTGCTCGACCTGCCCTGGGCCAATGAGTGTGGTGCGCGAAGCTTATGACATGCTACACCGCTTGTGGTGCATCTGGAAGTTGGTTGCTTCTTATTACAATGATGGTCCAATCGATTAATTAATTCTTCAAACTTTTAATTTTTAAAAAACAAGTATTGTTGATAATATAATAAACAATGTGGGAAAGAATGTCCTTATTGCTCTCTGGAAGGTCTTGCTCTGCTTGCAAAAATGTCCAGTGTTGCGCTAATCCTAGTGCGCTGTATTGCATGTGTAAAAAAGGAAACTTTTCTTTGGCTGTATGAATCAATCCGTGCCGTGCAAGGGTTAAATGTTTTTCTTCTGTAGTTGTATTTCCTGCTGCGGCTTGCAATGGGGTCCAAGCCGCAGCAGGAAAAGTTTCCTTTTTTACACATGCAATACAGCGCACTAGGATTAGCGCAACACTGGACATTTTTGCAAGCAGAGCAAGACCCTCCAGAGAGCAATAAGGACATTCTTTCCCACATTGTTTATTATATTATCAACAATACTTGTTTTTTAAAAATTGGACCATCATTGTAATAAGAAGCAACCAACTTCCAGATGCACCACAAGCGGTGTAGCATGTCATAAGCTTCGCGCACCACACTCATTGGCCCAGGGCAGGTCGAGCACCTCCGGCCCAGGCGGGTAAGTGTTTTCACATACCTTTCTTAGCCGCATTTTCTTTAGTTTAATCCAATTTTGTGTTAAACCGGCAGCAACTTTGAATAATATCAATCTTGCAGCCGAGATCAAAAAAGCAATCTGCTCGAAAAAGAGGCCAAACAACCCCATGGACCCTACTCCGATCCCCCTTCAACCTATCTATCGAGACACTGTCAGACGAGCCTTCTGACCAGGTGCAGCTCCATACTAAGAGGCCGATTCATTAATAGCAGCAGGTAGCAACAGTTGAGCGACTGTAGCAGTATTTTCACAGCGCCCGCTAGTAGTCGCCGTGCTTGGCCGTTGTATGGTTGTTGATAGCGACTGAGTCGGTGTGCAGTAATGTTGAATACGGGGTGACGAGTCGCTATTTGACAGGTTCCGCGATGTATGGGTGCGCTTGATAGTGACTGGTCAGAGCGACCGGCTCCCACCACATTCATCAAAAAATCACGCTCAAAAAATTCTCGCGCTGTGAAATGCATGTTTAAACCCCAGAGCGCTGGCGGCGATGGGTTAAAAGTAGTTTTTTAACCCCCAAACCCCCAAAATTTGAAAGAATTTAGTAATATGAATACAATAATATCAGACCTGTAATATCAATTTTTTTGTTTTTTTTTACCTTAAAAAAATTAACTAACATGGCAGAAGTGGTCACAGAATTTTTCACATTTAAAAAAAAAAAAAAAAAAACATTAATAACAATTAATTATGAATATTTAAAGATTGTTCCACTGAAATGCATTGGAGAGCGCCAGGTAGCGAGAGGTCATACCTGTCGCTGTTCAAGGTCGGACGCTGGCGCTGTGGGCTGAGGCTGGAATAATGATGAATGAGTCGCTATATGGCGCTATCTCAGTCACTAAGCAGGATCGGCTTGATAAATGTGTGATTGTGGTGGGGAGCCGGCGTTCTCGTGGCGGTGCCCGTCATTACCGGTCGCTCACCAGTCGCTACCTGTCGCTATTCCTTCATAAATAAGGGCCTAAGCGCCATCCTCACACACTCGTACTTCTACTGTATGACTGCTCTGCTCCTTCTATCCAGTCAGCATTAAAAAAAACAGGGACAAGCTACTGTCGGAATTATCGCCCGCCTCTTGCCTGCCTCACAGAAGAGATGAAGGAAAGTGATTTGCAATGCTTCAGCCCTCTAAATAGACTGTTTATGGTACATATCTGCATATAAATATGTATTATGCCCAAAGCTAGCTAATGAATTTTAAAATAGATGAATATGCTGACAATTTGGCACTTTCATATTTTTATTTTTTTAAAAAGCTGCTTTGTGACAAACAGAAAAAAAAAAAAATATATAGCCTTTCATGCTGGAAATTTGGAGAGCGTTGGATTTAATTTTTTAACAGTGATCTAGAAGGATTAGATGGGAGCCGGGTGTTGGCGGGTTTTGAAGCCCCAAGCAGATGTCAAGTTAGGGCCACAGACATGCTGCTTCATTAAAACTTAGCGAGGAAATGAAGGGGAAGAAAAGAGTAGAGAGGCAGTAAAAAGAATTCTTCTGCAATAAATTATTATAGATATTTAAACCGCTTTAATAGTTTTAATATTTAAATCGCTAAATCGGTTGATTCAGGATCATTTTCTCATTTCAACAAGTCATCAGTTTCACCATTAATGGAAAGTTTTCTATGGGGGTTATTTAAGAAAGGATAGCAGCAGGTAGTGCTTCATAGCGGCAGGTAGCGTCTGGTGAACGCCGGGCGCTGTACAGGAAACCACATTTATGAAAGCGAATCTGGTGAGCGCCTTTAACAAAGCCGTGTAGCGTCACATGTATTAATCCTGGCGGCTCAGCGTATAGCGTCGGTGCTCTAGGCTCAGGAGCGCCATGTAGTACTGTCACGGACCGGGTGGAGCGGACTCAGGTGTGGATCCGCTTTAACTGTGGGACCGATGGCGGGTACCGTGTCAGGGGAGCGGAGTCTAAGGGGCCACCGGTATTCACCAGAGCCCACTGCAAGGCAGGTTGGTCTTGTGCGGCGAGTGACCCCCAGGTCGCTACCCCCCAACAGCGGCTCAGTCCCACAGTCAGCCGAGGTTCAGTGAGGTACACAAGTGGCAGGCAAAAGGCGTAGTAAGTACAGGCAGAGGTCAGGGCTGGCAGCACAGGTTCGCAGTAAAGGTGAGTAGCCGAGGTCGAGGCAGGCAGCAAAGGTTCAGAGTCGGGGACAGGCAGAGGTCGGTACACGGGTGAGCAATCCAAGAATGTCTGACTTTCAACAAGCATGCAGAGACCAAGATCCGGCACTGAAGGAAGGAAGTGCCTCTTTAAATAGGGGAAGAGGATGCAGGATTGGATGACCAGGCACCAATCAGTGCTGTACAGGCCCTTTAAATCTCAGGAAGCCAGTGCGCTCGGCCTCTAGTGGACGGAGACGTGCGCGCACCTGAGCATGTGAGGAGGAAGCATTGGGGGGAAGGGAGACAGCTGGGAACAGCCATGAGGGAAGTGCTGCAAAATGGATGACGGCTGGATGCAGCCATGGAGGTAAGTGACTTGCTGTGAGACGGGCGTGCAGCGCTCGCCCTAACTTTCGCTCAGTGTCACTCTCCCATACATTTCAATGGGGCTTCATTAGTTGTGTATAAAGAGCGTGTTGGGCAATTAAAATGTAAATTTTTTTTTGCTCAAATCATTGTGTGACCTCTCCTGGCTGCAAACAAACACTTTTATACATTTTTTTGTCTTTTTATATTGTTATGCAGAATTGTATTTACGGGTCTGGCACGAAAGTGTTATTATCCCAGTGTTAAAACAATGTCATTCCATGTGTTTTCGCTTTGTTACTGGTGAATATGTGTTGAAAAACAGACTTTGATCACACATGGTCTGGCGCTCTATGCTACAGCTAATATATGGTGGGGGACGCACTGAGCTGGTGCTACCTGTCGCTCACTGCAGCACTGTACTGTTGTTACAGCGCCCAATACACATCATATTCATCAATGCCGGCCAGGTTACTACAGTGACCGCAACACTAGGTTACAGCGCCCAATACCTTCTTCTAACGGTTGCTCTAAGCGCCGCTATAGAGACACTCATCTGGCAATACCTGGCACTAGTAGTGAATCAGCCTCTTAGTGAGGAAATGAAGGGGAAGAAAAGAGTAGAGAGGCAGTAAAAGGAATTCTTCTGCAATAAATGATTATAGATATTTAAACATCGCTAAATCAGTTGATTCAGGATCGTTTTCTAATTCCAACAAGTCATCAGTTTCACCATTGTTTTCTATATTAACAGTGATGGCAATCAAAGCCTTGGGATGCTTCTCCAGCCAACTAATAAAATGATTTAATTATCAGTTTACAGTATGGGGAGAAAAAAGCAAAGGGATAAAAAAATATTATTAATTAATATTATATTATTAATTAATTATTAATATTATTTAATTAATTTAATTAATTATTAATATTATATTATTAATTAATATTATATTAACAATATTATTAATTAATTATTATTAATTAATTAAAAATATTTTTAGATAATAAAAACAGGAATCTCCTCTCCTCTCAGCCAGTTGGCTATGAACTTACCTAAGGTCCTTGTGGTCTCTACCTTTTCTCTCTAATCAAAGAGTAGAAGCAAAGGGTCCAGCACTCCTCCTACAGCAAACTTCTAATAAATCAATGTTAAAGTGGACCAAAACCCAGGATATTGACTATCCCGGGTTTTGGTCTGTGCCCCACTGTGTGGAACACCCAGGTCGATGCATGCTCGGTTGTTCGTCCAATCAGCGCGCTCTTCGTCCAGGAGCTCATCTAATGACGGCCGCATCCCCCGCTACCCCCTAACTGGCGGCCATTAACTAATGCCTAGTGCGGGCATGTGCCCTGCTAGAGGGGTAGCGAGGATGCAGCCGCTGCTCGCGCATCCGCCGTTGGACAGGGAAAGAAGGTGAGTTTATGGGCGACCTGGGGGGTTTCACACAGCATGGTATCCCAATTCAGGATGCCCCGAAGGAAGGCCAGCAGCCCTGGGTTATGTTCCACTTTCTCCCAATTCTGGATGCCCCCGGGGGGAACCAATTGGATCCCCGATCTCCATGGGTTTTGGTCCAGTTTAAACCCCCTAGACATATTAAAAATCAGATCCCCGTGACACCTTTTGGGTATAGGTACCATATAATCAAGCTTGATATAGGGAATCTGGGGAGGTTAAACCTCGCCCAAAGCTCACCAGCCTGCAGCTCCACTCCAGTTTCAGTCTAGGGCAAACTTTACTCACCTGGCCAGGCTTCTGTCTTCTGGGTGCCTCAGATTCCAGGCAACCTCCGATGGGCAGCGCCATCTTGAAATCCCATGTAGCACTGCACATCTCCAGATCTCGCGCCTGTACAATGCTGGTGAACAGGCTGCAGAGGGAGCTGCTAGGAAAAGACGCGAGAAGTGAAGAGCGCCTGGCAGCGCGTCAGAAAATGACGAGGATCTGTTAAGGCCCTGCTGTCCTTCAGCAACCGGCTAAGCCTGCGGGGGGCAAGTATCGGCCCTGGATCAGCAATTACCAGCTGAAATCCTGGCGATTGGTCCACTTTAAAGCAGATCTTCAGCATCATTAAATGTAAAGCCCAAACCCTTAAAAAACTATTCCCCAGCATCTAAAATTAATATATTTAACATTTTTAATCGCTTACTTTTTACTCTTTCTCCCACTAGCCTGCAACTTTGTTCAGCACTCTAGGATACGGGCACCGCCATCTTGGCTCAGTAGCATCACATACTGAGGAGAGGGGTCAAAAGTGCAGGGGGCGGGGTTATAGCTGTGCTTTGCACAGACAGAGCAGAGTTGAGGTCAGGAAAAGGCCAGCAATCCCAGAATGCAGAGCAGCACAGTCAGAAGACACTTCCTGTATGCAGGCAGCCTGGAACTCCATGAGCCTCCCATCTTGCATGTTTAAAGGCTCAGAAAATGCAGTAGATGCAGGTAGGATGATTTTTACTGTGAGCAATCTGTATGTACAGGGTGTGGGAAACATATAAGATAGGCTCTTATTCAGGGTGAAGGTCCAAATTAATGTGGGCAATCTGTATGTACAGGGTGGGGGTACCATATAAGATAAGCTCTTATTCAGGGTGAAGGTCCGATTTAAGTGGAAGATAACACATCGGGAATGGAGCACTGCTAATGCTGCATTCATTATGTTTAGTCGTTTGGCCCGCATAATCCTATTCCTGACCCGTTCTCTAGTCACTTTTGAGGTGGGACACACTCCATGGCCTCGATTCAATAAAGGTAGAAGAACATAGTCGCAAGCCAGTATGTGGAGAGACCCATGTTAGGCTTAATATAGGGGGGCAAAAGAGACCAAAAAAACCCTCTACTTAGGTAAAGGAAAAGAGTGGCTTTCCTAGAACGGAAAGTATTTGCACAGTACCCAGTCCAAGGACAGATAGCATTACCCATGTATCCTTGCAGTAGGCGGAGCTATGCAAATCATCTCTTTACATCTCTGTGCCATCCAAGGCCCTTAGAACCACTAAGGATGCAATGCCAAGGATTAGCTTTAAATTTTATACAGTCAGACACATCCAACTAGTGGACACGTGTTTCGAGCTTTAGGCTCTCATCAGCACTAGGGCAACTATGTTTTGGTACTCACCAAGTCTCACCCCCCCATACAGCAAGAGGCATCCGCCCTAGTGCTGATGAGAGCCTAAAGCTCGAAACACGTGTCCACTAGTTGGATGTGTCTGACTGTATAAAATTTAAAGCTAATCCTTGGCATTGCATCCTTAGTGGTTCTAAGGGCCTTGGATGGCACAGAGATGTAAAGAGATGATTTGCATAGCTCCGCCTACTGCAAGGGTAGATGGGTAATGCTATCTGTCCTTGGACTGGGTACTGTCTTTCTAGGAAAGCCACTCTTTTCCTTTATAAAGGTGGAAGAAAATTCTCATGGCAGTAAAAGATTCAATTCATGAGAAAAAAGCCTGAGAATGTCACTGAATCACCAGATAAGAAAACAATGAAGGTCAATGGCACTTTTTTACTCCTAAGAAAAGTAGAGAACTGTTTACTCCTTTCTACACTGTAGTAGAAGCTGCCATTTACTTTCATTGTCTTTTTATCTAGTGATTCAGTAAAAGTGAAATTCTCAGGCTTTTTTCTCATGAATTGAATTTTTTACTACCATGAGAATTTTTTTCTACCTTTGTTGAATCAAGGCCCATATGTGCATTTTCTTTTTTAAAATTCTTAGTATGGAGGTTGGGTCTCAGCTCTGCATTCCAGATAAGGCAGCAGGCAGAAGACCTTCCCATCTGCTTCCACAAATGTAAATGCTGGGAAGTGCTGAGCCGGGCACTGTGCTCGTTACCCGGCATCTTCAGACCCCCTCCGCTCTAAGTGCTCGCAAATACCAGTTATTTACATGAAAACGCACCGTGTTATTCAAGCGGCAGGTAACTGTCAATTAATCAGACATCGCCCTACGGATTCCACCATTTGTAATTGGAAAACAGAGGAAGCTGGACGTGTGCTAACCGCAGGTGACACGGACAAAGTGGCAATTTGCGTTCACTCTGAAATCCACGGGAGAAGGTGGAACAATATAAACAAACAAGGTTCAAAGGAGCATTCTCCTCTTTGCTCGTTAAATCTCGCCGGATGGGACACCGAGAGAAATTAAAATTGTGGGCACCCCAGAGGTCTGCCACATGTTACCCAGGTATTACACGGCTTCCGATGGAGGAGGGAGAAAAGGAAAGATGGCAGGTACTCTGTATTGCTCAACAGCTGGATATTCTTAGACACACCCGAGAGAGGAAAACAAATCGGAAGACAAATAGAAGCTTGCCATGTGCTTGGAACAGAATGGAGAGACTCCTCGACCTGCCTGATTTATACTCTTTCATGGCTTCTGGGTCTGTCCTGAGGCTGAGATGAGCTGCACCATGTTACAGAGAGTGAAGCCGTAAGTCACCTGAGCTTAGGGCTAATAGCAGGACATGGACAACCAATACTCCAGTATGGGGCCCAGCCACAAAGAGTGGGATCCCAACTGGTTGGTCCTGCTGGCAGACCTGCACTAAGCCACTGTATTTATACTACCACACATACCCTTATTGCTGGTGCTGCAGATGATGGCGGCAGGGCGGTGATTATATTACTGCCCCACCATAACCTGTTTGTGATGGCTGGGACTCTAGTTTGAACTTCACTTTTCCATTTACAGAGGTGACAGATCTCACAGAGCCCTATACTAATTGTGTTGCCTTATCTCTACCTCCTGCTGTCACTATATCAAACAAGATGAGTCATTCGAAAAAGCCTGCCAGCTCCCTGGTGAGAGTTACATTGTGTTACATTATTATAACCTAGGAGAAGCTGATGTATCATTTTTGTTTCTATTGTCTTTAACTGTGGTACATTGTAAAGCAGCCATGGGCTTGCAATTGCAATTTAAACAACACACAGATAGCTTACAGCTTTCTTTGATGTGCACACCCTGTTGATGTGATGGTGAGAACACTGTAAAGAGGCAACAGATCTCACTGTGCCATATATTGGTGTGGGTTTTAAACAATCACCAGGCATTATCTCTTTCTCCTGCCAGAGAGTCATTCTGAAAAGCCTACCAGCTCCCTGGTGAGAATTACTTTGATGTGTGCATTTCACTGCACTGCACTGGTGAGAACACTGTGAAGATTGTCTTCTCTGTAACTTCGGGCCTTAAAGTGGACCAAAAAAAAAAGTTTAGTAAATTGCTCCCCTAAAGTCCCCCTCTGGCAAAAACTATTTGAGAAGGCGTAACTTCATGCAGATGTTTTGGAATAAAAAGCAGATTCTTTGCTGTAGAACTGCATGGGAGAGGCCATTTTTCCCACACATAGGCTGAGGGGAAAGCTGTGCCAGCAGCAGCCCACACCAATATAGATAAATGCCTCAAAAACACAGGCAGATTGTGCATTATGTTATATAAACACACACACACACACACACACACACACACGCACACACACACACATACACACACACACACACACACACACACTGAATAACCAGCTGTTAGAGAGATTGTGTGTATAAAAAGGAAACCGGCAACAACATTTCTTTGTTACTGTTCACTGCAGACTCTGGATTTACCCCGAATCATTCAGTCAGTGTAACCATATGTATCTTCTAAAATGATACAATTTCAGCTGTGCAGCAGAGCAATAAGACATCACAGCTGATGGCTGTCTAGTAGAAATAAAGGAGGATTGCACTGATATGCGAGGCAATTTTGACTGTGGGACTAGGTTTTTCATAAGCTGGACTCATGTATGTGGCAAGATGGCCGCTGCCATGCAGTTATGCAGCATAGAATCTGCCTGCTATTCCATAACATCTAAAATTAATATATTTTAAGTTTTTAATCGCTTACCTATTATTCTTTCCCCCGGGGGGCTGCAACTCTGTTCAGGACTCTAGGATACGGGTGCTGCCATCTTGCCTCAGAAGCATCACATATTGAGGAGAGGAAAGCAGGATGAATAGTCCAGGGGGGCGGGCTTATAGCAGAGCTGGGGTCAGGAAAAGGACTGCAATCCCAGAATGCAGAGCGGCACAGTTGAGAGGACACTTCCTGTCTGCAGGCAGCCTGGGCTCCACCATCTTGAATGTTAAAAGGCTCAGAAAACGCAATAGGTGCAGGTAGGATGATTTTTAATGTGGGCAATCTGTATGTATGGGGTGGGGAAACATATTATTCAGGGTGAAGTTCCACTTTAAGCCCTCTCGAATAGTTTATGTCACCAATTACCAGAGTGGGGTTCTAGGGGAGCAATTTACTTAACTTGGTGGGTTTTGTTCCGGACGTCTGCTTGAATATGACAAGTTTTTGACGTGGGCCATGATTCACAGTAACCCTGAGCTACTGAAAGACCAACCCTTCAATGTAATATAGAATTTCTTGATTGGTTGTTGTTTCTTTTTTAATGACGGTTTTCTTTCTCTCTGGCCAGTACAAATGTGGAGTTTCTCTAAACACGGTGTGTATACAATATTTCCCACATGCCCCTCGTCCCTTTTCCAGCTTCTCCCGTGGCTGTCACTGAGTGTCAGCATACCTGACAGTTACTGAGGCAATGCATTGTGGGGCTTCATATCAGACTGGAACATTTTACCAAGGCAGATGTAGCATAGGCGCCTTACGCAGAAACGATAGGAGCGCGCGTTTAATACAGTGATCTGGGAGGGAGGATTCTGGGATGGAGAATGAGATTAAAAGGCACCTGTAACACAGGTTTGGGGATTAGGTAATAATGAAGGTGCCAATAGCAATAGCCATTCACATTCAGCACCAGCGCATTGGGTGTCTGGGCTGAAGGTAATGATCCCATCCTCTTGCTCTATGGCAGGGCTGACTCATATTTTGACACTGGATTTTATTGCATGTTCAGTAGGGTAAGAAAAGTAAGATCTCCCAAAAATAAAAAAGGTGCCCCTCCCCATATTGTGCTGCCCTAGACACGGGCCCCCGAATGCCCGATAAGAAATACAGCCTGGGCCACCATGGATGGCTGTCTGTGACTCTGGTAACACCAATAAGCCAAGATGCAGAGACCACCAGAGCTGACAGTCTACACTGAGGCTGTGTGATCAGGCTTGGACTGGCCCACAGACTTACCAGGAAAAAACCCAGTGGGCCCCTGGTCGCAGGGGCCAATTTGAGGGGCTTCATCACCAAACCTAAACCATGTATTGCTAATTTGTGGCATCCCTAGTGCAGATATGCAGATATAAGTCCTTTCCCTCGGGGGAACCCCGATCGGGGTTGCCTTGCTGCGTGAACCCCCCAGATCGCCTAAGGACGGTCCTACGGTGTGTCTTAGAGCAGTGGCTCCGAGCGGGCTGACGGCCGATTCCCTCTAACAGGGAGCGTGCCTGCGTCGGCCATTCACAAATGTCTGGCGTGGGCACGCGTCCTGCTAGAGGGATAGCAGGATGTGGCTGCAACTCGTGCATGCACTGTTGGACCGGGAAATAAGGTAAGTGAATGGGGGAGCGTGCATCACGATTTTGGATGCCCAGGGGGAGGGAATCGATGGCCCTGGGATTCGGTGTGGGTTTTGGTCCACTTTAAAGTGTGTCAAAACCCTTGCGGCCGAGCCCTGAAATCTAAAAGATTGCAGGTCGAGCTGTTAGCCTGCCCCCGGGACATCCTACACTGGATCCCGAGCTGTGTGAAACCCTCCGGGGCATTGTTAATCTTAACTGATCCCCGCGGCTCCCACAACGTGATCTTCTCCGGCGACTGCACCCCCGAGTACTTTGCAGCCGTGTGCGCTCCCATGCCCAGCCTTTCTTAATGGCAGGTTGCGGGAGCGCTCATGTGCCCCAACAGTGTGCCGGGGATGCTGCCAGCAAGCTTGCCCTTTCAAAAGTGCCACAGGGCGTGACTTTGGCGGTTGAAAAAAAATGGTTTTCTTCAAAAACCGGGCCACCGCCGAGCCAACAGCAGTGGCAAGATGCTCGGGAGGAGGAAGGGCGATAGATAAGCGGTAGACCCAGAAATGGGTTTCCATCTGCTTTAATGTAAGCTGGCAATACTTGCATCTAAATGTGGGGTGAGCCCCCAGGGTCAGTTCTACTGGAGGGTCCCAGGCATCTCAGTCGGCCGCTGTGTGTGATTGTGAGATTCCGGCCATGCGGCGACTCGCTTTGTCCGGTAACACAGCCCCGCGGAGAAAACGCATTGGCAGGGCTATTGGCGTGGTAATCTGGTTACACTTTATGTTCCTCATGGCTGAGTGCAGGTCGGGTGAGATGCCTCCCCAGGGGCCAGCTCCTGTGTCCAGTCTCATTATTTCTAAATGCCAAATAACAGATTGCCGACATGTGATATCAATAAAAATCACATTATTTCCACTGCTGCAACATGCGCAAATTACATTTCACAAAGACCTGAGCCCAATGCTTCACCCGCTCACTGAGGAGCCACCAATCTGCTCTGTGTCATAAATGGATTTATATAGCGCTAACGTGTTCCATGGCGCATTAGGGAGCTTGCTGATCATTTACACCGGCCCCACAAAGGAGCAGCTACCTAAACAGGTCATATGTCTGTTTCAAACTGTGCTAAAAACATCTAAAACACATCCATGGTGCTGCGGGAGAACTGATCACTGCTTTGTATTGTTTTGGGCCACTCATTCAATTGGACCACTCGCTGTTTAAAGCGATCCTATACCCAGAAAGGAAGTTTATGTTGTCACCTTCCATCCACATAACAAAACAATGCAAAGGCCGCGCTACAATACAATGCAAAGGCCGCGCTACAATACAATGCAAAGACCGCGCTACAATACAATGCAAAGGCCGCGCTACAACACAATGCAAAGGCCGTGCTACAACAAACTTTCTTTCTCTTTAAAACAACAGGGAGGCCGGTTCATTAATAGCGGCAGGTAGCGACAGTTGAGCGACTGTAGCGGCATTTTCAGAGCGCCCGCTAGTAGTTGCTGTGCTTGGCCGTTGTTCGGTAGTTGATAGCAACTCAGTCGGTTTGCCGTAATGTTGAATATTGGGTGAGAAGTCGCTATTTGACAGGTTCCGCGCTGTATGGGAGCGCATGATAGCGACTGGCCCTAGCGACCGGCTCCCACCATATTCATTAAAAAATCACGCTCAAAAAATTCTCGCGCTGTAAAATGCATGTTTAAACCCCAGAGCGCTGGTGGCGATGGGTTAAAAGTAGTTTTTTAACCCCCAAACAACCATATTTTTGGAAACCAAAAAAAACAAGTTTTTTAAATAATTTAGTAATATGAATACATTAATATCAGACCTGTAATATCAATTCTGTACAATTTTTTTTTTTTTTTTACCTTAAAAAAATTATCTAAAATGGCAGAAGTGGTCACAGAATTTTTCACATTTAAAAAAAAAAAAAAATCATAACAATTAATCAGGAATATTTAAAGATTGTTCCATTGAAATGCATTGGAGAGCGCCAGGTAGCGAGAGGTCATACCTGTCGCTGTAAAAGGTCGGACGCTGGCGCTGTGGGCTGAGGCTGGAATAATGATGAATGAGTCGCTATATATGGCGCTATCTCAGTCGCTAAGCAGGATTGGCTTGATAAATGTGTGATTGTGGTGGGGAGCCGGCGTTCTCGTGGCGGGGCCCTTCATTACTGACCGCTCACCAGTCGCTACCTGTCGCTATTCCTTCATAAATAAGGGCCAAAACGTCCACTCGCTGGAGTACAGTATCTGCAGTCACGACTATACAATACAATTGAATAGGGTTAATATCTATACACAATCTCCGTGGGACACTTGAAAGATGAAATTTCAATCACTACGTGTTTATTATCTTTCCTTTTTTGTGTGCTTAATCCGTCACCCAATATCTCAAGCAACATACCAGATCACGTGGGGAAACAAGCTTTACATCTGCCAATAGCTTTAAATCTGAAAGATTCTTTTTTCTTATTGATTATATCAAATTATTCCAAGATAATTTAAAATATCCTCTGTTTAATTATATGTCACCTTATAAAACAAAGGAGAAAAAACGTTCATAGTGTACTGTTAAAAAAGATTCCCGGCCAGCATGGCGTTTATATGGCGCCGCTTACCAGATAGGTCTTGGTTACAAGCACACCTTCCATCCGCAGCCCAGTGCCCCAAAACCACCTGTGTTTGATTTTTTACTAATGCCTTTGCCCGATGTTTTTTTTATTAAAGTGGGCAAAGGCTTTAGTAAAAAAAAACACACACAGGCCATTGGGGCTCTGGGCTGGGGATGGAAGGTGATGCCATAAACTTCCTTTCCAGGTATAGGATCGCTTTAAAGAGGAACATCGGAGGCCCTGTAGTCTAAAAAAACGTCCGCTTTACAACTTTGCTTTGTTCTCCTCAAGGAGGATTCGCTCTACTTTCTATAACTCAAGCAACGTGACTCATACCTGGCAAATCGACAAACCCCTGAACGGCAGCATTGGGCCCTTTAGCTCCAATCAAGAAACTTGTTATGTTACGGTAGTAATGCGTTTGTGTTAGTAATGTGCTGCTTGTGTCCAATAGGAGAAGGCGACAGGCGCTGAGAAGTGCCTCAAGATCAAGCACAAGGTTAAACGCTGACGTCTCGAGATGAGAGTTTTCGAGTGAGACAGGAAGGTGGCCATTTTGCAGCTTTCTAACCCCCCCCCCTCCATCGATTGGGTGTAATTTTAAATAGATCAAAAATCCCTATAGGGAAGATATCAACTTGATGTAATAAATGAGATTAGAGGACTTTTTTTTCTATCCGATGCCTTTGCCGCTAAACTATTTTATTGCCAATACCTCAGCAAAGCGGAGCAGGGAAAACGCCCGCACGCGATTGCAGAGCCAATCATGGCCGGGCCGCACAGCGGAAAATTAACTTATAAGCCCACAGCACAAAAACCCTGATTATAACCCTAAGCTACTATTGTCGGAGTTGCACTCGGCGGTGATCCGTGCGTGCACTCAGCGCGGGCCAATCAAGGTGTGAGCGTGACGGAGGGGAAAAGGTCAAGGAGGTCTTGTCTGAGCGGACATTAAATGTAAAGGAACCAGAGCCAATCAGGACTGGCCGGTGGGATATCAAAACCCCCAGCAATCCTAGTGTGTGCTGCATATATGGTTATATATCAGGATTTTACATTCTCTGAGCTGATTATAAAGGGAGGGAGTTTCCTGAGCGGAGACACTGCAACCAGGCTGCTAGAAGATAGGTTGCTCGTTAAAGTGGACCAAAACCCAGGATTTTTACTATGCTCGGCTTTGGTCTTTCCCCCCTAGGGCACCCCGCTGCGTGAGACCTGCCCAGGTCGGCGTATCTACTCACCTCTACTCATGGCCACTCATCCAATTAGCCGCTGACGTCACGGCGTCTAAGGCCAGCGGCTCCGAGCATGTTGACGGCCGCATCCCCCGCTTCCCTCTAGCAGGGAGCGTGCCCGCGCCAGCCAATCACAAATGGATGGAGCAGGCACGCGCCCTGCTAGAGGGATAGCGGGGGCTCGGCTGCGGCCCACGCATGCACCATTGGATTGGGAAGCAAGGTAAGTGAACGGGGCGACCTGGGGGGTTTCACACAGCGGGGCATCCCGATTTTGGATGCCCCAGGGGGAAGAAATCGATCGGCCTGGGAATCTATAAGAGCTGGGTTTTGGTCCACAATAAAGCAGAACAAAGCAAAGGTTGCTTGTTAATTTAAAGTGGACCGAAACCCGGGATTTTTACTATGCCTGGTTTTGGTCCTTCCCCCTAGGGCACCCCGGTTTGGGATGCCCCCACTGTGTGAGACCCGCCCAGCTCGCTGAATCTACTCACCTCTCCTTATGTCCACGGACACTCGTCCAATCAGCTTAGGCTGCGCATATTAAACCAGGCCTTCAGCATAATTTAAAGTGGACCGAAACCCGGGATTTTCACTATGCCCGGTTTTGGTCCTTCCTCCAGGACAACCCGGTTTGGGATGTTCCGCTGTGTGAAAACCGACCAGGTCGGCGAATTCTTATTGGCAGAAAGCACACCTACTGTATTGAATACAGATTTAGCCCTATTCTCCTCTCACCCCCCCTCTTTGTACTTTTGTATTTCTGTGTATATGTTTTTTAAGATTGTCATTTTGTGTATTTTATGTACATCGGTGCTCATATGAGTCCTTTTTAATTACTAATAAAAATTTATACTTTGCTTAGTACTAGTGACTGCAGTGCAATATCATTACAGAGTGTTTTGTGGGTAGAGTGCGGACCATCTGGGGACCCATGTGGGATTTCCAGAATTCCCCTCCAACTGGTTGTGATAGGTCGGTGAATCTACTCACCTCTCATGAAGCTCTTATTCAGGCTGAGGGTCCGGTTTAATGTAAGCAATCTGTATGTACGGGGGGGGGACATACAAGATAGGCTCGTATTCAGGGTGAAGGTCTGGATTAATGTGGGCAATCTGTATGTACAGGGGGGGAACATATAAGATAGACTCTTATTCAGGGTGATGGTCCGGATTAATGTGGGCAATCTGTATGTACAGGGTGGGGGACACATACAAGATAGGCTCTCTTTTAGGGTGAAGGTCTGGTTTAATGTGTCTGGCTAGAAAAACTGAATGGAATCAGAAACGCACACATCGGCGGCACGTTGTATTGCTCGTCTCCCTTCGGCTGTGCGCACCCATGGCTTCAGTTGTGGTGGGCGTGGCCTTGCACAGTCGAGAAGAGATACAAGTTATACTGGACACTCATGAGCTGTGGGCTCGGGGAAAAGGTAAACATTTTGGGCAAACAGGGGGGTATTACACAGTAGGGGCAACTCAGGATGCCCTGGCAGGAGGGAGTAAGCCGGCCCTGGAGTCTTGTAAATGACAAGGACCAATCACCAGGATAGTGAAAATCCTGGTGATTGGTCCATTTTAAAGATGCACCGCGGTGTGACACCCTCTAGAACGCCCACTCTTCTCACCTTTCCTCAGCTCCCGCGACACATGTGTGGGCTCTCTGGTCCAATGCACGGCATAAAGCTGGACTGTGCGTTGGCATAGGGAGCAATGGCAGAGCGCCCGTCCCCTACACCTGGCCGATCTGAGCTGAGCAGAGATTTAGGGTCATTTTGACTCTGGGACTGGGTTTGTCAGATTTGTGGCCGCCAAGATGGCCGCTTCCATGCAGTTTAGGTTTACAACATTTGCATGCTATTCCACAACATCTGCATAGAGTTGACCGCATACCCCTAAGGCATACCTCCCAACTTCTGAAAATGTGAAAGCGGGACAAGCCACGCCCCGACCACACCCCCGACCACACCCATGCCACGCCCCGGCCACACCCCATGTCACGCCCTCCAGCTCCGATCCTCCAGCAATGTCGGCTGCCTTCTCCCCTGCATGCCAGCCTGCGTAAGTTTTTTTTTATCCCCAACCCAGCCCCCCGCGCGCCGCCCCCTGCGCGCTCACCCGCAAGCCAGGAAGTCCGTATCTTCGCGCCGGCCAGTGTTTATACAGAAGACGCCGGCGTCGTTGCGGCCCTGGGCACACCGCCACAGCGCAGGGCGTCCCGGGACATTTGCTAACGGTCCGGGACCGCGGGATTTTGTGGAAAAATCAGGACAATCCCGGGAAAATCGGTACAGTTGGGAGGTATGCCCTAAGGCATCCCGATACGAGTTGCCCCACTGTGTGAACCCCACAGATCAGTCACAAAGCCCTTACCTTTCCGGGATCCCTGCAGCCGTGTGCACTCTCGCACTCGCACCGACATGTGTTATTCCAACGCACCATTCAAAACAACGGCATTATGGCGTGCAATAGTATGCAAATCATAATGCGCTGATTGGACGAGCGATGTGCATGCGCTATGGGAATGACAGAAAGGTGAGTGGAGTGAGCAGTTTGGGGGGTTTCATACAGCGGGGCATCCTAATTAGAGACCAGGACAGTCAAAATCATGCTGATTAGTCCACTACCACTTCATTTACTAAACTGTAATTATTTTTTGACTGGAGGTCAGCTTTAAAGTGGACCAGCACCCAGGATTTTCACTATCCTGGGTTTTGGTCCACTTCGGTGGGGCACCCCGATCGGTGTGTGAAACCCCCCAGAACGCCCGGAAACACTCACCTCCCCACGCTCCTACGCGGGTGCTCGTCCAATCAGAGCGCTCAGAGCTGCTGTGGTATGCACGTACAAGCGGCGTCCAACCACAGCAGCTCTAAACGCTGGAGGCCGCGTCTCGCGCTTCCCTCTAACAGGGAGCGCTCCCGCGCCGGCTATTCACAAACGTGCGCGCCCGGCTAGAGGGAAGCGCGAGACGCGGCCCGCGCCTGCGCCGTTGGAACGGGGTTAAGGTAAGGTTTCTGGGCTTCCTGGGGGGTTTCACCCCGCGGGACATCCCGATTTCAGATGCCCCGCGGGGAGGGATCTGATCGGCCGATCCCCCCTGGGTGTTGGTCCACTTTAAAGTGAACCAAAAGCCAGGGTTTTGACTATCATGGGTTTTGGTCCTTTCCCCGGAGCATCCCGATCGGAGATGCCCCACTGTGTGAAACCCCCCTCAGATCGGCCGAAGAAACTCACCTCTTCCTGATCGTCCAATCAGCACACACTGAGCCGCTGACGTCACGCCATCTAAGACGGCTTCTAAGGTCAGCGGCTTTGACCACACTGGTGGCCACATCCCCCGCTTCCTTCTAACAGTGCCCACGCCACCCATTCAGAAATGCCTGGAGCGGGGACGCGCCCTGCTAGAGGGATAGTGGGGATGCGGCCCGCACATGCGCTGTTGGATCGGGAAGCAAGGTAAGTGAACGTGGTGACCCCACACAGCGGGGCATCCCGATTTTGGAGGCCCCGGGGGGAGGGAATCGTTTATAGATTCCAGGGCAAACGATTCCCTCCCCCCGGGGCATCCAACCAAGCTGGGTTTTGGTCCACTTTAAAGCAAAACAAAACACAGGTATTCTCGAGTCCCGAAGCGGGATGCCCCGCAGGAAGCCAGAAAAAAACTCACCTGTCCAGGTTTCAATGGCGCACATGCAGGCTCTCATCCAATTAAAGCGCCAGGTGTGAATACATCATTCCGCAGGTGGCTCTTATTAAAGCGGACCAAAACCCACTGAACGTGTGAAATACATTTGATCAAAGCCCCTGCCAATACTCTCTCCATTAGGTGTAGAATAGAAATGGATATTTTCGCTTATCATAACACCCTGAAACACTTGCTCTCCCTCTCTGTAGGATGGCAGGTGATTAGTCATTTGTGACAATGACATCATCACCACACAAAGCAGTGAAAATGAATGGAGGGGCGGAGCTTTAAAGCCAACACAGGCGCCATTATCTGGGATTAGAATGAAACAAAAGCAGTAAAAATAGGCAAAAGTTACTATTCATGGGGGGAGCAATTCAGGGAATGCTAGTTTGAAATGTGGGTTTTGGTCCACTTTAAAATGAATAGAGAGTGCGTGCTGCTGCATCCCTCTCATCCCCGGCCGTGCCCATGTTTCCTCCCCAGCCCCATCTGAATAGCTGAATGATGTAGCCATAGCAGGCGGCTCTTATTGGACGAGAGGCTGCGCATGCGCCGTACCAGCGGAGAGAGGTGTGTTTTTACAAGCTTTCTGCCCCAGGGAAAAAGCCAGAGGCCGGCCCTGGAATCTTTTAGATTCCAGGCCATCCGCTGCTGGGTTTTGTTTCACTTTAAGGATGCAGCTGGCAGAAGCGTTTCATTCTCCTAATGCTGAGTACAGATTACAATGAAAGTGGACCTTTCAGCTGTTCGCTGAGGCTGTGAAAATGATGAATCAGGCGCTACATGGCGCTATCCCAGTCGCTCAACAGATTCTGCTTGATAAATGTGTAATTGCGTGCCGTGTCCGGTGTTCACCTGTCGCTACCTGTCGCTACCTCTCATTAACAAAGCGCTACCTGATGCTATCCCTTTATGAATAAGGCCTAAATCGCTGATTTCACACAAAGAAAAAAACATCTGCAATTAAACAGTTTTTAAGCAGAAATAATAGAAAAAAAGCAGTATGTTAAATATTTATTGCCGAGCTGAATGACAACCCACTGCTTACAATTTTAGCAAACAAGACAAGCGGCTCTTACTATGAGCCAAGCAAAGGATTAATTAGAGGAAAACCTCGCTGAGATTTTGTTTTTTTCCTCCTGTTTTTCTGCGTAATGGAAAAGGCGAGCGGGGGAAAAAGCCAACGGCTGACTAGAAGAGGGAAAATAGCTCTAATTGTCTGTTTCCTGGGATTTTAGATACACTACTTTATATCTTATTCAGGATTTTTGTTCTCTGATATTAAGGGAATAAAAGTGGATGTTGAAGGGTTTTCAAGACCTCCATTAAAAGTTTTTTTTTTTCCCTCCTCTATTTTTATTCGCACTGATGTTGTGCCACATCTGCGCACACTTTGCTGCCCTCTAAACATACAATAAATCAGGTGCCGGAGACAGTTTGGTGTGCAAAAAGGACGCTAGCGGAAAATTTCTGGCGCAAATTGGTGCAATGGTGAATGCTAGTGAGCAAATCGGACCATGAGGCAGATTCACTAATAGTGCCAGGCAGGGCCGGCACCAGCACAGGGCAAACCTGGGGCCCACTCAGGCTCACACTTGGCCATGGTATTATTTTACAGTGGATCCGAACCACTGATTGCCGGGTGCTGTGTGCAGAGCTGGCAGGCAGGCCCGTATTTGCCACTAGGCACGTATAGGCACGTGCCTAGGGCGGAACTACAGCCAGGGGCGGGGATGGGGTGGCGGCCAGCAATACTTTAACTTAAAAAAAAATAAATGTCTGCCAGATGGCAGGCCTTGGTCGGCAAAACAGACAAGGTGCTATAAGCCATTGGTGGATCAGCGGGACCCTCCTCCCTCCCCAGAGGCAATCTGACCTGTCTAGTTTTCTGTTGCTGTGCAGGGCCTCCGTCCTGCACATGAGATGAGAAGGGAGAGAAGCTGGCTCCGCCCACCTGGCTTCACTGCCCCTCCCAGCACAGCGCGGGAGAGGAGGTATGGTGCTGCAGGGGCCGCTCTCTCCCTAGAGACGTGACAAATGACAGGTAAGGAGTTTCCACCCGAGAGGATGTGTGTCTGTCTGTGTATGTGCCTGTGTGTATGTCTCTGTGTGTATGTGTGTATGTGTATGTGCCTGTGTGTGTGTATGTGCCTGTGTGTATGTCTCTGTGTGTGTGTGTGTCTGTGTATGTGCCTGTGTGTGTGTCTCTGTGTGTGTGTGTATGTGTATGTGTATGTGCCTGTGTGTGTGTGTGTGTGTGTGTGTGTGTATGTGCCTGTGTGTGTGTATGTGTATGTGCCTGTGTGTATGTCTCTGTGTGTGTGTGTATGTGTATGTGCCTGTGTGTCTGTCTGTGTATGTGCCTGTGTGTGTGTCTCTGTGTGTGTCTGTCTGTGTATGTGCCTGTGTGTGTGTCTCTGTGTGTGTGTGTATGTGTATGTGCCTGTGTGTGTGTATGTGTATGTGCCTGTGTGTATGTCTCTGTGTGTGTGTGTGTGTATGTGTATGTGCCTGTGTGTCTGTCTGTGTATGTGCCTGTGTGTGTGTCTCTGTGTGTGTGTATGTGTATGTGCCTGTGTGTGTGTATGTGTATGTGCCTGTGTGTGTGTGTATGTGTATGTGCCTGTGTGTGTGTCTCTGTGTATGTGCCTGTGTGTGTGTCTCTGTGTGTGTGTGTGTATGTGTATGTGCCTGTATGTGTGTATGTGTATGTGCCTGTGTGTGTGTGTGTATGTGTATGTGCCTGTGTGTATGTGAGTGTGTGCATGTGCGTGTGTATGTGCCTGTATGTATGTACCTGTGTGTGTCTGTGTCTATATGTGTGTGTGTGTGTGTGTGTGTGTGTGTGTGTGTGTGTGTGTGTATGTGTCTGTGTGTCTGGGGTGTTGTTTAAGTGCAAAAAAAATCTGCATGTCTCTCTAGTTTTCCAAAGTTGGGAGTTATGTAAGTGTAGCTATTTCCTGTCCCCATCGGATGGAGCTCTGCTAGGAAAAGGTGAGTATCTCTCTAATGCAGGGCTCGCTGATGGTGTGAGGGGGAAGGTGCAGTAGTTTCCCGTCCCCCATCAGATGGAGCTCTGCTAGGAAAAGGTGAGTATCTCTCTAATGCAGGGTCACTGATGGTGTGAGGTGGAGGTGCAGTAGTTTCCTGTGCCCCATCAGATGGAGCTCTGCTAGGAAAAGGTGAGTATCTCTCTAATGCAGGGTCACTTATGGAGTGAGGGGGGAGTGGCTGACACTCCGGTGAGCTTTTCTTTTGCCACGTTGATGTCAGAGCAGCAAAGAAAAGCTGAATGCAGTGCTGGCCGCTGATTGGACGAGAGCCTATGTATGTTCCATGGGATCACCAGAGAGTTGAGATTTCACAGTGATCCTGGGGGTTTCATACAGTGGAGCAACCCAAATCAGGTTTCCCCGGGGGTAACAATAAGGGGCGTATGACCAAAAGGTGTCTACGACAGCCGGAATCCTAAATACGACCCTGGTAACAGGGGATGGTCAGCAACACTGGAGAAGGTGGCCTGGAATGGATGGCAATTGGTGACAACTGACAAGGACTGAGGACGATCAGCAGCAGGCAATGACCCATTTGTGGCAGCGGAGCTGAAAGGTAACATCATGTGACTCACTACTTTGGGGCCCACTAAGACTATCTGGCCCAAGGGCCCCCACAAACCTGGAGCCGGCCCTGGCGCCAGGTATTGCCAGATGAGCGTCTGTATAGCGGCGCTTAGAGCAACCGCTAGTAGACGCTGTAAGCGGGTATCGGGCGCTGTAGCAGAGCGTCTCAGTCGCTGTAGTAAGCTGGCCGGCATTGATGAATGTGATGTGTGTTGGGCGCTGTAACAACAGGATAGCACTGCAGCGAGCGAGAGGTAGCGCCAGCTCAGTGCGTCCGGCAATTCTAGACATACACAGCGTCGGCACTCTAAAGCTGGTAGCTATAGCATAGAGCGCCCTCTGATGAAAGCTGACAGCGCAGCCGGCCTCCCAGCTCCCACCATGCCGGTAAGTGTTTGCTGTATAGTGGGAGCGGGGAGGCCGGCTGCGCTGTCAGCGGGCGGCGGAAGTCGGCTCCCACCAGAGATGAGCGATTCGCTAAAGTTCGATTCGGACGAACCCAAATTTCTTTGAGAAATTCGGCGAATCGCCCGAATCGAATTTTTGAGAAGTTCGCTCATCTCTAATTGTAATAAAATAGCCCCTAACGTTTTCTGACCTCTTTTGGAACCAACAAAGGCCCACGGCTTGCTAGGTCAAGGCTGTGGAATAAAGCATGTCACGATCCTTATTTCTTAAAGTGGTCCAAAACCTAACAGCAGCTTGCTGGGTCTCCGACCCTGGCAGGAATCTCCCTTCACATTCCCCAGCCACGTCTTCTATGGGTCATCTACACAGACTGCCCTCATGACAAGCAATGACCAATAGAGTATTTTGGATGTGTGTGTGCACGACGCTATATGTACCGCCAATAAAGACCTACCTTCCAGTCCACAGGCTCCATCCCACAGTGTCTCTGAAGGTAGAAGGTAAGTGTATTGGCGACCTGGTGGGTTTCACACAGCGGGGCATCCCGATATTGGATGACCCAGGGGGAGGGAGCTCCAGCACACTCCTGTACTGGCTTTGTTGTGCCGGTAGCATTGGATCTTGGCAGCGGGGAGAGGGGGGTCGGCGGGAGGCTTCACATGAGACATAAGACCAGCCCTCGTTGTTTAGTGGAGAACACTTTTATTATTATTGTTATTTAAATATAGCGTGTTTCCCTTAAAGTGGACCAACACCCAGGACTTTCACTATCCTGGGTGTTGGTCCACTTCCGTGTGAAACCCCCCAGAAAGCCCCTAAAATCTTACCTTATCGGCGACGGACAAGCGACAGATAAGCCGCCGGCGCCGCCTCTCGCGGGTGCGCGCCCTGCTAGAGGGACGTGCGGGAGGCGGCGGCTTATCCGTCGCTGATAAGGTAAGATTTTAGGGGCTTTCTGGGGGGGTTTTGGATGCCCCGCGGGGAGGGAGCTGATCGGCTCGGGAATCTTATAGATTCCCAGGCCGATCAGGGGTGGGTGTTGGACCACTTTAAACTGGACCTTTAGCATCATTTAATGAAAAAGCCCAAACCCTTAAAAAACTATTCCCCAGCATCTAAATTAATATATTTTACATTTTTACTTTTTTCCCCCACCATTGATGGGGTGTTTCAAACAAAGGGGTATCCCAAATAAGGATGTTCGGGAGTATGGATGCAGCAGCATTCTGTCAGCACTGAAAGAGTCTGTGAAGAATCGGTCTGTGAGTCCACCATATGGTCAGAGTTACAAGGTTTGTTTTAGAGAAAATGTGTGGAAAGAGATGGGTGTTGACTATGACCAAGTATTTACACAGCACCCACTCCTTGCAGTGGGTGGAGCCATGCAAATCATCTCTTTAAAGTGGACCAACAGCCAGGATTTTCACTATCCTGGGTGTTGGTCCACTTCTGCGGGGTACCCCGATCTAGCCCTGCTAGAGGGACGCGCGGCGGCCCGCGCATGCGGCGTTGGAACGGGAGAAGGTAAGGTTTGTGGGCGTCCGGGGGGGTTTCACACAGCGGGGCATCCTGATTTCGGATGCCCCGCGGGGAGGGAGCTGATCGGCCCGGGAATCTTATAGATTCCCGGGCCGATCAGCGGTGGGTGTTGGTCCATTATCTTGGTGCCATCCAAGGCACTCAGAAAGCCGCTGAGTGTGCACTACCAAGGATTAGCTTAGCACTGTGTAAATACTTTCTGTTCTAGAAAAGCACCTATTTTATTTTTCCTTTGAGTAGGGGGTCTTTTGGTCTCTTTAGCCCCCTATATTAAGCCTAACATTGGTCTCTCCACATGGTGGCTAAAGTCAAACTAAAATCGTCTCATCCCTTTCCAGCCTATTTTACTGAGCAGACCTGAAGAACTGCTGCTGGAAGGTACTTAAAGCAGACCAAAACCCAAAAGCCTTGTGAAATACATCTGGCCATAGCCCCTGCCAATATTCCCTCCTTTGGGTGTAGAACAATGGATTGTTTTTCGAATCGTCCTGGAACGGTCTCCCTCTGTAAGGAGGCAGGCGAGCAGTCATTACATTGGTGTGGCAATAACATCATTGTCACACACAAGAATGGCATTGAATGGAGGAGGCGGAGCTTTACAGCTAAAACAAGGACCATTATCTGGGATTAGAGTGAAGCAGTAGCGGTAAAAATTGGCAAAAGGTGCTCCTCATGGGGGGAGCAATTCAGGAAATGCTAGTTAAAAATGTGGGGTTTGGTCCGCTTTAATAATTATTTTACAACTTTTTTAGAGCTATCTCGATAGAAATTTAGATACAAAATAACAATAGTATTTCTATTGACTACCAGTGACAACAGACGGGCTGGTGACGCAAAATCCCCGGCAGCTCAGGTGCAACTTATATAAAATGCAGAATAGCTTCAATGAAGAACTATGAATATTCAGTATGAAAATGACACATTAAATGCTCAGCTGAGGGGTTTGGGGAGTTATGCTTAGCAATCCTGTAAAATACCAGAGCAAAAGATGACATCAGACTGAGCCAGGAAGATATTTTATTACTACAGGAATAAAGCGCCCTCAATGACCGACCACAAATGGATCCCAGAAGCGATGGAGAGCTGTAGACTGACGGGAGACAAACCTCAGCACGTTCTCTGTAATTGCTGTAATTGTTATTATTTATTATCTTATCTAGGTGGTAGCATTATTAGACTAATGTGTGTAAATAAAGTGCCTTGAAAAACTATTCATAGTCAAGCATTAGCAAGTATTTGTCAAGCGTAAAGTGTAAATATACATATCATTATGTATAATGATACATAAAAATATTTATGTCTTCCAAATATGGCAAGTGTGGGCGCTGTCAGAGGCCTGCTGTGTGTTTTATATTACCCGGGGTAACTGTTTAGTATAATGTTTATTACATAGGCTGAGCAGTGTGCCTTTAATCCCCTTTGTCCCTTCCTGGCTCCCTTAGTCTTGCTGTGATGCAAGTAGCTCCTCCCTTCTTCCCCTCTCCTTCAGCGATTTCTAGTTTGGCATCCAAGCAGTGCACATCTGCTGCTCCCTTCTGCAGCTACAGTCATTTTACCTGCTGCTTTTGTATGGGTTACATCACAAGTTCCCTGCTGTATTGAATGTACATGTGAAGATTCCCGCTGTAATACGTTTTGCTGCACTAAAATAAAGCTTTTGAAACGTATCCACGTGATCATCAAGTGGTTGAGTAAGCTATCTGCCAAACCTTATGGAGTAAAGAAAACATCAATCACAGACACACCCAGGGAACGTGGAGCTGTCTACAGGATTCACATTACTGCCATCTGGTCAGTCAGAATACCAGCACATGTGCTGCGGAGTCGAGGACCAAGATACAGAGGATATAAATGAGAAACATCCCAAATCCGGGATACCCCAAGGAGAGGGAATCACCCAGCCCTGGACTATAGAATGAAATAGAGTCCTCTGTAACAGTGATGTCGCTGGAATCTTAGGCCCGGATGAATACCGATCTTGAGCTTTTGAAACCCACTTACATTTTAAAATCTTTTTTCTCATTAACCCCCCTTACTGTTTTATTGCTAAGAACCACAAGAAAAAGATAATTCCATACAATAGAGGAAAGACTGCTGGGCCAGAGCGGGACATTTCCTGCAGCCAGAAGTGCAGGGGATAAATTTCTCATGCTTAAGGAAAGGTGTCTCCTAGCAGCCATCGCTCAATATAACAGTGTCGGAGATGACAAGCTATGTGGACATAAAAGACATAAGCCGAGCTACAAACTAATATTACACGCACTAATTCAAGCAAGGGGAGGCAAGTCTATGGATCCGGCAAGATTTGTCAAATCCATCTTCTGAGGCAACGTCTCGACTTCTGCAGAGGAAAACAGGCCGCATTCTGCAAGCAGGATTAGATTTTTTTTATGTAACAGGGTGAAACGATAACATTCCGCAAGCCTAGACTGAGCGCACAAAGCACTTCACAAAGATATCTGACACACACGCATCACAAACCAACGCTTGTACTATATGTGAGAGATGAGATTAATTACATTTTCCTAAATCCCTTCCTTAGACAAAATCATAAAGTAGAATGAGACACACTTAAAGTGTCTATAAGACTCCAGGGCCACCTAATACCCTCCCCCGGAGGCATTCAGAGTCTATATACCCCACTGTGTGAATCTTAAGTCCGCTGTAAAACCTACCATTTTTTTCACCCTATAAGACGCAAAAGTGGTAGAAGAATGTCAGTGTATCTTATTGGGCGAATGTAAAAAAAGAAAAACACGAAAAACTAAAAAAAAAATATATACTTACACGAGCCTTGTGCTGCGGCCAGCCGATGAAAGAGCGACGGGCAGGATAACTGAACCCCGCCCACTGTTCCCGCTCTGACCACTGCCGGAAACGCCGCTACTCCTCGGCCTGGCACACGCACACACCCGGTCCATGCAGTCGGTGGTCATGGCCTGCGTCCGGTCCCAGCATGGACTGGGTGTGTGATTGGGGGTGCCCGCTGTGTGAAACCCCCCAGTTTGCCGAAGCCAACTCACCTCTTCCCGGTCCTACGGCACATGCGCAGGCACTCGTCTGCTCAGCAGCGCCCCAAGCCACTGAAGTCACGTCGTCTAAGCCTTCGTCTAAGACGAGCGGCTCCGAACGCTCTGATGGCAGCATCATCCGCTACTCTCTAACAGGGAGCGTGCCCGCACCATCCATTCACAAATGCCTGGCGCGGGCACGCCCTCTGCTAGAGGGATAGCGGGGATGCAGCCACGGCTCACGCATGTGCCATTGGACTGAGAAAAAAGGTAATTGTATGGGCGACCTGGGGGGATTCACACAGTGGGGCATCCCGATTTTGGATGCCCCGGGGGGACGGAAACGATCGGCCCGGGAATCTTATAGACTCCCACGCCAATCGCCGTGGGTTTTGGACCACTTTAAGAAGATAATCCAGAAATAAGCGAGTCTGTAATCCACAATAAAGCTACTGAGCGAATACTCACAGCCCAAATGAAGCCAGGCGCAGGCCCTGAGGGAATACTCAACAAAGACTTACAAACTACTGGGGCTCTGGAGCTGCCCCATAAAAATCCCAGAACAATAGCCGCGCACACTAGAATAGATTAAAAATACTACTGCATTTATTGATACACAAAAGTGCACACACCTGGTATGCAAATGACATAAATAACATCACATTAACACCAATGACACCAATACCACAAAAGACATGAAGACATAAAAGACATATAAAATGGCTGGAGGGGGGGGGGGGGGCAGGAGGGAGTCAATGGGGCTAATACTGTCTGATATTAAATATATTCCATATATTCAATGAATTTGTTCTGGGATTTCTAGGGGGCAGCTCCAGAGCCCCAGTAGTTTGTAAGCCTTTGTAATTCACAATAGACTTTAGATTCTAGTAGACACTGGGCATACAAGACTGGGGTGACCCTGCCAACACAAACATAGACATTTCCCAAGTTTCTGCTGGGGACCCCAAGGAGCAGCAGGCCTAGATACTGGCTGGCCTGGCACACTATATACATTTTGTCAAGGGGCCATCCATCTGCCCACCTGTGACCTGGGAACTTACCCAAGATTCCCCAACAGAGGTAAGTGCCATTCCCCTTAACCTGCTACCAGGGCCAGATTAAGCATGGTGGTCCCTGGGCCCAAAATCTAGTGGAGGCCCCTGATACAGTATTTTTTCCTTTAAAATAATAGTGGTGGTTGTCTGGCACCCGCCCACTTACTGGAATGTCAGATCGAGTCCCTTGTGCGTGCTGCTCGGGAACTCCTGCTTTGCCATTCTAGGGGGGGGGGGGGGGGGTAGTCACCCAGCTGGTGACTGCATTTTGAGCTGCCAGTGGCTGTGCTTGGTGGCTTATGTGCAGTGACAGCTCTGCACGCACCCATCACCGTAGTGTTGCCGACGGCGACTTTGCTGCTCTAGACTCTCCGTCCTGCCCTGTGGATAAAAGGCTTGCCCAGTTTTGGGAGGCCGCCACTGCCGCCGATAGCTTTGTTGCTGGCCCTGCGGCCCGTCAGACCAAAGACTGAAAAGTCTCCTAGACCAGACCATAATCCAAAGGTTGCAGGGCAAGAAGTGGAAGCCCCAGGGCGTGCTCCCCTTGCGCCCCCCTCATAATATGGCCCTGACGGCTACACCAGCCATCCCAGTTTTACTCTATTTTTCTCTGCATCCTAAAGAGCCACCCCGTCGCTTGGACCTACCAATGGACCCCACCAAGCTTCCTACCCTGACAAAACCCCACCTACCACACTGGATCCTGAAATAAGGTTTTCTCCCCAGATGGGAGGTGAGCTGCACATGCTCTTTGGGATGCCCTATTTGATTTTCTTACTGGTTTACCAGCAGATATATGTGCAGCAATTTGGATACAAACAACACAAAGCGATGGTTTCGTAACTCTTGACACTAGATAGGTAGGTGGTTTAGGGGTGAATAATAAGGGATGAAAGCAGACTTTCGTTAAGCCGCCTCTCTCAGTGTGCTGTCTCGGTTGTTTATTAGCAGGTTAGCAGAAGACTATGTCAGTCGGCCTAAGAACCTTGAATTCTCAATTAGCAGAAATCTTTTTAGACAGCTTTTATTCACTTCATAAACTACCTTCTCCCCGAGACAAGAAAATCTCTACGAGAAGGAAGGACGGTTTTTCCTTGTCGACTTTTATTATGTCACACAGATCCCTGAAGATTTACGCGGGCGGATCATCACCGGCGGATCATCAGCAGCTGCAAGCGGGCGGAAACCTTCTAACAATACAAATCGTGAGCGCTGTAACATCTCCCTTACGCGGAGCAGAGGCTTCTCCTCTCTCCGAAGCTGTCCCGCTAATAAGCCTGACATTTTTTTAATCTATATCCGTAACAGTCTATTTAATGGTACAATACTCCACAAACGTCTCGCTAAGTGAGCGATCAGGATTAACAAAAATAACTTCCTTAATAATTTCTGCGCTTCCAGAATCTGTCAGGACTTTGTTACCACCAAGTCAAGAGGCTTCAAGAGAGGCGGGAGGTAAGTAGAAATTGATAAACCTTATTTTCGTGTTCTATAGCTGTCAACCTGACCCTTTTATTCCATTGGGGTGATGTTTCTCTGGGCCTGTCCTTGGCAATAACAGTTTGCCTGAACTCTGATTGAAACACAATTAAGTGTCCCAGCTGATTAGGAAAACTGCACAGAACCAGAAAGAAAATTTACACTGATGCAATTGGTCGGGTGGACGTCTTCCTTTGGTGCCTAGACCAGAGGTTTATAAGGTTGCTCCAGTAGCATTATTTAGCTCCCCCTGCTGGCTTTTAAAAATAACTAATAAATTGGAGTTGATTAAAGTGGACCAACACCCAGGATTTTCACTATCATGGGTTTTGGTTCACTTCCGCGGGGCACCCCGATCGGCCTCCAGATCGCCCTAAAAAACTCACCTCACCCCGCTCCTACGCGAACGCTCGTCCAATCAGAGCGCTCAGAGCCGCTGCGGTATGTACGGACAAGCGACGACAACCACAGCGGCTCTGAGCACGCTGGAGGTCGCATCTCGTGCTTCCCTCTAACAGGGAGCGCGCCCGCGCCGGCCGTTTGTGAATGGCGCCCTGCTAGAGAGAAACGCGAGATGCGGCCGCGGCTCGTGCATGCACCATTGGAATGGGGATAAGGTAAGGTTTCTGGGCGTCCTGCGGGGTTTCACACAGTGGGGCATCCCGATTTTGGATGCCCTGTGCGGAGGGATCTGATCGGCCCGGGAATCTTATAGATTCCTGGGCTGATCATCACCCCTGGGTGTTGGTCCACTTTAAGAGCAGGGTGAGAATTATCACTCCTTTTTAGGAGAGAAAACTGCCAGTGACTTTCATTGTCTACCTTGGGGCTGATTCAGAGCCAGGTGAGAATTCTCACTCCTTTTTACGAGAGAAAACTACCATTGACATCCATTGTCTGCCCTGGGGCTGATTCAGAGCCAGGTGAGAATTCTCATTCCTTTTATGAGTGAAAACTGCCATTGACTTTCATTGTCTATCTTGGGGCCGATTTTGAGCCAGGTGAAAATTTACACCTGGTAGACAATGAAAGTCAATGACAGTTTTGCTCTCCTAAAAAAAAAAATGGAGTGAAAATTCTCACCTGGCACTAAATCGACCCCATAGCGTTATATGTAATAATATATGCTAATGACTAATAAATAATTAAACCGGACCTTCAGCATCATTTAATGAAAAACCCAATTCCCCAGCATCTAAAATTATTATATTTGATGTTTTTAGTCCCAAAAAGGGCGCTATATGAAAAAGTCAGGTGCAATTGGCGCAATGGCGAACGCTAGTGCGTAAATTGACACTAAAATGTAAGCGCTTCCCATTTTGCCGCCCATGAATCAGACGGAAGCCCGAGAGTGACATGACGTTCCGAATAGCGCGCACAAACTGGTTCTCAGTGAACCTCAACGGTCACCTTTTTGAGACAGTGGATGAAACAAGAGGAACTCCTTGAGCCCCGTGACTCCCACCCAGGCAGCTGTTCAAATTCAGTAGCCACTTTATTGTTATGGCCACTTCTGATGTCAGGGGGCTCACTCATCCTTGCACATGGCCAGCAGTGGTGCTCTGTGTGTACAGGGCTTGTTTTTTTCCTTGTAGTGTCCAGTTGCTAATTGCAACATATTGGATTTAGTGAAAACTGCTTACATAAAAAAAAACTTTTGCCAACATAAATAACTACAAAAAAATAGATCAGTTCAGCTCCTTCCCTTCACAGAGGAACACTGCCCCTCTTGGCCAGCCTTGAGTCTAAAACTGGAAAAAAACTCAGCGCGATGGGCCGATTGATTCCCTCCCCCGGGGCATCCAAAATCGGGATGCCCCGCTGTGTGAAACCCCCCAGGTCGCCCATACACTTACCTTCTTTTGCGGTCCAGTGGCGCATGCGCGAGCCGTGGCTCCATCCCCGCTATCCCTTTAGCAGGGCACACTCCCTGTTAGAGGGAAGCAGGTTATGCAGCTGCGGCTGAGCCGCTGGCCTTAGACGCTGGCTTAGACGGCGTGACGTCAGCAGCTCAGAGCGCATGGATTGGATGAGTGGCCACGCATGTGCCGTAGGACCGGGAAGAGGTGAGTTGCGCTTGGAGATCCGGGCGGGGGGTTTCACACAGCGGGGCTCCCCGATCGGGGGTAAGAAATCAAAACCCAGAGTAGTCAAAATCCTGTGTTTCGGTCCACTTTAAAGACTCCAGGGCCGGCCGATTCCCACACCCTGGAACATCATAGCCGGACCCCATGGAATCACGGCACTGACCTAGCCAGGCTTATGGTCTAATGTAAATTACTCAGCTTTACCTCTGGGTATGCACAGCTTCTATGAATTACTATCGGTGCTAGCCTATGGGACCAACCTTGTAACTTAGAGGCCGATTCATTAATAGCGGCAGGTAGCAACAGATGAGCGACAGTAGCGGTATTTTCACAGCGCACGCTAGTATTCGCTGTGCTTGGCCGTTGTTCGGCTGTTGACAGCGACTCAGTTGGTGTGCGGTAATGTTGAATACGGGGTTAGGAGTCACTGTTTGACAGGTTCCGCGCTGTATGGGAGCGCATGACAGCGAATGGCCATAGCGAACGGCTCCCAGCATATTCATTAACAAATCACGCTCAAAAAATTCTGGCGCTGTGAAATGCTTGTTTAAACCCCAGAGCGCTGGCGGCGATGGGTTAAAAGTAGTTTTTTAACCCCCCAAACAACCATATTTTTGGAAAAAAAAAAAACAAGTTTTTCAAAACATTTTGTAATATGAATACATTAATATCAGACCTGTAATATCAATTCTGCACAAATTTTTTTTTTTTTACCTTAAAAAAAATATCTAACATGGCAGAAGTGGTCACAGAATTTTTGACATAAAAAAAAAAAAAAAAAAAAAAATAGCAATGGAGAGCGCCAGGTAGCGAGAGGTCATACCTGTCGCTGTTCAAGGTCGCTCGCTGGCGCTGTGGGGTGAGGCTGGAATAATGATGAATGATTCGCTATCTGGCGCTCTGTCAGTCGCTAAGCAGGATCGGCTTGATAAATGTGTGATTGCGGAGGGGAGCCGGCGTTCTCGTGGCGGTGACCGTCATTACCGTTCGCTCACCATTCGCTACCTGGCGCTATCCCTTGTTAAATAAGGGCCTTAATCTCTACACCTGGTGGGCTTTCAGAGCTAGCCCAGCTTTATATCCCCATATAGCAGGCTGCACACAATTTACAAAAATAGATGAAAATTTATTAATCAAATGGTGTCAGTACATAACATATATCACACGACATCACACTTTAAAAAACATATATATAAAAAATCCAAGTGGGGAGGAACTTTTTGGGGCTAATATATAAGACACTCACAATGTGTGTCCAACCAATCATATAATATAATGTCATATACCTATAACTTTAGAGTATTAATGGCATACATATACATTAACAGACGCCCGCATGATGAGATACTACATAAGTGAATCCATATTAAACTACATTTACTAGTGATCTGTGCTCCTTCATCAAGGCTATAAGCAGCCTTGGATGTTACTAAAACATTGTGCAAACTAAGCAATAAAGTGCAATAATACAGCGCATAAGTGCCTAAAGTGCTGTAAGTGCTAGTTCTACCAACTAATAGTGCTCCTACTCATCTCTGCAAGCATCCGCCATGTCCTGTTGCCAATTATCAATTATAATCAGACTCTGATAGTATCTAACAATCCAAAGCCCCTAGTCCTCCCCACTTACCTCTCACCGACGCGCTGCGTGGTTCAAGCCCACTTCTCCTGGGTGCCAAGGCCGACCGATTCCCACACCCTGGAGCATCATAGTCGGACCCCATGGAATCACTGCACTGACCTAGCCAGGCTCATGCCTTTGTGTGTGGGTGACACAGGTACATCCCCCAGATAGAGGCGAGGGGAGATGCGGACAGTGACACACTAGGCTCCATTCAGCTCGCTAGCTGCTATGATGTCACAGTGGCTATCCTAGCTGAGTAGAGCTCAGCATGCTTACTGGCTGTGTGGCCTGCGTCATGGAAACGCCGGAAAGGTGAATTTTCTCTGGAATTTTAGGGTATACACACAGCATGGCATGCCAAACCGGGATGGCCTGTCTGAGAAGAACCAGGGACCAGTCCAGTCTGGGAGGCCGATTCATTAACAGCGGCAGGTAGCGACAGTTGAGCGACTGTAGCGGCATTTTCAGAGCGTCCGCTAGTAGTTGCTGTGCTTGGCCGTTGTTCGGTAGTTGATAGCGACTCAGTCGGTTTGCCGTAATGTTGAATATTGGGTGAGGAGGGTTCCGCGCTGTATGGGAGCGCATGATAGCGACTGGCCATAGCGACCGGCTCCCACCATATTCATTAACAAATCACGCTCAAAAAATTCTCGCGCTGTAAAATGTATGTTTAAAGCCCAGAGAGCGCTGGCGGCGATGGGTTAAAAGTCGTTTTTTAACCCCCAAACAACCATATTTTTGGAAACCAAAAAAAACAAGTTTTTTAAATAATTTGGTAATATGAATACATTAATATCAGACCTGTAATATCAATTCTGTACAATTTATTAATTTTTTTTTTTTTTAACTTAAAAAATTATTTAAAATTGCAAAAGTGGTCACAGAATTTTTCACATTTAAAAAAAAAAAAAAAAAATAACAATTAATTATGAATATTTAAAGATTGTTCCATTGAAATGCATTGGAGAGCGCCAGGTAGCGAGAGGTCATACCTGACGCTGTTCAAGGTCGGACGCTGGCGCTGTGGGCTGAGGCTGGAATAATGATGAATGAGTGGCTATATGGCGCTATCTCAGTCGCTAAGCAGGACTGGCTTGATAAATGTGTGATTGTGGTGGGGAGCCGGCGTTCTCGTGGCGGGGCCCGTCATTACCGACCGCTCACCAGTCGCTACCTGTCGCTATCCCTTGTTAAATAAGGGGCTAAATAAAGTTTGTGGTCCATGATGGAATAATCTGTCTTTTATTGAGAGGAGAAGGGAGGGGAGTGCTTTGTCTTATACATCTTTTAGGCAACAATAGCACTCTGTCGTGGGTAATCCATCACCTGCTCACATGAACCACAAGAATAATTTAGACTGGACTGGCACATTAAATTCCGATAGGGGAGGGACTGTTTTTTTTTTTTGTTCTATGTTGGAGTTGTGCTTTAATGCTGGGCTGTCCTTCCTATACAACACCAGCCAAAAGGAGGATTACCAACAGCCAGAATTCTTTTCCTGCAATTTGTTGGTGCTTTTAAACCCGTGTCTGGCAGTCACATGGCTTCCCTCGGTAGAGGATCCGTAACAAGGGCACCTCGGTGGATGCACAATATTTCAAGCAGATTTATGTGCATGAGACTATCAAAATAAAGGCAGCAAAAAATAGCACTGACAAAAGAGCCAAGAAAGTTGCAGATGCAGCAAAACGGGAAGCACTGGAGGCTAAACCCAGGGGTGCTGGTTATTAATAGGTACAGGCGAGGAGATAAATGTGCTCTGGAGCCACAAATAGCCACACGTGAGCCGCTGGCCACACTGTCTAATTACCATACATGATATAATGCTTCCTCTACCTTGACAAGTCCTTGCAGGTGTGTTTACTGTAACCCTATCAGGCCTCAATGCGAATAAAGGGCGGACACAAATGTAAATAAAAAGAAAAATATGTGCCAAGAAAGAATGGGTTAAAAATGAAAAGGCACATACTCAAAAAATCATTAAAGCGGAGAGCCTATCTTATATGTCCCCCCCCCCTGTACGTACAGATTGCCCACATTAGTCCGGACCTTCACCCTGAATAAGAGCCTATGTTATATGTTTCCCCTGTCCTGTACATACAGATTGCCCACATTAATCCAGACCCTCACCCTGAATAAGAGCCTATCTTATATGCCCCCCCCGTACATACAGATTGCCCACATTAGTCCGGACCTTCACCCTGAATAAGAGCCTATCTTATATGTTTCCCCCACCCTGTACATACAGATTGCCCACATTAATCCAGACCCTCACCCTGAATAAGAGCCTATCTTATATGTCCCCCCCCCCATTACATACAGATTGCCCACATTAGTCCAGACCTTCACCCTGAATAAGAGCCTATCTTATATGTTTCCCCTGCCCTGTACATACAGATTGCCCGCATTAAAAATCATCCTACCTGCCCCTTTTGTGTTTTTTTAAACCTTTTAACATCTCAGGCAGCCTGCAGACAGGAAGTGTCTTCTGACTGTGCCGCTCTGCATTCTGGGTTTGCTGTCCTTTTCCTGACCCCAGCTTTGCTCTGTCTGTGCAAAGCACAGCTATAACCCTGCCTCCTGCACTTTTGCCCCTCTTCTCAACATGTGATGCTTTTGAGGCAACACATCCTAGCGTCCTGAACAGAGTGGAAGCCCAGCAGGGGAAAGAATAATAATAACGTGACTAATAATTTAAAATATAAAAATTTTAAATGCTGGGGAATCAGTTTTTAAGGGCTGGGCTTTTCATTAAACTATGCTGAAGGTACGGTTTAAAGATGACCAAAGCGCGCTTCAGCTTGCCCTGGAGTGTAAAAGGCTCCAGGACTGGCTGCATCTTATTCTGGTGTAAGACAGCATGAACATTGTGGCTTGGCCCTGGCTTCATAGCTGTACAATCTCACCAGCAAACTTAAAGCGGACCAAAACCCGCTGAACTTTTGAAATACATTTGTCCAAAGCCCCTTACGATATTCCCTTTGTAGGGTGTAGAACTAGAAATGGATATTTTCACTTTTCAAATTGACCTGGAACAGTTTTTTTTGCTGTCCCTTGGTGTGAGATGGCAGGTGATCAGTCATTGCATAGGTGTGGCAATGACATCACTGCCACACAATGCAGTGGCAATGAATGGAGGAGGCGGAGCTTTACAGCTAAAACAGGCGCCATTATCTGGGATTAGAGTGAAGCAGGAGCAGTGAAAATTGGCAAAAGGTTCCCTTCATAGACGGAGCAATTCAGGGGATGGTAGATAAATTGTGGGTTTCGGTATGCTTTAAAGGAAAACGTCAAGTTTTTGGTGTTCTGCCTTATTATTTTCCTCTTCTTGGATATAAAAGAAGGGAGATAAGGGAATCAATCTTGTGTTCCAGTAGTTATAGGGTTACTGGCAGCAAATGACTGCTGCTGTGTTTAGCCAAAGCTGCCAATGAGTTCACCCGTTACAGTGGAAGGATTCTGGGAGTTGTAGAAAGGATACTAAGGCAAGAAAGGATACGGGGAGGCCGATTCATTAACAGCGGCAGGTAGCGACAGTTGAGCGACTGTAGCGGCATTTTCAGAGCGCCCGCTAGTAGTCGCTGTGCTTGCCTGTTGTTCGGTAGTTGATAGCGACTCAGTCGGTTTGCCGTAATGTTGAATATTGGGTGAGGAGTCGCTATTTGACAGGTTCCGCGCTGTATGGGAGCGCATGATAGCGACTGGCCCTAGCGACCGACTCCCACCATATTCATTAACAAATCACACTCAAAAAATTCTCGCACTGTGAAATGCATGTTTAAACCCCAGAGCGCTGGCGGCGATGGGTTAAAAGTAGTTTTTTAACCCCCAAACAACCATATTTTTGGAAACCAAAAAAAAAAAGTTTTTAAAATAATTTTGTAATATGAATACATTAATATCAGACCTGTAATATCAATTCTGTACTTTTAAAAAAAAAAAAATTACCTTAAAAAAATCTAAAATGGCAGAAGTGGTCACAGAATTTTTTTAACATTTAAAAAAAAAAAATAATAACAATTAATTATGAATACCAAACTGAGAAAACCTGCACCAGCTACAATTAAATGTGTGCTCAAAAGAGGAAAGGTGTGCAGATTGCAACCTGCTAATTTAAGCAACAGAAATGGAGAACCCCACTGTTCCCCCAAGATTTATCCTCAAACAAGGCACCACTACTGTAATAATTATTTGATAATCATATATTTTATTTATCAAAAAGGATGTTCACTATACATATATACAGACACACATTATTAAAAACCTTATTTTAAAAAACATATACACATACTTGGAGAAAAGGACAAAAAACGGGGGGAAGGGAGGGGAGAGGGGAGGGAAGGGGGAATTTAGCCCCCAAACGCCCCCAAAGAGAGAGAGGTGGCCCTCTTATTTATGTTATACCAAATTGTAAATAGTGTCTGTTGGTCCCGCTGCCGTGCTAATCAATAGTGCTAATCTATATAAATCTCAACTCATATAACTCCTTGTGCCAGTAAACCTTTTAAAGTGCTTAGTGCATATAATAAAAAACAATATGTATATCATATAATGTATGTATAAAGCTAAATAGGACAGCCAGGACGCCAGAAAACAGACAACAATACAAACAAATCACTGTTGTAACTATAATGGCCAACCAACTCACCCCCCTCACCAACACATGTGTGTTGTCGACGCGTTGCGTGACGACGACACGTCACTTCTCCAGGACAATAGGGCACACAACTAACCCCCACTGTTGTTTATTCTAAAAGATATATGCAGGTCAGTTGTAGCTGCATATATATGACAATAAAGAATGTGATTTTCTGTGGCATATAGATACATTGTATTGTTGTAGTATAATACTGTACATTTCTGTATATATTAGTGATATAAGTCCCTAGGATGTTTATTCATGTAGAATCAAATGTTCGCCATCCACTTACTTACCTGTCCCGCCCCCGGTCCCGCGCTGTTGCCTTCCGGACATATCAGTTATATGGACATCTTTTACTTCCGCATGCTGGAACGCAGGTGGCCCGCTGACGCGCTTCCGGCCGGAGCGCGTCATGCGGACTGCCACTTCCGGTTACGAGCGTTAGTACAGCTGTACTCTGTCCTTTCTGATTGTGGAGGCGCGGCGCGCGGCGGGGGAACGGGGTTTGTGTGAGTACTTAAGGAGGTATAGTGGGGGTTAGTTGTGTGCCCTATTGTCCTGGAGAAGTGACGTGTCGTCGTCACGCAACGCGTCGACAACACACATGTGTTGGTGAGGGGGGTGAGTTGGTTGGCCATTATAGTTACAACAGTGATTTGTTTGTATTGTTGTCTGTTTTCTGGCGTCCTGGCTGTCCTATTTAGCTTTATACATACATTATATGATATACATATTGTTTTTTATTATATGCACTAAGCACTTTAAAAGGTTTACTGGCACAAGGAGTTATATGAGTTGAGATTTATATAGATTAGCACTATTGATTAGCACGGCAGCGGGACCAACAGACACTATTTACAATTTGGTATAACATAAATAAGAGGGCCACCTCTCTCTCTTTGGGGGCGTTTGGGGGCTAAATTCCCCCTTCCCTCCCCTCTCCCCTCCCTTCCCCCCGTTTTTTGTCCTTTTCTCCAAGTATGTGTATATGTTTTTTAAAATAAGGTTTTTAATAATGTGTGTCTGTATATATGTATAGTGAACATCCTTTTTGATAAATAAAATATATGATTATCAAATAATTATTACAGTAGTGGTGCCTTGTTTGAGGATAAATCTTGGGGGAACAGTGGGGTTCTCCATTTCTGTTGCTTAAATTAATTATGAATATTTAAAAATTGTTCCATTGAAATGCATTGGAGAGCGCCAGGTAGCGAGAGGTCATACCTGTCGCTGTTCAAGGTCGGACGCTGGCGCTGTGGGCTGAGGCTGGAATAATGATGAATGAGTGGCTATATGGCGCTATCTCAGTCGCTAAGCAGGATCGGCTTGATAAATGTGTGATTGTGGTGGGGAGCCGGCATTCTTGTGGCGGAGCCCGTCATTACCGGCCGCTCACCAGTCGCTACCTGTCGCTATCCCTTGATAAATAAGGGCCTAAGGCAAGAAAGCCAATCCTAGTTTACTGAGATTGAATTAGATGAATATAAGAAATTTGGACACAACGTGCTGATAAGTAAATCACAGGTCCTAACACACAGGTTTAACCCTTTCAGTGCCAGCCTACCTAGAGATGCTGTCACCCTCTGTTGCCAGACCATTTTGCGCTATATATGTTTAACTAATATTTGTTAATGTTAATTCATTTTTTTTTTTATTTGTTGCCTTTTGTTTAAAGAGGAACAACACACACAATTTTGACCTTTTGGGGTGTTGTTCTTTTCTACAGCAGCATCCTGAAATTAGGATGCCCCACAGTGTGTATCCCCCACAGTTTGCCCCATACACTTCCTGTCCCTTCCTCTCCCTCCCACGGGCAAAAATGAGCACAATAATTGGTTGAGCCATGTTGCAGAAAAGCAGTTGAGGCTTTGGGAGATATCAGGGTTTCAGGGGGGTTTTACACATTGGGGCATCCCAATTCGTCTCTTTTAGACTGGCAGCAGGTATATAGATAGGTTTCATTAGATTAGCATGCCTCCCAACTGTCCCGATTTTCCCGGGATTGTCCCGATTTTTGCAGGAAATCCCGCGGTCCCGGACCATTAAGAAATGTCCCGGGACAGCCTGCGCCGTTGCGGTGTGTCCAGGGCCGCAATGACGCCGGCTCCTTCTAAATTAACATCGGCCGGCGAGCGGGTGTGCGCGCAGGGGGCGGGCGCGGGGGGCTGGGTTGGGGATTAAAAAGACTTACGCATGTTTCCATGCAGGGGTGAAGGCAGCCGACATTGCTGGAGGGCGTGACAGGAGGTGTGGTCAGGGCGTGGTGGGGGTGGGGTCGGGGCGTGGTGGGGGTGGGGTCGGGGGCGTGGTCGGTGGCGGGGCTTGTCCCGCTTTCACATATACAAAAGTTGGGAGGTATGGATTAGTGTTCCCCAAACCTCTCCTCGAGAGCCACCAACCAGTCGATGTGATGATCCACAAAACATGAGCTGTTGGTGTCTCTCGAGAAGAATGTTGGTGAACACATAGAAACATAGAAGGGTGACGGCAGAAGGAGACCATACGGTCCATCTAGTCTGCCCTTATGTATATACTGTATGTACTCTTTATCTTAGGATAGATGTGTGCTTATCCCAGGCATGTTTAAATTCAGTGACTGTTGATTTTTCACCTACCTCTGCTGGAAGTTTGTTCCAAGCACCTACTACTCTTTCTGTAAAATAATATATTCTAACATTGCTCCTGATCTTCCCCCCGACTAGCTTCAGGTTGGGCCCCTTGTTCTATCATTAAGCTTCTTCTTAAAAACACTTCCCTCCTGAACCTTATTCAATCCTTTCTCATATATAAAGGTCTCAATCATGTCCCCCTTCTCCCTTCTTTCCTCCAGACTGTACAAATTAAGTTCTTTAAGTCTCTCCTGATAAGTTTTAAGTTCTTCCACCATTTTCGTTGCCCGCCTTTGGACCCGTTCTATTTGAATAATGTCTTTTTGCAGGTAAGGTCTCCAGAACTGCACACAGTATTCTAGCTGTGGCCTTACCAGGGCTCTATACAGCGGCATCACAACCTCCCTCTTCCTACTGGTGATGCCTCGAGCTATGCAGCCGAGCATCCTGCTTGCTTTTCCCACTGCCTGGCTACACTGTCCACTCATCTTGCAGCTATCAGTAATCAGTACCCCTAAATCTCTCTCCTCCGAGGTCCTGGCTAACACAGTGCTGCCCATACGGTGCTCAGAGCAGGGATTCCTTCTACCCAAGTGCATGATTTTACATTTAGAGACATTAAACTCTAGTTTCCACAGTTTTGACCATCTATCTAGTAAAGCTAAATCATTTTCCATGTTGCAGACACCTCCAGGAATATCCACTCTATTACTAACCTTTGTATCATCAGCAAACAGACAAACTTTTCCTACCAAGCCTTCTCCTATGTCACTTACAAATATATTAAAAAGAATGGGGCCCAGGACAGAGCCTTGCGGCACACCACTTGTAACTCGCCTTTGTTCAGATTGCACACCATTTACAACAACACTCTGATACCGATCCCTCAACCAACTGGAAATCCACTGAACTATCCAGGGATTGAGTCCTACCTTCAATAACTTATCTATGAGCTCCTTATGTGGAACACTGCTTCAGATTTACAATCCAGATAGTAGTCAGTCTTCTTTAACCTGCTTAGGGAAGGTGAGGGTTAAAGCGGACCGTCACCCTGAATAAGAGCGTATGTTATATAAATCTCACCTTATGTACTTACAGATTGCCCACATTAAAAATCATCCTACCTGCATCTACTGCGTTTTCTGAGCCTTTAAACATCCAAGATGGCGGCTCATGAAGCATCAGGGAGCCTGCAAACAGCAAGTGTCTTCTGCCTGTGCAGCTCTGCATTCTGGGATTGCTGTGCCCTGAACCCAGCTCTGCTCTGTCTGTGCAAAGCCCAGCTATAACCCCATTCCCTGCACTTTATCCCGTTCTCCTCTCCTCAGTATGTGATGCTTCTGAGTCAAGATGGCGTGGCGGCGCCCATATCCTAGAGTCCTGAACAGAGGTGCAGCCCAGTGGGGAAAAGAATAATAAGTAAGTGACTAAAAACTTAAAATATATTAATTTTAGATGCTGGGGAATAGTTTTTTAAGGGTTTGGGCTTTTCATTAAATCATGCTGAAGGTCCGGTTTAAAGCTGGCACAAGCAAAGACTGAAAGAAAGTTGAGGGTATGGCGTTGACCCAGGTCTGCCGACACTTCTTTAATGGCGGTCTTTTTTTAGGTGAAGTTATTTGACTGTGAGGCGAGCCAACGCAGAGCTTAAACACGTCTTTCTAATCATTTGGCATCTTAGGTGCTGTAACAAAATTCCAAACACACAAGAAAGCCACGGGTAGCAGTAATCCATAATCCGTCCAGAAAGTCAATCACGTCAGTGAATGTGTCTGCTCTGACTGCTGACTCTGCATTTTGTAAATGTTTTATCAAGCAGGGCATGAGGGATTAACATACCCGGCGCTATGTGTCCACTACAAGAAGGGGGAAGCGAAACTGGAAGACAACCAAAGAATTGGAAGGAGAAAAAGAAAAAGAAAAAAAAAAAAAAAACAACACACAGCAACAGAGCATCTCGTAACGTGGATTTATCTGGAAATCCTTCAGCTCAAGGACCAGAAGTGTTAAAAGCTCAGAGCTTTCTGTCTCAAACATAGATAGGACTCATCCGCGCTCTCTCTCATCACAGCTGCCTAGATATTTTTTGAGCTAAAGCCTGTCATAAGAAGTCAGACAAAATAAAAAAGGATCTCATGCTTATTGCGTAAACGCCGCGCTGCCGTCTTCTCCTTTCGGCGGCATAATGAGGCCAGTGTACGAGCTCAAAGCCAGGAGGATGGCGTCCATGGGAAAAATCACTTGTCTGAGATGAGCCAGGAATCTGCCGTTTTCTGCTCATTATCGGTGGACATTTCTAGACATCACTAGGCGAGTCCTGAGCCCACATCAAAACCTTAGACAGAAATGAACATGACCTTGTGATCCCTATTATTCCTGCCATGAGTCACAAGATACATAGGTGAATAGGGGATGAAAAGGAAACCAGTGATAACCAGTTTGGGGCACAATCATAGAATGCTAGATGATACACAATGATCTTTAGATACCAGACATGGGAGGGATTGGAAAAAAGATGAAGCCGCCCCCCCCCCCCCCGCATAACAACACAGTGGTTCGCACTACTTTCTGCTGTTGATAGAGTCCAGACACGTGACCAGGGAAACAAGGAGCAGTTAAGGTTATCTTGTGCTGGTGGTGTACCAACTGGGATTCCCCCTGCACCAAGCTAGATGGTGATCTTGTAAAAATGGGTGTTGAATTGCTTTAAAGTGGGTCAAAAACCACGCAGCCACTAGCCTGTCCCCATGATGCCCCATTGTGTGAAACCCCCCGTGGCGCCGGTAATCGTACTTGATTCTGGTGAATCCTGTGAAGCGATCTCCCACAGCGGCCACATCCCCGGCTCCCTGCGGCCGTACAGGCTCCCATGCCCATCCCTTCTGAATGGCTGGTGATGTAGGTAGCCTCAGAGGCCTTGGTCCTTCAAAGGAACAGTTAGTCACTGGCAGTTGTAGCTAGGTCCTGGCAGTATTATGTGCCGTAGTTCGTCTAGTGGCTATAGGTGGTCAAAATAATATATTCCCTACAATTATGAAATTGTTGCAGCTAGTTGTTCGTGCACTCAATGGAACTAAAGAGTTTGGGGAGTTAGGAACAAGGATAGTAAAAGACATGTGCCTGCTCCCCCCCAACCCCACCTAGAAGTGTACCCCAATCCTCTCCTCAAGAGCCACAAACAGGTCTGGTTTTGCAAATCTCCAAAGAAGCATAGTTGGCGTAATTAATGCAGCATCAGAGCTCTAGAGCAGGCTATGTGGAGATCCACAAAACATGGCCTTTGAGTGGCTCTTGAGGAGAGGGCTGGGGAAATGTTTTTACATGGGATGCATAGTCAATATCAAGTGATAGAACAGTTACAAAGTTTGAACTGGGAGGAAACAAAAGCTGTATAAGTTAATAACCCTATTAATTAAGTGTCGTATGGGAAGTTTGTGTGAAAGGAAGCAGTGACAAAAGCAAGGGCTGTTACTTGGTAATGCAGAAACCACCCCAGACATCTACCTGGGAGTCTGAAAAGGACGCTAAGGCCCAGACATCCAAGAAAGGCACCATAGTCCCAGGCAGCCACAGAATGGAATCGGAACTGTTACTGTTGTGAAATGGGACAATGATACCAAACAAGAATGTTATGTTACTGGAGGACCATCTATAACAAGTGCTGTTCTGAAATCATCTTGTGAGGTACGCGACTGTTGTGTGTGTTGACGTGTGTGTGTGTGTGTGTGTATTTGTGCTCCTACCAGCATTAGAGATTGTCATCAATCCTCCAACCTACACTAGCCCCATGGAATCCCTCAGTTCCCACGAAGATCCCCCCTCAATTCCTGGTGATCCTACTCATACATACAGGTGAAGCAAAGTTAAAAGTCCCTTTTAAAGAGGTATAGTAAATGTAGTAAACTGCTAGCCCCCCCCCCCCCCCCCACACACACACACACACAATCAGTGATGTAAGCTATTTTAGAGCACTTAACTCCATGCAGATGTTGTGGAATAGCATACAGATTCTGTGCTCTTGAACTGCATGAAACTGCATCTTGCTACAATTCTGACAGCCCTGCTTCTGAAAAACCCAGTCCCACAGTCAAAATTACCCAAAATCTCAGTGCAGTAATGCTTTAGCTCTAGACAGAAGTAAACAGCCATCAGCTGTAATGACTCAGAACTGCTCAGAACGCTCTTAAAACATTGTAAACAACTGTTGCAATGCTCTGCGGCAGCCGAGGCACTGACTTTGATATTGTTACATTGTGTGTGAGAGATGCTGCCCTGTGTTTCTGAGGCTAATCTCTCAGTTTGGTGTGAGCTGCTTATAGCAAAATCCCAAGCTACTGGTAGCCTGCATTATGTGGAGAAACAATATCACAGGCACCCTGCAGCTATGCTGATCTTTACATCAATGCAGCCTGCTAGAGAAGGATTTTTATCTCCTTCAACATTCTGTGTGGAAATAGATTAAGGGGCTTATTTAAGAAACGCTAGCGCCACATAGCGTCGTAATGCTGGGTACTGAATGTGAAAACCACATTTAAGAAAGTGAATCTGGTGTGCGCCTCTAACAGCGCCATGTAGCGTCACATGTATTACTAGAGGCGGCTCAGTGTATAGCGTATTACCTTTCGCTCAGTAGTGCTCTGCCATACATTTCAATGGTGTTTCATTTGGTTGTGTTTAAATCGCGTTTTGCTATAGTAAACTTTAAAATGTTTGCCTCAAATCATTGTGTGGCCTCTCCTACCCGGGAACCAAACACTTTTATTGTTTATTTTTTTATATTTTTATGCAGAATTGTATGTGCAGATCGGCCATTGCAGTGTCATTGTCACAGGGTTAAAACAATGTAATTCCATGTGTTTTCACTCTAGTGCTGGTGTATATGTGTTGAGAAAATACCATTTTGTGATTACTCACCTGTAAAATGGGTATTATAAGTATGTCACACACCCCGCTTCCACTATTCATGACATATGGGTTATGGTCCAGTAGAGGGTGAACTTCTGCAGAGATGAAAGCAAAAAAAGAAGACCCTCCCGGTCCATAAATACCTGGGACCTCCCACACATTCCCCAGTATATGACATCAGTAAGGGGACCAGGAAGAGCTAATAAAACATTCTCAACCATAAAAAGGTTCACCATATAAAGGATCCAGAATACCAAAGGGCGGGATGAAGCGGAGTGTATGAAATACTTATAATACACATTTTAAAGGTGAGTAATCACAAAATGGTATTATTCCAAGTATGTCACACACCCCGCTTCCAATATTCATGACATGTGGGACATCCAATAGCAGTGTCCGTCATGGGTGGGGATCCAAATACAGCAAAAAAATGCACCAATTTAAACCACTGCAGCTTGCAGAACCTTGTGGCCAAAAACAGCATCCGCTGAGGCCCGCACATCAACCTTATAAAACTTTGAAAAAGTTCCAAGTAGCAGCCTTACAAACTTGTTCAACAGAAGCCTGGTGCTGAAAAGCCCAGGAAGCCCCAACAGCACGAGTAGAATGAGCAGTGATTTTAAAAGGAGGAACCCTCCCCTTAGCAGAATAGGCCCCAACAATGGCCTGGCGTATCCATTTACTAATGGTAGACTTGGCGGGCGCCAAACCTTTTCTGGGCCCGGAAGGCACCACAAACAAGGTGTCCGTCTTACGAAAAGGAGAAGTGACAACAAATAGTACTTCACACAACGAACCACATCCAAAGAGTGCAAAACCTTCTCCTTGTCATTGCTAGGCTTAGGACACAAGGAAGGGAGAACTACATCCTGATTGAGATGGAAAGCAGAAACCACCTTAGGAAGGAAATCTGGTTTAAAACGAAAAACCACCTTGTCCTGATGTCTCTCAAAGTAAGGGGCCTGAGTAGACAGAGCCGCCAACTCAGAGACACGCCGAACAGAGGTAATAGCCACCAAAAAGGCAACCTTTTGAGTGAGCACAGAAAGAGCCACATCCTGCATCGGCTCAAAAGGAGGCCCCTGGAGGGCCGAGAGAACCAAATTTAGGTCCCAAACGGGAACCAAAGACTTTCTATGGGGGCCGAACATGAGTGACCCCTTGGAAAAAAGTCTTGACCAGATGATGCAAAGCAAAAGACCTTTGAAAAAAGACAGCCAGGGCAGAAACCTGACCCTTCAAAGTACTGAGCTGAATAATCAGCCCAGTAAGGGGAGTCACAATCATCAAAATCAATTGCCGGCGTAGCCGGTGACAGATGCCTTTTCTTAGCAGGGGCCTTTCTGCCCACTGAGCCAGAAATCATTTTCTCGAGGTTGGCCAGCCTAGCACATACACCCGAGTGCGACTCCCCACTAATGACGGTGTCACTTGGGGTACAGATGATACGGGGTGGGGTAGGAGATGAGGCGGGAGGCACGGACCCAGACGCCTGGGATCCCGACTGCTGCGTTATGGCCTGTTGACCAGAGGGAATTATGCTGGTAAGCAACCCGGGATGCCCCTTTAAGTCCCGAGTGGGAGGATTTACAAGTGCCCCAAATTACAGCTAGGGACCCTAGGACCGGGAGAACCCCCTTTTAAGCAAGGCACAGGGAGTCCTCCTGAAAGACACAAGATATGGGCCATAAGCACATGCACACAGCAACTGCATAATAAATACATGTCATAAGAACACAATAGCAGAGAGGCCAGCGCTGCCCCAAGCGGCAACTGAGGTATATTGTCCAAGCATAGTAAGAAGAGGGGGGAGCCCAGCAGGGCACTCACACACCGCAGGAAATGGCGTCCTATTCAGCCAGCAGCGCCTCAGAGAGAGAGAGCCAGGGAGAAGAAGGGGCGGGCCAGCGTGGATCGCGCCCTGCCCCCTTCCCTCCAAATCCAAGTAATGTGGTTCCCGGCAATGGGATGGGCCCTCAATGGCACCAAAAACAGAAGGGGGCGGGCCGCGGCAACGCGCGAGCGCCCGGCCCTGCCCCCTCACAGAATCAGCCTGAGGGGAAGAAGCTCCCCAGACTGTAGGCAGAACGCAAGGCGCAAACGTGAATCAAGCGCACAAGCACACACACACACATATCAAAAGTGACAGATAGAAGAACATTGCCACCCCCCCCCCCCCCACTGGAGGGTAACAGAGGGGACCCAGAAGGGGGAGAATCCCTCACCATAAGGTGTAAGGGAATAAAATGGGGACAGGGCATCCCAAACCGGGATCACCAACCCGAGTCCCGCCTACCCCTTTGTATGGGGTCTCACGGGGGAGCATGACTCCCTAAACACCTATTAAGGTGAAGGCTACCATCGCCCGGACCTGCAGCTAAGGCTGGGAGGCTAGAAATGGGCTTAAAGCATAAAGGTCCGGGCAGAAATAGAGCACAACATGGCCGGGTGTAAACCCAGCTTACCTGCAAGGAAGAGCAGCATACATCTTCTGACTTGCTTGCCGTCCTGCAGAGAAGGAACTGGGGAATGTGTGGGAGGTCCCAGGTATTTATGGACCGGGAGGGGCTTCTTTTTTTGCTTTCATCTCTGCAGAAGTTCGCCCTCTACTGGACCATAACCCATATGTCATGAATAGTGGAAGCGGGGTGTGTGACATACTTGGAATACAGGCTTTTTTCACACAGCATTTGGCGCTCTATGCTACAGCGCCCAGCTTTATAGCACCGGCACTGTGTGCGTGTAGTTTCTTCTTGAATAAGGGCTTCAGCACAGAGTGCTGGATGTACTTAACTGGCGCTACCTCTCGCTTGCTGCAGCGTTGTCCTGTTAGATGTAGTGTAGCCTTGGGCGCTTTGACCTCGGGACACCACCTAGCGTTTGTGATTGGCTCTGCAGTGAATCAGGGAGAAGCTTCTACAGCGCCACCCAACAGACATCACATTTATCACTGCTGGACAGGATAGTACAGCATCACTTGTCTGCCTGCTAAGCTAGGTTATAGTGCCAGACAACCGCTTGCAGCGTCTACTATCAGTTGCGCTAAGCACCACTACATAGGCGCTCACATAATGTAATACATGGTGCTAGTATTAAATCAGCCTCCACATCTCTCTCTGGCTGGTTGGGCTGATCATAAGGAAGTTCCTACTCAACAGCAGTATGCCTGTGCGCTAGCAAAGGCATTCCCCCATTCCTCAACTCATGATCAAGTGTAAGCTCAGTTGTGCAGCAGGGTGGCCGCTCCCATGAAGTTCAGGAACACAGAATCGTCATACTATTCCACAATATGTGCTTGGGGATAAGCTTTCCCAAAGAGCATACGCAACTTATCATCACAGGGAGGCTTTAGGAGATCTGGACTGGGGGTTCGCTTTAAGTTAACAATTATATCTTGAAATCTTTCACGCTTTTCATTGACTTCTGTGTTCTGAGATAAAGAAACACCTCAGAAATGTAAGGTTTGCTGTGTCTGTACACCTTTGCACCAAAGTGATGCCAGAACACTTGGTAAATACAAGCAAGGAGGAGTCAGGTCTTACAACCATCATTCTATTCCAAATTTTAGTCTCTCCAGAAGAAGACATTTTGGAATACGTTACTACCTACAGTGCATCCATCATCGCTTTGTCTTTCTTCGCCAGTATTATGTAAAATGAGCAGCAGCTGCCAAACAGAAGAGGAAAAAAAAAAAGAAAAACAATTATTTTGTACGTGTTCACACTCTGCAGTAAGATAAATCCTTTTGCATCTTGGCGAGGGACTATTTTGGATGACGACTCTTGTTTTGAGTGGTTGAAGTACAATCTACGAGAGTATCCTGCATCTTTATTAACTTTCTCATGATAATATTCCTTATCCGAAGAACTCTAAGTGGACTCAAAGAGCCATCGTCTTGTGTTGTTTTTCTTCATTTTATGATAAAGCACTTTTTTTCCTGTTCTACGCAGGAGGGCTGGCGATTCTCGCCAGGCTTGGTCCCTTCACTCAAAAGACGTAATCCCTGGATGCATGCCCGGCTAAGAAACCCTGCATTAATTATGCCGCCAACTTGCCAAAGTCATTAAGCCCCCACAGATTAGAAAAAGAAAAAAAAACACAGGATGCAACCCCTCCGTTTCCAAAGCTGAAAATGTGACACTTATGATTTGAAAAAAAAATGACTGCATACAGTTTGCAAAGGATGCAAACGTAAAAATGTCACAAGAGTTACACCTGATATAACTTCCAGAGGAACAAAAACCTGGGATCTTGACCCTGGGGCACAGAACAAAAAAATTGCTTATCTCACTAAAAAAACGTGAGGGAAACAAATTCTCACGGTACTGAATCAGCCCTTTGATTACTAAGAACCTCAAGATGCCAATAAGAGAGGGAAGAGAAACAAAAGGTAAATAAGTTAGGCTTGCTGGTGGCTCCCACATAAATCAAAGGAGCCAAATCAAACGCGTATCTTGGTCCTGTGATCACTTCCTCGTGGATCCCTCCTGGGTCCCTATGAGGACCATGGTTTGCCTTTGAGATTTACATGGGAGCTCTGCAGACCCATCTTATTTGGTGATATCACTTTTTGTTCACTTTTGTTTCTCTTCCCTCTCTTATTGGCATCTCAAGGGTCTTAGTATTATAATCTCGTTACACATTTTAGGATAGGTGCACTAATTTAGATATCGATAATATTTATTTCAACTCGTGAGGTTCCAGATGATTGGAGAATGACCAATGTTGTACCAATCCATAAGAAGGGGAGTACAGAAGAAATAAAGGGGAGTGGGAGCAGCTCAATCACTATTATTTATACAAAATTATTATTATTATTCAGGGCCTGGGAACTAATTTACCGCCCAGTTTAACCCTCTCATCAACTAAATAGCTAGACATGTTTGTTGCATGATATGTGGAAAGACAGATTTGGTTGCATATATCTGCAGATACATGTGGAAGTGCCCCTAGACAGACGAGCAGTGGAGATCCTGGAGGCCCGGGAGGGCCCCTGTACCACAGAGGAGAAAAGGCATATACCTGGCGTACAGACGACTTACCTATACGACAACGCATATTTAAAGAACTGGGGAGCAGCCAGAAAGGAAAAACAGTACCCACAACTCTGCGGGGTCCGTTAGGAACAAACAGGACTGGAAAGCTCCAGATCTGCAATATAAGGGTGCACAAACCAGATTCCTCTGAGGGCACGGAGGAAGCCAATATAGGAGGCGAAACATGTTTGCCCAATCAGGAAGGAATTATGAATCCAACTGATTACCAAGACAGCAGGGAGAAATGTATTATATACACACTTGAAAAACGTGATTAATGCATTATAAATGCACCAATGTGTTTTGAATATCATGTAAATAATGAATATCATGTAAACAATGTATTGAGAGCTCAGAGAGTTTGAATTTGTAAATATATGTATTTTAAAGAATGATATATTAATAAATTAATTTTGAATATTAAATGGTGTGGTCTAGGTCAAAGCGTATTTAGAATTTCTGGGGAGTGCCTGAACCCAGATTCAGCAGTGTGTTTAGAACGCTTGACCTTGTACCAATCGACATTTCCCATACATACATGTGGGTCACACAGTTGGAGGACCTAGACATAGGTCACTCCACTATTGAAATTTGATACATGTGGAAGCCACACTGCCCCGGCAAGGCACTCTGTGTTTAGTGTGGTCTCTACTCTTAATTCTGAGTCCCCAAAATTGGGACATGCAGTGCAGACAAATATCTGAGAGCTACTCACCTGGGAAGCTGCCAGCCTCCCTTTAGAACACTTCACAGGGAGAAATCCATATTGACTGAATTCCTCCCTGGATTTCTCCCTGTGAAGTGTTCTAAAGGGAGGCTGGCAGCTTCCCAGGTGAGTAGCTCTCAGATATTTGTCTGCATTGCATGTCCCAACTTTGGGGACTCAGAATTAAGAGTAGGGACCACACTAAACACAAAGTGCCTTGCCGGGGCAGTGTGGCTTCCACATGTATCTGCAGATATATGCAATCAAATCTCTGTCTTTCCACATAGCTAGACATGTTTGTTGCTTGATATTTAGTTGATGAGAGGGTTAAACTGGGCGGTAAATTAGTTCCCAGGCCCTGAATAATAATAATAATTTTGTATAAATAAGAGTGATTGAGGTGCTCCCACCCCCCTTTATTCATTTGAGTAGAGAAGAAGCCAGTAATTACAGGCCAGTTAGTGTAACATCTATAGTGGTCAAACTAATGGAAAGTCTCTTAAAATAACAGACAATTTCCCATCTAAAAATTAACAACCTGTTGGACCCAAAATAGCCCGGCTTTACTGAGGGCAGATCATGTCAGACCAATCTTATTGATTACTTTGACAATGTCACTAAAGTGTTAGATGAAGGTGGTGCTGTGGATATCGCCTATCTGGATTTTAGCAAAGCCTTTGACACTGTACCACATAAGGAGCTCATAGATAAGTTATTGAAGTTAGGACTCAATCCCTGGATAGTTCAGTGGTGTTCCAGCGGACTGAAGGATCGGTATCAGCATGTTGTTGTTAATGTTGTGCAATCTGATTAAAGGCGAGTTGCAAGTGGTGTGCCACAAGGCTCTGTGTTTAATATGTTTGTAAGTGACATAGAAGAAGGCTTGGTAGGAAAAGTTTGCCTGTTTGCTAATGATACAAAGGTTAGTAATAGGGTGGATATTCCTGGAGGTGTCTGCAACATGGAAAATTATTTTTTAAAGAATATTTGTTGTATATAAAGAACACAAATAATACCGCGCATAAGGCAACACAAATAAAGCTCAACATGTTAAAATTGATTCCCAATCTCAAATCCAAGTTAAAAACAGAAAATTAAACACAGAGCTTTGTTGTATATAGTTTGAGTAATAATTGAATTTAATAAACGTATTTATTTTTATTCATTATGCTATTCATAAATATTTTTGCTTTCAATCGTTCTTTTTTATCTAAACATTTTTATAAAGAATATACAGTGAAATATTGTCATCATATAGATTTTTTTAGCAGTGTTGGTTTGGTGAAGCCAAACAGTGTTGTTTTATTGGAGATCTGAACGAGCGTCATTGGCTCGGCTCCTCCCCTATGACATCATTTTAGCTGCCAGGAGCGCCTAATGTTTGTCTGATGTTGAACGCCCAGCTCTGTGTAGCATGAGGGAAAATGTAATATAAATAGGGATTACTGGCAATTATAGCAAAGCTATAAAAAAAAAAAAAATAAATGCCATTTTTTTCTGATTCTATTTGGATAAATAGGAGGTTTATCTGCCTGGAGTTTCTTTTTAAAATGCAAGCAGCGAGGCTGTAATCGCAGCACAAAATGGAAAGCGAGACGCTTTCAGAGGAGCCGATTGTTTGTTTAATCATTACAGCAGTATGGGCAAATTCATTTCCTTTGCAGGTACTTTGAGGCATGTGACACCCAATCATTTCCCCAGCGCAAAGAAGTCAATTTGCACTAAAACTTGAGCCATTTGCCATGCTTGCCTAAATCTGCCCGAGCACATCTCAAACGGCGCAATTATAGCTAAGTAACGGCGTTTTTTGAATATGGGAGAAGATAAGTAATGGCCTAAGCTGAGGCAATATGCTTTCATTACCGGCGATAAACAGCCCGGGATCTGAGCATTAGGAAATTAACACTGCAAAACTTACAAGGACGGAGCATTGAGCAAAAAACACCCCAGGATCCTTCAAACAGATTGTGCGCATATGTCTCGCACGGGCCACAAAGCAATCCATCAGCAGCCACACAGAATACAGGGCATGACCCAGAAGACATTGAAATAGGCACTATGTGCCCAGATCCATCCACAAGCAATCCTGGCCGAATACCTCTGGGAGCGTTAATGAGCACTCTGAGTGCTAGCAATCACTACTTATACTCCCCTTTAACTGCTGTGTCGATGCAGGAGGCGCTTAAATCTGTCGCTTGGGATTTTTAGCATGATCTCTGTGGCCCCTGGAGTCGAAATGCGACTCTAGTTGCTGTGCATTGGAATTAAAGGGTTAAACCGGACCTTCACCCTGATTTAGAGTCTATCTATGTTCCCCCCCCTGTACATACAGATTGCCCACTTTAAAAATCATCCTACCTGCACCTATTGCGTTTCCTCAGCCATTTAACATCCAAGATGGCGGCCCATGGAGTCAGGGCCGCCGTCAGAACCCGGCAAGGTGGGGCAGCTGCCGGGGGGCCCACTGACAGGGCCAGCCTTTGGGGTGTGCGACAGAACTTGACTGGTGGTGGACTGGGAGGGCACCGCCATAGCTGGTGCCCACATCACCTCGAATGGTGGGGTGCCACACAACGGGGCATCTTGATTTAGATTCCAGGGGAGGAAGTCCTTCTGCTTTAAGCTGGTTTCCTATCCCTGGAGCATCCCAATCTTTGATAACCCATTGTGTCAAACCCCCTGAAATCTCTGGCATACCCACTATGCAAGCATGTTACAAGTAACTTCACTCTTGTGTATTAGAAAGTTCAAAGCTTTTCAGCAATGTTGACTCATACGTTGCTCAAGTTTATAAAAATAACTTTTATCCATGCAACATGTCATCCTTTAACTTTCCACCGCGCCATTAGCATTACGCAGCACCTGTGGGGGTGGATAAAAGGAAGACCTCCAAACCCAGCATGCTGTAGGAAAAAATTCAGACTGATTTTCATGTACTATGATCCTATACCCAGAAAGGAAGATTTATGTCGACACCTTCTATCCCCAGCCCAGTGCCTCAAAGCAGCCTTTGTGTTTCTTTTTTTTTTTTTTACTAAAGCCTTTGCTCAATATTCTTAAAAACACTGGATGCAATCTGCTGTTCAAACAGTTGGCCATATTGCTCCCTGGCCACCCCTGGGTTTTGGTCCACTTTACAGGGGCATCTCAATTTCGGATGTCCCTGTTTGTGAAAGAACCCCCCTGGTTTGGCCGTTAACTCAAACTGGTGATCCCACTATGCATTCACCAGTTCGGGGGAAGTAATGAACAAAGGGGGGGGGGTCACCCACAGGGGCATCCAAAATCAGGAGAATCTAGATTCGTTTAGACTCCGAGGTCAGGTTTAAAGGGGTTTGGTGCGCTTCAAATTAGACCATAAGTAGAGTTTTGGTCCAGATAGCATTATCCTTAGGGGACATACAGCTTTGGGACATCCCTCGGTGATGTGACGCGACTCTTCACCACAAAGGGGCCCACTGAGACCATGCCACCCAAGGGCCACATAAACCTGGAGTCGGCCTTGCGTGAGGTCTCTGGCCTACCTGCAGACAGGAAGTGTCCTCAGACTATGCCGCTCTGCATTCTGGGATTGCTGTCCTTTTCCTGACCCCAGCTCTGTTCTTACAGATATAATCCGCCCCCTGCACTTTCCCCGCCCTCTCCTCTCCTCAATATGTGATGCCTCTGAGGCAAGATTGCGGCACCTATATCCTAAGTCCTGACCAGAGTTAAAGTCCAGCTGGGGAAAGAATAGTAAGTAAGCAACTAAAAACTAAAAATATATTAATTTTAGATGCTGGGGAATAGTTTTTTAAGGTTTTGAACTTTTCATTAAATAATGCTAAAGGTCCGATTTAAGAACCAAGACAAACTGGTTTTCAAGTAACCCTGCACCAGTGGGATTCATCACCATATTTAGCTGTGATTTTTTTTTAATGTGCACAGCTATATATGGTGCTGAATTGCACCGAGGGTAAAACATTATGAGAAAAAGTGTTTCCTTTCAATAAAGTAAACATAATACAGTGCCAAATCAATCCTAATGTGAGTGGGGGAGTGGAGAGCACCAGGGGTACTGCACGGCCAGGGAGCAATATGGCCAACCGTTTGAACAGCAGATTGCATCCAGTGTTTTTAAGAATATTGGGCAAAGGCTTTAGTAAAAAAAAAAAAAGAAACACAAAGGCTGCTTTGAGGCACTGGGCTGGGGATAGAAGGTGTCGACATAAACCTTCCTTTCTGGGTATAGGATCATAGTACATGAAAATCAGTCTGAATTTTTTCCTACAGCATGCTGGGTTTGGAGGTCTTCCTTTTATCCACCCCCACAGGTGCTGGGTAATGCTAATGGCGCGGTGGAAGGTTAAAGGATGACATGTTGCATGGATAAAAGTTATTTTTATAAACTTGAGCAACGTGAGTCAACATTGCTGAAAAGCTTTGAACTTTCTAATACACAAGAGTGAAGTTACTTGTAACATGGACTTTGAGGACTGGATCAAAGACATTAATAAAAAAGAGGAACTGGAGAAGACTCTATTGCAGCAATGGCTAAACATTATTCCTTTGTGTACGGAATTTTTTATAGTTACAGCTGTCATAAATGTAAATCTACAGTGTGACAAAATGTTGCCCCGATAAGTGACCAGTCCTAGTCGTGCCCTTCAGGCATAGTGATCTGGAATAGCCCTCTACTGAAAACCCTAAACCTGGCGCTCTAACACTAGTACAGCCCTGCAGGGAGCGAAAGGTAGCGCCAGCTCAGTGTCACCGACTCTCGGTGCTCCACACCATACTTATCAAAAAAGGACACACACACACACAATGTCGGCGCTCTAAATCTGGTCGAATAGCATAGAGCGTCAGACGCTGTGTGATTAAAGTCTGTTTTTGAACACATATACACCAGTAACAAAGCAAAAACACATGGAATGACATTGTTTTAACACTGTGACAATAACACTTTAGTGCCAAACCTGTAATGACAATTCTGCATAAAAATATAAAATTATATATATATATATATATATATATATATATATATATTAAAAGTGTTTGTTTGCAGCCAGGAGAGGTCACACAATGATTTGAGCAAAAAAAAGATTCGTTTTCATAAATGTGGTTTCCCATACAGCTCCGGCGTTCACCAGATGCTGTCTGCCGCTACGAGGCACTACCTGGCGCTATCCCTTCTTAAATAACCCCCATAGTATGTGCGGCTGAATAAAGACTTTCCAGTTCAGCCTGTTTATCTTTCCTTCCAGTGGTCTAAGTAGCCATAGCTGGTAATGTTATTACATGCAAGGAAGGCATCCCGGCCACTATAGATCTCCTTCCAGTGGTCTAGTAGCCATAGCTGGAAATGTTATTACATGCAAGGAGGGCATCCCGGCCACTATAGATCTCCTTCCAGTGGTCTAGTAGCCATAGCTGGAAATGTTATTACATGCAAGGAAGGCATCCCGGCCACTATAGATCTCCTTCCAGTGGTCTAGTAGCCATAGCTGGTAATGTTATTACATGCAAGGAGGGCATCCCGGCCACTATAGATCTCTTTCCAGTGGCCTAGTAGCCATAGCTGGTAATATTACATGCAAGGAGGGCATGCCAGCCACTATAGATCTCTTTCCAGTGATTTAGTAGCCAGAGCTGGAAATGTTATTACATGCCAGGAAGGTATCCAGGCCACTTTTGTTAAATTTGACAGTAAAGTTTAGGGTTTTGCAGTAGCAAAAAAGAGGAGAAGGGAGGAAGTTAGGCTTCAAAAGAAGGAGGTATTGCATCCCCAAAAGCATGTACGTCTATGCTATGTACAGAATCAGCAGCACTCGGAGTAATAAAACATGCAATAGAAGTTTCTATACTTATTCTGCTGCCATGCTGTACAATTTAACAAGCAAGACAGCGGTCCTGCTGTAAAAAGCCATCAAGATACCTGTCATGTTACATTGTAATAACAGCCATGGTTATTTGTAATGTAACAACGGCTGTTCCCTGCTACGTAACAAAGCCAAATATCTTGCTATTACAATTTAAACATTTGATGTGTAAGTGATCTCTCCCTCACACTGCTGTAAAAAGGAACCTGGAGGAACCCAAATTTAATGTAATTTGTGAGCTCTGCAACGTCTTCACTCAATTCTTTCAGAACCATCATTGCAATTGCACAATAGGTTAGGGCATTATAATGGTAACTTTTTCATGTTCGGTCATGCGGAAGCCTGCGTGCTTGCACAATTTTTTGTCACCACCCAACGGTAATGCAACCTTTATGCTACACCTGCAGGGGGCAAGTTCTGATTATCCAATGAGCTGAAGAGATCTCTCTGGGTCATTGATCTTTTAAGGTCTGGATCTTATTGTTCACTCCCCTGCATCCTATCAGTCACCACCCCGATAAAAGAAACCTCGTCCCTGTCCACTTTGACTATGATAGGCCTTAGCAAACTATACCTTATTTTTGTTACATTTTGACAGTATCCTTATATCCTGGAACCATAGTATCAGCCTCAACCTGAACTCAGACCTGGCTTTTACCAGGCCACCATGTGTAAGCATCTGCTACTAATCCCTACTGTGAAGGAAAAAACCCTTCACAGTAAAAATCCACGGATACAAGTCCAGAGTTCCCCCTTTATTTCTCCCTGTAGCATTAAGGCTTTTTAGCCATAAATATGCACAGGACCTAATCTCCCCAGGGAAGAGTATTAGCATTTGTGAGTTGAGCCAAGCGCAGATCACAGACTGAGTATCTCACACCTCTGGGCCGGGAAGGCCCCGTTGGGTCTGAAGCAAAGGTGATTCCTGGCTGTGAGCTTCCTCCTATCAAACACAAGAACCTCAGTCATCCGGCACCAACACAAATCGCACCGCCACTGTATGTCCCAGCACCAAGCCAGATACAGAACCAGAACGGGCCCACAAAACCGCACGTAGAGGTACGATTCTCAGGGCCATGCGACCAGGAGAACCTAAAGAAATGTAGATCTCGGGTTCTGACCCATTTAGGGACTCCATTTTCGGCAACTCTCTTGTCTCTCTGTGTGTAACTCGCTGTAACCTGTAACCCACTTCTCAGAACGACATTCGTATTTATTTATATCCCATCATAGCCAAATGTTTGTTATCACCGCCTAGTGTGCGCATTGCATTAAAACCTATATTTAACTTGAGTAATCTTTTTGCCTTGGCCAAGAATTTGTGTGTTCGTAGGCTTTGGGCCTAGGAAAAGTTAATATCACAGGAGCATTCTTACCTGAGCAAACAAAGTGTTGAGACCCCTGGGCTGCACAGTGTCCAGTCTATGTATCCAGTAAGTTTCACTCTGTAGTAGCCAAGAGTGACGGTCGCCCCCTCTAAGGGGTTTCTTAACATGGTCTATCACCATCCCCCTCAGTTCATGTGTCTGATGTCCACAACGTACAAAATGTGCAGCCACTGGTTTCTCAGTCTATTGGTCGCCTTTACTACAGTCCATCCCACAGAAGGGAGGGGGTGAAAGGGTCCCGAGGCATAAAGGTGATGTCCCTACTCACCTCCATGTGGGAGCCCATCATCACTACTCAGCATCTACATTTTAAGGTAACTCTGTTGTATCTCTGTGTGTAACTCGCTGTAACCTGTAGCCCACTTCTCAGAACGACATTTGTATTTATTCATATCCCATCATAGCCAAATGTTTGTTATCACTGCCTAGTGTGCTCATTGCATTAAAACCTATATTTAACTTGAGTAATCTTTTTGCCTTAGCCAAGAATTTGTGTGTCCGTAGGCGGGCGACGGACGGGGTTTGGGAAATGTGGGCTGTGCGTTCAGAGGTCCCTGATTGTTAGTTGGATCACGTGACTCGCGGTTCCCTTACACCTACCATCCCTAAAGCTTCCGTACCCAGCCTCCTATTACACCCTGGTAGTAGGTGACACTCCCTGCTCTACATAAGTCCTGGGGGCAACCATGTCTGGTAAAGTGTGCCTAGCGTCCCAGCAAACTGGGACTTGACCATATGGAAAAGCAGCAGCGGAGATTGGGGGTTGTCACCTGAACAGAGGATATTGTGCCTGCAAATTTGTTCTCCAAAAACAGACAGATTGCCAAATGTTCTCTGGCTTATGGAGGCATTTGAATAATGCACCCCATCAATACACGCGCACCAAGCTATTTATCAATCCTTTGTCAGCAGACGGTCAATGGGCTGGCCAGGTGTAAAAGCCATTTCATCTCTGTGACTGTGTTCCCTCTGGAAGGTCATTGCTTTAGTTTCTAACTAAACTCAGTCCCCCTCCGATTAGTCTTGGTGACAGATTAGTACACGATCAGACAAATGTTCTCTAGCTGTATAACTATATATGTGGGTAAATATAACAAATGGCGAGGAAGCTGTAGCTTGTCAACAAATAAATTACACCGCTCACAGAACATTTTGCCTTCCCTGGAACAGATCTGTGCTTTTTGGAAACAAGAGTATGTATGGTGGAGGTGCACAAACTATATGGAACATGTTTTTCAAGTAACCCTGTGCCCTGTAATGCGAAGGGTGACATTTAAAGAGCAAGTCTCCAGTGCCCCCTCCCACCCCTTGAGCTGGCCGTTAAAATAATAAAACAACTCACCTGGTGGGAGGAAGGGGCTTTTCAAGGCAGCCATGGACTTGGACTTGAGTGACACTCAAGTTCTAGGCTTTAGGTTTCCTAGTGAGTTTTTTATGCTATTGCCCAAAGCAGAACAAATCCCAACTGAGTCAGTCACTGCCCTTACTCTTGGGCATCCCAAATCAGGATACTAAGCTGTCTATCATCGCTGGAGAGCACTAGGGGTACTGCATGGCAAGGGGGCAATATGGCCAAACATATTTGGGCCCCCGTCTCAAAACAGTGAACGTCCTGGTTTTGAAGCCCAGAGAGGTGTAGGATGCAGGAACCCAAAGATGCCTGGGGTCAGTGTGGTTATTCTTCGTAGCCGTGTAAAAGTCTAAGGTTAGCAAACCATAGTATCAAATCCATAGTAAAAGAGTTATATTTAGGGGGCAATTTACTAAACGATTCTCCGGCCTTTCGATAATTTCAGTATTTACAGCGCCCACCACGGTTTGTTTCGCCCAGCAATGCTCATGTTTGTTGGATTTCCGTCAAAGCTATTTAGCACAGCGCATGCTGGCAAACACCTTTCATGTTCGCCAGCTTTTATTGGCAAACCCCATAGGAATCAATGTTATTTTCAGGGAAATATTGGCCTTCATCAAGAGTTGAGAAAAAACTCATGGTAATAAAAAAAATGTAATTCATGACAATATCACTGTTGATGAATCACCAGCTAGGAAGACAGATAGGAAGACAGATAGGAAGACAATGAAAGTCAATGGCAATTTTTTACTCCTGAAAAAAGTATTGAACTTTTTACCTGTAGTAAAAAGTGCCATTGACTCTCATGATCTTCCTATCTGTTGATTAGCTAACAGTGAAATTCTCAGGCTTTTTTCTCATAAATTGAATTTTTTACTACCATGAGAATTTTTTAAAACTCTTAATAAATTAAGGCCAATGAAAGTCAATGGCACTTTTTACTACAGTATAACTACTACTACTAGTACTTTTCTCAGGGGAAAAAAAGTGCCATTGATTTACATTGTCTTCCTAGCTGGTGATTCATCAACAGTGATATTGGCCTTGATTCACAAGAGTTGAAAAATATTCTCATGGTAGTAAAAAATTCAAATCATGAGAAAAAAACCTGAGAATTTTAGTGAATCACCAGATAGGAAAACAATGAAAGTCAATGGCACTCTTTACTACAGGTAAAAAGAAGTAAAAAGTTTAAAGTGGACCAACACCCAGGATTTTGACTATCCTGGGTGTTGGTCCACTTAGGTGGGCCCCCCCCCGATCGGGGGTGCCCCGCTGTCTGAAACCCCCCCGATCGCCGCAAAAACTCACCTCTCCCCGCTCCCACGTGACCTCGTCCGGCCAATGACAGCGCTCAGAGCAGCTCTGGTATGCGCGTCCAAAGCCGCTTGGACGCGCATACCAGAGCGCTGTCATTGGCTGCGTCTCTCGCTTCCCTCTAACAGGGAGCGCGCCTGCGCCGGCCATTCACAAAACGGCCGGCGCGGGAGCGCGCCCTGCTAGAGGGAAGCGAGAGACGCGGCCGCGTCTCGCGCATGCGCCGTTGGATCGCCGGTAAGGTGAGGATTGTGGGCTTCCTGGGGGGTTCCTCCCCGCGCGACATCCCGATTTCGGATGCCCCGCGGGGAGGGATCTGATCGGTCCGGGAATCTTATAGATTTCCGGGCCGATCCCCCCTGGGTGTTGGTCCACTTTAATACTTTTCTCAGAAGTAAAAAAGTGCCATTGACATTTCATTGCCTATCTGGTGATTCATCAACAGCGACATTCTCAGGCTATTTTCTCATGAATTGAATTTTTTACTACCATGAAAATTTTTTCAACTGTTAGTGAATCAAGGCCATTCTCAGGCTTTTTTTCTCAAGAAGTGAATTTTTACTACCATGTGCGTGTTTTTCAACTCTTGATTATTAAAAGCAATTGTGTTTAGAACTTTTTAGCATCTCTAAAGTAATTTTCAAGCGTGAACATCAGAAAGTTACCCAGTATGTGAAAAATAACTAACGATAATGTTTTTCCATGACTTTTATATTTTAAACTCAACTTTTTTCTAAAGCTTTTCAAATAACCCTAACATAACTACGAGCTTAATTTGCTGCGGTATTCCAATCTTGCAAAATACAAGGCTCACCCAGGGATGGCGAAACCTGCGGAAAGCTGTGAATTTAGGCCCTTATTTATGAAGGAATAGCGTCAGGTAGCGACTGGTGAGCGGCCGGTAATGACGGGCCCCGCCACGAGAACGCCGGCTCCCCACCACAATCACACATTTATCAAGCCAATCCTGCTTAGCGACTGAGATAGCGCCATATAGCGACTCATTCATCATTATTCCAGCCTCAGCCCACAGCGCCAGCGTCCAACCTTGAACAGCGACAGGTATGACCTCTCGCTACCTGGCGCGCTCCAATGCATTTCAATGGAAGAATCTTTAAATAATAATTAATTGTTATTCATTTTTTTTTTTTTTTTTAAATGTGAAAAATTCTGTGACCACTTCTGCAATGTTAGATATTTTTTTTTAAGGGAAAAAAAAATTGTACAGAATTGATATTACAGGTCTGATATTAATGTATTCATATTACAAAATTATTTAAAAACTTGTTTTTTTGGTTTCCAAAAATATGGTGGTTTGGGGGTTAAAAAACTACTTTTAACACATCGCCGCCAGCGCTCTGGGGTTTAAACATGCATTTCACAGCACGAGAATTTTTTGAGCGTGATTTTTTAATGAATATGGTGGGAGCCGGTCGCTAGGGCCAGTCGCTATCATGCGCTCCCATACAGCGCGGAACCTGTCAAATAGCGACTCCTCACCCAATATTCAACATTACGGCAAACCGACTGAGTCGCTATCAACTACCGAACAACGGCCAAGCACAGCGACTACTAGCGGGCGCTCTGAAAATGCCGCTACAGTCGCTCAACTGTCGCTACCTGCCGCTATTAATGAATCGGCCTCTTAGTGTATCACCCCCTTAACGTGGTGAATATTAGGCAGCCAGAGCTGTGCTTTTAGGAAGCAGCTACAAAGCCTATAGAATATGTTATTTGAGTGGCAACACCATGACAATCCTCTGGCACCAGAGCTATAGAGAGCAGTTGGGGATGTTGGGTGCCCAAGTATTCACCAAGAACTGTTCAAAAGCTGAGTTGGTTGGGAATTAACAGCTGCCTATGGGGTATGCTGTATTTTTGCCTATAGCGAATTTGCATTTTTTTTCATACCCCATAAGATGCTGTTGTCACCAGACTCACAATATTATTCTCACATCATTATAAAAAATGACGTACCTCACCTGTAACAATGCTCAATCACAGGGTTGGTTAAGTTTTTGGAAAATAGTTTTAAAGAATTTTCTCGTGTGTTCCAAGTACAAAAACTCATTCAGATGTAAACTTCAGTTCACACCCGAAAGCACACCCAAAGGTAAACATGCTTCACCAGCTCATTGGCATGACCCTGATAGTCTGCGCCCAATTCAAGCAGCACAGTTCATTCAGGGGTCTGCATCACATCGAGGGACTAACAGGCTGATTCATTACTAGCGGCAGGTAGTGACAGATGAGCGCCTGTACAGCGGATTTCAGAGCGACCGCTAGTAGTCGCAGTGCTCGGCAGTGGTTCTCTAGTTCAGAGCGCCTCAGTCGCTGTGCAGCATTGATGAATACGTTGTGGGGAGTCGCTATATGAGCAGTACAGCACTGTATAGGAGCGAATGGTAGCGACTGGTCAGTGCGACCGACTCCATATTCATCAAAAAAACAGTCTCACACACTGCCGGCGCTCAAAAATGCTTTGCTGTAGCCCAGAGTGAGGGAGGCTGTGTGATTAAAGGCTGTTTTTGAATGTATCCGCCAGTAACAAAGCGAAAACATATGGAATTACATTGTTATAACATTGTAACATGGACAATTTAATGCCAGACCTGTAATGTCAATTCTGCATAAATATATAAAACATGAAAAAGGGGGAAAAATGGCTTTTTCTAGGCCAGGAGAGGTCACAACATTATTTGAAATTACAAAAAAAAATTAATAATAAAAACCCCCTGTTTAAAGAGAAGTAAAAGCAGGAGGGCGGTGCATCTGGTGCATTTGGTAAGAGAGAAAGGGGTCCAGGGAATGCTTCTTTCGCTTGATATTAAAAAGGCGTTTGATTCTATATCATGGGAATATCTCTTCACACTATTAGAAAGATGGGGATTTGGGCCAAAGTTCATTGACATGATTAAAGTAGTATATAATGGTCCGATAGCATTTGTTAAATACTGTGGATTCCGTTCAGACCATTTCCCCCTGGCTAGAGGAACTAGACAGGGTTGCCCCTTGTCCCCTCTCCTATTTGCCCTGGCAATGGAACCACTCGCGCAAACTATTAGAGATTCTCAGGTTATCTCAGGCATGGAAGTGAGGGGTATACAGCACAAGATAAGTCTTTTTGCTGATGATGTACTCCTTTTGGTAACCGATCCGCTAATCTCTCTACCCAATATAATGAAGCTATTAAATGATTTTGATAAAGTTTCAGGTCTGCAAGTAAATACTTCTAAATCCAGCGCTATGAACATAAACATTTCGCAGGACATCTGGTCTCGCCTGCAAGCAGCTGGGAAAAGGACAGAGTGAAATATTTGGGAATAAACTTGACGAGCTCCTATGACACCCTTTTTAATGCTAACTATATCCCGTTACGCCAAAAGCTTCTAGGTCTGTTAAAGTCTTGGAAGTCCTTCGGTCTGTCCTGGTTGGGCAGAATAGCAGCAGTAAAGATGAATACCTTACCCAAATTTTTATATATTGCTAGGTCCCTTCCAATCAAAATACCGGCACCATACTTAAAGAGCTTGCAAAATAAAATCTCCAAGTTCATTTGGGCAAATAGGAAATCTAGAGTTACTAAAGCAATAATGCTATTGCCAAAATCCAGGGGAGGTCTAGGGGTACCTAACTTGACTAAATACTACCAGGCAGCGCAGGTGGCACAATTAGCTTCGTACTGTTTAACGGCAGACATACCGTCGTGGGTCCAAATTGAGGCTGCTATTTGTCACCCAATTGAGGTTGAAAATCTATTGTGGCTGCCCACAAGTTATAAAAAATCTGTTGTGAAACCGGGTTATGTCTTTCTCCCTCCATTTATGGGATGGGCTCAAATTCTCGAAAGGCTTGGCCTCCCCATATCTGCCAATGATGCTTCTTTAGGGCAATCCTATGTTTACCCCGGCATTTACAGACCCGGGAAGATTCACTAAATGGAGGGAAGCAGGCATTCGGTATACATCAGACTGTCTGCAGGGATCAAGTATAACCCCTTTTCCTCAGCTCTTAGAAAAATATGGCCTTTCGGGGAAAGAGATATTTATTTATTTACAAATCTCTCATTTTATTTCATCATTAATCCGAAGCAGTGGCAATATAGACCATCCTCAAATGTTTGAAGTTAGGTGTAAACAATACCCCAGAGCCAGGGGCTCGATATCTGAGGTTTATGAGCAACTTTGTAAGACTCATAGGCACTCTAGAAGTATGCTTATACACCGGTGGGAAAGAGATTTAGACATACAACACTCTGAAGACGAATGGCGGAAAGGCTGGCTGGCTTCCTTTGGTAGGGCTGCATCAGTGAACTCGATAGAGATCAATGTTAAAGTTTTTTTAAGATGGCACTTGGTCCCAGACCGCCTTTGTCACACCACCGGAGATGAAGGTAAATCTTGCTTTCGGGGATGTGATGAAGTAGGAACACAGTCTCACATCTGGTGGAACTGCCATTTAGTAAAGATATTCTGGCACAAGATTTTCGAAGTTATCAGCAATGTATTAGATATTACCCTAGCACCAGATCCCTGGACTGCACTGCTAAATGGCCCGATAGCTGGGGCTACTAAAAATGGCAAAAATCTCATTTACCACCTTTTAACAGGGGCCAAGTTAGTGATTGCTAGGTCCTGAAAATCCCCTAAACTAAGTTTCAGGAATTCAAGGATTCGGTCTCTAACATTATGGCTATGGAGAAAATGACTTCATTACATAATGGTACTTTGGAGAGATTTCGGGAAACCTGGGAACCCTGGATCCAAGAATATCTACCTGTTGACTTTGACACTGGTCTATTGGAGATCTGACCTTGAGACGCGGGCGATCTCCTCCTGAGGGCATTTTCACCCTTTATAGGGAATCAGGTGGGCTCCTTTCTTCCCTGGTTAAGGCGTCCTCCTCCATAGCTTGAGATAATTTTACTGCACCTTCCAGGGTTGTGCCCCCTTCTTTTCTTTTCTTCATCTTCTTCTCCTTTAGCTCCTTTCCTCCCCTTCCTCCCTTCCTCTTATTTTTTTTTTGTTTTTGTTTTTATATTCTTAGTATTATTATTTGATGTTACTTCATTTTACTCATTATATTATGTGCAAGTGATAGTAAGTAGTCAAAAGTTGTTTGTATTATATTTTAACAATTGTGATGTTGGTCAACAGACCTGAAAGCTTTATACCATTTTCTTTTCTTTTTGGAAAGATAATTTCTAAGATTGCATGGAAGAATTGCTGTATATTTCCTTATTTTCAAATAAAAATTATTGAACAAGAAAGAGAAGTAAAAGAACGTCCATTGAAATGTATGGGAGAGCGACAGGTAGCGAGAGGTAAGACGTGGCGCTCTGCAAGGCTGAACGCCGGCGCTGTATGCTGAGCCTGGGATAATGATGAATCGGAAGCTACATGGCGTTGTTCCAGTCGCTCAACAGATTCTGCTTGATAAATGTGTTATTGCGTGCCGTCTCCGGTGTTCACCTGACGCTACTTGACGCTACCTGCCGCTGTACAGGCACTACCTGGCGCTATCCCTTCATGAATAAGGCCCTAAGTGTGTATCTAGGTCATTAAAGTGCACCTTCATCCTGAATAAGAGTCTGTCTTATGTGTTTCCCCCACCCCGTACTCTTACCTGCACCTATTGCATTTTTTAGCCTTTTAACATCCAAGATGGCGAGCCATGGAGTGTCAGGCTGTCTGCAAACAGGAAGTGTCTTCTGTCTGTGCCGCTTTAATATTAAGCCATGTAAAGCAAATGTGCCCCATTGCTCTTTCATTTTTACTACAGGTGGCCACTGAGTTTGCGATGGGCTTGCTTTATGGTCTGCATCTCGCAGCTGCAGATGGATTCTTATGGCATTTATTTCAGCTCAGATTAAGTACAGTACAGTCCTTACCTCCCACAGCAGCCATATATGGGAAAAATAAATGCGCATTTGTGACTATTCCTTCACCGCCCGCCCCTCGTCGCCCCAACGCGCTTTCTATAAGAAGTGAGACTTCTCTTTATTGTTAGCTAGCAAAGCAGTGTGCAGGCGGTCACTACAGCTCTCCAGCCAAATAATATTAAGCTTCCCACAGTGTCTGCAGAAAAGGCTCGTGCTGGGAGGATGAATATTTCCGAGTGATGAATGAAAAAATAACAGTGGGGCTCTACCATTTCCATCACACTCACAAGCCAAAGCAGGTATTTAGAATAAACAGGGCAGTGGAGTTATTTTAACTTGTTTCCCGGCTGCGTGTTCTTACACCGGATCCTGCGGCGCCCGCAATTCAACAGGACAGAATCAGTGACGCCCAAATAATATAAGCCTAATTCCGCATACGAGGACGTGGAAATAAACAAATCGCTGGGGACATTTTTACAGGCTGGTCATTTAGCAATTTAAAGGAGGACAAACACACAAACAAATCCTATATAGCTCAGCTTCCAGGCTGGGGTTACCACTAGCAGGGCCGGCTCTAGGTTTATGTGGTCCCTTGGGCCATAGAGTCTCAGTGGGCCCCTTGCGGTGTGGTATGTGATACCTCATGCATGTTGATGAAGTTACATATATGGTGAATATTGCCAAATTATCGAAAGTAAAAAATAAACAGAAGGAATGACAAAGTATAGAAGGAATACAGAATAGAAGAAATGACAGAAAGAAAGACTTAAAGTGGACCAACACCCAGGATTTTGACTATCCTGGGTTTTGGTCCTCTTCGGTGGGGCACCCCAATCGGGGGTGCCCCGCTGTGTGAAACCCCCCAGAAAGCCCCGAAAACTCACCTCTCCCCGCTCCCACGTGACCGCTGCAGCCAATCCCCGCCGGCGGACAAGCGAGAGGCAGCGCCGGACAAGCAGAGCGCGTCCGCCGCCGCCTCCCGCGCGTCCCTCTTACAGGGAGCGCACCCGCACCGGCCATTCACAAACGGCCGGCGTGGCAGCTCGCCCTGCTAGAGGGACGCGCGGGATGCGGCGGACGCGCATGCGCCGCTGGAACGTGGAAAAGGTAGGATTGTGGGCTTCCTGGGGGGTGTCACCCTGCGGGACATCCCGATTTCGGATGCCCCGGGCCGATCCCCCATGGGTGTTGGTCCACTTTAAAGTGGACCAAAACCCGACTGTTTTTTAATTTTTTTCTTCCAAATAAACTAACCCAGGAAAAGAAAAAAAAAACTTACCCCCGAGGCTCCTGCGCTGCGTCGTGTCCTTTTCTTTTTTATGTGCTGCCATCTTGAATTTTCTTTTCTTCGGAAGTGATCCTTTGACCTCTTCCTTTTACAACTCTCGTGCATACGAAGTAGGTATAGGTATACAAAAAAAAAATCTGTGCATGAGCAGTAGCGCCGCTTCCCATACAGGGAAGCGCCGCTCACTCCCGATGTAAGCTTCCCTGTACCAAAGGTTACTGCTCATGCACGGATTTTTTGTTGTTGTGCGCAAGCACTTCTTAATCCGAGGGGAGAAAGGAGGAGAAAGTTGAATGGAGCAGGGAGTGACGCCAGCACCGAGGTGACGTCACGAAGAGAAAAGCGAAATCCTGCGATCGCAGAGGACACAAGAAAAATTGAATGCTCGTCTACGGTGAAGAGATGCCAGTCAAGCGAACATCTAGGGCGGGAGGGCGGGACTTCCGGCTGCGGATTTTGAAGAAAACGGGCGCTGCGAGGGACAGGAGGGTGTGAGGTAAGTCTGACTTCATGTTTATTCATTTGAAGGGCACTTGTTTTGGTAGGTTTTGGTCCACTTTAAAGAATGAAAAAATAGAAGGAATGACTGAAAAAAAAAGAAACCAGAAAAGAAACAGAAAAGAAAAAACGAAAAAAAAGTATAGATAGAAAAAAATAAAGATTTATACAAAATAAAAAAATAGAAACAAAGAAAGAACAAAGGCACAGAATGAATGACAGAAACAAACAAAGAATAAAAGGAAGGACAGAAAAAAGCAAGAGAATGAATGGGAGAAACAAAGAAGAGATATGTATAGGGTCTGGCCAGGGTAGAGGGAATGAGGTGGTCCCTCCCAAGGAGCATGGGCCCCGGCAGCTGCCCGAGTAAGCCCAGTGCTGACACCTGCCGTGGCCATTAGTGTATACTCCAAGGGCAGACTAGATGGACTGTATGGTCTCCTTCTTTGTTTTTTATGTAGGGTTATCCCTTTCTGAGACTGCGGTGGAAAAGTTTCACTTGACATGCTGTTATTTACGTTACATAATGAAGTGAAGATTTCAGAACAGGAAGTGAGATCTCACCAGTGGAAACACTGAGAAATGTGTGAATGCCACTTAACTGAAAGATCATGTATGGAGATCCCAGGTTCACCCAACACCGAGCTCCCCTTACCTAGCTTTATAGCAGGTCAAAGGGTATCAGGCAAAGCTTCAAAGTCCAGAGGTCAATGGTTAAAGGCTTCAAAGTCCAGAGGTCAAGGGTTAAAGGCAACAAAGTCCAAAAACACATGTTATATGGAATAAGATGGCTGACACACATACTATTTCATGCTATTTATAGATATTTACTATAAATATGCATGAGTAATTGGCGATGGCCAGGTCCCTCCCTATTTTCTATCTACCGGCCTTTTCTGTTCTTTGGTGTGCATTAACGTACTCCTCTTTTTGTAGGATATTTTTAGTCTTTAAAAATAATAATAAAGCACAACATTATTTTTATTTGGGGATGGGGACTCGCACAATTCTCACACGAGTCCTAGGTGCCTAAATTCAGTGCATGTGCAGAGTCCTGCCGAGTTAATTTCTGCTCAGGTGCGGTTATTGCCGCTTACATGCCATAATTTAGTCAGTGGACCATTCTGAATGCATTTAGCCCTTTACAAGGAAGTTTCTGTTGTCAATATGGCACCAGAAGATTCCTTTGCTCATCTATCTGTGCCCCATATCTCTTGAAATCTAACTCTGACCTTTGCGGATGTATTGTGTTTCACTGGAGCTAGACTTTGGATCATGGCTCGTTTACCTCTTCATGACCTTAGCTTGTTTTGGACTTTGTTGCCTGTGATCCCCCCCCCCCACCACCAAAGCTCTTCTCACTTCAGGAGGGTGTCTGAAATAGCGCCCCCCCCCCCCACTTTGGACGCTGCCAGTTAACTGTAAAAAAAAAAAAAAAAAAACTCACCTGCAGCCGCAATCCCTCCCACGGGGTTTCCTCTTCACCGGGCTCTTCCGTAGTGAGGAGAGGGCGAGAAATTGCGAGAAATTGCCCTCTCTCTCACTTCCTGGTTCGTGGCTGCTAGCCCCACCCCTTTGTGTAAGTCGACATCCGCATCTGAGCCAAGGAGCTCAGTAGATGCGGGTGTTCAGTGGAGGAAAATTGGAGGGGGCCAGATGGCTCTGACCCTCTGCCCCCCCCCCCCCAGCCCTCCTCCACTGATCACCTGCAGCTGTCATCAGAGCGTTGTGGGACATGAACGCCAGGGGAAAGCAAGAATCGGAGGTGAGTAAAGAAAAAAAAAATAATAAATGTTATTTTTCTGTGTGTGTGTTTTTTATACTGGTAACCCCTTGTGAACAGGTAAGAGATCCATGAGATCCCAAGGCTGGGGGCTGGCATATCACCTGCAACTAGCGGGTGACTTGCCATTAACCCCCGGCACCCCCAATTACCTGCCTCCCCAAAGACCAGGGGGGGCAGAAGAGCCCAGGCCCACAGAGGGTATGTGGGCTTGTAGGCTGCAGGGTGGGGGCCACCAAAGCTGGCCCCTGCACCCTGATCTACAAGCCCCCATAGCTGGTTCTGGGCTGGTTACACTAGGCAGGGGGGACCCATTTCATTTTTGGGGGGGATTTTTAAGGGTTTTTAACCAAGTAAAATTACTGTTATGCGCATGCTTTACTTTGTGGTGTTAGGCAACTCTTCCCTTGACAGTAGCTATGCATGCTCGGTATTGTTCTGTTCGGGGCATGCTGCTTTTTCAGATTTTACTTGTTTTTTCTTGTTTGCATATAGTTTTGTTTAGGAAAATGTAACTTTGATTCTGCTTTTTTATTCTTTTTTAGTGAAACTCTGTGCAACCAAAGAATTGATAGAGGGATTACTTCCAGAAAACTACGCCCATATAAACAAGTCTGGTACACCTAG